>CM038233.1:46792655-47467978 GCA_021442155.1 Cymbidium sinense
TTTAAAGATTATTATCTATTCCTTTCATGTGGCCTATTTCTTTTAGATCAATACATTTATATCTTTTTTTTTCATCTCCCTCTTCTTGTAGGGATAGCTTGCATAGATAAAATTATATAAAGTACTCTCCATATTTTATTTCTTAATGTTCATTAAGAAAACCATTAATATGATAATTTTATCATTTATCACCACTTTCATTTATTATGTAAAGGCCTTTTAATTAAAATTAAACAAGAATTTTAATACACAATTGATTATGTAAAAAAAAATCTTTATCATTTTGAAACAAAATTAAATTTTTTTGCATCCAATATTTTAAAAAATACATATAAGTACAAGATAGCCCAATCTTAAATAAATTCTAAATGATTAAAGTGATAATCTAAAATGATAGAAAGGTATAACTTCTTATTAAGAGGGTAATATGGTTAAATACATTAGGAGTGTAAAGTATCAATATTATAGAGGTTTTATTTATGTTAGCTTTTGTTTGATGAAAATTAAATTCAATGTAAATTTTCAAGGAATTTAAAATAATCCCTTAGTTCATTTTAGTGTAGTATCAAATCATGTGATTTGACTAATTTTCAAATATGTCGTAAGAAAACCATCATTGATATTAATCACTACCACCAAGTACTATCAGCTATGACCACCAATAGCTACTACTAATCGAGGCCAAAATGGTCACCTATTTTTAGTGCCTTTAACATTAGTATGATCTATTATTGACCTCCAATATTACAATTATAGCCCTTGTTATTGTAACTACCCACCATATTACCATTCCCATCTTTATCATTGATCATCATTATTAATATTTTAAAAAAATTAATTTTACCTCAAATTAAGCACTAAAGAAATATTATCCTATATTTATTTTCTACTAAATAAAAAATTGATAATATATTTTAGATAGATGAATTTGCCTTATAATAACTCTATATAATTTAAAATTTTAAATATTTGCAACTTTAATGGCCCCTAGATCTTTTAACAATGAATTTATTTGTATTTATTTAGAAAAATATAATAACTTTTTGTGGGAGATTACATATTGTACACTCAAAGCCTATGCATTTCTTAATTTAACTAGTATATCTTTATCTAACTAGAGAACATGTGTATATTTGATTAAATTGAAATTTTAAAAAGAAAAAATATATTTTCTTTTTATTTCAAATTTTGAAAACTAAGAGAGAATAGGAAAAATAGATGAAAGAAAAGGTTAATTTTTAAAATGTCCATTCTTAAGGTGTTATGGATGGAATTTGTTGGTTTTTAAGAGAAGGTGAAAAGTTGTGAGATACCTAATGAAGATTGGAGATACATTGTATATTTTTTCTCCATATACCATTTAATTTAGAATGATAAATAAATATACAAATTAATTATCCAAAGTGTTGATAAACAAATGAGTCAATATAATCATGTACTAATATGAGAAAATAAAATATAATAAAGTGGTAACATTAGAAAATCAAGCCAACCTAAGAAAGTTTGATCCATTATAAAGCCATAGAGGGTTTCCAAAGTATAATCACATTGTAAAATTACAATGTTGAAGTTCTAGCAAATCAAAGCATTTTAACAAATTATCATTATGACTTTAATTAGTAAGGAGATCAACTTCCATCAAAAGTATTCTCTAATGTAATAACCTAATAAATAACAATTTTGGCTAGTGATGCAAAAATATCTTTCCTAATACCATCTAAAGGTAAATATATCTAATAGTAGTGAAATAATGATTGGAAACTTATTATAATTAATGTGATTTAAATTTATGTAATTGATTATTTCTACTTATTATAATTAACCTAACAAATAAACTCTTCCAAATGAATATTGCATGAATTAAAGAGACTTTATGTTCTCTTCCATAAGAAGAGTGTTGGAGAAATAATTTTATCAAGATTGACAAATATTGTTAAGGTTTTGTTAAGTAAGATTAGTTTAAATAGCCTTAATAATGTTAATTTATGTGGGTTATCAAGGAAAATTTGTGACAACACAAAAGGACCCCTATATTGAAATTCTGTATCTAGTTTTAAAATTTTAAGTGAGGTGGTTGACTTTGAAAGATTTAATAATTAAGCAACCTTATAAATTACTATGTAAATTATATGTTAGACATTATCAAATTTAGTTATAACCATTGTAATAAAAGCCCAATAAAAGAAACAATTGTTAAAATTCTTAATTTATGTCCAAAGAAATATATAAGAGATAGAAAATGTTTTATTTCATAAAGTAGATTCTCAAAAGTCTGGAGTAAAATCAAATGTGATGATGAAAATCTTTGGCAACATAAAAATGATGTTATAAATTGATAATTCATAAACAAATGATTCACATAGTAAAATTTTCTAGAAAATAGTTTATAATCATTAAATTTTATAATTGTTTTCTTTTTTATCTTATTTCATGATATAGAAGTTTAACTAAATTATAGTTAATAAAGGTAAGCATATTTAAGTTAATTAAGTATATTGATGATCTAATAGTTGATGTCAAAATTAAAATTAGATGGCAAATGGTTTAAAAAATAGAAGTATAGATATTCCTACATTAGAAGTAAAAGTTATTGTCTAAACTAATGATACATTAGATTTCAATTATTCATTGTATCATTAATTAGATTTACTTATTTTTCTTATAAAGTAATTGCATGAAATATTAAATAAAGGTTACTTTCAAACCTAAGAGGCTCAAATCTCTTTAATATGAAAAACAAATGTTGAATTTCCAAAATGGCATCATAATATAAGATATTGCCATCAAATATTAGCTATTTAAAATAAAATTGAACAAGAGAGCTTACATTTTTTTAGTTAACTCCAATGTCTTTACAAGTTGAAAACTCCACAATGAAGCTATAACTTATTCTTCATCAAATAGATAAAATGGTAAGTAGCTAAGAGTAAGATGACATTAATTTATATAAGATGATAGACTGATTTGGAATTTTGAACATCATAAGCATGTAAGTCATATAATAAATGAAGTAATCATAAGACATGCATGACTTATAAAGTACAAAATGCATTTATGCTTTAGGGCCTCATAAATGCACTAAAGGCATGTAAGCATATGTTTATTATTGCATTTCTTTTATTATTAGAAAATAATTTTAATCATATAAAATACCTAATAAAATTGATTTAGACCTTATAGAAGCAATACTACAGAAATCTTCATGACTTGAGTGGCCTTTGTTAATAGTGATCTTGTGATCTCACATATTCTTGTTGTTATTCCTTCCTAAAGATATATTTTCTTTTGAAATGGTATCAATTATTAATATGCTCCATCTCAATAATAATACTATGTAGCAAGAAAGTCATTAATTTATTAAGAAACAAATTATTTTAAAAGGATGGTTATGAACTATGAAATATTTTGCAAGTGTTATAGTATCGACAACACCATATAATTAATGGATATGGATAACACATATGCAAAACAACACCAAAACAAAATACATCTATTATTAAAAATATATGATATAGACATACATTGGACATATCATAATTTTTTTTATATCTTAAAAATTAAAAGGAATATTTAAAAATTAATGAAAAAAATTAAATGTTAAAAATAATTATCTTTTATTATATATTCCATAATACTTATAAAATTAACATTTCATAATATATGCCAAAGTCTTTATTTATTGTACACTCTCAAATAAATACATTAGTTTACCAATAAATCATTTTATAGTCAAATTCTATTAGCCATAACTTTTTTCTTAGAAAATCCATTACCATATAGAGACACCATACTTTTAGTAAAATTAGAAGAGAAATATCAAAATTATAAAATAATATAATAAATAAATAATTTTATTTTTTTCATGATTTTTATAAAGTTATTTGGATACTCGTGATGAACACAAATGCTCATTTTACTTTATTATTATTTTTTTACATGTACTAGCCATGCCAAACAATTGTCTAACATCAATTGGGCATGTGTCGTTCTAACGTGTGTCAAACATTATATACCTATATTACCAAAACATTTAGAGCATCATAGATGAACTCTGTACTATCTTAACACAAAGTAATTAATTATGAAATTATAATTAATTCTAGGTTAATACTATTTTGACAAACATCAACCATCAACAGGTTATGATATTTTTTTCGTTAATGTTTAAAATAACATTTAAAGTAATAGTTTTCAAGATAAGGAAATTAAATAGTAAAGATCAATAATGAAAAAAAAATAACTCTTCAAGCTTATTTGCCTAGTTTTCATAAAATATAACTTAACGGTCATTAAAACCCAATAAATCTTTTTTATATTTTACTCTTAATTTGCTTTAAAATATTGAATTTGATAATTTTTTGAAATACTAAGGAATAAAATATTTGTAACTTTAAACATATGTTTGTCATCATCAAAATTCAAAATAATAAGTCCATGGCCTCATAGGGCTAATAATTTCCTTCAATAATTTGCTAAGACATGAGTAATAGTGTTTATAAGTTTTAGCTCCCAAAAATGTTTCTAAAGATAGATGTTTCTGCTATAATATAGACCCTTTATGATTAAACAAGCCAATGTGATTTATTAACTTTTCATTTTTTTTTTTCATTTAAGCAAAAAAAAAAACACTCAAAAACATAATAGCTATTAATCTTTCATCCATTCACTTTTTTCATGGACAAGAACAAGATGATCCCTATCTTGGCATTGGTTGTTCGATGTGCATTAATAACCCACTTATCAAGAATGAAAATAGAAAATAAACATCTAGTGATGGGCGCGATGGAAAGTAAAATAAATAAATAGCTTAGCCACAAGCTCATTGTAGCAGTGGAGAGGATGGTAGTCAATGGTTTACTACCATTATTACTTATCTACCTTGTTCTATGATTCAATATAATTATTTTCATTAGAAAAGAATTATGACTTAAAATTATTTGAAAATAAACAAGTGTTTAGACAAATTCTTTGGTGCAGAGACCATCAAAATACTCTTAAAATGCTCTGCATATTTATGTAAATGAAGCTAAAATTCTTATAAATTAAGAGTTGTTACCAACAAATAACAATAATAATTTAATAACACTTTGATTTGTTTTATATCTAAGGCATAGGAAAGGTATTTAGTGTTTTCATTCAAATCCCTAAAACTTTTTTTATTGCCCTTTGCACTCTTAAATGAAATTATCTTTGATAAATCTTCACACCGAAGCCTATCCCATTATTCTTGATAATTTGTAGTGACATTATTACATTTGCTTATCTACAAGATTCCTTGGTGAGGCTATTGGTGTAAAGATTTTTGACCTATTTACGACACCAACACTTTTTGTTTATGCTGCTAAGAATGAAAATGAAGCTCCAATTGTAACAGTTGTGGACTATAATGATGATATCTTAAACCCATTTGATGAAAACAAAAGATGAAAAGAAAGCTACAACTAATCGAAAAGACTTCAGAGTAAGACTGCTTAGATCATTTCTAGTTATGATATGCATCATACAAAGGGAATTGGACTTAGTCAAGTTTATGTTGTCTAAAGGGAGTAAGGCTACCTCAATCAATGAAACTAAAGATAACTTGTGCTAAGCAGATTAAAGCATGGGTAATTCAGGTGTTTCTAATTTTTAAAGTCTATAATCATCTACATATAAATTTTTTTATAACATCTTTGACCATCATAACTCATTGTTATGCAACATAAATTTATGCATATAATAAAATTAGAAAGCTTCAAATATAATATTCTTAGGGAACTTTTGTGCTTTTTCAATTTTTGAAAATGATATTATGAGTGCTCTTCTCTTTATTAAATCATTTAGATGTTGATGGAGAAAATGTCAAAAAAAAGGAAACATCAATTTTCTAGTAACTAGCTAACAAGATCCATAAGTTGTGGTATGAAAAGTATTAAAAGCATCATTTCTATAATCTTCATGGCTAACGAACCTATCTTCAAATATTTTCATTGCTATCTCTTCAATGTGATGTCATATGTAGAGATTGCATACCAATCAATATAGTTTTTAAAATATTAAAATTTCTCAAAGAGGTTTTTATTTTTAAAATTAATAAATTTAAATTAAAATATAAAAATATCTATACAAGCACATTTTATTATCTTTATTATTTTAAAGAAATGAAGATCTTAAATTATCCCATTACTTTCAAGCTTTTTTATTATTATGAAGATTCTTGAAGAATAAAATGCTAATATTTATGAAATTCACCCAATTAACCCTCATCGCTAGCCTTACACAATAGTAAAATTAAAAAACATTTACTTTTAATTTTCAATTTGTGCTTGCCAAATATAGTTATAAGTTATTCAAAGATTTTAAAATATTTATTTTAATAATTGATAAAAAATATTTAGTTTTATTTCTTTAAATATAAAATATAGTGATAATAAATAAATGTAAAGTGAATTATATAAGAGTGTGGATCTTACAAATTAATTCTATCATCAAAATTATCAGAATTCAAACTTTAACAACTAGCTTGTAATGAAAGTTGTGGTGTTTTAATTTGGGGTTGTAGGGACTCCACATAAATCATATGGGGTACATATTGAAGTGATCAGGTGTTACATTAAGCTATGATGTACCATCTCAGGAGATGAAAATATAATCCTATAATAAACCTAATCACCTAATAAGGACTCTTAAGGCAGATGGGTCTACGTATATACTAGAGATCTTTCCCCTACTTTACATAGAGAAGTAAAGCAGGGTTTATTTTATATTGTGTTCTTTAATTCCTTATGGAAGAAAGCTTCCATAGTTAATTACATCTCATGAAATAGGAATTTTCCAAGAATACTCTTGATTAAAGTAATCAATAAGTATCTCCAAAGATTTCAAAGATAGACTATCAAAGGAGTGGGTATTTTTGGAAACCAAGCGGGAAGGTTCAAATAAAAAGACTTATTTATCGATTCCTAAGGGGAATGGGTAGGAAGCAGTCACAATATTAGGAAGCCTAGTAAGTGCTTTACTCTACCCATAATGAGGATTTATATTTTGGAAAGAGAAAATTTACTTCTATTTAAATTAGAATTTCATTAGAATACTAGGGCTTATAATCCAACAACACAAGATTATGGAAATGCTTAAGAGGTGAGGATTTATGCTCATAGCCCAAAAAAAATAAGTAGTCTCAGAACCTAAATCTAAAATGCCTTAGCAAAAACTACAGGCATGACCTAAATCCAATCAAGAAAAATGGGATATAATGGTTTACCTCCATAACAAACAGTATACTCATCCCAACTCTTCTAGACTTATAACCGCATGGAGTGGCTATTAGGTAACACCTCCTATGCCTTAAAACCATATAAGCCAGTCTTATGTAGATGTAACATAGCTAGGTTGTTTTTTAATTAGGAAATGAGCTAGAATCCTGAACTCACTCCCTATGAGACTAAAATGTGATTGGCATGAAAATATGACTTAGACTAATGCTAAAATTTTCCACTTTATAAATCATTTTTAACACATTCATTTTGTACTAAGGCTTGTGACTATTATGCCTACACGCATGATGAAATTAAGTCATGGGCTAAATCAATTAGATGAGGTGTTCTCCACTACAAGGGATCACCCTCAAATGTCAAGCATATCCCCAATCATGCACGAGTGGAGACCCTCCCTATTCAAGAGTGGTATAATAAGAAATGCATGGTGTTATAATGTACAACGTTCAGCTAAGGGGTTTCTAAATCTTTTATTAATCTTGATTAAGAGCCTAAGATTTAAAATAAGGTTATGAGTTGTTTTAAAATTTAGTTATGAGGTTTTAGTGAGGGTAGAAAATATACTTTTAACCTAAAGAGCCTACCGTATCTAGGCCACACATCAAATCATCACACTTTAAGAAATATATGAAAAGCTTACCATTTCTATTGCAATCTAAAAACAATAATCAAACAAATGAATTTCATAAAATAATAATAGGTCGATGCTAGGAACCATCACCTGAAAATAAATTGGGTAGCTGAGCTCTTCCCTTATATAACCCAGACTACAATTGAATATTAAAGAAAATAAATTATATGAGGGGTTTCAATCTCTTATCCTTCTTTCCTTCTTTTGGATTAGTTTGCTCTAGGCTTCAAAAGGCCTCCCAAATCTTTGCCTTCTAGCCACTGATCGTCCTAAACCCCATAGAACTAATCCTAATCTTATTACAAAAGTTATATATTCATGAAAAATAAGATCTAACTACACCTACAAAATTGATGTTAGCTAAATAAACATATAAGCCAAGCTATTATATTTCACTTATTCAAACTTAAGACCCTCCACTTGGGTAACCAAGCCCACCTATCCAAATTGGATTATTCCTTGAGGCATAAACAATACCAATAAGTAAAAACATTTATTATTACAGTTTCCCCTTTAGCAAAATTCCCTGTAGAAAATATCATTAGGCTATTAGTGACCTAACATCTAGTCTATGCACAATCAATCCTAACATCTAGTATAAAACATTACATCATAAAACAAAATACAACACCATAAAATACACCAGCCTAACCTAAGACTAGAATTGGTGACTTAACATTCTAATGTGTGTGCTAATGTTTAGTGTGGTGTCTTGATTAAGCTTTAAGAGTGTGATTATCTAAAGTTTAGAATTGTTTAAGTTAAATAATAAGGGAGATTTCACTTCAAATCTTTGAATGAATTGATTAATTTTGATGCACACTTTATTATTTCATTTAATGCCTACTCAATATCTAATCATTATGAAGAGAAGAAGGGGATTTGACCCCCTTCATCCTTACCCTAAGTTATTTTCTAAAGGTATATTATTATGACTTTGATTTCTTTAGTGAACCATTTATAAACATTTTATTGAACCTAAGTTTGGGTTAGTGTGATGTTTTTAATTTGGAGTCGTGTGGACACCATGCAGATCTTAAGGGGTAATTATTGAAGTGATCAGGTACGACATTAAAGTATGATGCACTATCTTGAAAGATCGAAACATCATCATACAATGGACCTAATCACCTAAAAATGACTCCTATGGAATATGGGTCATCGTATATACCAGAGAACTTTCCCCTACTTTACATGAAAAAGTAAAGCAGGGCTTATTTTATGTCGACTTCTTTAGTTCCCTATGGAAGCGAGCTTCTATAGTTAATTACATCCTAGGAAATGAGAATTCCCTAAGAAAACTCTTGATTAAAGTAGTCAAAAACATTTCCAAAGACTTCAAAGTTAAACTATCAAAGAATTAGGTATTTTTTGAAAATCAAGTGGGAAAGTTCAATTTGGAAGACTTATTTTCAGGTTCCAAAGAAAGATAAGTAGGAAGCACTCATGATACTAAGAAGCCTAGTGAGCACTCAGTCTACCCTATAGTGAGGCTTTATATGTTTGAAAGAGAGAGTTTAATTTTATTTGAGTTGAAATTTCATTAGAATGCTAGGGCTTATAATCCATCAATACAAGATTATAGAAATGCCTAAGAGGTGAGGACTTATACTCAAAGCTTGAAAGAAACAAATAACCTCGGATGCTTTAGCATAAGATAAAAGCATGACCTAAGTCTAGTAAAAAAATGGGACATAGTACTTTACCTTCCTAAGAGAGGATTAACCTATCCCGACTTTTCTGGACTTCAAACTGCATGGAGTGGTCCTAGCTAACACCTCATATGCTTTAAAATCATGTAGGCCAATCTTATGTAAGTGAAAGATGGCTAAGCTGTTATTTAATTGGAAAGGGGACTAGAGTCCAAAACTCACTTCCTAAGAGACTAGATCATGATTGGCGTGAATACATGACTTAGACTAAGTGCAACAATTTACAATTCTATATATCATTTGAACACATTCATTTGGATAAAAGCTTAGGACAATTATGCCTAAATGTATGATGAAGTAAGGTTATGGGATAAATCAATAGAAGGAGGTGTTATCCACTACAAGGGATGCTCTCAAAGGTCAAGCATTCCCCTATCGAGAAAATCTATAAAATCTATAAAAATAAAAAAATTGGATGATAAGAATAAACTGGGTCTTCTCCCCGAAATGCATATGAGCAGGCATTAGTCATAAAAAAAAAATGCTCTGAGCCTTCTATTTAGCCAAGGTGATGAAAAAAAATTTTAGAAAAAGAAAGAAAAAAGTATGATGGGAGGAGGGATAGTAAGAGAGATGTGAATCGTAACCTATTCAAGAGCAAAATAAGATGTCATGCATGATGTTAGAACATTCAACATTCAGCTAAGGGGTTGCTAAATCTTTTAATTATCTTAATTATATCCTATGCTTTATAATGAGATTATGAGTTATATTTAAAATTTAGTTATGAGTTATTAATCAGGGTAGAAAATTTAATTTTATCTTAAAGAGCCTACCGAATCCAAGCCACACATTCAATCATCAAGCTTTAACACATTCAATCATCAAGCTTTAAGAAACGTATGAAAAACATGGCATTTCTATTGTATAAGCTAAACATAACAATCAAACATTCATAGATTTCCATAAAAGAATAAGAGGCCTATACGGTTGGGTACTGCCGCACACCCCAAAAAATAAAAGAAGTTGGGTAGCTGAGCTCTACACTTATACAACCCAGATTACATAAGAATGTTACAATTACAATGAAAATAAATATTATGGGGGCCTTCATTCTTCATCCTTCTTTTTTATTTTTGATTTGGTTTTGCTCCAAGCTTCACAAGGTCTCCTAGATCTTTGCCTTCTTGCCACTGCTCATCCTAAACCTTATAGCACTAAGCCTAATTCCTACTGCAAAATTACATGTTTATGGAAAATAAAATCTAACTACACCTGCAAAACATATGTTAGCTAAACAATCATTCAAACTAAGCAATTATATTCCATAAATTTGGACTTTGCACCATGCACATGGGTAACTAAGCCCACCTGTCTTAATATGGATTATGCAAAGGGGGATAGGCAACCTGCAAGTAAAAGTACTTATATATATTTATTTATCATTTTAGTTGACCTTTTAGCATAATCCCATGCAAAAAACATCATTAGGTTACTAGAAGCCTAACATTCAGTCTATGCATAAATATCCTAACATCTAGTCTAAAATATTACATCATAAAATAAAACACAACATCACAACATACAATCCTAACTTAGAGCTAGAAGTGGTGACCTAGTATTCTAATATGTGTGCTAAGGTTTAGCATGGTATTTCTGACTAGGCTTTAGGATTATGATTATCTAAGTTTGGAATTGTTTAAGTTAGATGTTAAGGGAGGTTTCACTTCAAGTGATTAAAAGGATTGGTTAAATTTAACTGGTATTTTTCCTTTGTTTCACTTAATATTTACTTAACATTTAATTATTATAAAGATAGAAAAGAGGTTTGACCCTCTTCATCCCTACCCAAAGTTATTTTCTAAAGGCATGTTATTATGATCTTTGGTTTCTTTTAGTGAATGATTTATTAAACATTTATCAACCCTAATTTGGATTAATTTTAAAGAATCATATTCAAACATGAAAGACATCTTAAGATTAATGAGATTGAATTAGTATCACATGGATAATATTACCTCATTCCTTTTCATCATCAATAACATGCATATGATATTGAACTTAACATACCTATACATGCAATGTACATATATGTATTTTTGGCACACTTGAGTGATTGTTAATGCATGTATTTTGTAGGAAAGAGAGAGTTCATTCCTTAGCTAAGTATACATACACATGTAATAAATATTTAACCAAGTACATGCCATTATTAAACCAAGGAAGTAAGGTAATCTAAGACCTCCATGGGGCTACTTAAAGCATTGTGTTCTGGGATGTCTAGACTATATACTTGCTTTCTTAGATACATATAAGTGTACACATAAACATAAGACAAAAAATTATCAAAAGATTGTATATTAGCCAATTTATTTACTCATGTAAAGTAAAGCTATATTCAAATTCTAGCATATATACACATGTGAATGAAATTAAGTAAGTATGTGCCATTGTTAAACCAAGAAAGTGAGATAATCTAAGACCTCCTTGGGGCAACTAAAGACTTGTATTTTTGGGATGCCTAGACTATATACTTACTAACATTCAAACACATGTAAACATACACATGAATCATTAAAATTGAATAATCCTTTAACCTATTTAAACTATAAGAAAATGTAAATCATATATAATATTCATATCTAATACCACTCTAAACCTACAACATTAATTTATAATTTTGAAATTAATTTGAGATTTATTAGTGATAATAGTCATGCCATATAATTGGATTGATTCAACACATGCAACTTACACATATATAATCATATTAATTTGATTTTTTTATTTGAAAACATGAATACATGATATGAATGACATACAAGTTTATAATGATTGAAAAGGAATAATTAAATATTACCACATGATACATTCAATCACATTAATTATTAAGGACAATTAAGTCAAATAATATCCTTTAAGATTAACCAAAGTTGTTATAAAGGTTAAATTTTTGATTTGAATTATTAAAACTTAAAGAGGAGAAAGACATTCTCTATTTTACCCCATCCCACATTAATGTATTAATGTGTTTAAGGAAAAAATAATTAATTAAATTTTATGAATTAATTAAGTTCAAATCATTAAGAAATTTTTTTAATTTCCTTTTTCTAAGTCTCATCAATTTAATTAACTACTTAATCATGAGCCTCCAATGATATACTTATGGAAAATTAAAATTTGCAATGCTCCTAATGGGACCTAATGGAAATAAGTTCTTTTTTAAGAGTTAATTAGATTTAGGAAAGAACTAAGCTAAGTACTCTTATGATTTTACCACACCCATGGGTTAACCATGAATTTCCTTAAGACTCTTTATGTTATTAAACACATAAAGGGAACCCATGAATTCAATTTGAATTATCTAAAATAATTATAATTTTAATCTAATTTTTTACTTTATCATTAATTTCCTAATTAATCTCTAATTAAGCCTTGAATTAATTAACTCTCTTATGGAAATGTAATTAGGAAAATAACTAGGAAAAAGGTCCTAATTATTTTTTCCTCATCATTCACACTATTTACAGTGAGTAATCATCATTAATTACTTAAATTTATTGTGTAGCATTTTTATAATTATAAAATTGATTAAGAAGGGAAATTAGAATTGAAATTTCAAATTCCCTGAGTTACATGGCTAATAAATCCCAAAACAATTATGGAAGGAAGATGGGTTTACTCATATTTTTTAGATTTTTCTACAATTAGTTATGAATTTTCAAAGTTCTACCCATTTAGTTACATTTTAATCACCTAATTAATCTCTTAAACCGTCATGCCATGCAAAAGCTAACATGGTAGTGCTTTCCACGTGGTGCATGGGATAGTTATTTAATATGTATAACATGGCAATTGACTCAGCGACAGCGAACATGGTTTTATCCCCACTATTCAATATTGGATCAAATGTTAGAGATTAATCCTATGGATCCTATTGGACTAAATTGAATTATCTAACAGATTAAATCATGGCTATCCATTCTAATCATGTGGAACCGACGGTCGATGATCCATCGTCCCTTGAGCACTAGAAGATGGACACCGTCCACCTTATGCTACTCTATTTGAGCTCACCAAAGCTTGTAAGATGTAGAGATTGACTCCAAAATGTGTGGGGAAGGGATCTAAGGAGATCCTACGATGGAAATCGCGTGCAATCATAATTTTCTTCATAAAATACCAACACCCAGAGGATTTCTATGATTTGCTGGAGTTTTTCCTTACCGGTGCTAGAGACCAAACATCCATCGACTAAGATAGCTTCATCTTAAAGAGATGAACCCTTTTGCAAAGAACTTGATTGTCTCCCCACCGATGCCTTTGTGGACCAAGCGCAACCATGAAACTCACCAGAGTTGGTCTTGGAGTGTTGTCCGATGAACAAATCAATTGGGGATCAATTTATTTCAACTCGTTAAAGTTATGGGAAGGTGTGGGAAGAGTTCATTTGAGTTTGGTGGAGTTTAGGTGAGGTTGGACGAACATGGCTCTCAGTTTCAAACTATGGTTGGTCTTACTAGCGCTGGAGAGCATGAGGGAATCGAGAAAAGCTCTAGAACTACTTAGAATACTCTAAGGAAACTCTATGTAATGTTTGAATGGATGGGGAGGAGTATATTCTCCTCCCCAAGTGAACCAAGGGTTGAGATCTACTCAGCCTTTTGCAATTGTCTAGCCGAGGTAGATGGCTAGAGATGGTAGTGGACTACTGAGGTGGAGGCACTTGAGAGGCTGAGGTAGTGGCATGGGCTAGCATGGGGTGTACCTCCTCCTCCAAGTGAACCAATAGAAGGATAAGTTGAGTTCACCTTCATGACCTGGCTAAACCCAACAACTTTGGGTTAGGTTGTGGTCCTAGTCAAGAATGGCCAAAAGTGGTCGCCAAGGCTTGGGTAGTAGGTGAGCCCTCCAAATGGGGATTCACCTTTGGGTGGTTGGTTCTGGTATTGACCTAACCTAAGTTCACCATGGGTTGGGTCAACTTAGGCTAACCCATGGTGACCCAAGGATAAGTCATGCCAACTTTGGTTGGGTTTGGACTTGGTTTGGATGGCTTTGGCTCAATTTGACCCAAATAGTTATCAATAATCATTTTAACACACTCAAACTCTTTGTTTGACCAAATTTGACCAATTGGTCAAATTTGGTCAAATAAAGGGTTTGAGTGTGTTAAAATGATGATTTGGGATGCATTAGAGCAATTGGTTGATTTGGCTTTGGTTTTGGCTCATATGGTAAATTGGCTAAGTTGAGTGATTTGGTCAAATTAGCTAAATTGGCTTGGGTGGAGGATTTGTTTAGGTTCAATTGATCATTTGAGAATGATTGTAGGTGTTTATTTGAATCAATTTAAATTTGAGAATGATTTAGTTCAATTTGACCCTTTAGGTCAAATTGGGCTAAGTGAGTCAATTTGGTTGCGGGTTCAATTGAAGGTTGGATCATGTTCAATAATTAATTTATGACTGATTAGAGATGTTGGTTTCAATCAATTTAGTTTAGAATTTGATTTGGCCCAATTTGGCCCCTTAGGTCAAATTGGGTCAACTTGGGTTAAGAGACCAAATGGGCTAGTTAGGACCAATTATGGTTGAGTCATGTCCAATAATCAATTTATGATTGATGGGAGTCATTGATTTCAAATGGTGGAATAGGATTTGGTTCATTTTGGTCCATATGGGTTAATTGGGTCAACTTGGATCAAGTGATCAAATTAGTTTGGTTTGACCTAATTGATTGTATTGAGAAATCAAGAATGATTAATAATCAGTGTAGAAGAGATTGAATGGGTTGATTCAATCCAATTTTTATTGGATTGAAGTTTGATCAATTTATTCATTTAGCCTACTTTTGGTAAAGTGGACCAATTGGGTTAATTGAGTTGAATTGGATTGAATTGGGTTCTAAGAAGAGTTCAATGATGGATTTATGGTTGATTGATGACTTTGATTGCAATTAATTTAAGTTTGATTGGATTTTGGTTCATTTAGACCTTTTGGGTCAAATGGGTTAACTTGGGTTGATTGGATCCATTTGATTCAATTGGTTTGATTGTAAGTGTTGGAGGGGTTTGGAAAAGAGTATTGAATGGTTGGAGTGCTTTTATGAAAATCTATTGGATTTGGTTTGCCTGAATGGGTTTTGGGTTGGATCTAAGGATCATGATGGAATTAACGTAGGTTAGGGTCTAAGTTAATTTGGCTTAGATGTTGGATATAAAACAAAATCTAATTAGAAGTTGCTTGTGTGGGCTTGAGGATGGTTTTGGATGAGTGGACAAGCTTGGGTTTTTATTTTGGCCATAGGATAGGTAAGACCTATATGCCCTAGGGTATAAGATAAGCTTAGGGTATGCCTTCCTAAGTCTCTAGGTTTTAGTTCAGTGTTCTATTAATCACTAGAAGTATCTAGGATTAGGGAAATCCAAGTGCATAGAGGGTTCCTAAGTCTTAGATGGGAAGGATGAGTCCTCACTCCAAAATTGAGGTCAATAGTTAGTCTTAAGGAGTCCTATTCAAACATAAAAGGCATCTTAAGATTAATAAAATTGAATCACTATTACATAAACAACATTCCACTACATCTTTTCATCATCAATAGCATACACACCGCTTTATTTTTATTGTTCATGGCATTTGATTTAATGTATATATATTTCTACATGCAATATATATTTATATTTTTACACACTTTATGATAATTAATGCATGAATTTAGTAGAAAAGAAATATTTCATTCCATTGTAAAGCATATGTAGACATGTATTAGAGATTTAAGTGCATGCCATTGTTATACCGGAAAGTGAGATTATCTAAGACCTCCTTGGGGCTACCTAAAGCCTGTTCTAGGATGTCCAAACTATATAATTTCCAACTTAAATATATGTAAACATACACATAAGCATATAAATAAAAATCATGTAAAGGGTGTATATAAAAGCAAATCTTTTATTGATGTAAAATAAAGTTTGATCCTAAATTTAAGTATATGCATACACATGAATGAAATTAAGCAAGTATGTTCCATTGTTAAACTAGAAGTGAGATTATCACCTCCTTGGGGCTAACTATTATCTTAAAGAAATTCCAAATTAAGAAAAGGGTCCTAACTACTTCTCCTCACTATTCCTAATGTTCAAAATGATTAATTATCATTAATTATTTAATTTTCACTATTTATTAATTTTATTAATTATTTAATTAATTGATGAGTGTAATTAGGATTGAAATTCCAAATTATTTAAATTACATGCCAAATAATACCAAAATAATTATGGAGGCATAGGACATCCTATGGAATCATCATACCAAATTTGGAATTAATTAGCCAAGTAATTTGGCCTTAATTAAAGTAATTAACTTAAGCTTTAAACCTTAATTATGCACTGTTCATTAGGTATAAATTAGAGATTTTATTTTTCTTAAATTTTCCTCTATCTAGCCTTTCTAAAATTGGTTTATTTGAATTTTTCTACAATTAGTAATAATTTTTTGAAGTTGTGTTCATTTAATTATATTTTAAAAGCCTAATTAACCCTTTAAACCGTCAGTGCCACGTGGACGCTGACGCAGTAGTGCTTTTCACGTGACATTGCGGTATTGGTTACTTAAATCATCCGATGTGATAGCTGACTCAGTGGCAGCAGACGTGGTTTTGTCTTGGTCATCTGGTCATAGATTGGACGGTCGAGATTAATTCTATGATTTTAAAGAGAATAAATTGAAATTTTTAATGCAATTAATCATAACCTTCTATTATAATCATGCATAATGGATTACTAGTGATTCGTCATCCTATGAGCACTGGAAGACCGCCCACCTTTGTTGCTTGATCTGAGCTCACCAAAGCTCATTCAATTGTGAAATTAGTTCCAAAGTGATCAGGGATTGAATCTAAGGGGATCCTATGGTGGAAACCGCACAAAAACATGATTCACTTCAAAAAAGACCAACACCTAGAGGCCAAAGCTACAGTTGTCAGATTTTTACCTTGCTGGAGTTATAGACCGGTGGTCCACCAAAAGAGGTAGTTTTGTCTTGAAGAGTCGAAGCCCTATTGAGAAGATCACGAGCTGCCTCCCCACCGATTGCTCTATAGAATAAACACCATCATAAAGCTTGCCAAAGTTGGTCTTGAGATCGTGGTTGATTCGAAATGATTCATTTTTGTTCACCGAGTGAGGTGAAGGTGTGGGAAGAGTTAATTTGGGTTTTTTGGAGGTTTAGAAAACTTGGATGGATGGGGCTCTCAGGTTTGATCGGGAGCTGGTCTCAACTGTGGTGGAGTGCACGAGGAGCTCGGGAGAGGGTATGGGACTATGCAGAATGTTCTAAGGAAGGTCTGTGCTCAATTTGAATCCATGGGGAGGAGTATACTCTCCTCCATAATTGAACCAAGGGTTGGGATCAGATCTTGTTATTGTAGCTGCCCCGCTATATGTGGTCGAGGGTGAGAGGCTGGGAGGGTTACGAGGTGTACCCTCCCTGTGGACATGGGTTTCCATGGGTGAACTCACCCTCCTGCCAAAGGTCAAAATTTCCTAAGTTAGGTGGGTCAATGGTCCCCTATCCAAGAAGAGCCAAAGATTGCCATGGGGTAGTAAGGGTGGAGAATCCATCCAAATTGGGATCTTGTCCAATATAGGTGGCTTGGTTCAATGGGTTTGACAAAAACAGGTTTGCCATAGGTTCGGCCAACTTGGGCAGGCCCATGGTGACCTAAGGATGAGTCATGCCAAATTTAGTTAGGTTTGGCCTTGGTTTAGGGTTTGGCTCAATTTGAGCCATATGGGTCAAATGGGTCATGTTATTGTTGACCATTTTGGCCAAATTGGGTCAAAGTGGGGTTTGGTTAAGTTTGATTGATCATTTGGAATGAATTAGTGTTATTGGTTTAATTCAATTTGGACTAGATTTGAATTTGGCTCATATGGTTAAATTTGGGTCAAATGGGTCATGTTGACCAGTTTGACCAAATTGGCCAACTTGGCTTGTGCATGGGCTTGGTATATGTTCAATTAAACATTTGTGATTGATTGGAAGTTGATTTGGATTATGGAGTGATTTAATTTGATTTGACCATTTAGGTAAAATTGGGCTAAGTAGGCCAATTGGATTGGGTTGACCAAATTAGGTCCAATTGAAGGTTGGATCATGCTTGATATTGAATTAGTGTTTGGTTGGAAGAATTAGTTTCAATCAATTTGGATCAATTTGATAATTTAGTCTTGATTAGGTTAAATTTATTATAGTGGAGTGTTCGATAATGATATGTACTCATCAATGAAGGCATTGGATGGTTTGATTTGATCTAATGAGAGTTTAATTGGAGTTTGGTTCAATTATCCATTTTATGTCACTTTGGGTTACGTGACTTGGTCAAGCCAACTTGGACTAATTGGGGTTATGGATGGTTGGGGTGTGTTCAATGATAAGTTTGAAGTTGATTGGTGGCTTTGATTGTAATTGATTTGGGCTTAATTAGTTTTAACTCATTCAACCATTTAGGTCAAATGGGCCACCTTGGGTTGGTCACCTTTCTTTTGTTCAATTGGTTTGATTACAATGGTTTGAAATGATCTAATAAATAATTTAAGTTATTGAGAAAATGAAATTAATTTAGTTTGCTTGAATGGGTTTGAATTGAGTTATAGGATGTGGAGTTAACTTAGATTTAGTCTAAGTTTGTTTGGCTTGGAGCTTGGAAAAAAATCAAATTCAATTAAGATTAGCTGAATAGGTTTGAGGATGGTTTAGCTCCATCCACATGAGCTTAAGTTTGGATGGGTGAATAGGTATGAGTATTGGTTTAGGCCATAGGATAGGTGGAACCTATTTGTCCCAAGATAGACTCTGAGCATAGGGTTATGCCTTCTAAGTCTCTAAGCTTAAGTTTCAGTGTCCCCTTAATCACTAGAGGTGTCCTAGTACTAAGAAAATTCAATTGTCTAGAAGGTTCCTAGGTCTAAAATGGCGAACTCCAAAAATGAGGCCAACAAAAGTCATATCTAAACTTGGAAGTTTTTACTCCCTACCCCATAAAGCATTTTTGAATCATCAAGTTCATGATCACTAGCAAAGATATTTAAAGCACATATCATAGTGGGTACTACTATGATGATTTCTCCAAATTCAACATTTATTTTTATATATGTTATTAAATTTGCTCCCTCTAGTAGTGTTTTTCTCACTCTAAATTAAAAATCTGAGAAAAAATTTTACCTTTTAAAAAAAAAATTCACAATAGTTGATTGTCTAAGTATTTACAGGAATAGCCTTTCATAACATGTATGATAAACTTAGCATAACAATGTAAAATGGATGTTATAAATTAGTTAAAAGTCACTTCATAAATTGTTTTTTTAAATATTTAAAATTTTTAAGATAAAATATCCATTACTTAGTTTAATTTGGTAGGCTAGTATATTATGTCAAGAATTAATGTTAAAGAATTTTATGATACTGCCAATAATATGTTAATAAATTTTTTTTAATAATGTAATAAAAATTTATGAATTCCAATTTTTAAAGTAAATATATTACATATTTACACTGATTTTCAAATAAAAAATATAATTATATCTATATTTCATTTGAATATATTAAAATTTTGACGAGGAGTTTTTTTGAATATTAGAAAATAGAATTACTTTAGTTTTATAAAAGTAAATAAAATTATTTAAGATATCTTTTGCATATTTTAATTAAATTAAAATAAGATACAAATATTAATTAGATGCCAAAGAAATCCTAAAATTCATTGTTTATAAGTTGTAAGTTCCAAAATATGTCATTCAATTTCAGTAAATTTGTTAATAGTTTACCCCATGAGAACTAGAATAAATATTTTCCGATGACAAAAACCTTATTTTGTCCCACATATTCTAATTCATAAGATATTCATTTAAAAATACAGGATATTTTACTAAGAATTATAAGACAACTAATAAAAAATAAAATAAATGAATTACCATGCCGTAAAAATTGTAACGCATATATTACAGTTAAAATTAGAGCAATTCTTAAATATATTAGAATTACATTACACACAATAAAATACCACAAGCATACTTCTTTCTTAACAAAAAAAAATTCACAACTTATCTTTATTAAAATTCTGCCCAAGAAAGTTTAATTATAAGCTAAATGAATTATGATTAGTTGATACTCACAATATTCATTTAAAAAAATATGAGACATCTAAGTAAATTTAAGTCAAATAATCAAATTGTACATTTAAAGAAATTGAGGGACAATTTTAATATCTATTTTAAATGTTATAAAGTTTTAAGTTATAAGCTACATGGTAAAAGATTTTACTATATATCAAGCTTGCTTTTAATAAGAATTGAGTTAGAGCTTTATCTTAAAAAATGAAGTATCCAATGATGAAGTGGTATGATATAAGATAAGATTAAGCTTATTTATTAACTACTATTATTTCTATTCTTGCCTGGTCCTTCCTATTTTCTTTTCAAAGAAATAAATTTCTCTTTTCTCACTCTTAATAGGATAGCTTGCATAGATTGAACTATTTAACCCATTTCTTCCTTGGCTAATATTTGTTATGTTAAGAAAATCATTAATATGATAATTCATTTATTTTTACATCATTTTCATTTTTTAAGTCAAGGGATTTTATTAAAAATAAACTAGAATTTCTAAACTCAATTGATCAAGTTAAACTCAAAATAATGTCATGTAGAATCAAAATTGATTTTTTTTGGCTTCCATTATTTATAAAGAAATGGTCTAATTGCTCTAATTGTTTAAAGTGAAACTTTCTAGAGTTAGGAATGTATCCATTCTTATTGAGAACTAGTAAATATAGAGGTTTTATTAATGTTAGCTTTTGTTTAATGAAAATTAAATTGAATTTAAAATTTTAAGGAATTTGAATCTAACCCCATAGTTAATTTAGGTGTATTATCAAATTGTATGATTTAAGTAATTTTCAAATATACCTCACTCAAGCCATCATTGATATTAATCACTACAACCACTAAATACCATCATCTATGAGCACCAATATCTATTACTAGCTGATGCTAAGATTGTCACTAGTATTCACAACCTATAACATTAATCATAACTACTATCAAACACCAATAGTACCATTGTAACAAACTCTATTGACTATTGCAACCACGCACCATCTTGGCATTTCCATCATTACCATTGACCATCATCGTAAAAAAATATAATTAATTCATTTTACCTCAAATTAGGCAATAAAAATTATTCTCTTGCATTTATTTTCTATTGAATGAAAAATTAATAAAATATTTTAGATACATGAATTTACATTGTAGTATACTCTAAATACTTTAAAATTTTAAATATTTGCAGCTAAATGGCTCCTATATCTTTTATCCATGTATTTATTTTTATTTATTTTTAAATTCTAATGAAGTTTTTGGGAGATTACATATAGTACACTCAAGAACATGTTGATTGATGATTAAGCTATTGGGAATTTGAAAAAAGAATTTCTGCTTATACACCTTGTGTATCTCACTATTTGATTTGACGATAATAAAACTTTTGTAATAAGAATGGGTTATTTTTTTTCAGGACAAATTATTCACATTAACCATTATGAATGTAATTCTTAATAAAGGTTTATATCGATGATAAATATATATTTTTGAGGCTACTAATTAAGTTAAATTCATGTGTGCAGGAAAAATTCTTCAGCTCTTAGTTCTTTAGTTATATCAAAATTCTTAAGGTTTTGGATGTGGACTCGGTGAGAATTTTCCTTGGAATAACTATATTAAGGCAAATGTAATGCTCACTAAAACAAAATATATCATTCATTCATTTAAAAAAATCTATTTTAAATTATTTATAAACACTATATTTCATGTTTACTTCTTTAAATTTATTCATTTTTGGATAATGTGAACTAAATGCATAAACCATGTTACATTTTTTTTGCTTCCATGCAATTTAAATTAAGTTCACATCTCATTAAACTATTTCCATGCTAAAATATATTCATTATCCATTTATTACATGCATAAAATCCAATTATCTTGAAATTATTCTTTATTATTTTTTTCTCTCTCCTATCCTATTTTTCATCCTAAAACTTTTTGGAAGATATTTATCATGATTATTTGCTAAATAAATAATGTGATACTTACTCAAATTGTTTCCATAATTATCCCATATTTGTCTAAATTAAAAATTCATGGATTTGAATCTTAAATTTGAATTATTTTGAAATCAAATGAAGTATTCTCTTGATTACATATGAAAATTTGAACTTAGCGTTTTATAGAACATTTTTGGCTGATCTTATGCTACTCTAATTGAACTAATTTGAATTAATTTGAATTTATTTGTGTTAATTCAAATTCAATTAAAATAAGCTATGAAATTATCCTTTTTTCCCTTTATATAATTTCTATTTTTGGAAACTTCCCAACTATACCCTTAATTATATTTAAATTAATCTCATGATGAATATAAATTTGAATTCTCCTAAGATCTTATTCATCATTATTTAATTTGAATTGATTGCAATTAAAACTATTTTAGGAAACAAGCTTGGCCAAAATTTTAATATTCTTTGATTTTTATTAAATAAAACTTGTATGTTATCTATTTCGTTCCTTCATTCAATGAATATTCCATGATATTGCATTAAATAATAATTTAATCCCATCATGAAAGAGACCATATATCTTGCTTAATTAAATTAATCAAAAGTTGAATTATTTCCTTTTTTTCTACATGGACAAATTTTTTTTCATGAGACTTGTTTGGTAATAATTCATACTCTTCTCTCTATCTTGACCAACCCACATAAGCATTAAATTCTTAATTATATTATAAATCAGGTCATATGATGAATTGATTCAATTTAAATCTCTTTCTAAATTAATTTTCCCTTCATATCCCCTTTTTGTTGATTTTTTCCATCTTGCTAAATTAATTTAATTTAATTGATTCAAATTGAATCATTTACTAATTAAACTTTCTCTCTTCCTTTCCTTGACCAAAATCCTTCTTATATAAAGTGAATTTTAAATTTATTTTTAATTAAACTAACCTTCCATATTAAATTCCCTCTTATTTCTCATTGGCCAAATCATTCACTCATGAAAATTTATTTTTATTTTGATTGGTTTATATATAAATTAATTCCAAATGAGTCTCTCTTCTATTTTTTCTTCTCTTGGTCGACCCTCATGACCCATTGTCTTATAAATAATGTTCGTTAGACTAGGTTAATCTCTTTTGGATAAATATCTCTTAGAAAAACTCTCTTGGTCGAATTCTTGCAAAAAACTTTGGAAAATTTTTCTTGGTAAATCAAGTGCTAATTTCTTCATCATTCTTCCATCTTCCAACCTACAAGTGATTGCCTTGAAGATTGCATAAAAAAATTTGGTGGATTTTTGGAAATTCCTCTTGGCCATAAGCTATTAAGGTTCTTTTTAATTTATTTCATTGCTCCTCTTGTGTGAGATCTTAATTTCTTTCTTGGACTAAGACTCTTTGGTATTTAGTCAAATTGATTTGTGCTTTACACATCGATTCATACACTTTCTCAAGTTGTCCAAAAGCTTTGTTTGATTTTGATTAAAGTTTTATTCTTGCAAACTTTTCTCTTCTCTTTATTTTTACATATGCTAAAGTGAAACTTATGTTATGAAAACTAGTTCATAAAGATCACTTGTAAGTTTCAAGTTTTCTTTCTATTAAAAAGTTTAATACTTTGTACAAGTGATATTTTTTTTAATAGAGTTTTCAAATTGAGTTCATGTGATTTAAGATTTTATTTTACATTTGATCTTTTGAAAACTCAAAGCCTCCAAAAAGTAATTGATCGAGTTTTAAATATTTATTTTTTACATTTCAAATCATTAAAATTAAATCAATTTGATTTTAAGGTATTACATTCACATCAAATAGTTTAAAGATTCACTTACATCATACACATCTTCCATATTATATCATCATTTAATTTTAAATACAAATTGAAGTGAGATATCTTTCTTACTTTTGCTTTCACTTGCCTTAATATTTTTTTAGTTGGTTTGTGAGAGCAAAATACTTTTAACATTGAGAGTTAGATACTTTTATATTGTTACTAATAATTTATGTGGGATCTTCAAATGAAATTTGAGATAATTGAACTCCTTTATAGAAATTGTGTATATTATTTTAAAATTATAAGTGAGTGGGTCAATGTTAAAATATTCCTTAATTAAGCAACCTTATAAATTACTATGTAAGACATTATAAAATGAACTAAACTAATAGCAATAAAAGGCCAATTAAAGAAACAATTGTTGGAAAATTCTTAATTTGCATCAAAAGAAAAAAGATACCAATATGTTTTGATTCATAAAGAAGATTTTCAATATTCTTAAGAAATATCAAATGTGATGTTGAGAGAATCTTTAGTAACATAAAGTGATGTTATAAATTGATAATTCATGTCAACAAACCATTCACATAGTAAAATTTTCTAGAAAACACCTTATTGGCATTCAACTTTTGCAACTAATTTCTTTTTTTTACCAAGATAAAAAAAAGTTAACTAACATTATGGTTAAGAATTATGAAGCATTAAGTTTATTGCTTGATATCAAAATTAAAATAAGTAAAAAAAATGTATAAAAACTTATTTTAAGAGTCAACGTAGATATTCCCATATTAGAAATAAAAGTAATTGTCTAAAACTATTCATACATTAAGTTTTAATTATTAGTTCTATTATTGATCAGATCTACTAATTCTGCTATTATATAAATGTTATTTTCAAATATAACATGTCAAATTTTTTTCAATACAAAAAATATAGTATTTCCAAAATGGCATCATGATATAAGGTTTTGTTATTAAATTTTGCTATTTAAAATGCAATTGAACAAGAGATCTTACAAATTTTTGCTAACTCCAATATTCTTATAAGCTGAAAAAAAAACTCCACAAAGAAGCTATAGCTTATTCTTCATCTAATATATAAAATTGGTTAGTAGAGAGTAAGAAGACATTAATTTATATAAGAAGATAGCTTGATTTGGAATTGTAATAAGCATGCAAGTCATATAATAAATGAAATAGTAATAAGACTTGCATGACTTATGGAGTAAAAAATGCATCTATGCTTTAATGTCCTCATGAATGCATGAAATGGATGTAAGCCACATTTTAAAATTAATTTTGATCAAATAAAATGCCTAATAAAAATGATTTAGATCTTGCACGAAAAATATTACAAAGCCTTCATGCCTTAAGGCCTTTGTCAACAGTGTTTGATCTTCTGATCTTACATATTCTAGTCAGCTCTTTTCTTCAGATATATTTTCTATTGAAATGGTATTATATTATTATCAACTTCACATCAACAATAATGCCACCCAACAAGAAAGCCATTTTATTAAGCAACAAACTATTTTAAAGGTATAATATACAGATGCATATGAATTATGAAGCATTATGCGAGTGTTATAATATCAATAACAACCTATAAATAATGGATATTGACACTGGAACATAGATACCAAACTACATAGAAATAGGACACAACAATTATTAAAATATAAAATATAGAGATATGTTGGACACTTCATTACAACTTTTATATCTTAAAACAAAATATAATACATTAAAATAATGGAGAAAAATTAAATGTTAAAAACAATTATCTTTTATGATAGATTCCCTAATACATCTAAAATTATATAAATATCATATGATAGAATCTTTATTTAGTGTACGCTCACGAATAAATACATCATTTCAACAATAAATGCATATTCAACTTTTATCACATTATTTAACCAATAATAATATAATAACTATCAAATTCCATCATGCACAAGATTTTTGTTATTCAAAAATTATTTATCTCACAATTATTATAATTTTTTAAACTCTATTTGAAGTAAATCATACAATTATTTTCTTAGAAAATCCATTACCATGTAGAGAAACCCTTAATTTAGTAAAAATTAAAAAAGAAAAGATTAGAAATAAAAAATAAATATAATATAAATTATAGAGTATTTTTATATGATTTCTTATCATGTTATTATGATATTAGGATACTCCTATCTAACACCATGTCAATTTTTATTTTATTTTATTTATTCTGACATGTACTAGTAGGGCCCAACTGTGTCTAACATATGTTGGGCACATGTCTAGCTTGACACTAATGTTGTATTTATGTATTATCAAAATTATTAGTGCATCATAGACAAACTCTATAAATTATTAAGATGCTTGTACCGTCGTATCACAAAATACTTAATTATGAAATTGTAATTACGTTTTTGTTAATTCTATCTTAAAAAACATTATTAATACAAACATCAAAAAGCTATCATATATTTCTTCTTTCTTTAATGTTTAAAATAACATTTTAAGCAATTCCATTCTAAACATGCAAACAAAATAATAATTATCAATAATGTAAATTTTAGAAGCTTTGAGCAAATTGTATTTTAACAACAAAATGCATATAATTCCAATAGCATTATTTGTCAAAATTAAATAATAACTATAACTCCATTAAATATGCCTCCATGAGTATTTGAACACATGGTTAAACAATACTCCATTATTTGTCAATCCAATAATGTAAATTTTAGAATCATTTCAACACATTGTTAACCTCTCACTGAGTGAGGATTCATCCTCCCATCCTAGACTTAAGATTTCCCACTAGAATCTCCTTTGTCATAGGACACTTCTGGTGATTAAGTGAATACTAAACCCAAGCCTAGAGACTTAAGAAGGTGTATCATAAGTTTAGGCTATACCTTAGGATCAAAGAAACCTACCTATCCTATGGCCTAACCCATGACCTATGCAAATCCACTCATGCAAATCAAGCCTCAAACACAATTAGATTTCATTTCATATCCAAGTTCCAAGCCCAAAATGATTTGAACCCAAACCCATCTTAATCTCATAATCCAATCCTATGGACTCAACCCAAAGCTCCTTTAATTAAACCAAATTTGATTGATTTTCATAAAATCATTCCAACCATTCAATCCATCATTTCAAACTCCTCCAAAACCTACAAATCAAGCCAATCAAGCCAATCAAACCAAATAAACCCAAATCAACTTGACTTAGCCCATTTAACCTCAAGGGTCCATATGGGCTAAAATAAAATGAAATACAAATCAATTGTTTGGCTCACTTGACCCAAAGTGACCTAAGGACCCATTTGATCAATCCAATCCGAATTGATTGAAACCAAGTCTTCCAATCAATCTTAATTACTTATTGAACATGATCAAAACCTTGATTGAACCAAATTTGATCAAGTCAACCCAATTGACCCATTTAGCCTAAATTGACCTAAAGGGTCAAATTGAACCAAATCATTACTAAATATAAAACTAATTAAAATCAACACTTACAATCATCTCCAAATCATAAATTGAACCTAAATCAATCCCTAACCCAAGCTAATTTGGCCAATTTAACCAAATAGGTCAACTTAGCCCATTTGACCCATATGAACCCAAATGAGGCAAATTCAGTCCACTTCAAATCAAATCAAACCAATTGAACCTAAACATCCCAAATCATCATTTGAACATGTCCCAACCTTAGTTTGGCTCAATTTGACCAGTGGTTCAACCTAGCCCGATTGACCCAGTTGACCTAAATGGGTCAAATTGAGCCAAACCTAACCAAACTTGACATGACCCTTCCTTGGGTCACCATGGGTAAGCCCAAATCAAACATAACCCATCTTGACCCGAATTTAGCTATGACTCATTGGGTAAACCCCTCAAAATGGGAAGAAATCCCTATTTGGAGGGTCTCACCTACCATTTACCCTTGGCGACCACCCCAAGCTCAATTTAAACCTCGACCCAAAAGATTAGGTCATGGTTCAAAGGAGGTGAACTAACCCAAGTCATCCCAACATTGCAGAAGAAGGACACTCCACCTTAGACCTTGCCCCACTCACCTTTAGCCACTCCAGGACCACCTCATACCTCCGCCCATCCCAACCTCCGCACCAATCAGACACCGCCAAAGACTATTGGATCTAAGCCATTGGATCAATTGGGGAGGAGAGTATACTCTTCCCTATCTCATTCTAACTAGACATAGAGCTTCAGTGAGTCGAGATGAGCTTCCCTAGAGCCTTCTTGATTTCCCCTGAGCTTCCCATCGCTAGTGAGATCGAACCCGAGTGAAACTGAGCATCCACTCTATCCAACTCCACTTAAACTCCACCAAATCCAAATTAACTTCACCCACACCTTCCCTAAGCTCCGGTGGTGAAAACGAATCAATTATTTATTGATTTGAGCACTAGAGATAATTCTAAGACCAACTCCATTAATATTTCTAGCAATGCTTGGTCCACAGAGTCATTAATGGTGAGGCAAGTCACGGGATTCTCAACAGGGCTTCATCTCTTCAAGACGAAGCTACCTCAGTCATTGGACTGCTAGTCACGAGCTCTGACAAGGTAAATTCTAGAAAACCATAGAAAATCTAATAGGAGTTGGTCTTTTATGATGTGTTTTGCATTTTCATGTGATTTTCATCATAGGATCTTCTTAGATCTATCCCTTGAAGGTTTTGGAATTGATCCCGATGCCACATGAGCTCACGGCAAGCTTCGGACAACGAGGAGGTTGGATGGTGTCTATCTTTCATCTCTTGGGGGATGAAGAATCATCTGCCATCCATTACGCATGATTGGAAAATATAATTTTATCTCTTAAGAACCGTGATTAATCCATTCCATCCGATACAGATCGGATGAAGGGATAAGCGTCCACCGTCACTAACTACGCTTCATCGGCTCCCGTGGCGTTGATGAGATTAGGATCAATTAAGGTTTAAAAAATGCAATTAATCACTTAGAACTTCAAAAATTCAGAACTAATTGTAGAAAAATTCAAAAACTGAGTAAATCTATTTTGGAAAGGGTAAAGAGAGGAGATTTTAATAAAAATGATTTCCCTATGGTTTGAGCAGTAAATAGAGCTTAATTAGATTTAGAATTTTTTTAATTAGCTTAATTAATCCCTAATTAGTTCGCCAATTAATCCCAAATTTGAAATATTGATTTAATGGGATGTCCTCTACTTCCCATAATTTTTTTAGGATTTATTGGTTAGGTAATCGAGGGAATTTGAAATTCAAACCTTAATTACCCTCATTGCATGATTTAATAATTATTAAAAAATGTTTGATAGTAAAAATTAAATAATTAATGATTATTAATCACTAATTAATAGTGAATCATTAGGGGGAGTGATTTGGACCTCTTTCCTAATTACTTTCCCAAGTCTACTTCATTAAAGGGGGTAATTAATTCAAAATATAATTAACTATGAAAATAAATCAAAGTAAAATGATTATTGCTCTAGATAATTTAATTTGAATTTGTGGGTTCCGCTTTATGTGTTTAATAACATAAAGACCCTTAAGAAAATTATGATTAACCCGTGGGTATGGGAAAATAATATAAATGCTTAATTAGTTTCCTTAATTTAATTAATACTTGATTATGGGCATCATTGCTTTAGGTCTCTAAGTGCATTGCAATTTTAATTGATCACTTCCATATAATTGGAAGCTCATAATTAAATGATTAGTTAAATTAAAGAAGCATAAGGAAGGGTAATTAATTGAATCTCTTAATGATTCAAACTTAATTAATTCATAAAATCCACTTGAATACTTTTCTTTAAACATAGTAAATCATCAACATGGGATGGGGTAAAAGTAGCAAACATCATTTTTCCTCTTTAAGTACATTCATTCAAATCCAAAAATTAAATTTAATAAAAATCTTAAGTTTTCCTTAAATGATTTCATTTAATGTGATTGTCTTTAGGAATTAGTGTAGTTGAATGAATTATGTGAAAATGTTACTTATTCCATTTCGATCATCATAAATGTTGTATGTCATTTGCATCATGTATCAATGTTTTCAAATCAAATAAATCATATGAGTATACTTATGTAAGTGGCATGTGTTGGATTAATCCTATTGTATGTGTGGCTATTATCACTAATAAATTCCAAAATTATTTTCAAAACTATAAGTGAAAAGTTAAATTGATATTCGTTATGAGCATTACATACGATTTTCATATGCTTATAGCCTAAGCATGTTAAGTAGCCCTAACGAGGTCTTAGATACGAGGCTTTAAGTAGCCAAGGAGGTCTTAGATTTCCTCACTTCCACGATTTAACAATGACACATACTTACCTAATTTCATTCATATGTGTGCATGTCTTAGAATTTGGATAGAGCTTTACTTCACATGTATAGATAACTCACTAAGATATAATCTTTTGCATGATTTTCATTCTCATGGTTGCATGTACATTCCTATGTATTTAAGATACCAAGTATATAGTCTGAACATCTCAGGAATATGAGGCTCTAAGTAGCCGCAAGGAGATCTTAGATTATCTCACTTCCCTGGATTAAGAATGACATGTACTTGCTTAAAAATTATATACATGTGTGTGTACGTAACTAAAAAAATGAAATTCTACTTTTCTACCAAAATCTATGTATTCATAATCAAATAAGTGTGCCAAAAAAACATTATATGAAATATAACTACTTGAGTTTGTATGTACATTTAGCTAACATCTATTTTGCAGGTGTAGTTATATTTTACTTTCTATAAAAATGTAATTTTACAAATAGGAATTAGGATTAGGTTTAGGATGAGCAGTGACTAGAAGACATAGTCCTGGGAGGCCCTATGAAGCCTCAGAACATAATCAAATCAAAAGAAAATAAAGAAATATGAAGAAAGAAAAGCAATGAATGAAGACCCTCATAACATCTAATTTCATTCTAAATTATAATATTCTTTTGTAATCCGAGTTGTATAAGGGTAGATCTCGGCTAGCTAATTTTCTCTTTTTTGGGGTGTACGATGGTACCCGGCCACACCGACCTCTTATTCTTTTATATAATCTATACATGAATGATTGTTGTTGTGTTTAGATTATGCAATAGAAATTGTATCTTCTTCATAGTTTCTTAAACTTGATGTTTGAGTGTGTGGCCTGGATGTGGTGGGCTCTTAGGATAAAATTAATTTATCTACCCAATAAATAACTCATAATAAAAAATTTAAAAATAAATCATAACCTCACTTTAAAGCCTAGGTTATAATTAAGATAATTAAAAGATTTAGCAACCCTCTAGCTGAATGTTGAATGTTTAACATCATTCATATTATCTTGTTTCACTCTTTTAATGCTTGGCCTATGAGAGCACCCCCTCATAATGGAGATATCCCTTTCTCTCTGATTTGGCCAATAACTCAATTTCATCATATATTTAAGCATAAAATATCCTAAGCCTTTGTCCAAAATATTATGTCAAAATGATAGAAAAATTTGTAAAAGTTTGCATTTAGACTAAGTCATATACTCATGTTAGTCATAATCTAGTCTCTTAGGGAGTGAGTATAGGGCTCTAGTCTCCTTTCCTAATTAAATAACAAGCTTAGCTATCTTGTAATTATAGAAGATCATCTTACATAGTTTTAATTCATAGGAGGTGTTAGCTAGCAGCCACTCAAGGTGGTTGTAAGTCTAGAAGAGTCGGACATAGTTATTCTCTCTTGTGGAGGTAAACTAATATTTCCCCTTTCCACTTAGATTTAGGTCGTGCTTTTAGCTTGTGCTAAAGCATCCTAGATTTAGGATCTGAGGTAGTTTGTTTCCTTGAAGCTACGAGCATAATTTCTCACCTCTTAGGCATTTTCACAATCTTGTGTTGATGGACTATAAGTCCAAACATTCAACTAAAATTCAATTCAAATTAAAATAAACCTTCTCATATATAAAGCCTCACTATAGGATAGATTGGAGTGCTCACTAAGCTTCCTAGTATCATGAGTGCTCCTTTGTCTTCCATTAGAATCCAAAATAAGTCTTCCTAATTGAACTTTCCACTTAATTTTCCCAAAATACCTAATCCTTTAGTAGTCTAACCTTGAAGTCTTTAGAGATATTTATTGAGTAATTTAACCGAGAGTGTTCTTAGGAAATTCCCATTTTCTCGGATGTAATTAACTATGGAAGCTTGCTTCCATAGGGAACTAAGGAACCCGACATAAAATAAACCTTGCTTTACTTTTCCATGTAAAGTAAGAATCTCTGGTATATATGAAGACCCATCTGCCTTAGGAGTCATTATTAGGTGATTAGGTCCATTGTAGGGTGATGTTTCCATATCTTGAGATGGTACATCATACATTAATGTTGTACTTGATCATTTTAATAAGTCCTCCCTAAGATCTGTGTGGTTTCCACCTGGCATCCGAAATAAAACACCACACACATTTGCATAATCATCGAGAACTTCAATGTTCACTAATGTGTGAAAAAAAGAAATATTTCTCCATCTAATTCATTAAGAAATATTTTGGGGATATGGTTGATCTTCCTAAATAAAATTTCTAGATTTTTCATTCATATTGTACAATTTCCCAACATTCTCTCAACATACATTGCATTCAAGTTTCATGATGTTATATTTTCCATATGACCATATGACAGGTGAAAGAATATCTTATTATTGTTGACTCCATGAGTCCCATCTCATTCTGAGATTGATTTTGATGATAACAAATATATGTTCAAGTGCTACTTGGTTTAATTCAAGTGGTTGGTATTATGTAAACATTTACATAAAAGCTATTACATGCTTGTTAGGCTATGCTATGAGCTTGATTTCACTAATTCAATAATCATCATCCACTAATATATGCTTTCAATCTAACATAAGAAACTCATGAAGTTGTTTAAAAGTTTTTTATCATAGGATGAGATTTCCCAATTTACAACTTTACTTATGTAGCCACACATACCACTTAAATTTAAATGGTCTTTAATTTATATCCTATTATTGACATCAAAAATCCATTATCCCCCTTAAACTCTAAAGTCCTATTTTATCCTAATAATTACATTGGACATATTGAAGACATAGGAGGAATTGATATAGGAGGTTCACTTGTAGATCTTTCCTACCTTGTATGTTTGAATCTAATTAGCCCTAGGGTGGATCCCTTTCACTATTTTAGTTTAGTCATTCCCTAGTATATATATAATCATTGATATCATAAAATCAATTTATCTTAATAATTTAATTATTTGTATAATTGATTATGAGATTCTAAGGATTAGCTTGACCTTCCTATAATTTAATTTTGGAAATTTTACTTTTGGCTAACTTAATGATACTCCCATATCCTTATCTCATTTACGTCCATATCTAAGTGAATACCCTTCTTAACCAAATTGACAAATCACCCAAAAAATTTAACTCTAAGATGTTACTATTATGGTTGTAAATTAAATGGTTATTAGAACCCCTTAATAAGTCCATGATCAATCCTTGGAATGGGAAAGTCATACCAAGTTCATTCTTATTCAACTCTTGGCCTAGGTTGAGTCAAATAATTAATTTAATCATTACTTATAGGTTAGTGAATAAGCCCATATGGTGGTCAATTGAAAGCAAGTCAACAAAATTAACCCAAATTTGCCAAATTCAACCAACTTGACCAAATTGGCCATGTTTATAAATTTAGTTGAATCATTGAAACATAAAATCCACTTAATGCATCTTAAATATGGTTCAGGTTCTATAAGACTAATTGCCATAAAAATTAATTCCAATTTTCCAAAAGTAAATAGGCCACCCATTAAAGTTAATGAAATAATTAGTAACTGAATGGACTAGGTTAATATTAAAATCTATTTAATTTCTTAATAGTGATTATAATGAAATGTATCATCAATAGCGCCTTAGTTTAACTTAAATGATTTGACCACTTATAGTGGGTTATTTTAGCCAAATGCTCTTATATGGTCCTTATTGGGCTCAAATAAAAATATTTATATTTTTGAATAATTTAATTTTATCAAAGGGATAAATCATGTGAGAATCTTGAAGCACTATGATGTTTAAAATTATGATGGGACATCACATAGATCTTAGAGGGGTACTTATTATAATGATCGAATATAACATCAATGAATAATATACTACCTCAAAAGGTATTGATATCACCTTATGATGGATTCAATCATCTAAAAAGAACTTCTTAGGCTGATGAGTCTACGTATACTAAAAATTTTTCTCCTACTTTACATGGACATAATAAATCAAGTTTTAATTTAAGCTAAGTTATAAATTCCTTATATGGGTAAGCCCACATAAGTAATTACATCTTAAGAGAAGTAATCTCTTAATAACACTCTACATTAATGTGATTTTCTATCATCTCTAAAATTTTAGAGCTTGATATCAATAGGATTGGTTATTGTTTGAAATTAAGTGAGAAAACTCATTTAAGAAGAGCTCTTAAGGGAATTCAAAGGAGAATATGTAGGAAGTGTTCATGATACAAGAAAGCTTAGTGAGCACTTCTATATACCATATGGTGAGGCTTAATATTTTTATATAGAAAATTATTTTTAATTGAGTTGACATTTTATTAGAAAGTTATGACTTATATTCCAACAACATATGATTATGAAAATGCCTAAGTGGTGAGGATTTATACCTATATTAAAAGAGAAATTAGCTACCTCTAAAACTATGTCTAAAGGGCTCTAGCATAAGCTAGGGCTGACTTAATTTTACTCAAAAAAAATTAGGATATGTGGGCTCACTTACTTAGAGAGAATGAACATATCTCACTCTTCTAGACTTACGCTTGATTTGGTTGCTAGCTAATACCTCCTACATTTTAAAATCATGTGGCCAAGTCTTATAAATGCAAGATAGTTAAGATATTACTTAATAGAAATAAGAACCTAAAAACCTAAACTTACTTCTTAAGATCCTAGATCATGATGGGTATAAAGTCATTTCCTGAACTAATGTAATAAAACTACTTCTTTTAGAAATTTTTAGACTCCTTAATTTGAGTCAAGTTAGGTGGGAAATTATATCTACATGCATGATGAAATAACTTATGAGATAAATCAACGAGAAGGGTGTTCTTCACTGAAAGGGTTGTTGTTAATGGTCCTTTAGTCCTCTTACTGTGCAATGAATGAAGATCCCTTATATTTAAGGAGAAAAATTAATATGCATGCATGATGTTATCCACATTCATCACAAACCTAAGTGATTTTAAATCTTTTAGTTGATTAACTCCTATACTTTAAGGTTAGATTATATGTTGTGTTATTTTTAATTAAAGTTGATTTTAGGTTGGGGTAGAAAATTCTAGTCCTAAAGAGCCTACCAAAATCCAAGTCATTCAACAAAACATTACACTTTAAGAAACCTAGGAAAGAGCATGACATATCTATTGCACAAAAAAATAAACACATCAATCAATCAATAAAAAAATAAAAGAATAATAAAAGATCAGTCTGATTGGGTTTCATGATACACCCCAGAAAAGAAGAATATGGGTTGCTGAGCTCTACCCTCATAAAAGATAGATTATAATTACATAAGTCAAAATTAAAACAAATTATTGAGGTTTTAATTTTCACTTGGTCTTCTTAGATCTTCCAGCCATCATAGGGCCTCATAAGTCTATGCTTTCTAACCTCTTCTCATCCTATCGCTCTAACACTATTGTACTACAAAGTTACATTTAAATTTTCAAAAAAGAAATCCTAGCTAAACTTGCAAAATAAAGGTTATCTATAACACACATACACACAAAGCAATTATATATCATACAATTGGACTTAGCACACACAAGTGCAAAGCACACCTATCTTAATGGGCTATGCTAAAGGGCAAGCAACACCTATAAGCAAGAGCATTTAATTTATTTTTACTATTACCGTGACCTATTTAGATAACCATATCCCTTGTAGAAAACATCATTAGTTTAATGAATAACATGGTACCATCCATCCTACACATAAATAATCCTAACATCCAATCTAAAAATATTACACCATAAAATAAGAAAAATAAATTTATCATAATAAAGCACAAACTTAACATCGTTTTGTATGAGCAAAGGTTAGTGTGGTGCAACAAAGTTATGTTTTAATATTCATGTTGTGTTTTAAATAATATGTTCAAGTAATCAACCAAAGGTTGGTTTTGATTCAAGTATTTAGTGATTTGAAAGGTGAATTTTAATTTACAATTTTAAATTTTGTTTTGTTTGAATTAAGCATAGTGTTCTAAAGAATATAAAAATTATAAGTTTCACTTAGGATGAAACTTATTCCTTTTCAACACCATACCTTAAGGTTAGTCCTAAAGATGTATTTTATGATTTTAGGCCGTCTTAATGAAGCATTAAAATTTGTATTAATTTCTAAGCTTGGATTAAACTTATTCATAATTATGATCACATGAAAAACACTTTAATGCTAATAGGGATGAGTGACATCCTTCAATTTTTTACCAATTTAATGTCATTTTAAAATATTTATTCCATCACTTGTAATACTTCATTTTAAAATAATGATGTATTTATTTTATCCAATTAGAATATAACTTATTTATTATTTTTTTATTTCATAAATTAAATATGAATTTATTTCATCATTTTGATATTTATTTTATTATTTTTATAATTAATTTATAAATTAAATAATTATTTTTCAAAATTTAATAATTCATTTTTAAAATAATTACGTATTTATTTTATTATTTTAATATTTCATTTTCTAAAAGTAACATGCATTTTTATGTATCAATTTAAACATGAATATGCATGAAATAAAATTTTGAAATCTTTATGATATAAGGTTTTAAAATAATTTATATTTTTACATGTATTTTTCTACACCAATTTTTAAGTTTGTGCCGATGTTTAACCTCAGAGATAAAGTATGTACAACCTCTTTAGGCCAAGTAGCCCCGCGCCTACGAGTGTTCAGATAATATATCTTCAAAGAATGTATATTATATAGATGAATTATACAAAAGGGTTTCATTTAATTTTATTAATTTAGACTAATAAATATTTTGATTTCAATAATAAGAATATTATTTTTTATTTAATAGTAAAATTAGTCTCATTACTTTTATATATCATGCACCTAAGGCATTTATCTTTCAAGATAAAGTTAGATAAGTCATGAATTAGCCCACACATTTATAAGTGAAAAATGATGCCACTTAAACATAATCAACATTTCTTAATTAATACATTTTAATTGTAATTAATTATAAATATTGAGGTGAGATCAAATAATGAAATTATCCCCACACACCATCTAGTTATTAATGAGATTTAGGAGTGAAATGGTGTTTTTAGGACTGAAATGGTGTTTTTATGAATTAATTAAATTTCATAATTATTTGATCCAATTAATACCCAAGAAACCTTCAAAATTAATTAATCACAATCTATAAGCCCAAAAATTATTAGAAAATTCATGAACATAAAAATAATATTGAAAATAAATAATGAAAATTTCAAGTTATTTAGGCTAATATTTTGTGAATTATTAATTAATTAAGAAAAATCTTAATTAATTAATTCCTCATAAAATACCCAAGACTATTTGGAGATTTTAATTTCATTGATTAACTCTGTGTTAGTTGAGTCAAAGATTAATGCAATTAATTATGAATTTTTTAAATTCTTAGTTAGTTAATACATTTTTTGATTAATTAAAGCATCTTAATTAGGATTTTAAAAAATAATTAATATTAGTGGCCCAAATGAATTTATCTTATCACCATTAGGTCTCTAATGTATGTTTAATCATCTATAATAATTTTCAAATTTTTTTTAATTAAATTGACTTTTTTAAATAGCCAAATTAGCTAATTAAGGTTTTAAAATATGAATCTCCAATACTCTGAATTGACTTGAAATAATTATGAGTGGTAGAGGTCATCCCATAGAATGTTCACCTAAATTCTCAAGTCAATTGGCCAACTAAGAATAGCATAATTACAACATTGATTAAAATATTCTGATCCTAATTTATCTCTATCTACTTGATAAAAGTTAAGGATTTCAATTTTCTTAGATTCTCCACTATCTAAGCTTTCCAAGGAATATTTATTTACATTTTTTTTAGATTTTCCTATAATTATTTATGATTTTTAAATTTTATTTATTTAAATCATTTTAAAACCATAATTAAACCATTTACATAGTCAGTGTTAATGTGGTTGTGCTTTATGCATGATGCTATAGGATTAGTTATTAAATGAAACCCACATGGAAACTGACTCTAATGGTGATGCATGTGATTTTGTCCAGAGTCATTTGATCAAATGAAATGACTCTAATTAATCTTGCAATTTTAAAGGGATCAAATGTGAATTAATCACAAATGCCCATTCAAATCATGTGAGATGGATGACAAATGATTCATCATTTTCCCTTGGAGAGAGATGAAGGTCAGTCATCTTTTGCCACTTGATTCAAGCCAACCAAGGATCCTTTCATGATGAAATCATATCCATTAGGATCAAAATAAAATGTTCAAGTTTTCCTACAGTGTGATCTACACAAAGTAAAAATTTCTTCACAAATGACCAACACCTAAATGGCTATTCTATGGTTTTCTGAAATTTATCTCACTGAAGCTAAGACTGGTGGTGAAACAGGCCAAGGTAGCTTTTCCTTGAAGAGGTGAAGCCTTGTAGTTGATGTTCCCCTCTTCTTCCTGAATGTTTACTTTCGAGACAACATGCTGCTATAAGCTCACTAGAGTTGTTCTTTGATGGCTTTCACATTACTTTTGAGTGGTTCTTGATTCATTTTGACTCACCCAGGTATGGGGAAGGTATGGGAAGAGTTAATTAGACTTTAGAGGAGGTTTGGTGACGTTGGGTGTTTGGGACATTTGGGCTAAGAGGAAGCATGGTGTCATTTGGCAATGAGGTGCACGAGAGGCTCTATAAAGCTCAAAGACCCTCTTTTGGGATGATCTAAAAGTGCATGTGAGTTTGAATGGGTGAGGATGTGTATACCCTCCTCTCCATATAAACCACCATTTTTGGTGGGTTTAGTCTATGGTAGCCATCCAAGTAGTGGGCAGCGTTGGAATTAGCTTTAGATTGATGAGGTGGATCTATTCTAATAGATAAAGAAGTTTGGTGGCCAGTGGTGAAATAGATAGCCCATAATTAGTGGACTAAGAGCTAACCATTGTGAAGATGAACTCTCTTTGGTCAACGGCTAGATAAAATAGCCTTGGGTCAGCTTGGGTCAAGTACGAAGAGCCCAAGGCATGCTAATGTGACTGCTTTGGATAATGGAAGTACTTAGACCATCTTATTTTGAGATTTTTTCCCTATTTAGAATCATTGATTTATTTGGTTTGGGCTAAACAGGGTTAACCTTGGGTTAGGTCCACTTTGGTAGATCAAAGGACATGTGAGGATGAGTCATACTAAGTTTGGTTTGATTTGAACCTAATTTGGTTATGTTTAGATCATTTGGACTCATATGGATCAACTTAAATTCAATTGGATCTAGTTGATCGATTGACAAAATTAGGCCTAAGTGTTTAATTTTGAATTGTGTTCAAATTGATGATTTGAAATATATTGGTACAATTGGTTTGATTTAATTTCAAGTGAATTTGAATATCACTTATTTGGATTCATTTGGGCCAAATAGGTCAAGTTGAACAATTCAATCAAATTGAAAAAATTGGGGGCAATTGGGTATTGTGTTATACTTAATAGCTCATTTGGAATTGACTATAGGCTTCAGTTGATTTAATTTTTAATAGGATTGGGTTTTAATTCAACTTGACCATTTAGGTCAAATTGGACTAAGTTGGCCAATTGGGTTAGGTGTATTAAATTGACTTCAATTGGTAAAAAAGAATATAAGTGTTGATTCAATCCAATTTGAATACGATCAACAGTTGGGTCGTTGGGTCAAGTTGGGTTCATGGGTTAAATTTGCTTAATTGGAATCTACTAGGTATTGGGTGATGAACAATGGTCAGCTTTGGACTGATTTTAGTAATTGGTTTGGTCAAATTTGAGATTCATAACATAGTTATGAAGACAATATTAGGGAGGAGCCTCATATATATATGCGAATATATGTGAATCATGATGAGGAAAGGAGATTTGAGAATTAGGTCTCACCCCAAGGTATTTGAAGGATGTATATGGACCCTCTAAGTGGGTGATGGGTCACACTATGGAGGAGTAACAGGGACATGGACATACCTTAGATTTACGAGCCTAAAAGTGAAACTTGCTTATTTATACAATTGTGTTATCCAATCTAAAGAGGTAACTATTAAGAGAGGAGCTGCATTGGTGTGATCCAAACCTAAAATAGTCACTCAAGAAAGGAGATGTGTGGGCATGATCTTAACCTAATATATATATATATACATATAAACATATATATATATATATATATATATATATATATATATATATTTATATATATATATATATATATTTATATATATATATATATGGGTGAACCTATTAGTGTGTGATGTGCCACACTAAAGAGGAGCCACGAGGGCCTTAGCCTACCTAATGTTTACTTGTCCAAAGGAATGGTCCGTGCATTTGCAAAATGGTGCCATCCAACTTAAAGAGGAAACTACATGGAAAGGGGTCATTGGAGAAAAATCTAATCCCAAGGTTTCCACTAAGAAAATGGGCAACGAGGACATGATCCTAACTCTAAACATATATATAACCTTATTGGTGTATGATGGGCCATACTAAGGAGGAGCCACACAAACTTTGGCCTCCTTTAGACTTATTGGCATAAAGGGGTAGTGTTGGGACTACATCATAGAGTCTATCAAACTTAATGGTTTCCCATCAATGTGTGATGGCTAATGTAGGAAAAACATATTAGAGAATTATATCCTTCTAAGTAAAATTAACCACCATGTAATGAGTCAAGCTTGAGCTAGGGTTAGTTTTAAGAAGGGGCCATGAGGTCATTATCATAACATGAAGTAATATATGCTATACTTGATGAAATCATGTTGATGTTATTAAATAAGATACATAATGGGAAATGAATCATAAAGCATGATCTTAATTCATAAGATATAAATGTATTTATATAAATGGATCTTGTCGATGTGTGATGGGCCACAGTAAGGAGGATGAATGGGGGCTTCGGCCAACTATAGATTTACTAGCCTAAAGAGATAGTCTTCGCATCCATAGAATGATCTTATCCAACTGAAGGGGTGGATATTAAGAAAAAGGGACTGCCTAATTTGATAATAACCTAGGTCATATCTAAATGAGTTTATAATAACCTTTTCAAAATAAAATGCCCATTAGGAAAAGGTATCATTAGGGCTTTATCCTAATCCCTAAACATATAAATCATATTAGTATAAAACCGACTCAAGAAGAAAACATTGGGATTCATATCTTCTTAAATGGTGTTGCTTATTAGGGAGGTCAACTATTAGCAAAGAAGTCACCACCCAACCTAAGGGTGCATGTTTGTGTGTAATGATCAATTTAAGAATAAAGTATTGGGGATATACATCCTTTTATGCAAAATTAATTAATTTTAGTGGAATAGTTACTATCTGACCTAAGTTGACTACCAAAAGGGGGCCATGATGGCATTATTATAGCTTAAAGTAGTCCAGACCATACATGAATTAGGTCACTGGGATGTTATCCAACCAGGTTTCCTATAGGGAAATAGGTCATAATGTCATTATCCTATCCTTAGGTATATATATGCATATGTGTATAGGTAGATCATTTCAGTGTGCAATGGGCCGCACTAAGGAGGAGCCACGGGGGCTTTGACTTACTTTAGGCTTACTAGCCTAAAGAGAGAGGACACTTATCTATAGATCAATGTCATATAACTTAAAGTGGCAACTACTGGAGAGGGCCACTTGGGTATCCTATCCTAGAATAGTCACTTAGGAAAGGAGTCAAGAGGGCATAATCCTGACCTTAAATGTATATAAGGACCATGTTAGTGTGTAATGAGTCATACTAAGGAGGAGCTATGGGACATTGGTTGCCTTAAATTTATTGGCTCAAAGGGATAGTCTACGAGCCAGAGTTTATCTAACCAGGTTTTTCATCGTGTGATGGCTAAACTAGGAAGACCACATCAAGGACTTACATCCTCATAAATAGAATTAACCACTAAGATGATTTATTGATCATAATAAGTCGAGCCTAACCTAGGGAAACTATTAAGAGGGGGCCACGAGTGTGTTAGCCAAGCTTGAAGTAGTTCAATGTGCGTGTTCTAACTAAGAAGGGTAGCCATGTGGGTCTCTCATGTGAATCTTAGTTGTGCTACTTAAACTAGACTGTTGCTTAGGTTCTCTTACACCTATCATAATAGCACTAATGATGAATTTTAGAAATAGTCCCAAAGTTGAACATGGTATGATTTAGGGAAGAATGTGATTTTAGGGAAGAACAAATGATTGGAATATTTTGAGTAATTTGGACCCAGTTAATGTATGTGTCAATTTGGATGTAAAACATTATTTTATTGATAAAACTTATTTTTAGATACAACTATGCATAACATTTCTTCAAATATAGCCCATTCATATAAAGGATTAGGCATTAGCCTTTTGTGGTTGATCGGCTAGTATGATCCACCCTTGTAAACCATTTTCAAGATAAAAGATCCTTCCCATATTGGTTTGAACTTACCTCCAATCTTACGATGAGCAACAATCAATCTTCTAAGAACTAAAGTGAACACTCTAACCTAAAAAGCTCTAAGGTGGACCTACTTATTGTGAGCTTGAACTATCCTTACTTTGTACAGCTCGAGATTTTAACAAGCTTGGAGCAATCACTCCTCAAGACCTTTGAGTTCTTCTAATCATAGCTTAGTATTTTGCTAGGTTGTGTTCCTATTGCCTATGGGAACCCTTAGTAATGGTAGTTGTACTTCTAGAGGAGAACGACCTTAGATTCATACACTACGAAAAAGAGAGTTAATTGCATCAAAGTCCTATATGTAGTTTGACAGGCTCATAAAAGCTTCAACTAACTACTTTTGTCATTACCAATTATTTTCACCAAGCATTTTCTGTAGGATTTGGATGAGAGTTTTGTTGAAGAACTTTCTCAGCCCATTCAATTAGGCATAATATACGAGGGAGTACCTCCAATTTGTATTATATCACCTTGCAAAGATATTAAGCTTAGTATTCTTAAAGATAGTTCCATTATCATATTTGATCTACTAAGGTACTCTGTATCTATAAATAATATGATTCTTGAAGAATTGAAAACATGGTGAGCTTTGAGTTCTCTCATTAAAATCACCTCTGCCTATTTGAAAAAGTAATCCATTGCTGCTATAATGAATTGATGACCCTTACAAGAAGGGTCGATTAGACCCACTATATCCATACTCTAACACTTGAATGACCTTGAAGATATCATCTAATAGAAGGTACATTTTAACACTGGAGTATCTTCCAATTATGAGATGAATCCTAGAAACTTCTCTGCAGTCATCCCAAAAGTGTATTTTAGAGGGTTCATCTTCAGGTTATAATGTCACAACCATTTGAAAATTACTCTTAAGTCTTATAAATGGCCTTCCTTTTTTTTTCTTTTGATCATGAGATCATCAAAATAACACTCAAAATGGACATGAATAAGTTTGTTATAAGTCCAACCATGGCCCACTGATATACAAAACCAATATTTCTAAGACACAAAGGCATGACCTATAAGAAAAGATTCGGATTTATGTTTTAATGTGGTATTCCTTCATCCCACCATCTAAATTTGGTCTATCCATCCAGATGACCCATCCGTGAATGAGAAGTTCACATATGAGGAGGTTATGGCCAATGCATCACTCTGTGATGGATAGCGAGAACTCATCTTAGAGACAAGCCTTATTATGATCTCCAAAGTATGACATAGTCTAACTAGGTAGGGTACTTTTCCTCTCATATTAAATTAGCACTAATTAATTTTTTGACCTCTAAAATGGATTATTGTTTAATGTCTAATTGCATGCATCTAGTAGATTGCTTTACGAGTGTTGCATTAGGTCATATCTTTAGCTTATGCTGTACCATAATGTTAGAGCTAATCTATGCATCTCTTCATAACCGCATGAAGCAATCTTAACTCTGAAAGCCTAATTAGGGTTATTACCTTTGGACTCATTTAAATGTGAACATATAAATATTGAGCATAGGTTATCCTTGGTGCCCAAATTAATTTCCTTCATCTCATCTATGATTGGCTTTATTTTTTCTCTAGTTTTATTAGTGCATCCCTAACTTGAAGGTCATCGATATCATCTAAAGTTTTTAAACAAACTTCTTCAAATGAATTAAGTTTTTCCGTAAAGACCCTATTGGACTCTAGGTGCTTAGTGCTAAGTTATGAATATAAGGTGAGTACTAATTAAAAAACAATTTTATTATTTCTTTGAAAGATTCATCCTCAAGTTCTACAGCAGCTCTTGGGGGGGGAGGGGAGGGGGCGGGGGAAAAGCCCACCTTGTCCTAGACCTATGGAGGTCAGGACATCCCACACACTAAGTCTTGGTCTCTTTTCTTTTCTTTTTGTAATGGAGAGGTAAGATGTGGCTTGTAAGCAAGGTCGAACTCTACCGCCCTCCCTAAGTCTTGGTCTCTTTTCTTTTCTTTTTGATTTTTTATTTCTTTTTGCTCTTACTTTACTTCTTCTTTTGATTAATATTATTTTGAACATCGCGAGAATACATTTTATTTCTTTGGAGGTAGGTAGGTTGCATCCTCGTATATATTGACCTCATGTATTAAGAAGGGTTTGAGATCCCCTTTGATGCAAAACTCTAGACCAATGTGTGTGAACTAAATACACTGATGTAAGGAAGGTGGTACCATCTTATTCTCATAAATCCAACGTTATCCAAGCAAGGAATGAATAAAATATATAAATCTATGATGTGGAACTTTACTTTAATCTTCAAGTCCTCGAGTTGTAATAATAATGATTGAGCCTAAGGCCCTCTAGCCTTGTTTATTAAATCCTTTTAGCATCATCTCATTAGAACTAAGCCTAGTGATGCTAATCCTCAAGTAGGCAAGGGTTCTTAGACTCATGATATTGATCAATGCCCATTGGTTAAAGTGTACTCTAGTCAATTTGAAGTTGTCTATGTTTAATAAGATGTACAATGGGTAGTTATGATCCCCTATTTTTATCTAAACCAGTAACTCTGAAAACCTCCCTTGAAATAGCAAGCCTCTTCTATGATTATGGAAGTAGAGGCTAGTTGAGCTATGCATATCTCAAGATTTGATTAAGGACTCCCTCATCTTTTTAGATAAAATGAGAGCATCATATATACTTAACTTAGCTTGAAACAATTTTTAATGGGCTAGGACATTGTAGTCAATTTTGGGTTGATTCTCCTCAAGTGTGTCCATTACTAGAGTACCTTATGGTGGGGCTATCTGTTCATTAGTGTCAATGGCTTGTTTACCCTAATCATGAGTTTCCATCGTAAGAGGTAGAACTCTATCATAACTAAGGTTGACCTCAATGATCTCTTCAGCTAGAGTAGATGTAATAATATCTCCTACTAGGCAAGAGCACCTGAAATTTCATTTTCTCTCTTAAATATAATCTTTTAAAGTTAAATTTTTTATAAAGTTTTAAAATTAATTTTTTAATTTGAAAATTTTTGAAAACCAAATTCACCTCACCTCTTGGGTGCCACAACCTCATAACACTTTTTTCCTATGTTTCTTAATGTTTGATGTTTTGATGTAAGGCCTGAATTTTTGTAAGCTCGTTAGGATTTAAATTTTCTACTCCAACTTAACAATCAAACTAATAATTAACACAACTCATAACCTCACTTCAAAGCCTAGGGACTAATCATCTAAAAGATTTAGAAATAATTAGGTTTGTGATGGATGTATAACAACCATGCATACATATTACTTTCTTTTCTTAAATATAGGGGATCTTCATCTCATGATAATGGGGAGCTCAAGTCTGTTGTCAGTAACTCCCTGAGTGAAGAATATCCTTCTCTCGGATTAGCCCATGACTTAATTTCATCACGCATATAAAGATACTTGCTCACCCTAGTTTAATTAAAAGTTTGAGAGTCTAAAAGTTTCTAAAAGACAAATTCTTGTTGCATTAGTTTGAACATTGCTAAAACCTATCATTGTCTAGATTCTAAGGAGTGAGTTTAGACTATCAGGTTTCTATTCCTAATAAATAATAACTTATCCATCTTGCAATTCATGAGACTTGGCCACATGATTTTAATCTAAAGAAGGTTTTAGTTGGCAACCCTTCTAAGAGGTTGTAAGTCTAGAAGAGTTGGGATAGATTCACTCTCTCTAGTGGAATTAAACTAACAAATCCTAATTTTCATCTTAGTAGACTAGGTTGAGCTTTTAGCTTGTGTTAGAGCAGCTTAGTATTAGGACCTAAGTTTGCTTGTTTATTCTTTGTTATAGGTGTAAATCCTTACCTTTTAGGCATTTTTCAATATTGTGTTTTTGAGATATAAGTCCTAGTTTTCTAATGAAACATCAAGTAAACATTAATAATTCTCAATTTCAAAATTTTAAAGTCTCACCATAGAATAGACTGAATTGCTCATTAAGCTTCCTAGTATCATGAGCACTTCCTACTTATTTTCTTTTGGAATATATTAAAAACTATTTTTAATTGAGTTCTCCCATTTGATTTTAAAAATTACCAATCCTTTGCCCTAATTATTGATGTCCATAGAGACTATGATTGACAATTTTAATCAAGAGTATTCTTGAGAGACCCCCATATTGTGAGATGTAACTATGAGGCTAGCCCCTATAGGTAACTAACAAACCTAGCTTAAAATAAACTCTATCTTAATTCATCCATGTAAGGTAAGGAAAGATATCTGTACATATAGACCCAATGGCCTTAGGAGTTATTATTAGATGATTGAGTTCCTTATAAGGTGATATTTCTACCTTTTAAGGTAGTATATTATCCCTTGATGCTGTATTTGATCATTTCAATAAGCACCCTATAAGATCTACGTGATGTCTCTATCATTATTCTAAACACCCTAGTATGATTGCCTTAATATAAAAAATTGTAACTTGTGCTAAATAGATTAAAAAATTGGCAAATCAAGTGTTTTCAAATTTTGGTGTTTGTTCTCATCTACTTATAATATCTCTTACAACATATTTGTCCATAATAACTTCTTATTAAGAAATGTAAGTTTAAGCTCTTAATGAAATTAACAAGGACCAAATAAATATTTTCTTAGGGTACTCTTATTCTTTTTTATGTTTTAAAATGATGTTGTGAGAGTTTTTCTCTTTATTAATCCATTTAGATTTTGATGGAGAAAATTTATGAGAAAATGAAAACATAAAGCTACCATCTTTTATAGCAACTAGCTAACATGACCCCTTTATTATCATATGGAAAAGTTCTAATTGCATTATCTCTATATTCTTCACGGCTCACAAAACATATCTTCATATGTTGTTATTGCTTTCCATCTATATGATTTCTTATGTAGATAGTGCATACTAGTATAGTTTTTTAAAATATTGAAAATTTTCTAAAAGGGTTTTTATTTTTAAAATTTAAGCATATTTTATTATTTTTAATATTTTAAAGAAATAAAAAATCTTAAACTAGCTCAAGGCTTTCAATATTTTTTTCTTATTTTGAGGATTCCAGAAGCATAAAATGCTAAAACAAATGAAATTCACCTAATTCAGCCTCATAGTTTTCAATATTTTAAAAAATGCATCTTTAATTTTTAGTTTGTGCATGCCCAATATAATTATAAATTATTATGTGATTTGAACAAAATTTATTTTATAAATTTATAAGAAAATCTTTGTTTCATTCTTTTAAAAATAAAGAATAGTTATTATAAATGAATGTATATTGATTTTTATGAGTTGGATCTTAAAAATTAAAACTATCATAAAAAAAAATCTAAATTCAAACTCCAACACAGATTAAAATGAAAGTCATATCTAAACTTTAAAGCTTTTGCTCCAAAATAAGATAAAGCTTTTTTTTGTTATCAAGTTTAGGTTCACTAGATTATAATGTTTAAAGAACCTAATGTAATGAGTATAACTATGATGATTTCTCCACATTCAATAGTGATTTTATATATGTTATAAAATTTGGACCTTCTAGTAACATCATTATGCTCACCTTAAATTGAAAAGAGGGTGAATTCAGACATGGGCAACTATTAGTCCACCTAAGGAGAAGTGTACACCCCATGGAAGCCCATTACACTCCCTTAGCCTTTCATACTCATCTACCTCTAGCAATCCCTTGCTACCTCCAGCCACCTACTCCTGTGGGATGGCTGCTAAAGGCTGAATCAATCCTAGCTTTTTATTCAGCTGAGGAGGAGTGTATACTCCTCCCCATCCATTCAAACTTAATGAAGAGCTTCCCTAGAGCAATTTGGATAGTCTTATACTCTCTCCCGAGCTTCTTGTGCACTCCACTATTAGCAAGACTAACTCCAGATTGGAATTGAGTGCTTTGTCCGTCCAAACTCCTCAAACCTATGCCAAACTCAAATTAACTCTTTCCACGCCTTCACGTCTCTCCGGCGAGCCAAAATGAATCATTTCCCGGGTGATTCAACCACTAGAAGGCATCCCTAGACAAACTTTAGAGAGCTATGTGATGACAGTTGGTCCATAGATCGATCAGCGGGGAGGCAGCTTGAGATCTTCTCAACAAGGCTTCGTCTCTTCAAGATGAAGCTACCTCTATCGGTGGACCGCTAATCAGCATGAGGTAAAAATAGTAAATCGTAGTCTTGGCATCTATGTATTATTCTTTTTGAAGTGAACTATGTTTTCATGCGATCTCCATTATAGATCTCTTGATTTATTCCATGATCATTTTAGAGTTGATTCCACTATTGAACAAGCTCCGGTGAGCTCGGATCGAGCAACAGATGGCAGACGGTGTCCATCTTATGGTGCTCATGGGATGATGAATCACTGGCCATTTGTTCCACATGATTAGAACAAACATGCACAGTTAATTGTTAGAAATCTCAATTTAATCCCTTCAAAATCATGTGATTAATCTTAATAGTCTAACTCGAGATCGGACAACTTAGATGAAACCACGTACGCTGCCACTAAGTAAGCTACCGCGTTGGATGATTTAAGTAACCAATACCGCAATGCCACATGGAAATTACTGCCACGTTAGCATTCGCATGGCGTTGATAGTTTAAAGGGATTAATTAAAGTTTGAAAATATAATTATATAGCCAAAACTTCAAAAAATCAGAACTAATTGTTGAGAAATCCAAAAAATATAAATTAACACGTTTTGGAAAGCTTAAATAGAGGAGAATTTAACAAAAATAAAATCTTTAATTAATACATAATGAATATTGCTCAATTAAGGTTTGAAACTCAGGCTGATCACCTTAATTAAGGCTAAATAATGTGGCTAATTAATTCTAAATTTGGTTGGATAATGCTATGAAATGTGCTCTGCTTCTCATAATTTTTTTGGGATTATTTACCATGTGTATGAAGATTTTAGAATTTTAATCTTAATTTCCCTCATCAATTAATTAAATGATTATTAAAATTATGAATAGTAAAAATTAAACAATTAGTTTTAATTAATAAATATAAATAGTGGGTATGATGAGGGAAATAATTAGGCCCCCTTTCCTAATTAATTTTCAAAGTGTACTTCCTTAAGAGGGTTAATTAATGTGTTTAATAATTAAGGAATAATTAAGAAAAAATAATGATAAAATAAAAATTAAGATTGATTTAGATAACTCAAGTATAACCCATTAATCCCTTTAGGTGTTTAATAGCATAAAGCCATTAAAAAAATTATGATTATCCCATTGATGTAGAGTATTTAAATTTAATATTTTCCTCCTTTTGTTTAATTAGCTCTTAAGCATGAGTCTAATTGCATTATACTCCTTTAGGTGCATTGCTAATTTTATTTTCTTAAAACATATCATTAAAGGCTCATGATCAAGTAGTTAATTAAATTAAAGAAGCTTGGGTAAGGGTAATTAAATTGATATGATTAATGGCTTGAACCTAATAAATTCAGAAAACTTATTTAACTTCCTTCTTTAAACATGTCAAAAAAGCATCATGGGAAGGGTTGAATTCTAAGTATCATTTCTCCTCTTTAGGTTTTAACAACTTAAACATCAAAATTAAATCTTATAAAAGCTTTGGTCAGTGTTAAGAGATGTTTATTTAGCTTGATTGTCCTTAGGATTCAATAAAATGAGTATGTTATGTAGTACCATTTAATTACTTCCTTTTAATTATGATAAATGTGCATGTTATTTATTTCATGTGTTCATGTTGTAATAAAAAAATTTAAAAGAATATGATTGCATTTAAGTTGCATGAGTTGTATAAATGTTATCATATGGTGTGGTTATTATCATTTATAAGTCTTGAATTATTTTTGAAATTTTAGGTAATAATGAATCAAATAGTGTGAACTTTAAATTAATATTTGTTATAAATACTTAATGAAGTTTCCATTTAGTTGTAACTTAAAGATAGTAATGGATATTTTTATCTTTATGTTTTATGTGTATGTTTACATGTATTTGGGTTAGCAAGTAAATAGTTTGGACATCCTGGGAACACGAGGCTTTAAGTATTCCCAAGGTGGTCTTAGATAATCTCATTTCCACACTTTAACAATGGCACGTACTTGCTTAATTTCATTTATGTGTATACATGTGCTAGAATATAGGATAAAACTTTTTTTTTCATGTCATTAAACTCCACATGAATAAAAGATTTTTTATAACATTTGCATGGTTTTGTTTCTATGTTATGTGTATGTTTACATGTATTTGAATTGGCAAGTATATAGTCTAGAACATCCTGAGAATACAAGGCTTTAAGTAGCCTCAAGGAGGTCTTTGACCATGTGTCTTCCCTAGTTTAATTATGACACATACTTGCTTAAATTTCTAAACATGTTTGCATATCTTTAGCAATGAGATGAAATCTCCATTTTCTATCAAATTCATGCATTAACATTCATCAATTTTGCAAATATATGTGTATATATATATATACATATATATATATATATATATATATATATATATATATATATATATATATATATATATATATATATATATATATATATGTTAAATCAAGTATTAAGAAGGCCAAAAATGAAATAATATGAATGTTATTGGTAATGAAAAGAAGTAGTGGAATATCACTCATGTGATGGTGAGTTAATTTTATTAATCCTAAGATGCCTTTTATTTTTGAATAAGATTCCTTAAAACTAATCTAAACTTAGACTCAATAAAAGAAAATTTATAAGTAGTTCATTAAGAGAACTAAAGTTATAAGAATTTACCTTTAGAAAATAACTTAAGATAGGGATGAAGAGGCCAAGCATTCCTCTTCTCTTTGTAATAGTTAAATGCTAAGTAGGTATTAAATAAAATGAGAATATGCAAATTCAAATCAATCAATCTACTAAAAGACTTGAAGTGAAACCATCCTAATGATTAATTTAAATAATTCTAAAACTTTAGACAATCATACATCCAAAGCTTAACCAAGACAAACACACTAAAGCCTTAGCATGAACATTAGAATGCTAAGTCACGGATTTTAGTATTAAGTTAGGCTAGAATATGTTATGGTGATGTGTTTTGTTTTATAATGTGATGTTTTAGACTGGATGTTAGGATTATTCATTCATAGACTAGGTGTAAGTTCGTTAGTAGCCTAATTATGTTTTATGTAGGGGATTGTGCTAAAGATGTTGTTGTAATAACAAATGAATAAAAATGTTCTTGCTTGCAGGTACTTCTTGTTACCCTAAGCATAATCTAATTAGGGCAGGTAGGCTTGGCTACCCTAGTGTAGGGTGCTAAGTCCAAATTTGTAAAATATAATTACTTGGCTTGTATGTTTGTTTAGATAATGTCTATTTTGTAAGTGTAGTTAGACTTTATTTTTCATGAATATGTAATTTTTGTAATAGGATTAAGATTAGTGCTATGGGATTTAGGATGAGCAGCGACTAGAAGATAAAGACCTAGGAGGCCTTGTGAAGCCTAGAGCAAATTAATCCAAGGAAGAAAAGAAGAACAAAAGATTAAAGACTACCATAACATTTATTTTAATTTTAACATTCAATTATAATCCAGGTTATATAAAGGTAGAGTTCGGCTACCCAACATTTTCTCTTTTTTGGGGTGTACGATAATACCTGACCACATCGTCCTTTTATTCTTTTATTAAATTTAAATGTTAGATTATTATGTTTAGTTTGTGCAATAGAAATGGTATGCTTTTCTTAGGTTTCATAAAGTTTGATGATTTTATGTGTGGCTTGGATACGGTAGACTCTTTAGGAAAAAACTAAATATTCTACCCTCACTAAGTAACACATAACTAAATCTCAACGTAACTCGCAACCTCATTTTAAAGCCTAGTCTTTTAATCAAGATAATAAAACATTAGCAACCCTTAGTTAAAAGATTGTATGTTACAATAACATGCATATCATAGTGTGTCACTCTTGAATAGAGAGGATCTCCACTCTTGCACGATAGGGGATATGCTTGACCTTTGAGAGTGTTCCCTTGTAGTGGAGAACACTTCTTCTAATTGATTTAGCCCATAACATAATTTTATCATGCATATAGGCAAAATTGTCTAAAGATTTGGTCTAAAAATAAATGTGTCAAATAATTTTAAAAACTTATAAATTTGTAACATTAGTCTAAGTCATGTTTGCATGCCAAACATTATCTAGTCTCTTAGGGAGTGAGTTTAGGACTTCATCCTCTTTCCTAATTAAATAATAGCCTAATTATCTTGCATCTACATATAATTGGCCTACATGTTTTTAAAGTGTAGGTGGTGTTAGCTAGCGGCCACTCCAGGCGGTTATAAGTCTAGAAGAGTTGGGATGTGTCTATTATCTCTTGTGGAGGTAAATCATTATATCCCATTTTTTTGATTAGATTTAGGTCATGCTTCTAGCTAGTGCTAAAACATTTTAGATTTAGGTTTTGAGGCTAATTATTTTCTTCGGGCTATGAGTATAATCTCCACATCTTAGGCATTTCTACAATCTTGTGTTGTTGGGTTATATGTTCTACCATTCTAATAAGATTTTGACTTAAACAAAATAATTTTCTCTCTTTCAAAAATATATAGCCTCATTATAAGGTAGATTGGAGTATTCACTAGGCTTCATAGTGTAATTGATACTCCCTACCTATCCTCTTATGGACTTCATAAATAAGTATTCCAATTTAAACTCTTCCTATTTGATTTCTAAAAAATAACCAATTCTTTGATAGTCTAACCTTGAAATCTTTGGAGATACTTATTGACTACTTTAATCGAGAGTATTCTTAAAGAATTCTATTTTATAATATGTAATTAACTATAGGGGCTTGCTTCCATAAAGAACTAATGAATGCAGCTTAAAATAAAACCCGCTTTACTTTATCCATGTAAAGTGGGGTAAAGATCTCTGGTATATACGAAGACTCATCTGCCTTGGGAGTCCTTATTAGATGATTGAGTCTATTGTAAGATAATATTTCTATCTTTTGAGATAGTATATCATACCTTAATGTCACACTTCATTACTTTAATAAATGCCTCCTAAGATCTGCGTGGTGTCCCTACGACTCCAAATTAAAACACCACCACTCCTAAGGCTAATGGGTCTTTTATGTACTAGAAGTTTTTCCCTAAACGTCATGTAGAATAGGATTTACTTTAAATTAGGTTCATGGTTTCTTATAATGGCAAGCCTTTATACTTAATAACATCATAGGAATGAAGGATCTCTTCTTAAGAATACTCTCGATTAAAAAAAATAATCTATTATTTTTATGGATTAATAAGCTAATTTTCAAAGGAATGATATTTATAATTTCAATTGAGGACAATATAAAGTAGAAAGACTTATTTTTTAGTAAATTGGGATTAAGTAGCAAATGATTATTTATATTGGGATGCCTGGTAGGAATTTCAACTATCCTACCATTGGGGTTTAAATTTTAGAATTTATTTAAATTTTTAGTTGACATTTTCTTAGAAATCTAAGGCTTAGATTTTAGTAGCATATGACTACAGAAATTCTTAGGATTAAAGACTCACTCCAAGGCAGATGCTTCAGAACCTAAATTTATAAGTGCTTCTAACACAAGTTAGATACTCAACCTAGTTTTACTTTTGGGAATTATTGGTCAATCCTCTCACTTGAGAGAATAGACTTATCCCTAACTCTTTTGGACTTATAATTTACTTGGAATGGCCACTAGCTAACAACACCTAAGTGCATCTTAAATTCATGATGTCAAGTCTCATGTATGCAAGATGGCTAGGCTATTGTATTTTTAAGAGAGAATCTAAGGACCTAGACTCACTCCTTAATCCCTAGGATCATATAGGATATGAAATGCACCGAACTAATGCACATTTTATAGCTTTTAAATGTTTTGACTCATGATTCACTTTAGGTCTTGGAGTATGCATTTTATGCCTAAATGTCATGTAATTAGTAGTGGCCATGGGTCAAATCAATAAGAGAAGGCATACTTCCCAAGAAGGCAATTGTGATGTTATTTTTTGGATGTGGGGGGGGGGGGACACCATCATGTAGGGGTACTTATTGAAGTGATGAGGTACATCATTAAGGTATGATGTACTATCTTGAAAGATTGAGGCATCACCCTACAACAGACCTAATCACCTAATAAGGACTCCTAAGGAATAATGGGTCTTCGAATATACTAGATATTTTTCCCCTACTTTATATTGAAAAATAAAGTAGGGTTTATATTAAGTCGAGTTCTTAAGTTACCTATAGAGGCAAGCCTCCATAGTTAATTACATCTTAAGAACTGAAATTCTCTGAGAATACTCTTGATTAAAGTCAACAATTATTATCTCCAAATATTTCAAGGTTAAACTATCAAAGGATTGATTATATTTGGAAAATCAAGTGGGAGAGACCAAGTGGAAGACTTATTTTTGGAATCCAAAGGGTGGAAGTAAGAAATGCTCATGATACTAGGAAACCTAGTGAGCATTCCAACATATCTTATGGTGGGACTTAATACATTTGAAAGTGAAGAGATTTATTTATTTGAGTTACATTTTTATTAGATTTCTAGGGCATATGATCCACCAATGCAAGGTTGTAGAAATATCTAAGAGGTAAGGATTTATGCTTGTAGCCCGAAGTAAACTAGCTACCTTGGATCATAAATCTAGGGAGCTTTAGCACAAGCTAAAGCAAGACCAAATTCTAAGTGAAAGGAGACATAAGTGTTCATCTCCACAAGAGAGGATAAACCAATCTAACTTCTAAACTGATAACTGCTTGGGGTGGCCGCTAGCTAACACCTCTTATGATTCAAAATCATGTAGTCCGGACATATAAATTACAAAATAGCTAGAGTAGCTATTTAATTTTAGAAAGGAAACTAAAGTCCTAAACCCACTCCTTAGGAGACTAAAGCATGAGTGGTATGAGCATATGACTTAATCTACAAATGCAAAATATTTTCAAATTTTATTTCATTTTGACACATTCATTTAGACAAAGGCTTTGGGATTTTTGTATGCTTAAATGCAAGATGTAATGGTGTTATTGGCTAAATCAGTAAGAAGAGAGTGTTCTCTACCATAAGGGATGCCCTCACAGGTCAAACATTCCCCTATCATGCAAGGATGGAGATCCCCCATATTCAAAGAAGAAGGAATATGTATGCATGATGTCAGAAATACAACCATGTAGCTAAGGTGTTGCTAAATTTTTTTAATTATCTTATTTAAATCCTAAGATTTATGGTGAGGTTATGAATTATTTTAAGACTTGGTTATGAGTTATTTTTTGGATAGAAAAATTAATTTTATCCTAAGATACTACCACATCCAGGCCACACTTTAAAGAATCAATCATAAAGAAACTATGAAAATCATGCAATCCTAATGCACAATTTAAACATAACATCAAATAATTTTATAAACTAACATAAAGGAATAAAAGGTCGGTGCGGTCAGGTACCGTCGTACACCCTGGAAATAGAAAAGATGGGTAGCCAAGATCTATCATTATACAACTCATAATATGAAAGAATAATTTTACAATTAAAATGAATACATGCTATGGGGGGTCTTCATTCCTCACTTCTTCATATCCTCTAGATTTGATTGTGCTCTTTCCTTTATATGGTTATATTTGCTTCAAAGGCATCATAAGGCATCCCAAAACTAAGCCTTCTAGCCACTGCTCTTCCTAATCCCCCATAGTACTAATTCTAATTCCTATTGTAAAATTACATTTTTTTATGAAAAGTAAATCTAACTACAACTGTAAAACAGAGGTCAGCTAAACATACATACATTCCCCAGCAGTTATATTTATAATTTGGACTTAGCACCATGCACATGGGTAGCCAAGCCCACCTTCCCTAATCGGATTTTGCCTAGGGGCCTAAGCAACCTACAAGAAAATATTTAAATTTAATTTTACAACGACCCCATCAGCATAATCCCCTATAGAAGACAACATTAGGCTAAGAGTGGCCTAACTTCCAGTCTATGAAACATACACCCTAACATCCAGTATAAAATATTATATCACAAAACAAAACATACATCACACATCTACCATCCTAACTTAGGACTAGAAGTGGTTACTTAGTTCTAATGTGTGTGCTAAGGCTTTGTGTGGTATGTCTTAACTAACCATTAGAGTTATACTTTTCTAAGTGTGGAAGAATTTAATTTATCGTAAGGGTTGGTTTCATTTCAAGTTGTTTAGTTGGTTAGTTAATTTTAATTTATGTTTTACTTGGTTTTATTCTATTTACACTTAGCATCTAAGTGTTATAAAGAGAGGAAAGAGGATTACCCCCCCATCATCCCTACCTTAAGTCACTTTCTAAAGAATGTTTTTATGATTTTGTTCTCTTTAGTGGTTGGCTTATTAAATATTATTATTTATCCTAAGTTTAGGTTAACTTTAAATAACCCTATTTAACATGAAAGGCATCTTAAGGTTAATGTAGTTGAATTACAAGCACATGACATATATTAAGCCATTCCTTTCCATCACATGTAACATGCATATGACTTAGTACTTAGCATATCTATACATACAAGACATTTTAGCACACTTTAATGATGAATGCATACATTTAGAACTTATATTTTATTTGATTGAATTAATTAAAATATGTAAATTAAAGCTCTATCAAAATTCTTATACAAAAATACATAGGAATAAAATCAAATAAGTACGTGCCTTTGTTAACTAGGGAAGTGAGGTAATCCAATGACCTCTTTGGGGCTACTAAAAGCCTCATATTCTTGGGATGTCCAGACAATATACTTATTAACATTGAAACACATGTAAATCATATATGAATCATAAGAAAGAGCACATTATCTTTACATGTAAAATAGTTTAATGACTTAGATGATTTTGGATGCATGCACTTTTAATAAAAAAGGAAATATTACCATTCTCTAATCAAATACAGATACACATATATAAAAGATGTAAGCAAGTATGTATCGTTGCTAAACCATGGAAGTGAGGTAATCAAATAACCTCCTTGGGGATACTTAAAGCCTCGTGTTCCCGGGATGTCTAGACTAAAGACTTGCTATCTTAAATACATAAGAAAGTATAAATAACTATAAGAATGAAAATCATACAAAATTGTATTTTTATTTAGTCGAATTATTTATGTATGTTAATTAAGGTTCTATCCAAATTCTTGTACAAAAATACATAGGAATGAAATCAAATAAGTGCGTGTCGTTGTTAACCAGGGAAGTGAGGTAATCAAATGACCTCCTTGGGGCTACTTAAAGCCTCACATTTTTGGGATTTCTAGACTATATACTTATTAACATTCAAATCTATGTAAATCTATATATAAATATAGAAAAGAGAGCTTCATTTCACATACTTAAGCTATAAAAACATGCAAATTCTATATGTATTCATAACTATTATCACTCCTTATATTTTTATCAATTTATAAACTTTGGAAAGTAGATTTGAATTTATTTGTGATAATAGCCACACATATAATTAAGTTAAATCAACACATGCAAGCTTACATAAATAACCTTCATTTGATTCATTTAAATTTGAAAACATGAATGCATGGATTCATATGACATGCAATATTTAGAAGTGATTGGAAAGGAATAACTAAATATAAGCACATGGTTCATTCAACTAAATTAATTCCTAAGGTCAATCACATTAAATAAAATCATTTAAAGAAAACCAAAGCTTCTTATAAATTTCGTTCTAGATTTGGATTAACTTCAAAGAGGAGAGATTATCATTTGTTGTTTTCACATGGTTTATTTTAATGGTTTATTTTCTCACATTCAAGGCTTGGGTTAGGCATTGGTTAATTTTGTCATTTGGATGGTTACTTAGTGGAATTTATTAATTTAGTGTAATATGCCTTAATAAGTCTTATAGAATTAAATGATACTAACACTAATATATTAATCAAAGTGGTGTTTTAAAAAAAGGTGAGTTGGAGGACACCATGCAGATCTTAGGGATTTCTTATTGAAATGTTCAAGTATGATGTCAACAAACACTGTACTAACTCAAAAGAGAGAAATGTCAATCTATGATGGACTCAATCACCTAATAAAGATTATTAAGGATGATTGGTTTATGTGTACCAGAGATTTTTTCCTGCCTTATATTGATGAAGTAAGAGAGGATTTATTTTAAGTTGAGTTCTTAAATTTCCTATTAGGGAAAGTCTCCATAGTTAATTACATCATATGGGATATGAATCTCCTAAGAAAACTCTAAGTGATTGGCTCATAGCGCCATGCTCCCTCTTTCGTAATGAGAAAAGATCTCTTATATTCAAGGAGAATAGATAATATGCATGCATGATTGTGATTCACCAATCACAAACCTGGCTATTTTTAAATCTTCTAGTTAATTAATTCCTAGGCTTTAAATTGAGGTTATGAGCTGTATTAATTTTAATTCAAGTTGATTTTAAATTAGGATAGAAAATTTCAATTCTAAAGAGCCTACTAAAATTCAAGCAATACAATAATTATCACACTTCAAGAAATTTAAGAAAAGGCATGCAATTTCTAGTGCGCACATTGAGTAAATACACCAAATAATTCAAATTATCATAATAAAGATTAGACTAATTCAGTTGGGTACCACTATACCTCTCAAAAATTTAAAAAGAGTGGGTTGTCAAGCTCAACCCTTATACATCCTAGATTTTAAGGAATATTAACACTATATAAAAAATTCTATGTTGGTCTTCAAACCTTCTCTTCATCTTCGATGTATTGGATCCTCTAGGTGTGGGGAAATTTTATGTCGCCACATAAGATTTTAGAAATTTCTCATTTGGATGATCAAATGTGTTATTAAGGAGTAAAAATATTATCTTGGAAGATAAACCTGTTATCCTATAATGGATTAGATCATTTAATAAAAGACTCATGTTGACCTCACTTTTGGAGTGAGGATTGATCCCTCCCATCTTAGATTTAGGAGCCTTCTAGACACTTAGACTTCTTTAGTGCAAAGATACTTCTATTGATTAAGAGAACACTTAACCTAGACTTAGAGACTTATAGAGCATAGCCTTAAGCTTAGAGTTTACCTTACGATAAGTAGGTTTCACCTACCCTAAGGCCTAAACCAAGAATCATGGCCATCCACTCATCCAAACTTAAGCTAATGTGATTGGAGCTAAAACAACTCAAACTTATTCAATTAATCTTAATTTAATTTTGTTCTCCAATCAACTCTCTAAGCAAAATCAACTTGGACCTTAACCCAAGTTAACCCACCAAAATCTTATAACTCCACTCAAACCCATTCAAGCAAACAAAACTCAATTTAATTTTTTTCAATCACTCCAATTAATCAATAGATCATTTCAAACTACTCCAACATTTGCAATCAAGCTCATTGAACCAAGTGAATTTGATCAACCCAAGTTAGCCCATTTGACCTAAAAGGTTCAAATGAGAAAAAACTTATTCAATCCTAAATTAATTGCAACCAAAGCCACCATTCAACCTCAAATTCTACATTGAACACATCCCAAACATCCATAACTCCAATTGGTCTAAGCTGACTTGACCCAGCCACTTGACCCAAAGTGACCTAAGAGGGGGAAGCCAAACTCCAATAAAACTCCCATTGGATCAAAACAAGCCATCTATTCCCTTCATTGATGATTGTAGGTCATTATTGAACACTCCGCTACAATCAATTGAACCAAATCAAGATAATTTGACCCTTTGACCTAAGTTGACCCAATTTGACCCAAAGGGTCAAATTGAAGCAAATCAAATCTTAGACCAAATTGGTTGAAACCAATGCTTATAATCAATCACCAATTCAATATTAAGCATGATCCAACCTTCAATTATGGATTTAATTTGGACCCAATCAATTGACTTAGCCCAATTTGACCTAAAGGCAAATTGAACTAAATCACTCCATAATTTAAATCAATTCAAGTCAACTCTTCCAATCAATTACAAATGACCAATTAAACATATACCTAACCCATGCTTAAGCCAATTTGTTAATTTGGTCAAATTAGTCAACATGACTCATTTGACCCAAATTGAACCATATGAATCAAATCTAGATCTAACCTAAATTGAATCAAATCAACTGCTCTCACTCATTCCAAATGATCAATTAAAATTACCTAAACCTTCATTTTAACCCAATTTAGTCAAAATGGTCAACTTAGCTCAACATGACCCATTTGACCTACATGGGTCAAATTGAGCCAAACCCAACCAAACCAACCCCAAACCCAACCTAACTTGGTATGACTCATCCTTGGGTCACCATAGGCCTACCTAAGTGGGCCTAACCCATGGTGAACTCGATTTGGGTCAAACACATTAAACCAAGCCCTCCAAATCAGACAAAACCCCCATTTGGACCACCTTGGCAGCCACCTTTGGCCTTTCTAAGACAAAGGACCACTGACCCAACCTAACCCATGCCTATGTGGTTCAGCCTTTGGCCAAAAGAGGGTGAATTCAGCCATGGGCAACTATTAGTCCACCTAAGGAGGAGTGTACACCCCATGGCATCCCATTACACTCCCTTAGTCTTTCATACTCATCCACCTCAGCAATCCCCTGCTACCTCCAGCCACCTACTCCTGTGGGATGGATGCTAAAGGCTGAATCAATCCTAGCTTTTTATTCAGTTAAGAGGAGTGTATACTCCTCCCCATCCATTCAAACTCAATGAAGAGCTTCCCTAGAGCATTTTGGATAGTCTTATACTCTCTCCTGAGCTTCTCATGCACTCCACTGTCAGCAAGACTAACTCTAGATTGGACCTGAGAGATTTGTCCGTCCAAACTCCTCAAACCTATGCCAAACTCAAATTAACTCTTTCCACACCTTCACGTCTCTCCGGCGAGCCAAAATGAATCATTTCCTAGGCGATTCGACCACTAGAAGGCATCCCTAGACCAACTTTAAAGAGCTTTGCATTGACAGTTGGTCCACAGATAGATCAGTGGGGAGGCAGCTTGAGATCTTCTCAATAAGGCTTCGTCTCTTCAAGATGAAGCTACCTCTATCGGTGGACCGCTAATCTATAGCTCCGACGAGGTAAAAATCTAGTAACCGTAGTCTTGGCATCTATGTATTATTCTTTTTGAAGTGAACTATGTTTTCATGCGATCTCCACTGTAGGATCTCCCTTGATTTATTCCTTGATCTTTTTAGAGTTGATTCCACTATTGAACAAGCTCCGGTGAGCTCAGATCGAGAAATAGATGGAAGATGGTGTCCATCTTATGGCGCTCATGGGACGAAGAATCACCGGCCATTTGTTCCACATGATTAGAACAAACATGCATGGTTAATTATGTTAGAAATCTTAATTTAATCCCTTCAAAATCATGTGATTAATCTTAATAGTCTGACCCGAGATCGGACAACTGAGATGAAACTGCGTATGCTACCAGGTTGGATGATTTAAGTAACCAATACCGCAATGCCACATGGAAATTACTTCCACGTTAGCATTCGCATGGTGTTGACAGTTTAAAGGGATTAATTAAGGTTTGAAAATATAATTATATAGCCAATACTTCAAAAAATCACAACTAATTGTTGAGAAATCCAAAAAATATAAATAAACCCATTTTGGAAAGCATAAATAGAGGAGAATTTAACAAAAATAAAATCTTTAATTAATACTTAATGAATATTGCTCAATTAAGGTTTGAAACTCAAGCTAATCACCTTAATTAAGGCTAAATAACTTGGCTAATTAATTCTAAATTTTGTTGGATAATGCTATGAAATGTGCTCTGCTTCTCATAATTTTCTTGGGATTATTTACCATGTGGTATGAAGATTTCAGAATTTTAATCTTAATTTCCCTCTTCAATTAATTAAATGATTATTAAAATTATGAATAGTAAAAATTAAACAATTAGTGTTAGTTAATCAATATAAATAGTGGGTATGATGAGGGAAATAATTAGGCCCCCTTTCCTAATTATTTTTCAAAGTGTACTTCCTTAAGAGGGTTAATTAATGTATTTAATAATTAAGGAATAATTAAGAAAAATCAATGATAAAATAAAAATTAAGATTGATTTAGATAACTCAAGTATAACCCATTAATCCATTTATGTGTTTAATAGCATAAAGCCATTAAAGAAATTATGATTATCCCATTGACGTGGGCAAATTATAAGAGTATTTAAATTTAATATTTTCCTCCTTTTATTTAATTAGCTCTTAAGCATGAGTCTAATTGCATTATACTCCTTTAGGTGCATTTCTAATTTTATTTTCTTAAAACATATCATTAAAGGCTCATGATCAAGTGGTTAATTAAATTAAAGAAGCTTGGGGAAGGGTAATTAAATTGATGTGATTAATGGCTTGAACCTAGTAAATTCAGAAAACTTATTTAACTTCCTTCTTTAAACATGTCAAAAAAAGCAATATGGGAAGGGTTGAATTCTAAGTATCATTTCTCCTCTTTAGGTTTTAACAACTTAAACATCAAAATTAAATCTTATAAAAGCTTTGGTCAGTGTTAAGAGATGTTTATTTAGCTTGATTGTCTTTAGGATTCAATAAAATGAGTATGTTATGTGGTACCATTTAATTACTTCCTTTTAATTATGATAAATGTGCATGCTATTTATTTCATGTGTTCATGTTGTAATAAAAAAATTTAAAAGAATATGATTGCATTTAAGTTGCATGAGTTGCATAAATGTTATCATATGGTGTGGTTATTATCATTAATAAGTCTCGAATTATTTTTGAAATTTTAGGTTAATAATGAATCAAATAGTGTGAACTTTAAATTAATATTTGTTATAAATACTTAATGAAGTTTCCATTTAGTTGTAACTTAAAGATAATAATGGATATTTTTATCTTTATGTTTTATGTGTATGTTTACATGTATTTGGGTTAGCAAGTAAATAGTTTGGACATCCTGGGAACACGAGACTTTAATTATTCCCAAGGTGGTCTTAGATAATCTAATTTCCACACTTTAATAATGGCACGTACTACCTTAATTTCATTTATATGTATACATGTGCTAGAATATAGGATAAAACTATTTTTTTTCATGTCATTAAACTCCACATGAATAAAAGATTTTTTATAACATTTGCATGGTTTCGTTTCTATGTTATGTGTATGTTTACATGTATTTTAATTGGCAAGTATATAGTCTAGACATCCTGAGAATACAAGGCTTTAAATAGCCTCAAGGAGGTCTTAGATCATGTCACTTCCCTAGTTTAATAATGGCACATACTTGCTTAAATTTCTAAAACATGTTTGCATATCTTTAGGAATGAGATGAAATCTCCATTTTCTATCAAATTCATGCATTAACATTCATCAAGTTTGCAAATATATGGGTATATATATGCATATATATATATATATATATATATATATATATATATATATATATATATATATATATATATGTTAAATCAAGTATTATGATGGCTAAAGATGAAAGAATATGAATGTTATTGGTAATGAAAAGAAGTGGTGGAATATCACTCATGTGATGGTGAGTTAATTTTATTAATCCCAAGATGCCTTTTATTTTTGAATAAGATTCCTTAAAACTAATCTAAACTTAGACTCAATAATAGAAAATTCATAAGTAGTTCACTAAGAGAACTAAAGCTATAAGAATTTACCTTGAGAAAATAACTTAAGATAGGGATGAATGGGCCAAGCCTTCTTCTTCTCTTTGTAATAGTTAAATGCTAAGCATGTATTAAACAAAATGAGAACATACAAATTAAAATCAATCAATCTACTAAAAGACTTGAAGTGATACCATCCTAATGATTAATTTAAACAATTCCAAAACTTTAGACAATCATACATCCATAGCTTAACCAAGACAAACCCCACAAAAGCCTTAGCATGAACATTAGAATGCTAAGTCACGTATTTTAGTATTAAGTTAGGCTAGAGTATGTTATGGTGATGTGTTTTGTTTTATAATATAATATTTTAGACTGGATGTTAGGATTATTAATGCATAGATTAGATGTTAGTTCATTAGTAGCTTACTTATATTATATGCAGGGGATTGTGCTAAAGATGTTGTTGTAATAAAAAATGAATATAAATGTTCTTGCTTGCAGGTACTTCTTATGCCCCTAAGCATAATCTAATTAGGGCAGGTAGGCTTGGCTACCCTAGTGCAGGGTGCTAAGTCCAAATTAGTAAAACATAATTGCTTGGCTTGTATGTTTGTTTAGCTAATGTCTATTTTGTAGGTGTAGTTAGACTTTATTTTTCATGAATATGTAATTTTTGTAATAGGATTAGAATTAGTGCTATGGGATTTAGGATGAGCAGTGGCTAGAAGATAAAGACCTGGGAGGCCTTGTGAAGCCTAGAGAAAATTAATCCAAGGAAGAAAAGAAGAACAAAAGATTAAAGACCGCCATAACATTTATTTTAATTTTAACATTCAATTATAATCCAGGTTATATAAGGGTAGAGTTCGACTACCCAACTTTTTCTTTTTTCTGGAGTGTACGGTAGTACCCGACCTCATCGTCCTTTTATTATTTTACTAAATTTAAATGTTAGATTATTATGTTTAGTTTGCGCAATAGAAATGGTATGCTTTTCTTAGGTTTCGTAAAGTTTTATGATTTTATGTGTGGCTTGGGTACGGTAAACTCTTTAGGATAAAACTAAATATTCTACCCTCACTAAGTAACACATAACTAAATCTCAATGTAACTCATAATGTCATTTTAAATCTTAGGCTTTTAATTAAGTTAATAAAAGATTAGCAACCCCTTAGTTGAATGATTGTATGTTACAATAACATGCATATCATAGTGTGTCACTCTCGAATAGAGAGGATCTCCACTCTTGCACGATAGGGGATATGCTTGACCTTTGAGAGTGATCCCTTGTAGTGGAGAACAACCCTTCTAATTGATTTAGCCCATAACTTAATTTTATCATGCATATCGGCAAAATTGTCTAAAGCGTTGGACTAAAAATAAATGTGTCAAATAATTTTAAAAACTTATAAATTTGTAGCATTAGTCTAAGTCATGTTTGCATGTCAAACATTATCTAGTCTCTTTGGGAGTGAGTTTAGGACTTTATCCTCTTTCCTAATTAAATAATAACCTAATTATCTTGTATCTACATATAATTGGCCTACATGGTTTTAAAGTGTAGGCGGTGTTAGCTAGCGGCCACTCCAGGTGGTTATAAGTCTAGAAGTGTTGGGATGTGTCTATTATCTCTTGTGGAGGTAAACCATTATATCCCATTTTTTTTATTAGATTTAGGTCATGGTTCTTGCTAGTGCTAAAACATTTTAGATTTACATTTTGAGGCTAATTATTTTCTTCGGGCTATGAGTATAAGTCCCCATATCTTAGGCATTTCTACAATCTTGTGTTGTTGAGTTATAAGTTCTACCATTCTAATAAGATTTTGACTTAAACAAAATAATTTTCTCTCTTTCAAAAATATATAGCCTCATTATAAGGTAGATTGGAGTATGCACTAGGCTTCATAGTGCTTTTCATTCTCCCTACCTATCCTCTTATGGAATTCATAAATGAGTATTCCAATTTGAACTCTTCCTATTTGATTTCCAAAAAATAATGAATTCTTTGATAGTCTAACCTTGAAATCTTTGGAGATACTTATTGACTACTTTAATCAAGTGTATTCTTAATGAATTCTTATTTTAAAATATGTAATTAATTATAGGGGCTTGCTTCAATAAAGAACTAAAGAACCCGGCTTCAAATAAAACCCGCTATACTTTATCCATGTAAAGTGGGGGAAAGATCTCTGGTATATACGAAGACTCATCTGCCTTGGGAGTCCTTATTAGATGATTGAGTCCATTGTAGGGGAATATTTCTATCTTTTGAGATAGTATATCATACCTTAATGTCACACTTCATTACTTTAATAAATGCCTCCTAAGATCTGCGTGGTGCTACGACTCCAAATTAAAACACCACAACTCCTAAGGCTAATGGGTCTTTTAAGTACTTGAGAGTTTTTCCCTAAACTACATGGGAAGTAGAATAGGATTTACTTTAAATTAAGTTCATGGTTTTTTATAATGGAAAGCCTTTATAGTTAATAACATCATAGGAATGAAGGATCTCTTCCTAAGAATACTCTCGATTAATAAAATAATCTATTATTTTTATGGATTTATAAGCTAATTTTCAAAGAATGATATTTATAATTTCAACCGAGAATGATCTAATGTAGAAAGACTTATTTTTTTAGTAAATTAGGATTAAGTAGCCAATGACTATTGATATTTGGATGCCTGGTAAGAATTTCAACTATCCTACCATTGGGCTTTAAATTTTAGAATTTAATTTAAATTTTGAGTTGACATTTTCTTAGAAATATAAGGCTTAGATTTTAGTAGCATATGACTATAGAAATGCTTAGGATTAAAGACTCACTTCAAGGAGGACGCTTTAGAGCCTAAATTTATAAGTGCTTCTAACACAAGTCAAATACTCAACCTAGTTTTACTTTTGGGAATTATTGGTCAATCCTCTCACTTGAGGGAATAGACTTATCCCTGACTCTTTTGGACTTATAATTCACTTGGAATGGCTACTAGCTAACAACACCTAAGTGCATTTTAAATTCATGATGTCAAGTCTCATGTACGCAAGCTGGCTAGGCTATTATATTTTTAGGAAAGAATCTAAGAACCTAGACTCACTCCTTAATCCCTAGGATCATGTAGGATATGAAATGCACCGAAATAATGCACATTTTCTAGCTTTTAAATGTTTTGTCTCATGATTCACTTTAGGTCTTGGAGTATGCATTTTATGCTTAAATGTCATGTAATTAGTAGTGGCCATGGGTCAAATGAATAAGAGAAGGCATACTTCCCCAAGAAGGCAGTTGTGGTGTTTATTTTGGATGTGGGGGGGGGGGGGGACACCATGCATTAGGGGTACTTATTGAAGTGATCAGGTACATCATTAAGTTATGATGTACTATCTCAAAAGATTGAGGCATCACCCTACAATAGACCTAATCACCTAATAAGGACTCCTAAAGAATAATAGGTCTTCAAATATACTAGAGATTTTTCCCCTACTTTATATTGAAAATAAAGCAGGGTTTATATTAAGTCGGGTTCATAAATTGCCTATGGAGGCAAGCCCCCATAGTTAATTACATCTTAAGAAATGAAATTCCCTGAGAATACTCTTGATTAAAGTTGACAATTATTATCTCCAAATATTTTAAGGTTAAACTATCAAAGCATTGGTTATATTTGGAAAATCAAGTGGGAGAGACCAAGTGGAAGACTTATTTTTGGAATCCAAAGGGTGGAAGTAAGAAATGCTCATGATACTAGGAAACCTAGTGAGCATTCAACATATCTTATGCTGGGGCTTTATACATTTGAAAGTGAGGAGATTTATTTATTTGAGTTGAAGTTTTATTAGATTTCTAGGGCATATGATTCACCAATGCAAGGTTGTAGAAATTTCTAAGAGGTAAGGATTAATGCTTGTACCCCAAAGTAAACTAGCTACCTTGGATCCTAAATCTAGGGAGATTTAGCACAAGCTAAAGCAAGACCTAAATCTAAGTGAAAGGGGACATAAGTGTTCATATCCACCAGAGAGGATAAACCCATCCAACTTCTGAACTGATAACTGCTTGGAGTGGCCGCTAGCTAACACCTCTTACTATTCAAAATCATGTAGTATGGACATATAAATTACAAAATAGCTAGAGTAGCTATTTAATTTTAGAAAGAAAACTAAAGTCCTAAATCCACTCCCTAAGAGACTAGAGCATGAGTGATATGAGCATATGACTTAATCAACAAATGCAAAATATTTTCAAATTTTATTTCATTTTGACACACATTCATTTAGACAAAGGCTTTGGGATTTTGTATGCCTAAATGCAAGATGTAATGGTGTTATTGGCTAAATCAGAATGAAGAGAGTGTTCTCCACCATAAGGGATGCCTTCACAGGTCAAACATTCCCCTATCATGCAAAGATGGAGATCCCCCATATTCAAAGAAGAAGGAATATGTATGCATGATGTGAGAAATACAACCATATAGCTTTGGGGTTGCTAAATTTTTTATTTATCTTATTTAAATCCTAAGCTTTATGGTGATGCTACGAATTATTTTAAGACTTGGTTATGAGTTATTAGTTGGATAGAAAAATTAATTTTTATCCTAAGATACTTCTACATCCAGGTCACACTTTAAAGCATCAATCATAAAGAAACTATGGAAATCATGCAATCCTAATGCATAATTTAAACATAACATCAAACAATTTTATAAACTAACATAAAAGAATAAAAGGTCGGTGCATTCGGGTACTGTCGTACACCCTGGAAAGAGAAAAGATGGGTAGCCGAGATCTACCCTTATACAACCCATAATATGAAAGAATAATTTTACAATTAAAATGAATACATGCTATGGGGGGTCTTCATTCTTCACTTCTTCATATCCTCTTGATTTGATTGTGCTCTTTCTTTTATTTGGTTATATTTTCTTCAAAGGAATCATAAGGCATCCCAAAACTAAGCCTTCAAGCCACTGCTCTTCCTAATCCCCCATAGTACTAATTCTAATTCCTATTGTAAAATTACATTTTTTATGAAAAGTAAATCTAACTACAATTGTAAACAGAGGTCAGCTAAACATTCATACATTCCCTAGCAGTTATATTTATAATTTTGACTTAGCACCATGCACATGGGTAGCCAAGCCCACCTGCCCTAATCAGATTTTGCTTAGGGGCCTAAGCAAGCAGCAAGAAAATTATTTATATTTATTTTTACAGCGACCCCATCAGCATAATCCCCTATAGAAGACAACATTAGGCTAAGAGCATGCCTAACATCCGCCTATGAAACATACACCCTAACATCCAGTCTAAAATATTATATCACAAAACAAAATATACATCACACATCTACCATCCTAACTTAGGACTAGAAGTGGTTACTTAGTTCTAATGTGTGTGCTAAGGCTTCGTGTGGTATGTCTTAACTAAGCATTAGAGTTATACTTTTCTAAGTGTGGAAGAATTTAATTTATCTTAAGGGTTGGTTTCATTTCAAGTTGTTTAGTTGGTTAGTGAATTTTAATTTATGTTTTACTTGGTTTTATTCTATTTACACTTAGCATCTAAGTGTTATAAAGAGAGGAAAGATGATTACACCCCATCATCCCTACCTTAAGTCACTTTCTAAAGCATATTTTTATGATTTTGTTCTCTTTAGTGGTTGGCGTATTAAATATTTTTATTAATCATAATTTTAGGTTAACTTTAAATAACCCTATTTAACATGAAAGGAATCTTAAGGTTAATTACAAATTACATGACATATATTAAGCCATTCCTTTCCATCACAAGTAACATGCATATGACTTAGTACTTAGCATATCTGTACATACAAGACATTTTACCACACTTTAATGATGAATGCATATATTTAGAACTTATATTTTATTTGATTGAATTAATTAAAATATGTAAATTAAAGCTCTATCAAAATTCTTATACAAAAATACATAGGAATAAAATCAAATAAGTATGTGTCTTTATTAACCAGGGAAGTGAGGTAATCCAATGACCTCTTTGGGGCTACTAAAAGCCTCATATTCTTGGGATGTCAAGACTATATACTTATTAACATTGAAACACATGTAAATCATATATGAATCATAAGAAAGAGCACATTATCTTTACATGTAAAATAGTTTAATGACTTAGATGATTTTGGATGCATGCACTTTTAATAAAAAGGAAGGATTACCATTCTCTAATCAAATACACATACACATATATAAAAGATGTAAGCAAGTATGTGCCGTTGCTAAACCATGGAAGTGAGGTAATCAAATAACCTCCTTGGGGATACTTAAAGCCTCGTGTTCACGGGATGTCTAGACTAAAGACTTGCTATCTTAAATACATATGAAAGTAGAAATAACTTTAAGAATGAAAAATCATACAAAATTGTATTTTTATTTAGTCGAATTATTTATGTATGTGAATTAAGGTTCTATCCAAATTCTAGTACAAAAATACATAGGAATGAAATCAAATAAGTACGTATCATTGTTAACCAGGGAAGTGAGGTAATCAAATGACCTCCTTGGGGCTACTTAAAGCCTCATATTTTTGGGATTTATAGACTATATACTTATTAACATTCAATTCTATGTAAATCTATATATAAATATAGAAAAGAGAGCTTCATTTCACATACTTAAGCTATAAAAACATGCAAATCCTATATGTATTCATAACTATTATCACTCCTTATATTTTTATCAGTTTATAAACTTTGGAAAGTAGATTTGAATTTATTTGTGATAATAGCCACACATATAATTAAGTTAAATCAACACATGCAAGCTTACATAAATAACCTTCATTTGATTCATTTAAATTTGAAAACATGAATGCATGGATTCATATTACATGCAATATTTAGAAGTGATTGGAAAGGAATAACTAAATATAAACACATGGTTCATTCAACTAAATTAATTCCTAAGGTCAATCACATTAAATAAAAATCATTTAAACAAAACCAAAGCATCCTATAAATTTCATTCTAGATTTGTATTAACTTCAAAGAGGAGAGATTGTCATTTGTTGTTTTCACATGGTTTATTTTCATGGTTTATTTTCTCACATTCAAGGCTTGGGTTAGGCATTGTTTAATTTTGTCATTAATTTTGTCATTTGAATTAACTTCTTACTAATGGTTAATTTTGATGAGATGAATGTGAGAAAATAAACCAAATTGGCTTGGGTTAGGCATTGTTTCATGTTCAATTGGTCAATTAAAGATGATTGTAGCCTTTTATTTGAATCAATTTTGATTTTGATAAAATTGACCCTTTATGTCAATTTGGGTTAAGTCAGTCAATTAGGTTCAATCAAGGCTTTGATCATGTTCACAATTTTGAAATTTGGTTTACATTTGGGTTAATTTGTTAGATTTGATTTTGACCCAATTTGGTCAAAGGGTCAAAGGCCAATTAGGCTAGGTTTGGCTCAATCGATGGTTAAGTCATATTTAAGGGCTGATTTCAGGTTGATGTGAATCATTGGTTTCAATTAATTTGGCTTAAGTTGAGATTTGGCTAGTTTGATTTATGTAGGTTAAGTGGGTTGACTTGGTTAAATGACCAAGTTGACTTGGTTTGACCCAATTGATGGTAATTGATCAATCAAGGATGATCAACAATCATCATAGGAGGTTTTAGATGGTTTGACTCAATCCAATTTTGGTTGGATTGAAGTTTGGCTCAAATAGGTCCTTTAGGTCACTTTGGGTCAAGTGAGCCTAAATGGGTTATTTGGCTTGATTTTGGGTTGAATTGAGTTGAGTTGAGTTCAATATATGGTTTGGAATTGATTTGAGGTTTTGATTGTAATTGATTTGGGTTTAAATGGATTTTGGCTCATTTGGGTATTTTGGTCATATGGGTTAACTTGGTTGGATTGAATTGATTTTGGATTGGCAAGGTTTAATTTTAGATTATAGATTTTGGTTTGGAATGGTGATTGAAAGATTGAATTAATTCATGAGAAAATCAGTTAAGCTTAGAATTCAGATTGAAGAGGATTTGACTAAGTCCATAGGATTAAGTCATGGGCTTAGGTTTGGATCTGATTCATAGTTTGGATTTGATTTGAGGATCTAGATTTGATTATGGATTTGGATTTTATCATGGATTTGATTTAATTGGAGGATTGAATTGATTTATAAGAAAATTAATTAAATCTGATTTGGATTGAAGAGTAATTTTAGCTAAGTCCATAGAGTTAACTCATGAGCTTAAGTTTGGTTTGATTGAATTAATTTGATTTTAGTTTGGATTTGAGTATGAGTTAAGATTGGATTGAGTTTGGATAAATTGAATTTGAGGTTTGGTTTAGGCCAAGGAGGTAGGCATGGATTGTTAGGCAGTGTGAGTTTCCCTAAGTCCTAAGGCATAGTCTAATCTTATGATTAATCCTTCTAAGTCTCTATGCTTAGATTAAGTGTTCACCTAATCACTAGAAGTGTCTTAGAACTAAGTAGCTCTTAGTGTCTAGAAGAGTCCTAGGTCTATGATAGGAAGATTGAATCCTCACTCCAAAAGTGATGTCAATAACAACCATCCTCAAAGGTCAGATATCTTTTTTGTGCAATAGATGAACTTCCAAATTCAAGAGTTGAAAGCAATATGATAGTATGATTCACAAGAGCTAATTATTTATATTTAATATTAGGCTATTCCTAGGGCTTTGATTTATATGAAGTTTCAAGTTTCTTTATTTTGGTATTTGAGTTGATTAGATTTACATTGGGTAAAAAAATTAGTTTTCTTAGGAGCCTAAGCATCCAAGCATTCATCATTGAAAATAAAACACAAAAAGAAACCTAAAGAAGTAGGCTGATTCTATTGCACACCCAGAAAATAAATCAAGCTAATTTTAATTTAAAGAAAGGCCAATGCTGCCAAATGCCATTGTACATCCTAGAAGAAAGAGAAAATGGGCAGCCAAGCTCTGCCCTTATACAGCCCAAACTAGAACTAAAGTTTAGATCTATGGGTCTTCTTTCAAACACTATCTCCATCTTTAGGGACCTCCATTAGGCATCACAGATGACCTTTGCACCCATCTACTGGTAATTTTAGCCCTTGCTAATCCTACACCCCCATTAATCCTAACTTAATTCTAAGCTCAAATTTTCATTTAAAATTCAAAACAAAATTTTAAGACCTGCAAAATAGATGTCAGGAAAATACAAATAACACACGCTACTAATATTTTATAAACATACTAGCTTAGCATTAGTTGCTTGCCAAGCCAACCTATCCTAATAGGTTAAACTAAGAGACTATTCAGCACCTGCAAGCAAAAGATAATTTTAAATTTTAATTATAGTTGTTCCATTTAGCACAGCCCCCCTACAGAAGATAGCATTAATTCTAAATAAAAATATCATATCATCTAGTCTAACAAGCAAACAATCCTAGACAAGTAGTCTAAAATAATACATTACAAAGACATAAATCACATCACAACATAGAGTATCACAGAATATCATAAACCAACCTAACTTAAGTCTAGGGTTCGTAACCTAATGATCTAGTGTGTGAAAAAGATAGGCTTGAGTGGCAAAACTTTGTTAGGCCTTTTTAGATTCAAGTTTCTCTTCAAATTTTAAAGTTTGTTCATTTTTTACCTTTGGACGGTTTCACTTTCAAATGATTTAATGATTTATGATTCTTATTTTAATTTTCAAATTTATTTTTATGTTAAAGTGAAGTTTAAGTTTTCAAGAATGAAGAATAAAATAGAATTAACTTTTGAGTGGAACCTATTCCATTCATTATCTTAAATCCTAATAGAATGAAACCTTCATCCTATGATGAAGATTCATCCTAAAAATCTAACTAAGATCCTAAGTATCTTAAATAGCTCATTTTAGATTTATTTATATGATTTAGGTTTGAGTTTAATTTAGATCAATATTTTAATTTTATCTTTGGATTTAATTCTTCAGCTCATTTCTTTGATTTAATTTATATTTATTTGATTTGATTTATTTGGATTGACTTACCAATTACTTGATTAATGTTAATGTCCATTTAATTTATGTTCAATTGGTTTGAATTATGTTAACCTTACACAGTTAGGTTAGCATTTTAATTCATTCTTAGTTTGCATTGATTATGGATTATGATTTTCTTAAATGGTTGATTATGAATTTAATGAATTATTTATTGTGAGGTTTAATTAAGTTTTGCATTTTTACTGATTCCATTAAACCCTAAGTTTGTAATTAACATGTTGGAAAAGTATCTTTAAGTTTTCTAGTGTTGGTGATGGTGTTTCAAACCAATTTTATGAATTTTATGATTTTGTGATTTTTTTTTATTTATTGTTTAATTTATATTGACTTAGTGACTTTGAACTTTAATAATTCATAATCCAGAACTCAATTAGGTTTAAAAATTTTATGACAAGTGGAGTTCCTTGCCAGTTTGACTTTCCAAAAGTTTCATTTCAATCAGATGCATGATTATGGTGCAATTAAGATTTTAGTTATTTCATTAAATCCTAAATTAAGCCTAATTTAATTAGGATTATTTACGAGTTTTATATTTCCTAGATTCCTCTCTATAAAATTCATCCATAGAGACTTTATTTCGAATTTTTGGAGTTTTGGTTGATTTAGAATGATTTTTTCTAAGTTTATGTTAATTAATTGAATTAATTAATTACTAGATTAGGCCATTTTGTGATTTATTAAGTTTGAATTGGTTTCATTGATGTGTTTAAGTTCATTTGGGTTTATTATGGCGATTTAAAGTGATTTTATCAATTTTGATGATTTATTTTATTTAATATTATTTTATTTTATTAAAATTGAAGTTTGAAGTTTGAAATTTAATATCTTCTAATTCAATTAGAGATAAATCATGAACTTTTTTTCAAAGGTGTATTTTAACCTCAGTTTCAGTTCTCCAATGTTTTACTTCAATTGGATTAATGGCTCGAGATTAATTTGAATTTGATTAATTTCATTGAAAGTCAAATTAATTGAAAATTATCCAAAGTTAATTGGGAATTTTGAGTTTAATGGATTCTACTCATTGACATGAATCCATGAAGCCCTCATTTGAATTTTCGGGTTTATATTTTATTTTATATGATCTTTTGAAGTTTTTGGCAATTTTACAATTTATTTAATTCATAAAATGAGAAATTCTTATCTTAAATGGCGGTGTCAATGTGGCGTTATTGCCACATGGTGTGGAACCAATGGGTCACATGAGATCCATGTGGATCCACATCAAAAGCGGGGCCATGCAAGATTGACCAGACAATCATTATTTCACCTGTGATTTCCTATAAGGATTTAAGCAGACCATCTGACTAGATCTCGACTGTCAGTTCCAAATAGAAGGAACAGATGGCAGAGATCATTCTCGGTTCTTCTCCAATTAGAGACGGATGTCATCCATCAAATTAGATAGATTTGTAGTGATCTGTGATGAATTTCAATCCAATTTTGACTGAAAAATGATCAAGAATAGATTTGCAATCAATCTATATGGTTTGATCCCTTTGGGTATCAAATTCTCTTCACAAAAAATCACAAAAATTTGATAAAAGGGTTAGTTGTGAGGCATACCACATTGGAGGTGATCCCGGTCGTCGTGCTTTGAGCACCTTCACCTCAATAGGAAGAAGCCATGGATAGGATTTGGTGGCTTGCCTCCATGACAAATGTCATGGAGACCAAGAAGCGCCACTTGCCATTAATTTTGGTCGTTCTTTGGCTCCCCAGTGGTGATGAGGCTCGGTGAAGATTCATTTAAGGCCACCTTGACCTCTAGAACGTGTTGGGAATGCCAATTACGCATAGAATGTGCTCCATCTCATTTAGGCATTAGAGGCCGAGAGGTTGGCGGCCGGCATTGTCAGGATTCCATCTTGTCATTGGTGAGAGGTCGGTGGAATGCTTACTTTCTCCTTCTCTTCACCTTGTGGATGTTTTGGGTTGAAAATATGGAGAAGAGAGGGCCTCTCTCCTCTCTTTCCATACATGACTAAGAGCCATGTATGGGGAGCTTTAGGTGGCCAGAATCTGGCCACCGGTGGCAAAGAGCTTGGCCAGAGGGTAGGTTTAGTTACTCTTATCCTTATGAATGTTTGGATGAAGGGTTTGAGTGGAGGAAGCCTTTTCCTCCCCTTTTCCTTCTTTGTTGAGAGAGACCTCTGTGGATTCTCTCTCTTGCTCTTTCCTTTTTTTGTCATGAAAGAAGCTAAGTATTCCGTTGCGAATGGGCTGGCCACATAATTCCAACCCTTGGAATCATCTTCCAAGAGGTGGTCAAAAAATTGGATAGAATCCAAAGCCATTACGATAATGAGGGGAGGAAGAATCACAAAGGAATCTTGGCTTGGAAAATTTTTTTTTGATATCTCCTCTCAGTTTGAATTTTCATTTATGGCTTTTGGCATCACCACCATATCCCTTAGGCTAGTGTTTGGCTACCCAAATCAAACCAACTGTGAGTTCGGGGTTAAATCCAAATCCATTTGAGTTGTATTGGAGGTTTGAACCCAATTCATGTCATTTGGATTCAAAGTGTTTTAACTTTGATTATTTTGATTTAATTTATTTAAATTTGAGTTCAATTCTCTTTAATTGATGATTTATCAAGTTTAAATTTGATTAATTCCTTTAAGATTTGAGTTGATTTTGGATTTCATTTCACTTTAACCCATTTAGGCTTAAATGGGTTAAGCTTTATTTCAATTGAGTTCAAATGGCCTATTTGGTTTAATTTAATTTTTTTTGGACTCCAATCATACTTGATTACATATATGGAGTGACTTAGAATTATTTATTTCTATTGGTTTGAGTTTAATTTTAATTTTGACCCATTTAACCCAATTTGGGCTTAATGGTTAAGTTCAGGTCCTTTGGGTAAAATAACCAATTTGACCATATTAGATCTAATGATTGGTTGGATTATGTTTAATGATTATTTTAAAATGATTTTGAATAATCAAATTCAGTTGATTTCAATTTGATTTAGGTTTGAGTGCAATTGGACTCATTTAGGCCCATTTAGACTAAGTAGTCTAATTAATCTAAGAAAGGCCTAAATAAATTTAAATTTTTTTAGACTCATGATTAAACATGTTTATTTTATCATTTGGTCAATTTTTATTGGGTTGACCTTTATGTTGGTGGGACCCATATAAGTCAAACTTATGTCAAAAGGGTTAACTAGATTTGACTTTGATTTAGATTTGAATTCATTCATTTAATTTAATTTAAATTCATTTTGGTTTATTTGAATTTTTTTATTTAATTTAAGTTTTGAATTTGGGTTGAGTCTACTTAAACCCAATAGCTTAGATCAAACCCAAGGAAGATGCACTAGGTTGCTAAGTATAGTATTCTAAGTGCTTAATTAGGAGGCTCCACAAAAATGATGTTAACCTCATCCAAAATTGAGGTCAACACTAGCCATCATAGAGCCTCATGAGTCTGTGACCTATTGCTTCTACTCACCTTATCATATGACTCTTATTCTAATACTAGTGTAAAAATTACATTTTAAAAATTATAAGAAAAATAAAATAAAGTTCTAACTAAACCTATAAAATAGAGGTTAGCTATAATACAAATACACTCCAAGCAGACATGATTCACACAATTGAACTTAGCACCAATGGGTGCCAAGCCTACCTATCTTATAAGTTATGCTTAATGGATAACTAACACCTATAAGCAAAAATATTTGATTTAATTTATTTTTTTTCAACGGGATCTTTATTAAACACAATTCCCTATTGAAGACATTATTAAACTAATAAATATCATCCTATCATCTAGACTATACAAAAGTAATCCTAACTTTTAGTCTAAAATAGTACACCATATAATAAGAAAAAAATAGTAATCAAACAAGCACCACCTAACCAAAGTCTTGGGTTGGTGACCTATCAATCTACTGTGTGTTTAATGTGGCAAGATAAAACTAGGCTTTATTATTTTAATTGCATTTTGAAAATTAAATTTATTTTTTTACTATTCGGTGCTTCTAATTTAAATGATTAATAATTCAATGATAGATTTTTACATTCTAATTTGATTTAAGTTTAGGTTTGATTTAATGTTTTGAAGACTAAGAGGAACAATGGTCCATACTTGGGGTAAGGCCTACTTTTCTTTACACCTTACCTATAAGTTGATTTTAAAGTGGATTTATTTCTTTAGCATTTTTAATGATGCATTGCATTTTAATTAGGCTGCAAATTAGAGTTAGATTAAAATAAAATTATTATCACATAAAAGACATCTTAAGATTAATGGACATAAGCCATGACTTCCTTTTATGATATTACTTAGCCTTCTGCATCATCTTCAACATATCAATATGTTTGCATCTTTATTATAAGTATTAAATATATATTTTTTTAATCATTAAAATTGCATAATAAATCAATTTTTTTGGAGATATTTAAGTCATTCATTCATGCATGCATATGTATATTTTACATTGATCTTAATTGAGGATTTACATAAATAGTATGAGCATAAATATACCTATGTGAATCCACATTAAGGATGTATAGATGATGTATATGACTAATACATATTGATTTACTTTACTAATTTCTAAAACTCATAAATACACTTCAATTAATATAAAAATATATTTAAAATTTACTAAGGATAATATAATTAATGAGTATGACCAACATAACTTGCATTTAATAGTTACCATTTAAACATGGAAGAAAAGGAATAGGAATCAAGCACACAATTGCAAATTGATAGACAAAGATAAATATATATCACAAAATAATTTACTTAAGTCATTAATCTTTAAGGAAAATCACATGAGTATAACACCATTTAAACCTTATTAAGATTACTCCCTTTTAATTAGAACATTCATATTAAAGTTAATTAGATTTATTAGAGGAGAAACATTCAATAACACTCTCTATTCATTAAGTGATTTAAAAGTGGGAAAAGTTATTTTTATGAATTGATTAAAGTTTAATAACTATTTAAGCCAATTATGCTCAAGAAGCTCCTAAATTTTAATCAGATATTAAATATAAATTGAATAATTATTAAAATAAAACAAAACATTGATAAATATACAATAAAACATACTTATATTTTATGGCTAATTAATTAAATGTAGAAAATCTAAAATCATCAATTACACTCAAAAGTTTCCAAACCAATTGGTGATTTTGATATCATTTAAAACCTCTCTGTTAGCTGAGCACCATAAGGGGTTGATTGTAATTTTTGAAGATTTATGTAATTAGTTATGAATTTTATAAATTGTAAACTAATTAATATTTTATTTAATTAATAAAAGCCCCTTTAATGAGGACTTTGAGATTTAATTAGGGCCTGAGGTCCTAATCATTTTATGTAATCATCATTAAGTTCTTTTAGCAATTCATGCATTCAAAATAATTTTCATAATTTTTCATTAATTATTAAATTAATAAATCACTAAAATGGGCAATTATGGTTTAAAAATATGTATTTTCTAATCCAATTCTCCAATTGACTTAAAATAATTTTGAGAGTCAGAGGTCTTCCATCAAATATTCACCAAAAATTTTAAGTTATTTGGATAATTAATTAAGGTTTAATTTTAACATTAATAAAAATATTCAAACTTTAATTAATAGTAACACACTTAATAAAAATTAGGGATTTTATTATTTTTTTTATTCTCCACTATTTAAGCTTTCCAAAAAAACCCTCATTTATATTATTTAGATTTCCTTACAATTAGTTATGTTTTTTTTAAATCCCTAACCATTTAATCTTAATTAAAATTTACTTAAATGACTTACACAATCAGTGGCTGAATCAATCATTTTTTACTCGTGGTGCCATAAGATTGGTTATTTAAATCATCTCAAATAGCTATTAACTCAATGACAATGGATGTGATTTCATCTAGAGCCATTAGATGAAAGATTGAATGGCTTTGCTTAGGCCTGCATTTTAATAGATTTTAAATAAAAAAATTATAACGTTATTAATTACCTCCATTCATCCTAATCATGTGAGATGGATGAGCTATGATTCATCATCCTCCTCTGATGAGAGATGAACACCAATCATCTCTCGTTGCTTGATTTGAGATAGTTAAGCTTAGATTTAAAGGGGAAAAGAATGTAAATGAATAGTGGTGGGGGTGTAGGAATGTTATAGATCCCTACAAGTTGATCAAGATGAAATTCACAATCATTTCAAAAAGCACCAACATTCCTGTGGCCATCTAGGATTTGAGGGTCATACCTCATCAAAGCTAAATATAAGTGGTGGAATTAACTAAGGAAATTTTGCCCTAAAGAGGAAAAAATTTACTATCGAAGCTAAAGATAAGGGTCATACCTCTGCTACTTGCTCATTGGAGTTTTATCTAGCACTTATCTTCGATGCTCTAATCGAGTGTTTATTGATTTATTTGAGTTTGCAGGAGTGTAGTGAAGGTATGGGAAGAAATAATTAGGCTTGGGTGAAGTTTAGGTGATGTTGGATGAGAGAGCAAAGTGTTTGTCTCACCAACATTAGGGTGCATAGAGTACTCGAAGGAAGGCATAGGACTCTCTATGAAGGTCATGTAAGGGTGTGTGAAGTTTGAACTGAGTTTAGAGTAGTATATCCCCCTCCACAAGTGGACCACCTAAATGGATTGGCTTAGCCTTTGCAAGCCAACCAGACAATAAGTCTTGTGGAATTTCCATAAGACTGATGAGCTAGAGTTCTTTGAGCGGCTGGTCAAGTTTGGTAAGCATTGGTTAAGGGGACAAGTCATGGTGGTTGAACCAAGGGTTGATAATGGTGAGGGTGACTTCTCCTTGGTTAATAATTAGAACAAATAGCTTTGAGTCAAGCTCAACCAACATAGGTGAGCTCAAGGCCTGCTAAAGGAGTTCCCATGGCCGAAGGGAGGGATTAGACTTTGCTTTTATTGAATTTTATTCCTATTTAAACCCTTGGTTCACTTAGTTTTGGTTGAACCATGTTCACTAAGGGTTGGGTCCATTTAGGCAGGTGTGGGGAGTCCAAGGATAAGTCATACCAAGTTTGGCTGTGTTTGGCATGGTTTGGATGGATTTGGCACATTTGGACTCTTATAGGTCACTTTGAGTTCAAGTCAATTAGGTTGACTAATTAGCCAAATTAAGCCTAAGGGGCTATTGTGTTATGTTTAACCGATGATCAAATAAGTGTTGGTGTAATTAGTTTAATTCAATTTAAAGTTGATTATAATTTTGCTTATATGGGTCAAATCAATTAATTTAGTCAATTTGACCAAATTGGCTAAATTAGGTGCAATTGAAGGTAGGGACATGTTCAATAATGTATTTGGAGATAAATATAGCCTTTTTAATATAATTTGGATTTGGTTGAGTTTTGGTTCAATTTGATCCTTTAAGTCAAATTAAGCTAAATGAACCAACTTCATCAACTTAGCTAAATTAGGTTCAATTGAGGGTTGAGATATGCTTGATTACTAATTTGCGGGATGATTGTAAGCATATGTTTTCTTGAATTTTGGTTTAACCTTTAGATTAGATTGAGCTAAGTTAATCAACTTGGTCAATTTGACTAAAATTAGTTCACTTGATCATTAAATTTTATTCAACAATCAATTTAAGATTGATTGTAGCTGTTGGCTTAGTTAGATCTGATTTTGATTAAGTTTTAGCATAATTGGGTCATGTAGGGTCAAATAGGTCATTTGGTCAATTTGAGTTAATTAGCCAACATGAATTCAATTGAAGGTTGGGTCATATTTAGTAATGTATTTGGAATGTTTTGGAATAATTAGTTTGGTTCAATTTTGTCCAAAGAATTAAAATTGAGTTTTGGTCTTAAAGGGTCTAATTTAGTGAACTTGGGTTAAGTTGACCAAAGAGTCTAATTGGGCTACAATTGGGTGTGGGATAGGCCTAATCATCCATTTGGAATGATTGTAGGATTATGGGATAGTTCAATTTGATTTACATAAGTTAATTTTGGTTTGGATTGGCTTAAGTCGAATTTAGTCTTGAAATGTTCAATTGGCCAAGGAGAATTCAATTGAAGGTTGACTCAGGCTACATGAATCCATTGATCAAATTGAACTCTAATTAAGCTTTAATCTAGTTTGAATGATGGTTTAGGCAAAGTTAATTTTAAGTAATTTAGATCAATTTTGGGTTTAGCCCTTTAAACTTAAATGGGCTAAGTTAGTCAACTGAGTTCATTAGTTTGATTGAATCCTAATTGAGTGTGGTTTGGGTTGTGTTTAAGATTAGGATTAGCTTATAATTAATTTGGCTTGAAGTGTGAAGATTTGAGCTAGTCCGGTTAAGTGGGGTCCACTAGTCTATTGAGAGCCTAACTCTTATGGGTCCCTGGTTTGTTTAGGTTTTCATCTAATCACTACACGTGTCTGAATATTTAAGTGAAGGGAAACCTTAGTTCCTAGATTAGATCCTAAGTCTAAGGACTGATGGATGTTAACCTCACTAAAAGTGAGATCAGCAGTAAATTTCTTTTCATAATGTAATATACAAAAAATTATTAATTTCAATGTTTTAAAACATATATATTACTATTTACATTCATTTTGAAAACTATGTAATTATATCTATAATGTGTTTGAATATACAAAAATATTGATAAGGGTTTTTTTTTAGAAAAAAGAATTAGTTTACTTTTAAAATATATAAATAAAATTTTTTAAGAAATATTTTATACTTTTTATTTAAATTAAAATAAATTGAAATTTTTTATTTAGATTCCAAAGAAATTCTAAAATTCATTGTTTATAAGTTTTAGGTCTCAAAATATGTCAATCACTTTCAATAAATTTGTTAATGCTTACCTCATGAAAACTTTAAAAAAATGTCGCCCAAGCCAAAATATTATGTTCCAACATATCCTAATTCATAAGATATTCATTTAAAAATATAGGATATTTAACTAAAAAACTATAAGACAACAAATAAAATACAATAATAAATTCATAACCTTGTTAGAAAATTTTTAAGGCATATCTTATGATGATAATTCGAACAGTTATTAATTAATGGTGGAACTATGTTACAAAAAACATTATACAAGAAACATTCTTCTTTTCAACTAGAAATGAATTTAACAACTCTTCTTAATTAAAATTCTACCTGAAGGAGTTTAAGTTATGAGCTAGATGAAATATGATTAGTTGATACTTGCAATATTCATTTAAAAATATGAGACATCAAAATAAATTTAAAAAAAATAGTCAAATCATACATTTAAGGAAATTGAGAGACACTTGTAATATATATTCTAAATATTATATAGTTTTTAGTTATAAACAACAAACTAAAGAATTTTAATATATTTCAAGCTTGTTTTTAATAAGGAGTTAGAGCTTTATCTTTAAAGAAAAGTGTCTAACGATGAAGGGTATGATATGAGATAAGATTAGACTCATTTATTAACTACTATCATTTAGATTATTGCCTAGTCGCAAATTTCTATTCAAAGCAACAATTTTTTCTGTCTTTCTTCTGTCTTCTAAATAGGATAGCTTGCATAGATTGAAGTACTTATACCCTGTTCTTTCTTAGTTAATGTTTGTTATGTTAAGAAAATCATTAATATGATAATTCTTTTATTTTCCATCACTTTCATTCTTTAAAACAAGCATTTCTATTAAAAGTAATTTAGAATTTCATAACTCAATTTACTAGGTTAAACTCAGAATGTTATTTAGAATCAACATTTATTTTTTACTTCCATTACTTTATAAAAAATGACCTAATTTCTTTAAATGTTTAGAGTGAAACTTTCTAATCTAAGGAATGTATCAATTCTTATTGAGAAATATTAGGATTCAAGAACCTGGGGTCTAAAAGTATTGCAAATGCAATAGTATAGAATACAGAGCTTTTCTTTGATGAATAGTAAGTTCAATGCAAAATTTGATGGTATTTGAAATTTATTCTAAGTCCATTATTTTATACTATAAATCCTTTGATAAAGCTAATTTCAAATATACAACTTATAATTCTATTGGATATTATCTGTGGTCTATTGCCCCTCTAATTATTGTGATCTTGTTGGTTTCCATTACAATTACAATATCTTCAATATAATTATTCATACATCAAGTCTTTTAAACAATTTCAATTGGAGATAACTTAATCCTTAAAGGGAATTGAAATTCATGGTTACATTCAATAATTTATTATAACACGAGAAATGGTGTTTTCAAGTTTGAGCTCATAAGATATGCATCTAAGCATGTAAGTTTGTCTCATTAAGATTCAATAAGAATAATTAGATTATTGTAATTTGTCATCAACCAAGAGATGTTTAGAAAATGTTTACAATAGCATTGATGAAATTATATAGCATTATTGAGGAAAAGTGAAAATAAAGTCCTAGAACAAAATTTTCTTTTGGAGACTATAAACAAACCACAAAATCAATCACAATAAACTGTTAAAATACTTAATACTTTATTAAATACTAACTAATGCCCATTGTACTGTCTAAATATATAATAAAATAAATGAAAACTCTCAACTTACTCTCAACCCAAGTTTCTTTACACTTTCTTTAAAAGAAGGAAAAAATGTAACAATCATTCATCCATTCATCTCCCTCATTGAAAAGAACAAGATGATCAGTATCATAGTAGTGACCACCAAAAGCACAAGTAACAATGAATTTACCATGAAAAAAAATAAAAAATATCCATATAGTGATGGATGTGGTGGAATGCAAAAATGAGATTGAGTAGCTTTGCTTCTAGCTTGATACAGTTATGAAGATGATTGGTTGACTATTGCTAAACTCAAAAATCACCAACATTTGTAATTTATTATTCTTTTCTCATATTACTTAGGTAAATAATGTAATATTATCATAATCATAAAACATAAATCTATATTTATTTTAACAAAATATGAGAAATCTTAAGGATCAAGCATGAAGTATTGTAGTTGGTCATGTGTATGTGGTTTAAATTGAGTATGGTTGTCTCAATAAAAAAAACAAAACCAACTTGAACTCTACGTGCCAAATCATCATATGGAAATTTTCAAGTGTTTCCAACTTTAAAATGGATAATCATCTTTTTTTTAAATTCTCTTATAACATCTTTGGTCAACATAATTCTCTATTATAAAAATATTTAATTTGAGCATAATATAATTCACTGTGGCTTATTTATTGGAGCTTTTATGGTAATGAAGGTGAATGTTAGTGGCATTTAAATCCTTGATAGAGGATTTAGATGTGCTAGAGGTAACATTAAATGTTAAATCTGACTTACTTTTCAATTACTTTATTCATTACTTGAGTTAATAGATTATAGTACAATAGCAATGCTATCAAAAACAAATAAGACAACATGGAATACATGTCACTGTGTTTAATTACATAAAATAAAAATGCAAGAAAAATAAAAAAGAATTTTTTTATGCATATCGACTTCTACACATGAACCAGACCTTGTTCTTCTTAAGGAATTGTGGAGTCAATGACTCTGCAATACAGGTAGCTCAATTCACTGCTTGTAAAGATACATAGAAGAGTTTGTGAGAACCTAAGGTGTCTTAAGAGAAGCTGCTATTGAAGAGCTCTACTATTTGAACAAACAACAAAAGTGTTTGGGTCACCATGGCTGAAATACTGCTCACGCTCATGTTGTTTTTGGAGGAAGCTGCTATTGTTGTGGTTGCAACATCCATAAACTTGATTACCTACTCATTTTTTGATGAACTATGTGGAAGACATTCACAAATCCAATCAAGAAATTTATGAGCCATATGCTGGTGCTTGTGTCATTTATTGTCAAAGTGATGTTGTTGCCATCTCCTTAACAGAGTGTAAGATCAAGCGTGCTACTCATCTCCTCTGTCACCTCTTATTTTTGCTTCAAACTAAGTAAGAACCTTTTCCAGTTGGACCAAATATATTCCATGTTCAAGGGAAAAGAAAATTAAGAGATAGAAAATAGGAAGCTTGGGAATGGGTAAATATGAAGGAGAAGACAAATGAGAGAACTTTAGAAAGGTAAGGTAAGAGATAGAAAGTTAGTGAAAAGGTGCCAAAATACCCCTCAAATGACTCAATCATCAAGGAGGTTAAAGAAAAACGTACATCTTTCTCTCTTTCCATCTAATGAAGGGTTGCTTTCCAATTCTCATTTTTTTGGGGCTCTTTAGTGTTTTGTCCCAATCAGGTCTTACACATGGTGAGTGAGGGAGAGAAAAATAGGAGAAGGAACTCATGCTTTCTCTCTTAACCTCTATTTTTTATTATCTCCTCTTACCATTCCTTATTTATCTCTTTTACTTTTTCTTGTATATATCTTTATGCTATCCTTGTAAGGTGATCCTTTATGCCAGTTTGTTCTATCCCTTCCTTCTTCTCTAGCCTTTTCTATTCCTCCATATCATCTTCCATTGGCTCTCTTTTAAATCTGGGAAAATGCTGAAGAAGAAAATTAAGGCTATCATGGAGCCATCATCATCACTTTCACTTTCATATGACGTTGTATGTAGAGAGTGCATATCCTTCACACTTTCCTCAATAAATAGAAGTTATGAGTTGGTTAAGTATGGTGGAAAAGTATAATTTTTAAAATGTCACAACTTCTCAAAGTGGTTTTATTTTTAAATACATTAGTTTAATTAAAAACAAAATTGGCTATTTAAGAATATTTTATTATTTTATAATTTTTTTAAAATAAATAAATAAAAATGATTTTAATTATACCATAGCTTTCATTAGTTTTTTTAGTATGAGGGGTGGGGAAGCTGAAAACCTAAGATACATGAAATTCACCCTTATTCATTGTCATGGCTAGCCATTTACAACAATTGGATGAAAAAGTGTCTTTAAGTTTCAATTAGAGCATGTCCAATATAGCTAAAATATTCTTAGCAATATTAAATAATTTATTTTATAATTTTTTAAAAATAGAATTTAGTTTAACTCTTTAAAATATAAAAATGGTAATAATTAATGATTGTGTGAGTGAAATCATTAAGAGTCAATACTTTGAAAATATATGATGTCATCATTATTATCAAAATTCAAACTTCCACAACTTAAATGAAACGTAAATTATATCCAAATTTGAAAATCTTGCAGCATACAACATTAGAATTTTTTTAATGGATCACATTCATGATTTCTCACCATGTTCTATAGATACAACTAAGATGATGTCTTCTAATTTAACATTGATTTAATATATATTATTAGACCCTCCTCTAATTAACTAGCATTTATAAGAATAGCATTTAATAATTTGCAAATTCAGGTTAAAGTAACTGTGTTGAAAGGTGTTATAATTTAGGTAAAAGTCCACAAATAGACATTTTGCTAAAATATATCAAAAAAATTAAAGAAAGATCTAACAGTTGATGATCATGATGCCATACTAATAGGATTACAAGATTCCATAAGTGAATATTATATTATATTATATTATATATATATATATATATATATCTGTGTGTGTGTGTGTGTGTGTGTGTGTGTGTGTGTGTGTGTTGGATTAGATGAAAATATTGTCAAAACATTCTTTTCAATTTTAGAAAATAGATTTAGTTTACTCTTTTATATAATATAAATAAATCCTTCATACTTTTATTTAAATTACAATGATATACAAACATTAATTTGATGCCAAAGAAATTCCAAAATTCTCAACTTATCATTTGTAATTCTAAAAATACAAGTTATTCAATCTGACAAGACCATAAAGTTGCCACACACATTTCCATATGAACTAGACAAAATGATAAGGAAACTAATCATAAAAAACTAAATACCTGAATGAGCTTATTAGAAATTTTAAGGCATAACTCAAGATTAAAATTAAAAAAATCCATATCAAATATTAAAAAAACTACATCGTACACCATACAATACAACAAACATAATCTATTTTTAACTACAAATGAATTTAATCAATTGCTCCATATCAAATTTCTCTCCACATGAGTTTAATTTTGTGCTAAATCAATTATAATTAGTTGATATTTAAAACTTTCATTTAAGAAATAAAAAATATCTAAATAAATGTAAGAGAAAACTTTAGTCTGCACAATTAAAAAAATTATGGGAAATTTCAAAACACATTCTAAGTAGAAATAAGTTTAGTGCAAAATAATAAATTATATAATACATATTAAAAATTTTCCTACTAATATTCTACTAGGCTATGATTCTAAATTTATTTTTGGACTACTTGATCCTTAATTTCAAGTGACACTAGAAGTCTATAAACAAAATAAAAGAATTTAGAGCCCTAAATTTATTAACAATATATCACCATATGAAAAAATATATATATATATTCTTATTTATACAACTTTTCTTCAATCTCATAATGTTAAAATAATTGAATTCTAGATCCACATCGCCATTTCAAGTTTGATTTTAGTAAGAATGGAGCTTCTAGCCTTATCATTAAAGGAAAGTATCCAAAAATGTATGATCTGAGATGAAGATAATTCTCATTTATTTAACTACTATTTTTAACATTATTGTCTATTCCTTTCATGTGGCCTATTTCTTTTAGATCAATACATTTATATCTTTTTTTTTCATCTCCCTCTTCTTATAGGGATAGCTTGCATAGATAAAATTATATAAAGCACTCTCCATATTTGATTTCTTAATGTTCATTAAGAAAACCATTAATATGATAATTTCATCATTTATCACCACTTTCATTCATTATGTAAAGGTCTTTCAATTATAATTAAACAAGAATTTTAATACATAATTGATTATATTAAAAACAAATCTTTATCAATTACAAACAAATTTTTTTTGCGTCCAATATTTTAAAATATATATAAGTGCTAGATAGTTGCCCAATCTTAAATAAATTCTAAATGATTAAAGTGATAATCTAAAATGATAAGAAGGTTTAACTTCTTATTAAGATGGTATTTTGGTTGAATACATTAGTAGTTAAAGCATTAATATTATAGAGGTTTTATTTATGTTTGCTTTTGTTTGATGAAAATTAAATTCAATGTAAATTTTCAAGGAATTTAAAACAATCCCATAGTTCATTTTAGTGCATTATCAAATCATGTGATTTAACTAATTTTCAAATATGCATCAAGCAAACCAGCATTGATATTAATCACTGCCACCACAAAATACTATTAGTTATGACAACCAATAGCTACTGCTAATCGATGCCAAAATGGTCACCTATTTTTAGTGCCATTAACATTAGTATAAGCTATTATTGACCTCCAATGTTACCATTATAGTCACTGCTATTAACTATTGTAACTACCCACCAACTAGCCATTGCCATCTTTATCATTGACCGTCATCATTAATATTTTTTAAATAATTCATTTTACCTCAAATTAAGCACTAAAATAATATTCTCCTACATTTATTTTCTACAAAATAAAAAAATGATAATATATTTTAGATAAATGAAGTTACCTTATAATAACTCTATATAATTTAAAATTTTAAATATTTGCAACTTAAATGGCCCCTAGATCTCTTAATAATGAATTTGTTTGTATTTATTTAGAAAAATATAATAATTTTTTGTGGGAGATTACATATGCTACACCCAAAGCCTATAAATTTGTTAATTTAACAAGTATATCTTTATCTAACTAGAGAACATGTGTATTTATGATTAAATTAAAATTGAAAAAATATATATATATATATATATATATATTTGCTTTTTATTTCAAAATTTGACAACTAAGTGAGAATAAGAAAAATGGATGAAAGAGGAGATTGATTTTTAAATTGTCCATTCTTAAGTTATTATGGATGGAATTGGTCAGTTTTTAGGATAAGGTGAAAAGTTGTGAGATACCTAATGAGGATTGGAGATACATTGTATATTATTTCTCCATACATCATTTAACTTAGAATGATAAATAAACATACAAACTAATTAGCCAAAATGTTGATAAACAAATGAGTCAATATAATCAAGTACTAATATGAGAAAATTAAACATAATAAAGTTGTAACATGAGAAAATCAAGCCAACCTAAAAAAAATTGATCCATTATAAAGCCATACAGGGTTTCTAAAGCATAATCACAATGTAAAATTTCAAAGTTGAAGTTCTAGCAAATCAAAGCATTTTAACCAATTCTCATTATGACTTTAATTAGAAAGGAGATCAACTTCCATCAAAAGTATTCTCTAATGTAATAACCTAATAAATAACAATTTTGACTAATGATGAAAAAATATCTTTCCTAATACCATCTAAAGTATAAGAGATATCTAACATTAGTGAAAAAATAATTGGAAACTTATTATAGTTAACCCAATTTAAATTTATGTAATCGATTGTTTCTACTTATTATAATTAACCTAACAAATAACTCTTCAGCATGAATTAGAGAGACTTTTATGTTCTCTTCGATAAGAACAATGTTGGAGAAATAATTTTATCAAGATTGACAAATTTCTTTAAGGTTTTGTTAAGTAAGATTAGTTTAAATGGCCTTAATACTATTAATTTATGTGGGTTATCAAAGAATTTTGAGACAACATAAAAGGACCCATATATTGAAATTGTGTATCTTATTTTAAAATTTTAAGTGAGGGAGTTGACTTTGAAATATTTAATAATCAGGTAACCTTATAAATTACAATCTAAACTATATGTTAAGACATTATCAAATTCAGCTATAACCATTGAAATAAAAGTCCAATAAAAAAACAATTGTTGGAAAATTATTAATTTGTGTCTAAAGAAATATATAAGAGATAGAAAATGTTTTGTTTCATAAAGTAGATTCTCAATAGTCTGGACTAAAATCAAATGTGATGATGCGAATCTTTGGCAACATAAAAATGATGTTATAAATTGATAATTCATAAGCAAATGATTCACATGGTAAAAGTTTCTAGAAAATTGTTTATAATCATTAAATTTTATAATTGTTTTCTTTTATTATCATATTTCATGATAGAGAAGTTTAACTAAAATTATGGTTAATAGAGGTAAGAATAATTAAGTTAATTAAGTATATTGATGATCTAATAGTTGATGTCAAAATTAAAATAAGCTGGCAAATGGTATACAAATAATTAGGAGTCAATGTAGATATTCCAACATTATAAGTAAAAGTTATTGTCTAAAACTAATGATACATTAAATTTCAATTATTGGTTGTGTCATTAATCAGATTTACTTATTTTTCTTATAAAGTAATAACATGAAAAAAAAAATGTTGAATTTCCAAAATGGCATCACAATATAAGATTTTTCCATCAGATTTAAGCTATTTAAAATAAAATTGAGTAAGAGAGCTTACATTTTTTAGTTAACTCCAATATCTTTACAAGTTGAAAAACTCTGCAATGAAGCTATAACTTATTCTTGATCAAAAAATAAAATTGGTATGTAGCTAATAGTAAGATGACATTAATTTATATAAGATGATAGACAAATTTGGAAATTTGAACATCATAAGCATGCAAGTCATCTAATAAATGAAGTAACCATAAGACATGCATGACTTATAAAGTACAAAATGCACTTATGCTTTAGGGCCTCATAAATGCACCAAAGGCATGTAAGCATATGTTTATTTTTGCATTTCTTTTATTATAAGAAAAAATTTTGATCATATAAAATACCTATTAAAATTGATTTAGACCTTGTAAAATAATATTACAAAAATCATCATGCCTTGAGTGGCCTTTGTCAATAGTGTTCGTATGATGTCACATATTCTTGCTGTCGTTCCTTTCATAAGATATATTTTCTTTTGAAATGGTAGAAATTATTAATATGTTCCACTTCAGTAATAATACTATCTAGCAAGAAAGTCATTAATTTATTAAGCAACAAATTATTTTAAATGGATGCTTATGAACTATGAAAAATTTTGCAAGTGTTATAATATCGACGACACCGTATAATTAATGGATATGGAGAACACATATGCAAAACAACACCAATACAAAATACATCTATTATTAAAAATATATGATATAGACATACATTGGACATGTCATTATTTTTTTATATCTTAAAAATTAAAAGATATATTTATAAATTAATGAAAAAATTAAATGTTAAAAATAATTATCTTTTATTATATATTCCATAATACATATAAAATTAACATTTCATAATATATGCCAAAGTCTTTATTTATTGTACACTCTCAAATAAATACATCATTTTACCAATAAATCCTTTTTTAGTCAAAATCTATTAACCATAACTTTTTTCTTAGAAAATCCATTACCATATAGAGACACCATACTTTTAGTAAAAATTAGAAGAGAAATATCAATAACATAAAATAAATATAATAAATAAATAAATAATTTTATCTTTTATGATTTCTTATAAAGTTATTAGGATACTCGTGATGAACACAAATGCTGATTTTTTTACATTATTATTATTATTTTTACATGTGCTAGCCATGCCAAACAATTGTGTAACACCTATTGGGCATGTGTCAATGCCCAACGTGTGTCAAACATTATATACCTATATTACCATAACATTTAGAGCAACAAAGATGAACACTATACTATCTTAACACAAAGTAATTAAATATGAAATTGTAATTAATTCTATGTTAATACTATTCTGACAAGCATCAACCATCAAAAGGTTATGATATATTTTTTTTAATGTTTAAAATAACATTTAAAGCAATAGTTTTCAAGATAAGGAAATTAAATACTAAAGATCAATAAGATAAAAAAATAAAAATCTTCAAGCTTATCTTCCTAATTTTCATAAAATATAACTTAATGGTCATTAAAACCCAATAAATCTTTTTATATTTTACTTTTAATTTGCTTTCAAATATTGAATTTGATAATCTTCTGAAATACTAAAAAATAAAATATTAATAACTTTAAACATATGTTTGTCATCATCAAAATTTAAAATAATAAGTTCATGGCCTCATAGGGCTAACAATTGCCTTTAATAACTTGCTAAGACATGAGTAATACTGTTTGTAAGTTAGAGCTCCCAAAAATGTTTCAAAAGCTATAATATGGTCTCTTTATGATTAAATAAGACAATGTGATTTATTACTTTTCATTCTTTTCATTTAAGAAAAAAAACACTCAAAAACATAGTAGCTATTAATCTTTGATCTATTCACTTTTTTCATGGACAAGAACAATATGATCCCTATCTTGGCATTGGTTGTTGGATGTGCGTTAATAACCCACTTATCAAATTGAAAAATAGAAAATAAACATCTAGTGATGGGCGTAATGGAAAGTAAAAAAATAAATAGAGCAGCTTAGCTACAAGCTCATTGCAATTGTGGAGAGGATGGTAGTCAATGGTTTACTACCATTATTACCTGTCTACCTTGTTCTGTTATTCAATATAATTATTTTCATTAGAAAAGAATTATGACTTGAAATTTTTTGAAAATAGATAAGTGTTTAGACAAATTCTTTGGTGCAAAGGCCATCAAAATACTTTTAAAATGCTCTGCATATTTATCTAAATGAAGCTAACATTCTTATAAATTAAGAGTTGTTACCAACAAATAACAATAATAATTCAATAACACTTTGATTTGTTTTGTATCTAAGGCTTGGGAAAGGTATTTAGTGTTTTCATTCAAATCCCCAAAAACCTTTTTTGTTGCCCTTTGCACTCTTAAATGAAAGTATCTTTGATAAATCTTCACACCAAAGCCTATCCCTTTATTCTTGATAATTTGTAGTGAAATTGTAATATTTGCTTATCCACAAGATTCCTTGGTGAGGCTATTGGTGTAAATATTTGTGACCTATTTACAACACCATCACTTTTTGTTTTTGCTGCTAAGAATGAAAATGAAGCTCCAATTGTAACAGCTGTGGACTATAATGATGATATCTTAAACCCATTTGATGAAAACAAAAGATGAAAAGAAAGCTACAACTAATCGAGAAGACTTCAAAGTAAGACTACTTGGATCATTTCTAGTTATGATATGCATCTACAAAGGGTATTGGACTTAGTCAAGTTTATGTTATCTAAAGTGAGTAAGGCTGCCTCAATCAATGAAACTAAAGACAACTTGTGCTAAACATATTAAAGCATTGGTAATTCAAGTGTTTTTAATTCTCAAAGTCTATAATCATCTACTTATAAATTTCTTTTATAACATCTTTAATCATCATAACTAGTTGTTATGAAACATAAGTTTATGCATATAATGAATTAGAAAGCTTCAAATAATTATATTCTTAGTGAACTTTTGTGCTTTTTCAATTTTTACAAATGATATTAAGAGAGCTCTTCTCTTTATTAAACCATTTAATGTTGATTGAGAAAATGTAGAAAAAAAATGAAAACATTAATTTTCTAGTAACTAGCTAAAAAGATCCATAAGTTATGGTATGAAAAGTATTAAAAGCATCATCTTTATATTCTTCATGGATAATGAACCTATCTTCAAATATTGTCATTGCTTTCTCTTCAATGCGATGTCATATGTAGAGATTGCATACCAATCAATATAGTTTCTAAATTATTATAATTTCTCAAATAGGTTTTTATTTTTAAAATTAATAAATTTAAATTAAAATATAAAAACATCTATATAAGCATATTTTATTATTTTTATTATTTTAAAGAAATGAAAATCTTAAATTATCCCATTGCTTTCAACATTTTTTTTGTTATTATGAGGATATTTGAAGCATAAAATGCTAATACTTATGAAATTCACCCAATAAACTCTCATGGCTAGCCTTGCATAATAGTAAAACTAAAAAAATTCTTTTAATTTTCAAATTATGCATGTCTAATATAGTTATAAATTATTCTAAGATTTTAAAAATATTTATTTTTAAAATTGGTAAAAAATATTTAGTTTTATTTCTTTAAATATAAAAGATAGTGATAATAAATGAATGTAACGTGAATTCTATAAGAGTGTGGATCTTACAAATTAATACTATCATCAAAATTATTAGATTTCAAACTTTAACAACTATATCGTAATGAAAATTATGTTGTTTTAATTTGGGGTTGTAGGGTGATATATCCTAGGAAATAGGAATTTCCTAAGAAAACTCTCGATTAAATTAGTCAAGAGATATCTCCAAAGACTTCAAAGTTAGAATATCAAAGAATAAGGTATTTTTTTGAAAATCAAGTGGGAAAGTTCAATTTGGAAGACTTATTTTTAGGTTCCAAAGGAAGATAAGTAGGGAACACTCATGATACTAGAAAACCTAGTGAGCACTCCAATCTACTCTATAGTGAGGCTTTATATGTTTGAAAGAGAGAGTTTATTTTTATTTGAGTTAAAATTTTATTAGAATGTTAGGGCTTATAATCCATCAATACAAGATTGTGGAACTAATAAAATAATTAACTAACTAAAAACTAAACCTAATAACTAAACTAAAAACAAACTAAGAGGTGAGGAATTATACACATAGCTTGAAAGAAACAAGTAACCTCGGATCCTAAATCTAGGATGCTTTAGCATAAGCTAAAAGCATGACTTAAGTCTAGTCAAAAAAATGGGGCATAGTGCTTTACCTCCACAAGAGAGGATAAACCCATCCCGACTATTCTGTACTTACAATCGCTTTGAGTGGTTGCTAGCTAATACCTCCTAGGCTTTAAAACTATGTAGGCCGGTCTTATGTAAATGCAAGATGGCTAAGATGTAATTTAATTGTAAAAGAGACTAGAGTCCTAAACTCACTCCCTAAGAGACTAGATCTTGACTGGTATAACGACATGACTTAGACTAAGTGCAAAGTTTTACAATTTTTTATATAATTTTGACACATCCAATTGGACAAAGGCTCAGGACAATTATGCCTAAATGTATGATGTAGTAAAGTTATGGGATAATTTAGTAGGAGGAAGTGTCTTCCACTACAAAGTATGCCTTCAAAGGTCAAGCATTCCCCTATCCTGTAAGAATGAAGACCCTCCCTATTCAAGAATGAAACAAGATGTCATGCATGATGTTAGAACATTCAGCATTCAGCTAAGGGTTTGCTAAATCTTTTAATTATCTTGATTATATCCTAGGCTTTAAAAGTGATGTTATGAGTTATATTTAAAATTTAGTTATGAGTTATTAATCAGGGTAGAAAATTTAATTTTATCCTAAAGAGCCTATCGCTTCCATGCCACACATTCAATCATCAAGCTTTAAGAAACATATGAAAAACATGTCATTCCTATTGCACAAGCTAAACATAATAATCAAACATTCATAGATTTCCATAAAAGAATAAGAGGCCTGTGCAGATGGGTACCGCCATACATGCCAAAAAATAAAAGAAGTTGGGTAGTCGAGCTCTACCCTTATATACATCTAGATTACATAAGAATATTACAATTGCAATTAAAATAAATGCTATTGGGTTCTTCATTCTTCATCATTCTTTCCTCCTTTAGATTTGGTTTTGCTCCAAGCTTCACTGGGCCTCTCAGGTCTTTTCCTTTTTGCCACTGCTCATCCTAAATCCCATAGCACTAAGCCTAATTCCTACTCCAAAAGTACATATTTATGGAAAATGAAATCTAACTACACCTATAAAATAATATCCATTCAAACCAAGCATTTATATTCCATAAATTTGGACTTAGCACCCTACACATGGATAACCAAGCCCACTTTTCCTAATATAGATTATGCAAAGGGGGATAGGCAACTTGCAGGTAAAAGCACTTATATTTATTTATCATTTCAGCGTCCCCTTTGGCATAATCCCCAGCAGAAAATATCATTAGGCTAATAGCGGCCTAACATTCAATCTACGCATAAATATCCTCACATCCAATCTAAAATATTACATCATAAAATAAAATACAACATCACAACATACACTGTCCTAGCATAGAGCCAAAAGTAGTGACCTTGTATTCTAACATGTGTGCTAAAGTTTAGTGTGGTATGTCTCACAAGGCTTTAGGATTATGATCATTAAAGTTTGAAATTATTTAAGTTAGACATTAGGAGAGGTTTCACTTCAAGTGATTAAAAGGATTGGTTAATTTTAAGTTGTATTTTCCTTTATTTCACTTAATATTTACTTTACATCTAATTATTATAAAGAGAGGAAAGAGATTTGACCTTCTTCATCCCAACCCTAAGTTATTTTCTAAAGGCATGTTATTATGATCTTTGGTTTCTTTTAGTGAATGATTTATTAAACATTTATCAATCCTAATTTGGGTTAATCTTAAAGAATCCTATTGAAATATGAAAGACATCTTAAGATTAATGAGATTGAATTACTATGACATGGATAATATTATCTCATTCCTTTTCATCATCAATAGCATGCAAATGATATTGAACTTAACATACCTATACATACAATGTACATATATGTATTTTTGGCACACTTGAGTGATTTTTAATGCACATATTGGTAGAAAAGAGATATTTCATTCCTTAGCTAAGTATGCATACACATGTATTAAATATTTAAGCAAGTACATGCCATTGTTAAACCAGGAAAGTGAGGTAATATAAGACCTCCTTTGGGCTACATAAAGGCTCATGTTCTTGGGATGTCCAGACTATATACTAAATCTTTGATACATATAAATGTACACATAAACATAAGACTAAAAATTATGCAATAGATTGTATATTAGCAAATTTATTTGCTCATGTAAAGTAAAGCTCTATCCAAACTCTAGCATATATACACATGTAAATGAAATTAGGTAAGTACATTCCATTGTTAAATTAGAGAAGTGAGGTAACCTAAAATCTCCTTGGGGCTAATAAAAGCCTCGTATTCCCAGGATGTCCAGACTATATACTTACTAACATTAAAACACAGGTAAACATACACATGAATCATGAAAATAGAACAATCCTTTAACATGTTTAAATTATAAGCAAATGTAAATCATATATAATATTCATAGCTAATGCCACTTTAAACCTTCATCTTTAATTTATAATTTTTAAAATAATTTGAGATTTATTAGTGATAATAGCCATGCCATATAGTAGGATTGATTCAACACATGCAACTTACACATATATAATCATATTCATTTGATTTTTTTATTTGAAAATATGAATACATGATATGAATGACATAGAAGTTTATAATGATTGAAAAGGAATAATTAAACATTGCCATGTGATACATTCAATCACATTAATTCTTAAGGATAATCAAGTCAAATAATATCTTTTAAGATTAACCAAAGTTATTATGAAGGTTAAATTTTGGATTTCAATTATTAAAACTTAAAGAGGAGAAAGACATTCACTTTTTTACCCCATCCCACATTAATGTCTTAATGTGTTTAAGAAAAAATAATTAAGTAAATTTTATGAATTGATTAAGTTCAAATCATTAAGCAATTAATTTAGTTTCCCTTTCCTAAGTCTCCTTAATTTAATTAACTACCTAATCATGAGCCTCCAATGATATGCTTATAAAAATTTAAATTTGCAATGCTCCTAAAGGGACCTAATGCAAATAGGCTCATGTTTAAGAGTTAATTAGATTAAGGAAAGAACTAAGCTAAGTACTCTTACGGTTTTCCAACACCCGTGGGTTAACCATGAATTTTCTTAAGACACTTTATGTTATTAAACACATAAAGGGAACCCATGAATTCAATTTGGATTATCTAAAATAATTATCATTGTAATCTAATGTTTACTTTATCATTAATTTCCTATCTAATTTGTAATTAAGCCAAGAATTAATTAACCCTCCTATGAAAATGTAATTAGGAAAATAATTAGGAAAGAGGTCCTAATTATTTTTCCCTTGTCATTCCCACTGTTTATAGTGAGCAATCATCATAAATCACTTAAATTTTATTGTTTAGCATTTTTAATAATTATAAAATTGATTAGGAAGGGTAATTAGGCTTGAAATTTCAATTTCTCTTTGAAATACATGGCCAATAAATCCAAAGAAAGTTATGGGAGGCAGAGGACATCCCAAAGGATCAACTTATCAAATTTGAGATCAATTGGCTATGTAATTAAGCTATAATTAAAGTAATTAGCTTAAATTTCAAATTCTAATTAAGTATTATTCACTGATCAAACATTAGGAATTTTATTTTTATTAAATTCTCTTATGTTTACACTTCTCAAAATGGGTTTAGTCATTTTTTTTCTATAATTAGTTATGAATTTTCAAAGTTCTAGCCATTTAATTACATTTTGATCAAATAACAATATTGATTTTCAAATAAAAATATAATTATATCCATATTTCATTTGAATATATTAAAATTTTGACAAGGAGTTTTTTGAATATTAGAAAATAGAATTAGTTTACTTTTATTAAAAAAATAAAATTATTTAATATATTTTTTACATATTTTAATTAAATTAAAATAAAATTCAAATATTAATTAGATGCCAAAGAAATCCTAAAATTCATTGTTTATAAGTTGCATGTTTTGAAATATGTCATTAAATTTTAGTGAATTTCTTAATATTTTACCCCATGAGAACTAAAAAAAATTTTGCCAATACCAAAAACCTTATTTTGTTCCACATATCTAATTCATGAGAAATTCATTTAAAAATACAAGATTTTTACTAAGAATTATAACACAACTAATAAAAAATAAAATAAATGAATTATCATGCTAGAAAAATTTTAAGGCATATATTACATTTAAAATTAGAGCAATTATTAAATAATATTACAATTATGTTACGCAGAATAAGATACCATAAACATACTTCTTTCTAAGCAAAAAAAAAAAAAAAAAGAATTTCATAACTCATCTTGATTAAAGTTCTTCCCAAAAAAGTTTAATTATAAGCCAAATGAATTATGATTAGTTGATACTCAAAATATTCATTTTAAAAAAATATGAGACATATAAGTAAATTTAAGTCAAATAATCAAATCGTACATTAAAAGAAATTGTGGGAAAATTTTAATATATATTTTAAATGTTATAAAGTTTTAAGTTATAAACTACATAATAAAAGATTTTACTATATTTCAAGCTTGCTTTTAATAAGAACAAAGTTAGAGCTTTATCTTTAAAATGAAGTATCCAATGATGAAGGCTATGATATAAGATAAGATTAGGCTTATTTATTAACTACTATTATTCAAATTACTGTCTGGTCCTTCCCATTTTCTTTTTAAAGCAATAAATTTCTCTCTTTTTCTCCCTCCCTCTTAATAGGATAGCTTGCATAGATTGAATTATTTAAACCCATTTCTTGTTTGGTTAATGTTTATTATGTTAAGAAAATCATTAATATGATAATTCATTTATTTTTCATCACTTTCATTCTTTAAGTCAGGGGATTTTATTAAAATAAACTAGAATTTCAAAACTCAATTGATCAAGTTAAACTCAAAACAATGTAATGTAGAATCAAAATTGAAATTTTAGCTTCCATTATTTATAAAGAAATGATCTAATTTCTCTAAATGTTTAAAGTGTAACTTCCTAGAATTAGGAATGTATCCATTCTTATTGAGAACTAGTAAACATAGAGGCTTTATTAATGTTTGTTTAATGAAAATTAATTTAAATTTAAATTTTCAAGGAATTTGAATCTAACCCCATAGTTAATTTAAGTTTATTATCAAATTGTATGATTTAAGTCATTTTAAAATATGCCTCATGCGAGCCATCATTGATATTAATCACTACAACCACCAAATACCATCATCTATGAGCACTAATAGCTATTACTTGTTGATGCCAAAATTGCTACTAGTATTCATAGCCTATAACATTAATCATGGCTACTATCAAGCACCAATAGTACCACTGTAACAACCTCTATTTACTATTGCAACCACCCACCATCTTGGCATTGACATCATTACCATTGATCATAATCGTTAAAAATATAATTAATTCATTTTACCTCAAATTAGGCAACAAAAATTATTCACTTGCATTTATTTTCTGCCAAATAAAAATTAATAAAATATTTTAGATACATGAATTTACATTGCAATATACCCAAAATACTTTAAAATTTTAAATATTTACAGCTTAATGGCTCCTATATCTCTTAGCCATGAATTCATTTTATTTATTTATAAATTCTAATGAAGTTTTTAGGAGATTACATATAGTACACTTAAGCCAATAAAGTTATTAAATTAGTAATTCTATTTGTAACTAAAGAACATGTGGATTGATGATTAAGCTATTGGGAATTTGAAAAAAAAAATGAAAACTAATGTTGATTATACACCTTGTGTATCTCACTATTTGATTTGGTCATAACAAATATTGTGTAATAAGAATGAATTATATCTTTGCAGGATAAATTATTCACGTTAACTATAATGAATGTCATTCTTAATAAAGTTTTATATCAATGATAAATATATATTTTTGATGCTACTAATTAAGTTAAATTCAAGTGTGCAGGAAAAATTCTTTATCTCTTAGTACTTCAGTTATATCAAAATACTAAAGCTTTTGGACATGGACTTGGTGAGAATTTTTCTAAGAGTAACTATATTAAAGCAAATTAAATGCTCACTAAAATAAAATATATCATTCATTCATTTTTAAAAAAATCTATTTTAAATTATTTATAAACACTATATTTCATATTTACAATTATTCTTTAAAATTACTCATTTTTGGATAATGTGAATTAAATGCATAAACCATGTTACATTTACTATGCTTCCATGCAATTTAAATTAAGCTCACATCCCATTAAACTATTTCTATTCTAAAATATATTCATTATCCATTTATTACATGCCTAAAATCTAATTATCCTAAAATTATTCTCTATATTATTTTTCTCTCTCCTATCCTAATTTTCATCCTAAACCTTTTTGGAAGATATTTATCATGATTATTTGCTAAATAAATTAAATAAGAGTTATTCAAATTGTTTCCAAAATTATCCCATATTTTTCTAAATTAAAAATTCATCTATTTGAATCTTTAATTTCAATTATTTTGAATTCAAATGAAATATTCTCTTGCCTACATATGCAAATTTGCACTTAGCTTTTTATGGAATATTTGTGGCTGATCTTATGCTACACTAATTGAAATAATTTGAATTAATTTGAATTTATTTGTGTTAACTAAAATTGAATTAAACTAAGCTATGAAATTATCTTTTTTTTTTCCTTTTGTATAATTTCTATTTTTGGAAACTTCCCAATTACACCGTTAATTATATTTAAATTAATCTCATGATGAATATGAATTTTAATTCTCCTAAGATTTGATTCAAAATAATTTAATTTTAATTGAATGCATTAAATTAAAATTAATCTATTTTAGGAAACAAGCTTGGCCAAATTTTTGAATATTCTTTGATTTTTATTAAATAAAAATTGTATGCTTTTTCTTTCCTTCCTTCATTCAAAAAAGATGAATTGATTGAATATTACATGATATTGTATTAAATGATAATTGAATCCCATAATAATAATTTCTTTTTGGTCGACCATATATCATGCTTAATTAAATTAACCAAAAGTTAAATTATTTCCTTTTTTTTCACTTGGAGAATTAATTCAAGCATTGACTTCTTAATTATATTTGAAATCATGTCATATGATGAATTTTCTCAATTTAAATCTCTTTCCAAATTAATTTTCCATTCATATCCCCTTTTTGTTGATTTTCTTTATCTTCCTGAATTACTTTAATTTAATTGATTCAAATTTAATCACTTACTAATTAAACTTTCTCTCTTCCTTGCCTTGACCGAAATCCCTCTTATATAATGTGAATTTTTAAATTTATTTTTAATTAAGCCAACCATCCATATTAAATTCCCTCTTATTTTTCCTTGGTCGAATCATTCACTCATGCAAATTTTCATTAGTTTTGATTGGTTTATGCTTAAATTAATTTCAAATGAGTCTCCCACCTATTTTTCCTTCTCTTGGTTGACCCTCATGACCCCTTGTCTTATAAATAATGTTCGTTAGACTAGGTTAATCTCTTTTGGAAAAATCTCTCTCAGAAAAACTCTCTTAGCTGAATTCTTGCAAAAACCTTTGGAGATCTTTTCTTGATGAATCAAGAGCTAATTTTTTCATCCTTCTTCCATCTTCCAACCTACAAGTGATTGGCTTGAAGATTGCATAAATTAAGTTGTTGGATTGGTAGAAATCTATTACAGTTCTTTTTAATTTATTTCATTGCTCCTCTTGTGTGAGACCTTGATTTCTTTCTTGGGCTAAGACTCTTTGGTATTTGGTCAAATTGATTTGTGCTTTACACAACTATTCAAACAATTTTTCAAGTTGATTGAAAGCTTTGTTTGGTTTTGATTAAAGTTTTGTGCTTAAAAACTCTTCTATTCTCTTAATGTTTACATATGCTAAAGTGAAACTTATGTTATAAAAATTAGTTCATAAAGAACACTTGTAAGTTGCAAGTTTTCTTTTCTATTAAATAGTTTCATACTTTGCACAAGTGATATTCCTTTTTGAAAAGAGTTTTCAAATTGAGTTCATGTGATTTAAGATTTCATTTTACATTTGATCGTTTGAAAACTCAAAGTCTCTTTTGTAAAAGTAATTGATCAAGTTTTTAAATCTTTATTATTCTACATGTCAAATCATTTCACATCAAATAGCTTAATGATTCACTTACATCATACACATCTTCCATATTATATAATTGCATTTAATTTTAAATACAAATTGAAGTGAGCTCTCTTTCTTACTTTTGCTTTCACTTACCTTAATATTGTTGTAGTTGGGTTGTGAGAGCAAAATACTTTTAAAATTGAGAGTTAGATACTTTTATATTCCTCTTTCTTTTTTTATGATGTACTTGCCTGTTAAGGAAAGTATGTGGTTAGGTTGTACTTGCCCATTAAGGAAAGTATGGTGTTGGGTTGTACTTTCTCATTAAGAAAAGTACAGTGTTGGGTTGCACTTTCTTGTGAAAGAGAGTACAAGAGATTTGTTGTAATCTCAATTTTGATTTAGTTAATCCTTAGCCTAGGTGGCTAGGCATAGATGTATACCGATTTTGGAGTTTAGTCGAACCACGTAAAAATTTATGTGCTCTCTTTCTTTATTGTTTTACACTTTACTTTTCTATACTGTTGTTGATTGTTGCTATATTTTGTTAAATCATAATCACTAAAGGTTTAAGTCTTCTACAAACATTAATATTAAGTTTTCTGAAATTATCATTTAAAAATCCAATTTGCCCCCCTCTCTTGGATGTCATAGCATCTTAACAAAAAATGTTTGCTTTTTATTTAAAATGGTAATAACTATGAGAGAACATGAAAAATGGATGCAAAGGTGGAGTAATTTTGAAAATGTTAGAGCTTAAGGTGTTATGAATGGAATTGTTGATTGTTAAATTATTTTGGAGAACATGAAAAGTTCTGAGATGTCTTATAAAGACCTCAGAGACATTGTATGTTACTTTTCCATGTCACTTAACTTAGATAAAAAACATTTTGAAGAGAATAAACATACAAACTAATTAGCTAAATTATTGATTAGGAATTGTGTCAACATAATCATGCAATAACATGAGAAAATTAAATATGATAAAGCGGGGACATGAAAAAATCTAGCCAATCTAAGAGAATTTGATTCCTAAGTACAATCAAAATATAAATCTACATGATCATAATTATAGTAGTCTCAAGTCGATGCTCTATAAAATAAAGGAATTTTTCCAAAATCTCATTGTAACTCCAACCCTTCTGAGACCAATTCCATTAGTAAGGAGAACAACTTCCGTTTAAAGCTAACAAATATTAATTCTTAGTAAAAATACTAAAAAGATCCCTCCTTGTATTATCTAAAGTATTAGAGATATCTAACACTAGAGAAATAGTAATTGCTAATTTATCATGCTTAACCATTTTTACATATATGTAGTAGATTGTTACAACTTAAATTTATTTAAATTGTACTTATAATACCTCTTCCAAATGAATATTGCTTGAATAAGTGAGATTTATTTTGTTGGCATCCACAATAATATTTTAGAATTAATATTTTTATCTAGAATGATAATTATCCTCAATACTAATAATTTAGGTGGGGTCATCAAATGAAATTTGAGACAATTGAACCCTTATATTGAAATTGTGTATATTTTTTTTAAAATTATAAGAGAGGGGGCTGATTTTAAAATTTTCTTTAATTAAGCAACCTTATAAATTACTATGTAAGACATTATAAAATTAACTAAAACCATAGAAATAAAAGGCCAATTAAAGAAACAATTGTTGGAAAATTCTTAATTTGCATCAAAAGAAAGAGATAACAATATGTTTTGATTCATAAAGAATATTTTCAATATTCTTGAGAAATATCAAATGTGATGTTGAGAGAATCTTTAGTAGCATAAAAGTGATGTTATAAATTGACAATTCATATCATTAGACCATTAGCATAGTAAAATGTTTTAGAAAACACCTTATCGACATTCAACTTTTGCAACTATTTTATTTTTTTACCAAGATAAAAAAACTTAACAAACATTGTGGTTAACAAATGTGAAGCATTAAAGTTTATTGCTTGATGTAAAAATTAAATTAAGTAGAAAAAATGTATAAAAACTTATTTTAGGAGTCAATGTAGATATTCCCATATTAGAAATAAAGGTAATTGTCTACAATTGAACAAGAGATCTTATAATTTTTTTAGTTAACTCCAATATCCTTATAAGCTGAAAAAATACTCCACAAAGAAGCTATAACTTATTCTTCATCTAATAAATAAAATTACTTAGTAGCTAAGAGTAAGAAGACATTAATTTATAAAAGAAGATAGCTTGATTTGGAATTTTGTACATAATAAGCATGCAAGTCATATGATAAATGAAATAGTCATAAGACATGCATGTCTTATGGAGTAAAAAATGCATCTTTGCTTTAAGGGCCTCATAAGTGCATGAAACGGATGTAAGCCAATATTCATTTTAAAATATTCTTTATTATGATAAATTATTTTTGATCAAATAAAATGCCTAAATAAAATTATTTAGATCTTGTACAAAAAATATTACAAAACCTTCATGCCTTAAGGACTTTGTCAACAGTGTTTGATCTTTTGATCTTACATATTCTAGTTCAAGTTCCTTTCTTCAGAGTTATTTTCTATTGAAATGGTAGCACTTATAATTATACTTCACTTCAACAATAATGCCATCCAACAAGAAAGTCATTTTATTAAGCAACAAACTATCTTAAAGGTATAATATACAAATGCATATGAATTTTGAAACATCGTGCAAGTGTTATAATATCAACAACAACCTATAATTAATGGATATTGACACTAAAACATAGATACCAAACTACATCTAAATAGGACACAACAATTATTAAAAATATAAAATATAGAGATATGTTGGACACTTCATTATAATTTTTAGATCTTAAAAAAAATATAATACAATAAAATTATGAAAAAATATTACATGTTAAAAACAATGATCTTTTATGATAGATTCCCTAATACATCTAAAAATATTTAAATATCATATGATAGAATCTTTATTTAGTGTACACTCGTAAATAAATACATCATTTCAATAATAAATGTAAATGCATGTTCAACTTTTATCAAATTATTTAACAGACAATAATATAATAACTATCAAATTCCATCATGCATAAGATTTCTCTTATTCAGAAATTATTTCTCTCACAATTATTAGAATTTCTTAAACTCTATTTGAAGTAAATCATATTTTTAGTTCAAATATATTAAGAATATAATTTTTTTCTTGGAAAATCCATTACCATGTAGAGACACCCTTAATTTAGTGAAAATTAAAAAAGAAAATATTAGAAACAAAAAAATAAATATAATATAAATTATAGAGTATTTTTATATGATTTCTTATCAGGTTATTAGGATATTAGGATACTCCTATCTAACACAATGTCCATTTTTATTTTATTTTATTTATTCTAGCATGTACTAGTAGTGCCCAACTATGTATAACATATGTTGGGCACATGTCCATGCTTCACGGTAATGTTGTATTTATGTATTAACAAAATTATTAGTGCATCATAAACAAACTCAATAAATTATTATGATGATTGTACTGTCATATCACAAAATACTAAATTATGAAGTTGTAATTAATTCATTTGTCTCTATAAAAAAAAAATTAATAATACAAACATCAAAAAGATATGATATATTTATTTTTTCATTAATGTTTAAAATAACATTTTAAGCAATTCCTTTCTAAACATGCAAACAAAATAATAATTATCAATAATGTAAATTTTAGAAGCTTTGAGCAAATTGTATTTTAACAACAAAATACATATAATTCCCATAGCATTATTTGTCAAAATTAAATAATAACTATAACTCAATTTTTATCCCATCTTGGAAAAATTATATAACTTGTTTTTTTAGTTCATTTCATTAGTTATAATTTACGCTTAAGAGAGTTGATGGTAATTTCATGAAGTATGGTTCTTTTTTCCATTCTAGTTGATTGTTGTGGATTCTTACCAATATTGCCAAGTGAAATCTATTAAACTCAGAAAACAAGTTTCATGTCATCATTCCAAAAAAAATGTTCAATTAAAAGTGTCAAACTTTATATCATTTTATCTATTTCATAAGCTCAATATGCATCTTCCTGAACAAAATGTTTGTTGAAAATAAATTTTCTAATAATATTAAAATTTCAAATTATTGATAAATAATTATCATATTTTGATAGTCTCAAATCATTTCTTGACTTGTAAAGCAGATTGAAATTAGATAAGAGCATTATGAAACTCAGTTGAAAAATTTTTAGACATAAAGGAGTCAATCCAATCGCACATGAATGAGGTAAAATCCAATAATTCAATTCTTCAAAATTTTCCAATCAAACCTATCTTTCTCCAATTTTGTATGAGGAGTTTCATAATTTAGTCATTTCCAATCCAAAATTCTGCAAATATAACAACTTAATTGATATTTTTGGCAATTATGTTAATGGATACATTTTATAGTCAGAAACTAGAAGTTCTATTTCAAAGGGGATGTCCATGGTAGGATAAAATATTAAAATCTTCATAAATATCGAGAGCATGACCAACTTTTTTACCAACAAGCATAAATTTGGTAGATATTTTTTTAAGTATTTGAACACATGGTTAAACATTACTCCATTAAATATGCCTCCATGACAGAACCATCTGAATGATTATTGTTACATTCATATGAACTAAATTTTTATAATTATCTAGTAAAAGTATAGCATGAACTAAAAATTAGTAATAAAAACTAGAAAATTAAAAATACCAAGACTCAAAAATATAATCCCTAAATAGGTTACATCCAATGATATTGCATTGCTCCAACAAGCTTTACCTCATAATGGTTAAGTGACTCTAGATGTCAACACAACTAAATATTGTCCATATTCATAGCACAATGTAAACCAATTTAAAAACATCTACTAAATCCTTTCATTAACAGTTGTTTAAATAGTTGCATAAAAACTATAAATGAAATTAATATTCTTTAGCTGTAGTTTCAAACACTATTAGGGATGCATGCAACAATGATTGTAACCACTACCATAGCCTTCTTGATCATCAAATATTTGGTTATTTAAACAATGATTTCCTCATCCCATGGTGACTTAATGATGAGGTATGCAAAGTTAGGTTGGGTTTAGACTTGGTTTGGTTCAATTTGGTTAGGTCAAATGGGCTCAACATGGCTAAGTTGATCATTTTGACCAAATTAGGTCAAAGTGGGAGTTTGGTTAAGTTTAATTATTCATTTGGAATGAGTTAGTGCAATTAATTTGGTTTAATTTGGGTTAGATTTGTCTTTGGCTCATATGATTCCATTTAGGTCAAATCAATCATGTTGATCAAAGAATAGCATGGGTTAGGTCCATGTTCATTTTGTAATTATTGATTGATTGGAAGAGTTGATTTGAATTGATTTGGATTAAGGAGTGAATTGGTTTAATTTGACCTTTTAGGTCAAATTGGGCTATGTAGGTCAATTGGGTTAGGTTGAACAAATTGGGTCTAATTAAAGGTTGGATCATGTCCAACATCCAATTGGTGATTGATTAGAAGCATTGGTTTCAACCAATTTGGTTTAGGATTTGATTTGGCCCAATTTGGTACTTTAGGTCAAATTAGGTCAACTTGGGTCAAGTGGTCCAATTGGCTTGGTTAAGTCTAATTGATTGTAGTAGAGTGTTCAGTAGTGACCTACAACCATCAATGAAGAGATTGGATAGCTTGGTTTGATCCAATGTGAATTTGATTAAAGTTTGGTCTAACTAGGCTTTTAGGTCACTTTGGGTTAAGTGGTTTAGTCAAGTCAATTTAGAAAAATTGAGGCAATGGGTGATTAAAATATATTTAATGATCAATTTGAAATTGATTGGTGTCTTTGAGTACAATTGATTTGGGTTTGATTGGGTTTTGGCTCATTTGAACATTTTAGGTCAAATGGGCAAACTTGGGCTAATTAAGTCTAATTGATTTAACTGGCTAGATTGCAAGTGTTGGAATAGCTTGAAATGATCCATTGGATAATTAGAATGATTGAGAACTAAATTGAACTTGGTTTGCTTGGATTAGTTTGAATGGAGTTATAGGATTGAAGTGGGTTAACTTAGGTTAAGAAGATAAAATGGCTTGGAGCTTGGATTGGAAACCAAATTCAATCAAGGTCAATTGATTGGATTGGGGTTGAGGTTTTAATCATTTGGTATAAGTTTAAATTAATTGATGGGTATGAGTGTTGGTTTAAGCCTTATGATAGGTGAATCTCACTTGTCCTAAGGTTAGATCTAGACCAAGGGTCATGCCTTACAAGTCTCTAGGCCTAGCTTTAGTGTCCCCTTAACTACTAGAAGTATGCTAACACTAAAGAAACCTAAGTTTCTAGAAGAATCCTAGACCTAGGATAGGAGTTAGAAATCCTAACTGCAAAAGTGAGGTCAACAAGTATGATGAGAGAACTTAATTTTTTTTCTTCGGTGTCTTCAAGTGAAGCAACAATAAAATGGCACCTTCATATATGAAACTAAGTATATGATTGACTCAATTGAATCCATGTGACTTGATTTCTTATTTTGATGCTCACTTTGTTGGATACAAAGTAGATAGAAAAAATACACCAGGAAGCTGAGTATCATCACTTATTTCTTAGTCCTCTAGAAAACAGAACTCTATTACTCTTTCCACTGCTAAACCTGAGTATATACTGTCGGAAGCTATGTTGCTTAGGCTCTTTGGTTAAAGCAACAATTAGAAAACTTTGTACTTAAGCTTGATCACATTCCCATTAAATGTGACACTAGTGCAATTAGCTTAACAAAAATTCCTATCCAACATTCTTGGACCAAGCATATAGAAATTAAACATCTTTTCATTAGAGATCATGTTAGCAAAAGTTATGCTGATATTGATTCACTTTGTAGGAATTTTCTAAATATTGATATGTTTATAATACTTTTACATGAATAATGATTTTGTAATTTGAGAGACATGCTAGGTATGCTAAATCCATCCATTTAATTTACTTATATATTTAAAATCTTTTTGATGTGCCAAAAGGGGCAGAAAGTATTATGTTGGTCTTTTCATTCATGTTTATTATTTTTACTTTTATGCATAAATTTAGGGGGAGCTTATTGTATTTGTTTTAATCTTGTAAAATTTATCATATACTTCTTATTATCTTGTCAATTTTTCTTTTAATGCAATTTTTATTTTAAAAGGTTGATGTAAGGTCACTTTACAACTTTATCCCTATATAATACCAGCATAGGTTTTTCATCATTAGAAAGGGGGATATTGTTGACTTCATTACTTGAATATCATTTTGAGATTAATTTAGATGATAACAAACATATGTTCAAGTGTCATTGATTGGTTTAATTCAAGAGATGCAGTAAATTCTTCAAACCTAAATTCTTCAATCAAACTGGGAAAGTCAATGTTCTTAGACTAGGATTGGTTGGGAATTTTCTAGGACTTACAATACTAATACAAAGAAGAGATCAATAAAATAAATTTAATGTTTTAATCCTTCAAAATATTTCATTAAAATTTATCTATATTTTTCTACATTTTAAAATTGCATTATTCTTTAATTATTTTTGAATTATCCTTTTTAGATAATCTAAATCTCTTTCATGCGATTAATTAACATCTATTGTGCCTTCAAGAAAGATGAATTTATTTTATGCTTCTTTTAAATATTTCCAAACTTAATTACATTAATTATCCATTTAATTTTGTTTGAGAATAAAACTATTCTAGAATTATCCTAATTATTTTTTTCTCTCTCCCATCATTTTATATTCTCTCTCATATCATTCTTATTATTTTGTTAATATTTTGGTTAAATTTTTTTAAAATCTTTGGAATGATAAATCATGTGAGAATTATTCAATTTTTTCCATAATATTTCCCTCATTTATTTAAATTTCAAATTTTCATTTATTTAAATTTTGAATTTAAATTATTTTGAATTTAATTAAATAATCATTATCATATTATTGCTAATTTGGATTTATTTCTTTATGAAATAATTTTGTCAACCCTATCATGCTTTAATTAAGCTAATTTGATTTTATTTCAATAACTTTAAGTTAATTCAAACTTCAATTCAAATAAGCCATGAATTTATTCACTTTCCTTTTAATTATTGTATTTTGGAAAGATAATGGATGGCCCCTATCTAATTCAATTTAAATTATTAAAAATTGTTTTAATTATTCAAAAAGACTATTAATTTTTTTTCCTTAAATTAAATTGGCTGATTTCATTGATTGGAGGTCAATTTTACTAAGAGAACTCTATTGGCCTAAAATCATATAGTGGATTTATCCTATTTATTTTATTTGAATTAATTCATATAGTTTCCTCTTTGATCTCTCTCTTATTAATTGATTAAATCCTCTATGTATCATGCATTAAACTTAATTGAATTCATGTTTGGAATGTGGCTTGGCTGACCAAATCAATTGGATATTCAATTTCAAAATAATTCAAATTGATTCCCTCTTAAAATCAACTTTCTTATGGACATTGCTTAATTTGTTAAATTTTTATTCTTCCCTCTTTGTTTTTTCTCTTCGCTACCCCACATGCACATTAAAATTTATTTGAATCAATTTTTCATCATGTGCTAATTAATTCAAATTTTAAAGCTATGCTAAAATTTCTTTTCCCTCCTCTTTTAATTAGCTAATTTTCATAATTTAACTTCTCCTAATTTATTTTGTTTTGCTTTTCTCTCTCTCTCTCTCTCTCTCTCTCTCTCTCTCTCATTCTACCACTCCTTGGATGAAATCTTCAATAAGAGATCCTTGATTATTTGATTGAAATTATCAATTCAAAATTGAATAATTTTCTTAAGTCATTTGCCCTCCAATTCTTCTCTCTTGCTTGGCCGACACTCTCCTTCCTCTTTTCTATTTAATGTGGTTTAGAATTAGATTATTCCCTCTAATATCTTCTTTATCTTGGCCAAACTCTTGCAATTTGCTTTCTTCGGGATCTTTGTGATTCAAAATGCAAAATTTCTTTCATTCTTCCCTTAGCTTCCCTTGGCCGAAATCCTCTAACTTGAATTTTTCATTTGGTCAAATAGCTCTCAAATTAGAACAAAGTTTTCCAAGGTACTTAAGCTCTCTTTCTCAAACAAATGTTTCCTTGTATGAAACTTGGTGTGGAGTTTACTTAAAGGTTTCTTTAAGATTGGTAAAAATTCTTCTTTGGCTGACTATCCTTTGGGATTACTTGAAGTTTGGTGATAAAAAGTTCACTCCCTCCTTTCAAATCATCTTCAGCCATTAAGTGGAGATCCTTCTCATCTTCTTTCAAGTTAGTCTCAAGACTTTATAAGGTTTGGATGCACTAATTATTTTAAATTCTGATAAATCAAAGGCTTTGTGAAAAATGTTTTAAATTTATTTTACACACACACACACACAAACACATAGAGATATATATAACCTACTATGGTTACCCTTTCATAGAAATGTTTTAATCATACTTGTGTTTTGATTTTACATATCATTTCAATTTATTTTCTTTCCAAGTCTTCATCTCTTCTAAAGTAAAACAACTTATTTTAAGACTTGTTTGCTTAAATCATTCCATATAAAGTTCATGTTTTTATTTTAACCATAAATCAACAAAATGTTTTTCACATTGAGCTCTCTTAAATATTTGTCTTAATATTGTTGAATATGGATGGTGAGTGTAAAATATTTTTAAATTAATAGTTAGATACCTTGTATTTTTCATCTTTTTTTGGCCTTGTACTTTATTAAGGTTGTACTTTCTTGTGAAGGAGAGCATGAGAGATTTGATGTAATCTCATCCTTGATTTAGTGAATTTCTAGCTTAGGTTGCTAAGCGTGGATGTAAGTGGGTTTTTGTGTTTGGCCAAACCACATAAAAATCTTTATGTTCTCTTCTTTAATGTTTGCATCTTTAATTTACTTTACTTTACTTCTATTGTTTATTAGTTTTCTCTCTTAAATATGATCACTTGAATTTAAATTTTCTACAAAGTTTTAACTTAACTTTTAATATAAAAATCATTTGAATACCCAAATTATCCCCCCTCCCCTAGCCTCTTTGGTGCCATACCCTCATAACGATTATTTTTTTTAGTCATCACCATTGACATATTGATATCATTCCTATAGAGATGATCATCATTCAAGTACCCATTATGGTCTATGTAAATGTCTTTGTCTATTAGAGAAGCACTTGAGATAGTTATCTTTGTAATTCAATGGATATCATAGTTCACCTTTTGCACTAGAACAAAAAAAAAATGATATTGTAACTTTGGTCAATAAAAGAGAAATAGGCATTATAAAATTTTGTACAAGTGAACCATCATAGGTGTCTAGAACTTAATTAAAATTTTTTAACATTTTACCTAATACTTTCATTAAATAGCAAAGTCATTTGGTGGTGTTAATTTATTCAAAAGAAGCAAGTTTAAAACCTTGGTTTCATGCACACTTCAACTAATTAAGTATATTATAGTCCATTTTGCTTTTAACTGCAAACATTGTCTTGAAATATCAAAATCTATAAAATGTGAAACAAAGTTTAAAATTTTTATGATCTAGAGCAAGTTTTATATGGTGTTGGTCAAAAGAATTCCACAATAGAGAATCCAAAATATATCTTATATAACTATCTTTATTATGTTACTCTTCATTTCACCACATAAATGTTGTTGTCTTATATGGTAAGAATAACCACTAAAGCCTTACATTTAGAGAAAAATTATCTTTAAATGTTTATTCCAATTTTCTTTGCTTTCATAGATTGATCTTCATCCATATTATTTTCTTTTAAATTTTTATCACGCAAGGTATATATTCACCTTTTATGCACAATGCAACTTATGCCTTTCTCATGATCATCAAACATAACATGCAATAATTCAAGATTGCGTCAATTTTCTTACACATTAATCGTTACACTATAATTCATTTTTGTATTTAATTAGAAGTATTTATCAATAAATATGAAATATCTAAAAATACCCTAATATATAACCTAACTTTATGAATTATTTGCTTAATCATTTCTTGAGACAATTAAGATGTAGTAAGTTTTTGGTAAATGAAAGTTTTGAGAATTCTTTTCACCTTCAGTATAATTATTCTAGTATTATTAAAAAAATTACATAAAAGCATGTACAAGCTTGTTAGCCTATGTTATGAGCTTGATTTCACTAACTAAATAATCATCATCAACTAATATATGTTTTCCATCTAACATAAAAAAATCATGATGTTATTTAAAAAGGCTTTTTTATCAAAGGATGAGCTTTCCCCATTTACAACTTTATTTATGTATCCCCATATACCCCTTAAATATAAATGGTCTTTAATTTATAGCATATTATTGTGAAGAAAACCTTAATCTATTGTCCTCCTTGAACTCTAAAGTCCCATTTTATCCTAACCATTACATCAGATATTTTGAAGACTTAGGAAAAACCAATATAGGAGGTTCACTTGTAGATCTTTCCTACCTTGTATGTTTGAATCTAATTAGCCCTAGGGTGGATCTCTTTCACTATTTGAGTTGTAATTCCCTAGTATATATATAATCATTGATATCATAAAATCAATTTATCTTAATAATTCAATTATTTGTATAATTGATTATGAGATCCTAAGAATTAGCTTGACCATCTTAAAATTTAATTTTGGAAATTTTACTTATGGCTAACTTAATGGTACTCCCATATCCTTATTTTACATAAGTCCATATCCAAGCAATTACCCTTCTTGACCAAATTAACTAATCACCCTAGAAGTTTAACTCTAAGATGTTACTATTATGGTTATAAATTAAATGGTTATTAGAACCCTTTAATATATCCATGATCAATTCTTGGAATGGGAAAGTCAAACCAAGTTCATTTTAGTTCAACTCTTAGCCTAAGTTGAGTCAAATAATTGATTTAATCACTATTTATTGGTTAGTGAATAAGCCCATATAGTGGTCAATTGAATGCAAGTCAACATAATTAGCCCAAATTTTTCTAATTGAGCCAACTCGACCAAATTGGCCATGATTATAAATTTTGGTTGAAACAATGAGACATAAAATCCACATATTGTGTCCTTTTTCATGAGAAAGCAAGGATTTTATTAATCAAAAGAACTTACAGTGATAGTGTTTACCTCTAATTTATGGTAAATTGAGCATGTCTTCTATGATAAAGGGCCTTAGGATGGAAAAAAATACAAAAACAAATTGGTGTGTTTTGCTTAGAAGCCCTAACTCTAGCAAGATGATTGATAGGTTTTTTTTCCGCTCGGTTGATGTGAGAAAGTCTGATGTCTTCGAGTTTGATAAGTTGATGTGTTGAGGCAATCTGGTAAGTCAAATTCCAAGGAGCTTTAATGGTACCATTTATTAAGTTGAGCAGTCAATTAGAGTCAGTTTCAATCCAACATGGGTTAGGGATTGTTTGAGCAATCTTGAGAGCAAAAAGAAGACCATCAACTTTAGCAAATAATGGGTTTATTAGATTGCAAGGTTTGTGAAAAATACAGATAACAGAACCCTCCTAGTCTCTAGCTATGCCACCTGATCCAGGTATGTTGGAGAGAGGTTGAAATGAGCCATCACAATTAATCCTAAGCCTAAGTGGTTTTGGCTAATCCAGAATACCAACTTACTTGAATGACAGGTTGGATCAACAAGGGAATTCAATTTGGTAGATTACTACTTCAATCTTTCATGTAGTGGATAGCCTATTAGATGTGACTGAGTATTGTTGAACAATGGCTTCAGGTGTCTTTAGTTTATTATTGTGCTTGGTTTTATTTCTATCAAACCAAATATACACAATGAGATGATGGGGAGGAGTTTTGAATGCATTTGGAGGCACTTAAGCTTATATGAGTTGGTCCATGAGTTGAGGAATTGAATGAAGTCTCTTACATGTTGTATTATGTTTTACAATCCAAAATGTGATTGGAGTTTAGACCAGATAGTCTTGGTTTTATGACAATGAAGGAAAAGGTGTGATATAGTTTCGTCTTCAAAACAAAATTGGCATTTAGAAGCTAGTTGAATACCTCTTTTCTTAAGATTGTCTTCAGTGGCCAAAGCATTGTTAAGGATTCTCAAATAGAGAAAAGAGATTGTTGGTCTATAGTAAGGATGCCATATGGACTATCCCCATGAGTTAGGAGTGGAATTAGTGGTTGCTTTGTAGAGTTTGTTTATGAGTGATTTCCCACCTTGTAGTGTTAATGTGGTCTTAACTCTAGCATTTGGAATCAAGGGGATGTGTACAATTCCTTCAACAATGTTTTTAGTAAGGAATTGAAGCTGGTTACTTTGATTCCATACAATAGATCCTTCCTTGTTGAGAAAGAAGTCCTTAACCAATCTCTTAGATGTTAGTTTTAGTGTATTGTTAATTCCATATGTTAAAATTTCCATCCTAGATCTTCCATCTAATGAAAGGTTCAAAGAAGTCTAATTCTTAACAGGCTTTTCCAGAGTGGTGAATCTGATGGCTTCTTTTTAACTTCCATGGGGTGGATTTTGTGGCAGTATTTTTCTAACATAAACTTAGCCCAAAGAGTTGAGTTTTTCCTTAGTTTAATCCAAAGCTTCATAGAGTTATAATTTATAAGGTCCTTTAATGATTTGAATCCCAACCCTCCATGGTCTTTTGGCTTACATGCTCATCTCCATGCAGTCTAATGATATCCTCTTCCATTTCCTATCCAAAGGAAGGTGTTGAAGAATAATTTGATTTACCTTTGCATATGGATAAGCAATTGTGTTGATTGAAGACTATGTAAAGGGATGATAGACATAATACTTTGGATTAATGTAAGTCTACCTCCATAGGATAGCAAATGATTTTCTCATGATAGTTGTTTATTCTGTAGTTTGGTAATGATATCCGTGAAATAAACCCTCATGGTTCTACTTGGTAGATGGTATTACCAAGATATTTGATAGGGAAGTGTCTAGCTTTGAGGCCCATAGATTTTCATATCCATTTGACTTGATTACTATTGATTTTATTGCTAGGGTAGATGAATGATTTGTCTTTGTTAATCATCATTCCTGTTGATTCATCAAATTTCTAGATGGAATGTTATGTCTTCTTGATAGATGTCTTTGTTCCATTGCAAAACATGAGTATATCATCAACAAAAATTAGGTGGGAGATAGTGAAACCTCTTCTAGTGATGGGCGGTTGCAAGTCACGGAGAATTCTAGAAAAATAGTTCATTGTAATGATAAATATGGTTGGTGAGAGAGGGTCCCCTTGCTTCAATCTTCTAGTGGATTTGAAATAATCTTCTTTAACACCTTTAACCAAGATAGAATAATTGTTGGTGATTTTTTCATGATGATGTTGATGGATTCAATTGTGAACCCATTGGCATGTACTACTTATTTGATGAAATCCCATTGGATGGTGTCAAATGCTTCGTGTATGTCAAGCTTGATTGGTAAATTGTGTCCTCTGCATGTGGTATATGGATACATGACCATTTCTTAAGCTAATAATATATTATCACTAATATTTATGTCCTTGATGAATGCTCCTTGGTTAAGGGAAATAAGATTGGGTAGAGTTTGCTTCAATCTAAGGAAAATGATTATACTAATGATTTTTCTAATAGTGTTGCTGAGGCTCATAAGTCTGAATTGGTCCCATGAGTTAGAAGAATTTTGCTTGGGAATGGGAATAATGATGAAGGAGAAAAAGTATTTTGGTACATATGGATGAGAAAAGAAGTCTTGGATGACTTGGATGGTTTCCTTTTTGATAAACATTCCATGCAGCTTGGTAAAATCCAACATTAAATCCATCAGGGCCTGGTGCTTTGTCGATAGAGATGAGAAGGTAGCTCTTTTAATCTCTTTCTCATCAAAATTATTGCTAATGTTAATTAGCCCTATTGTGGAATAGAGATCTATTTAGATTTAGTTATAAATCAAAATGTAAGGTGGTAATAGTTTCTTGAAGTAATTAACATAGTCTTATTGTATTTACATTGGATCATAGAGCCATCTATTATGTTAGTTTTTAATTTTGGATATGGTAGTTTCTTTCTATCTTATTTTAAGAACTGCATGAAAGAATTTTGTGTTCCTTTCCCCCTCAATGAAGCATCTCCCAATAGGTTTTTGGCCCATAGACTTTCCTCCATTTTCAACATTTGCTCTAAACTCTCCAATGTCTTATTAAGAGCCTCAATAGATTCCTCAATAAAATTAGAGATGATTTGGTCTTTAAGCATCTTAACTTGTTCTTCAGCCTTATTAAGTTGAGTATGCAGATTAAAGAAAGTTTCTCTATTCCACTTCTTAAGCTCTAAAGCACATATTTTATGGAGCTTATTGTGGTGTTTTAATTTGAAGTCATAGGATACCATGCAAATCTTAGCGGATACTTATTGAAGTGATCAAGTGTGACATTAAGGTATGATGTACTATCTCAAAAGATAGAAAAATCACCCTACAACAAACTTAAGCACCTAATAAGAACTCTTAAGTCAAATGGGCATATATGCTAAAGATCTTTCCCCCACTTTAGATGGATAAAGTAGAGCAAGGTTTATTTTAAGCTAGGTTCTTTAGTTCCCTATGGAGGCAAGTCCCCTAGTTAATTACATCCTAAGAAATGGAAGTTTTCTAAGAACACTCTAAATTAAGTTAGTTAATAAATGTCTCTAAGATTTCAAAGCTAGACTATCAAAGAATGGTTATTATTAGAAATCAAATTGGAAGACTTATTTATGGATTCCACATGAAGTTAAGAAGGGGGAACATGCAAGACACTAGGAAGCCTAGTAAATGCTCTAATCTACCCTATGATGAGGCTTTATATTTTTGAAGGGGAGAATTTATTTCTATTTAAGTTAAATTTTTATTAGAGTGCTAAGACTTATAACCCAACAACACAAGATTGTGGAGATGCCTAAGAAGTGAAGACTTATATTCATAGCAAGAGAGAAATAAGCTACCTCAAAACCTAAATCCAGTGTGCTCCAGCACAAGCTAAGATTTTGACCTAATTCTACTCAAGAAAAATGGGATATAATGGTACACCTCCATAGGAGAGAATGAACACATCCTGACTTTTCTAGACTGACAATCACCTAGAGTGGCTACTAGCTAACACCTCCTATGCTTTAAAATGATGTAGGTTAGTCTTATGTTGATACTAGATAGTTAGGTTGTTGTTTAATTAGGAAGGAAACTAGAATCCTAAACTCACTCCCTAAGAGACTAAATAATATTTTCTATGCAAACATGACTTGGACTAATGTTAAAAATTTATAAATTTTTGGATCACTTTTGACACATTAATTTGGACTAAGGGTTAAGATAATTATGCCTAAATGCTTGAAGAAATTGAGTTGTGGGCTAAATCCATGAGAAGAGTTATTCTTCACTACAAGGGACTGCTCTCGAAGTCAAGCTTGTCCCATATCATGTAAGAGTGGAGATCCTCCATATTCAGGAATGGAATAATATGACATGCATGTTGTTATAGCATACAACCATTCAGTTAAGGGGTTATTAAATCTTATATTATCTTGATTAAAAGCCTAAGCTTTAAGATGATGTTATGAATTTATTAAATTTTAGTTAAAATTATTAATGAGGGTAGAAAATTTAATTTTATCCTAAAGAGCCTACCGCATCCAAGCTAAACATCAAACTATCACATTTTAAGAAACTTATAAAAAACATGTCATTTCTATTACACAATCTAAACACAATAATCAAATTTTTAAATTTCATAAAAGAATAAAAGGCTGATGTAGCTGGGTACTGTCGTACACTCTAAAAAATTAAAAGGAATTGGGTGGCCGAGCTCTACCCTTATACAATTAAATATTACAATTGAATTAAATGCCATGGGGGTCTTCAATTCTTGTTGTTCTTACTTTGGATTAACTTTCTCCATGCTTCACAAGGCCTCCCAGCTCTTTTCCTTCTAGCCACTACTCATTCTAAACCCCATAGAACTAATCCTACTCCAATTACAAGAGCTACATCTTCATGAAAGATAAAGTCTAACTACATCTGCAAAATAGTTGTTAGCTAAACAAGCATACAAGCCAATCAATTATACTTCACATATTTGGACTTAGCACACTACACTTGGGTAACCAAGCCCACCTATCCTAATTGGATCATGCTTAAGGGGTATAAACAGCACCTACAAGCAAGAACATTTATATTCATTTATTATTATAGTGACCCCTCAAGCACAATCCTCTACATAAAATATCATTAGGCTAATAATGACCTAACATCCAGTCTACCACAAACAATCCTAACATCCAGTCTAAAAATATTACATCACAAAACAAAATGTATCACCACAACATACATTGGCTTAACCTAATATCAAGGTCGATGACTTAGTATTATAATATGTATGTTAAGGCTTAGTGTGGTATGTCTTGATTGATCATTAAAATTGGAATTTTCTAAAGTCTTAGGATTGTTACCCATTAAAAATGGTAGTCTTTTAGTAGCTTGATTGGATTTTAACTTATGTGTTTTACTTTGTTCACTACTTAATATCTACTCATTATGAAGAGAAGAAAGAGACTTAACTCTTGCATCCCTTAAGTTGATTTCAAAAGATAGATTATTATGGCTTTAATTCTCTTAATGAACCACTTCTGAATTTTATTTAGCCTAAGTTTAGATTAGTCTTAATGAATCTTATTCAAACATGAAAGGAATCTCAAGATCAATAAAATTAAGTCACCATCACATAAGTAATACTCCATCACTTCCTTTTATTATCAATAATATCCACACTCTTTTCTTTTTAGTTTCTTTAATATTTCATTTAGTATATATATATATATATATATATACACACACACACATACATACATACAATGTACCCACGTTTCTGCACACTTAATGGATGTTGATGCATGAAATTGATAGAAAAGGGAGATTTCACATCATATTTAAGCATATGCAAATATGTATAAGGAATTTAAGCAAGTACATGCCATTGTTGAACCAGGAAAGTAAGATTATCCAAGATCTTCTTGGGGCTACTTAAAGCCTCGTGTTCCCAGGATGTCCAGACTATATATTTGCCCATTTAAATACACATAAGCATATATATAAGCATAAAAACTAAATCTTGAAAATTTTATGTATAAATATCATTTATTTATGTAAAGCTTAATCGCATAAAGAAAGGGGTTTACTTTATTTTCTAATTTATGCAAACACACAAAGATGAAATTAAGCAAGTACAAGTTGTTGTTAAACCACGGAAGTGAGATTATCTAAGACCTCCTTGGGGCTATTTAAAGCCTCATGTTTTTGGGATGTCTGGACTAAATATTTTTAGATTCAAATACATGAATACATAAGCATGAACATAGGAATAAGACCATCAATTTACATATTTTAATTACAAATAAATAAACATTTCATCTTCCCATAATTAATTATTTATACTAAGAATTGACTTGAGCTTCAAATCACTTGATTCATAATTAACATATGGTTTCAAAATAGTTTGAGATTTACTAGTGATAATAGCCACACCATATAATAGCTTTTATCTAACTCATTCAATTTGAATACAATCATATTATTTTGAATTTAAAACATGAATACATGAAGTACATGACATACACATTTATGATAATTGAAATGAAGTAATTGAATATCACTACACAACATACTTGATTTTATTAGAACCTTAGGGCCATCAAGTTAAATAAACATCCATTAAGCCTAATCAAAGCTTCTTTAATGTTTAACTTTAATGTTCAAGTTATTAATACCTAAAGATGATAAACGATGCTTAGAATTTACTCCATCCCATATTAGTTATTTAATATGTTGAAAGAAAGAAATTAAATATATTTTATGAATTAATTAGGTTCAATCTATTATTATATCAATCTTGAGAGGTGAATTATATGAGTGTCTAGAATTTGTAACTTCCATGGGATATTTAAGAGTACTCTATCAAGTCTCATGTGTTCTACCACTTCTCCAAGTTAATGTACTACCATTATATTCTGCATCAGTTAAATTTGCATGAAGGATTTGCTCTACATATTCAGCCATTAATGTTGGGTTAGTAGGCCTACTCCCTTCTTCTTGGTGAGGTCAACATGTTAAAGTCTCCACCAACCAACCAAGGTAGACGAGGCTGCCAATCTAAATTAGACGGTGCCATAGTTCCTTTCTTCCTTCAGTGGAGAAAGCAGCATACACTATTATGGCATGAACTAAAGTGTTTCCCAAAGTAACATTAGTTTGGATGAAATGTGGATGGTCAATGAGCATATCTATCGGTTGTAGTGCCTTCCGCATCAACCAAATCTTATTGCAAGAATTGCAAAAAAATCCTTACATATTGAATCTTCTCTGAATTCTTGATGGTTGAGATTACATTTCATGGGATCAAGTAGTCATATGATGCCCTATTGATGATTTTTGATGAGACAGTGAAGTCTTACTTTGGATTGGGACTTAGCAAAGCTCCTTACACTCCATAGTAAGTATTTCATGAAGGGTGTTTGGAAAGGTTTTTGCTGTTAAGAATTGATAGAGAATCAGCATTGTTAGACCTTGTAATCTTTATTAGTAGATCTTTAAGTTCTTTTACTTCTTTTGTTCTTTTAATCTGAATCCAACCTTCATTGGTTGATGATTCCAATTGTTGCAACATTTTCACAATTGCTAATGGGTATGGATTATGGGTTGTAGTAGCTTCATTAGTTTCCGTCAAATTCTTTCCTTCAGCATCTATCTTATGAACCTCGGAGAGGTGATTGTATCTTGGGAAGTTTTGTTAAGTGGGTTCTAATTTTGTTGAATACTTTACTATATTAAGTTGTGAACCTCATTGAGGGTAATGTCCACCAATGAGTTCAAATCTATTTTAGGATGAGCCAATTTCTATGTAATTTGTTGAATTTCATTTAAAGTGGCTTCACCCAAGAGGAATGTTCCAAATTTGGATGGGATTGGTAGATGAGTGTCAATTTATGCAAGGGAAATCTATTGTTGTGCTGGCTGGTTAGAAATAGACATGGAGTTATTGTTATTTTCTAGGGTGTGAGTGTGAGATGGATGTAGAGGCTATTGTTGTGTGTCTATAATAGCATTATTTGGATGTGGTTGCTTGGCCAAGTAGTTTTCCATGGAATGGTAGAACCTCTTGCAATGGACCCAATACTTAGGCAAGCTTTCTAAAATGATCTTCTGCTAATAACCTAATTTTTGTGTGCTTATCCAAACAATTTCATTGAATTATGAAGTGACATCAAATTCAATGAGAAATCTTGCCATTGAAGGCCTAGAGAGGTTAGCAGTTAGGATATATAACTTTAAAGGTCTTCCATTGATTGTTACAATTAAAAATAAGATTTATTTTTTTAAAGAAATGGATTTTAAGGCCAAGAAGTTGAATCCAAACTGGAGCAATAAGAGACTTAGCTTTAGGTTTGAAGCCAATAGTCCATTTAATGACATAATTAGTAACTTAAATGGATTAGACTACTATTAAAATATACTTAATTTCTTGATAGTGATTATAACCAAATGTGTCATCAATAACTCTTTAATTTAACTTAAATGATTTGACCACTTATAGTGGTAATTTTAGCCAAATTCTCTAATATGGTCCTTCTTGGGCTCACATAAAAATATTATATTTATGAATAAATTAATTCTATCAAAGGGATAGATCATATTAAACTCTTGAAGCGCTGTGATGTTTAAAATTATGATGGGACATCATGTACATCATAGTGGGGTAATTATTCAAATAATCGCATAAAACATCAAGGAATAATATACTACCTCAAAAGGTAGAGATATCACCCTATGATGAATTCAATCATCTAATAAGAACTTCTTAGGCTAATGGGTCTATGTATACCATAGATTTTTCTCTTACTTACATAAAAAAAGTAAAGTAAGGTTTATTTTAAGCTAAGTTATGAATTCTTTATAAGGTCAAGCCCAAATAGGTAATTACATCTTAAGAGAAGTAATCTTCTAATAATAGTCTCCATTAAAGTGATTGGCTATCATCTCTATAAATTTTAGAGTTTGGTATCAAAGGATTGATGATTTTTTGAATTAAGTGAGAAAACTCATTTAGAAAAAGCTCTTAATGGAATTCAAAGGAGAATATGTAGGAAGTGTTCATGATATTAGGAAACTTAGTGAGCATTTCAATATACCATATAGTGAGGCTTTATATTTTAAGATAGAAAATTATTATTATTTGAGCTAAGATTTGATTAGAAAGTTAGGGTTTATATTCCAACAACATATGATTATGAAAAAGCCTAAGTGGTGAGGATTTATACCTGTGGCTACCTCTAAAACTATGTCTAAAGTGTTATAACATAGGCTAGGTGTTTGACTTAATTTTACTCAAAAAATTAGGATATTTTAGAGCACTTCTACTTGAGAGAGTGAACCTATCCCAACTCTTCTAGACTTACAACCATTTGGTGTGGCTGCTAGCTAACACCTCCTACATTTTAAAACCATGTGGCCAAATCTTCTGAATGTAAGATAGTTAAAATATTACTTAATAAAAATAGAAACCTAAGAGACTAAACTCACTCCTTAAAATTTTAGATCGTGATGGGTATAAAGTAATGTCCTGAACTAATACAATAAAATTATATATTTTAAAAATTTTTAGAATCCTTAATTTGATATGAGATGGTAGGAAAATTATATCTACATACATGATGAAATAATTCATGAGATAAATTAACAAAAAAATATGTTCTTCACTCAAGGGGTTGTTATCAATAGTCTTGTAGTCCTCTTATTGTGCAATGACTGAAGATCCCTTATATTCAAAGAGCAAAACTAATATGCGTGCATGATGTTATCCACATTTGTCATAGACCTAAGAGATTCTAAATCTTATAGTTGATTAACCCCTATACTTTAAGGTTAGGTTATACATTGTGTTATTTCTGATTAAAGTTGATTTTAAGTTGTAGTAGAAATTTTAAGCCCTAAGGAGCCTACCAAAATTCAAGCCATTCAACAAAACATTACGCTTTAAGAAACCTAGGAAATAGCATGACTTATCTATTTCAAAAAAAATTAAACACCAATCAATTAATCAAATTAAAAATAATGAAAGATTAGTGCGACTAGGTTTCACTATACACACTAATTAAGACTACAGGTCCTAATGAATTTATCTTATCACCATCAGGCCTATCATATATGTTCATCTATGATAATTTTCATAGTTTTCCTAATTAAATTTACTTTTTAAATAGCCAACATAGCTAATTAGGGCTTAAAAATATGAATCTCCTAATGTACTCACCCAATTGACTTGAAATAATTATGGGAGGCAGAGGCCATCCCATGGAATGTTCACTAAATATATCAAGTCAATTGGCCAAGTAATTATAGCTTAATTATATCATTAATAAAAACATTCTAACCTTAATTAGTCTCTATCCACTTAAAAAATTAGGGATTTTAATTTTCTTAAATTCTTCTCTCTCTAAGCTTTCTAATGAGTATTTATTTTATTTTTTGGATTTTTCTATAATTAGTTATAATTTTTAAAGTTCTAGCTATTTACATCTATTTAAAACCTTAATTAAACCATTTACACAGTCAGTGCTAATACGGACGCGCTTTATGTGTGATGCTATAAGATTAGTTATTAAACCAAACCCACATGGCAACTAATTTGGATGGCAGTGCATGAGATTTTGTCCTAAATTGTTTGATTAATTGAAATTACTCCAACTAATCCTATAATTTTAAAGGGATCACACATAAATTAATCAAGACCGTCCATTCAAATAAAGTGAGATAGATGGCCAATGATTCATCATTTTCCCCTTGCAAGAGATGAACGTCATTTATTTTTGTCACTTGATTCAAACCAACCAAGGATCATTTCATTATGAAATCATATCCATTAGGATCAAAATAAAAATTTTAAGGTTTCTTTTAATGTGATCTACACAAAATGAAAATTCCCTTCACAAATGACCAGCACCTAAATGGATTTTCTATGGTTTTGTGAAATTTACCTCACTAGAGATAAGACCAATGGTAAAACAAACCAAGGTAGCTTTGCTTTGAAGAGGTGAAGCCATGTAGTTGAAGTCTCCCTCTTCTTCCTCATCACTTTTGAGACCACACGCTGATATAAACTCATTGGAGTTGGTGTATGATGGTTTTTTGTGCTTGAATTGAGTGGTTCTTGATTCATTTTGACTCACCTAGGTATGGGGAAAGTATAAAAAGAACTAATTAGACTTTAGAGGAGGTTTTGTGAGGTTGGATGTTTGGAACATTTGGGTTAAGAGAGAGCATGATGTCATGTGGCAACAATGTGCACGAGAAGCTCTATAAAGCTTAGGGACCCTCTTTGCGGATGCTTTGAACATGTGTCTGAGTTTGAATGGGTAAGAAGGTGTATATGCTACTAACCATGTGAACCAATATTTTGGTGGGTTTAGTATGGTAGCCATCCAAGTAGTGGGTAGGTTTGGAATAGCTTTGGATTGATGAGGTGGACCTCCTCTAATAGATAAAGAAATTTGGTGAGTAGTGAAATGAATAGCCCATGATTAGTGAACTAAAGGCTAACCATTGTGAAGATAAATTTTCCTTGGTCAATGGATGTATGAAATAGCCTTAGGTCAGCTACAAAGAGCCAAAGGCATGTTAAAGTATATGCCTTGGATAATGGTAGCAGTTAGACCTTCTTATTTTGAGATTTTGTCCTATTTGGAACCCTTAGTTCACTTAGTTTGGGTTAAACATGGTTAACATGGGTTTGGATCCACTTGGGTAGATCGAGTACATGTGAGGATGAGTCATACAAAGTTTGGTTGGATTTGGACATGATTTGGTTAGGTTTAGTTCATTTGGACTCATATAGATAAATTTAGATTCAAATGGGTGAAGTTGGCCAATTGACCAAAAATTAGGCCTAAGGGGCTATTGAGTTGTGTTCAGATGATGATTTAGAACATATTGACTCAATTGGTTTGATTTAATTTAAAATAGATTTTCATTTTGCTTATTTGGGTTCATATGGGCCAAATAGGTCAAGTTGACTAGTTCGATCAAATTGGCCAAATTGGGTGTAATTGGGAGTTGAGACATACTTAATTTCTCATTTGGAATTCACTATAGACTTTGATTTGATATAATTTTATTAGTATTGGGTTTTTGTTCAAATTGACCATTTAGGTCTAATTGGACTAAGTTTATGAATTATGTTAGGTTAATCAAATAGGCATCAAATGGTCATAGAGAATGTAAGTGTTGATTTAAGCCAATTTGAATGTGATCAAGAGTTGGTTTAATTTGACCCTTTAGATTAAATTGGGTCAAGTTTGGTCAATGGGTCAATGTGTTAAATTTACTTAATTATGATCAATTAGGTATTGGGTGATGAACAATGGTCATATTTGGATTGATTTTAATAATTGGTTTGGTCAAATTTGAGTTAGATTAAGCTATGGCTCAACTCGACCCAACCCTTTAGGTCAAATTGAGTTAAATAGGATTAGGTTGGTCAATTAGCCTTGATTAGCCTACTTGACTTCAATTAGATGTTGGGTTTAGGGTTTAGGGAAAAGGTTCCTATAAGGACAACCTGAAATTAGGATCAATGAAAGGTTACTTACAGATGAGTCATAACATAGTTATGAAGACAATATTAGGGAGAAGCAACTTATAAATATGTGAATATATGTGAATCATGATGAGAAAAGGAGTTATGAGAGTTAGGTCTCACCCTAATATATTTTAAGAATGTATATAGGTGGGTGATGGGTCACACTAAGGAGGAGTCACAGGGACATGAACATACCTTAGATTTATGAGGCCAAAGGGGTAGCTCGCTTACTCATACAATGGTGCTATCCAATCTAAAGAGCCAACTATTAGGAGAGGGGCCACATTATTGTGATCTAAACCTAAAATAGTCACTCAAGAAATGGACTGTAAGGGCATGATCTTAACCTTAAGTATATATGTGTATGTATATATGGGTAGACCTTGTCGATGTGTGATGCTCCACACTAAGGAGGAGCCACGAGGCCCTTAGCCCGCCTTAGGTTTACTAGCCCGAAGGAATTTTTTGTTCATATACAAAATGCTTCCATGCAGCCTAAATAAAAAACTACAGGGAGAGGATCAAAATCCAATCTTAAGTTAGCCACTTAGAAAATTAGCCATGAGGACATGATCCTAATCGTTAACATATATATGAACCCTGTTGGTGTGTGATGAGCCAAACTAAAGAGGAGCCACAAGAACTTTGGCCTACCTTAAAGTTATTGGCATAAAGAGGTAGTCTAGTGACTGTGTAGTAGAGTCTATCCAACTTAATGGTTTCCCATCGATGTGTAATGGCAGAAGAAAGAAGAACACCTTAGAATTATATCCTTCAAAGCAAAATCAACCACTAGACCATCTAGAGTGTCAAGCCTAACCTAAGGCTACTACTAAGAAGGGATCATGAGGTCATTATCTTAACATGAAGTAGTCTATGCTTTACTTGATGAAATCATGCTGATTATGTAGAATAAGATACCTAATAGGAAAGAGGTCATAAAGTCATGATCTTAATCTTTAAGATATATATGTATTTATATAAGTGGATCTTGTCAGTGTGCAATGGGCCACATAAAGGAGGAGCTATAGGGGATTTGGGTTACTATAGATTTACTAACCTAAAGGGATAGTTTGTGCATCTGTAGAAAGATGCTATCCAACCAAAGGAGTGGATATTAGGAAAGGGGGATTGTCCAATCCAATAATAACACGAGTTATACTTAAATGAGATTACAACAAAATTTCAAAATAGAATGCCCATAAAAAAGGTACCATGGGAGATTTATCCTAATCCCTAAACGTATAAATCATATCAATATAATACAACTTATTCAAGAAGAAAACATTGGGATTCATATCTTCTTAAATGGTGTCACCCTTTGGGGAGGTCAACTATCAACAAGGTAGTCACCACCCTACATAAGGGTACATGTCGGTGTGCAATGATCAATTTAAGAAGAAATTAAACAATTGTCAAATTCTTTGGTGCATAAACTACAAAAATTCTATTATGTAATTATTGCACCCAATAAGGTGGGTGGGGGGAATTGAGTTTTAAATTTTTTTTCAAATTAAAGTTAATTTAAATTCTTTGTAGAAGAGTTAATTATAAATGGTTATATTTTAATGAATAACACCAACAACAAGCAACAATAAAAAAAAGTAAAGGTGTAGGAAATGTAAAAAAAAAAAATAAGATAGTGATTTTTATATGATTCAGCCAAACCCTAAAAACTAGCCTACGTCTATGCGTAGCAACCCAAGCTAGGCTTTCACTAATTCAAAGTTGAGATTACAACAAATATCTTGTACTCTCATTCACGAATAAGTATAATTGAACAATATACTTTCTTACACAGGCAAGTATAACCCAACACGTACTTTCCTACAATGGGCAAGTACAACTTAGCACATACTTTCCTACAACAGGCAAGTACAACACAACACAAACCAATAATAGACAAGAAGTGAATAGCAAATGTCTAGCTCTAAATTTAAAAGTTTTTTGCACGCATAACCCAACTAAATTAATATTAAGACAAGTGAATTTAATTAAAGAGAGCCCACTTTATTTAAGATTGAAATTGAAATAAGATTTTCAATTAAATATTAAATGCATGAAAATCTTCAGATAAATTTGACTAAATATAAACTTTATGAAAGCTTAAAATAAAATAATAAATGAATTGATTTGATAACTTGAAATACATCACACTAAAGATTTTAATGAAAATGCAAATTTAAATTAAGTAAAGAACCAATTGATATAAATTATTAAATCACATAAGTTAGTTTGAATTCTATTTCACAATAGGTAAGTTATATCCAAATGATGAAATGAATTGCAAATAAGAAGGCTTGATTATCACTTAGATAATATTTGAAACAACAATATAGATGACTATCACATAATCATATATGAGTTTGAAATGAAATGAAGTGAGCAATAAGCACTAATTTACTTTAAAAAAATATGATGTGCCAACTCAAGAATTAAAGGAAGTATGATGTTAGGCACAAACAAAACTTGAGTAACCTATATATAGTTCCTAGCCAAGGTGTTAATCAAGGTTTTATGAAGAGATTAAGCACTAAAAAATTAAATCACTTTGAGAGACTTTGAGCCAAGCAAGAACAGTAAGATTATACAAAAAGATTAAGCCCAAATAAATTGAATGGCCTTATGTAACTTTAAGCCAAAGAAGAAATAATGTAAGATTTAAAGTTTAGCACCTTATAAATTTTGGAAAGCACCTTTAAGCTTTTAGTCAAAGGAACATCTTACTCGTCCTTAAAATTTTCAAGCAATCTCCAAGATAATAATTCAGCTAAGGGAGATAAAGGATGTTTGAATGAGTTGAACCACTTGAATGATAAGGTTTCTACAAAAATAATGTAGAAAAAAATGGGTCAATAGAAGAGAGAATTTTTTTTTTGTGGAAACTTTCTCAATAAAACACAACACCAATATATAGAGAAGGGGATGATGAATGTCAACCAAGCAGCAACCATAGGAGGGAAAATTATTTGGCAAGAACTTAAATTTTGAATTCAAAACCACATGATGAATATTTGATGGATCAGCCAAGATAATGTAATTAATGATTAGGCTCTTTAGCATATTGGACATGAGCCAAATTTGAAAGATATCAAAGGGTGGCTAACGACTAAGCATGGGAGGGAATCCTAGGAAGGAATTTGTTCAAATTTGAATGGAGATAATTCAAACCTATGATGAGAGATCCAATGTGAATTTTAGCCAAGGAAGATCCAAAGAGAGAAATAGAGAGAGAAATATAATGAAATAATATATGATGAATTTCGAAAAAAATGATTTCTAGAATGCCATGGTAATTTTCGGCCAAAATAAGATCTAATAGTTAGAATCATTTCAAATTAATGCAATGAATCAATTTAAATCTTAGATGATTGTTTAATTTATTTATTTATTATTAAATGATATTTAAATTAAGTTAAATTAAATTAATTTTCACCGACATCAACAAACCTTCCTTAAATGGATTTAAATTACTAAAAGACATATTTTAAATGAGGGCTAATTTGAATTTAAATTTAAAATAATTTAAAATAAATTAATTAAAATCTAAATAATTAAAATAATTGATGCTTGGGACTTTGAAATCATGCCATATAAGATTAGATTTTATTTTCCATGGATATGGCAATAATCATGCATTTTAAGTTCAAATTAATGACTTTTTAAAATTTGAAAAATAAGGGAATTAAATATAAAAATATTTAAAATAAATTTTACATAATTTATTTGTTAAAATTCAATGAAAAATTCTGCCAAAATAATATGGAGATGAGAATAATGATAGGAGAGAGAAGAAGGAATAATTGGAGAGAGAAAATAGAATAATAGAATAATTTAAGAATAATTCAATTTTTATGCAATAAAATTGTGAATAAAATTTATGAACAATATTAAAAATGATTTAATAAAATATGAGTTTAATTTATTATGCTTTAAAACATATTAAATAAAACTTAACTAGTGAACTTAGTAAATATAATCTAAAATAGATAATTCAAGGAATAATTGCAATTTTAAGATATAGAAAATATAAATAATTTTAAAATGAATTATTTTGACATGAAGGAATTAATTTTTGTATTTTAGTGAGCTTCTCATTTTCTTTAATATAGTAATTCCTAAAAAAGTTCCAATTAGTTCAAGTTCAACAACTTTAGCTTTCTGAATTGACTAAAGAATCTGGACTTAATGAATTTTCCTACACACTTAAATTTAATGTGATTAGTAACATATGGACATATATTTATTATCATTAAAATCAATCTCATATGAGGTGGAGCTCATGAAGTCAACAAATACTTTTAAAAAGCTCTGTATGTTTATCTAAACAAAGTTAACATTATCAAAAATTAAAAATTATTACCAATAAGTAATTACTATAATTTAAAAACTCTTTGATTTTTTTCCATATAAAGTTTGGGGAGTTCATTTAGTGTTTTCATTCAAATGCCCAAATCCTTTCTTTTGAAATTTTCATGCATAATTGATAATATCTTTCATAGATCTTCATACCAAAGCCTGGCCCAATATTCTTGATGATTACTTCTACAATGATACTTATGTCACTGGGGATCAGATTATGAAGCATGACAAAGAGTTCATGTTGTAGTGAAATTGCAAAATCTTAATGTCTACAAGATTCCCTAGTGAGGCTATTGTAAAGTTTTGTGGCCTATTTGTGGCACCTACAATTGATTTTATTGATGTTGCAAACTCAAAAAGAACACTCCAATTGTTACAATTGTAGACAATATTGATGATAACTTAGATCTTTTTGATGAAGACAATAGATGGAAAGAAAGACACAACCAAACAAAAGGCTTTAGACTCAATTAAGTTCAAGTGGTCTAAACTGAGAATGAGTTGACCTCACCTTTAGTTAGGTTGACATCCATCCTTTTAGTCATAGGATTCAATATAGGCATTAGTATTTTTCTCACCTAGAATTAAGAGACTTCTAGTGGATAGGAGAGCACTAACCCAAATCTAGAATGCTCATAGAGCTCAACCCTAGGGTTAGATCCCAACTTTAACTATGTGAGACCCACTTAACTAAATTTCAAACTGAACGCTTATATACAAAGCCAACTAATTTTAGACCAATCAAATAAAAAAATCTTAAATATACCCAAACTATACCCAAGTGGTGTTCAATTTGGATAAATTAACTTAATCAATTTCAAGTTGTAATTTCATTTTTTTCATTTTATTAATGTTATGTTTATTAATGTTTATGTTTTATAGCTTAATTTTCATATTCAATTCTTTTATTTGGCTCATTATTCATTTAATTATGTTTCTTTTATTTAATTTATTTGATTTTAGTTGAATAAATTTCATTCATTAATTTTATGTATACATTCTTCAAATGATTTGATTCAAGTGATTATATTTATTTGACTTAATTATTTAATCAAGGTTTAAGTTCATTAATATTTGTGTTCATTTAATTTATTTAAATCTATCTTAATTCATTTAAATGAAGATTTTGATTCATTTTTAATTTAGGTTTTGGTTTTACCATGTGTTAAGATTTTATTAATTAACTCAACTCCTTCAGATTAAATTTTGTTTATCAATTCTTAACCTAGGGGACTTAGGCTACTTTGGGCAACAATCCGAACTTAGGCCATTTCAAGTTGCTAAATTATTTTAAGTTTAATTGATTTTGTTAATCACTATTATTTGATTTTAGAATTATATGATTCATCAACTTAAATGGATTTAAGGAATTTCTAATTAATGAACTTCACATTTGAATATGAAATTTAGAGGTTAATTAGTTTTGATTTTCTATTGATTAGTTGATTTATCATGGATTTGATAAGTGATTAACTTAAGGCTTAATTTTTATTTTCTTTCATTTCATTAAACCCTAAGCATATGATTAATCACATTCTTTAACTTTAAAGGGTTGTATTATTTTCTTCAAGTGTTTTGATGTTAATGAAAATGTTTAAAGTTGCTTTTATGAATTTTCCTAATTTTCTCATAATTGTTTATTTAATATTTCATGTAGATTGACATAGAGATTGAAAATTTAATAACTTCCAATCTAGAGATCAATTTGTCTTTAAATTTTTATAGCAAGAGGGGTTCCTTGCTAGTTTAATTTTTCTAAAGATTCATTTTGATTAGATGTGTATTTTAAGACTAATTAAAGTCTTAATTATTTCACTAAAATTTAAATTTGGCCTAAATTATCCAAAATTAATTAGGGGTTTTAATTTTTCCTAAATTTCTCTCTGAATGATGCATCCATAAATGGTTTATATGAAATTTTTGGAAATTTACTTGATTTATTATGATTTTTCTAAGTTTAGATTGATTAATTTAATTAATTACTTAACTAGATTATTTTATGGTTTATTAAATTTAGAGAGTTTTAGTGTAGTTTTTTAGGTTTATTATAGTTTATTATGATGATTTAAATTATTTTCATAAATTTTCATGATTTTTTAGATTTGAAATTAATTTTTTTCAATTAGGGTTTAAGGTTGTAAATTCCATATCTTTTTATTTACTTTGTAGTAAATTATGAAAAATTCACTTAATGTGTGTCATGACCCTTATTTTATTTCCCCAAAGTTATAAATTAATTAGATGAGTGGTTTATTTTGAGATTAATTTAAATTTGATTATTATTATTTAAACTCAAATTAACTCAAAATTACCCTAAACTAATTATGAATTTTGGGTTTAACGGATTCATCTCATTGAGATGAATCCATAGAGTCTTTATTTGAATTTTTTTATGTGTATTTTACATTTTATAATTTTTTTTTTTTTTCATATTTTTAAACATTTATTTGAATAAAAAATTTAGGATTTTCCTATTTTAATGGGTGGCCCTGACATGGCGTTGATTACCACGTGGCCTTGCACCATTGTGCCAATTAAAATCCACGTGAATCCCACATCAAAAGCGGCATGGATGCGGGATTCACTGGAGTTGTCTAATTACAGATCAGACGACCCAAATTTGAACCTGATTTCCTTAAGGGATTAAATTAAGTTGTTCTTATAGACATGAGTTATTCATTCCATATAGAAGGAACGGATGATGAGAATTATCTCCCCTCCTTCTATCAGAGAACTGAGGACCCTCCATACTTTGGAGGTGATCTCTAATGATTAGAGCAACAAAACTGTGTCATTTCGATTACAAATCGATCAAGGGTCGATTGACAACCAATTTAAGTAGCTTGGTCTCAATTGAGATCAAGTTGGCTTCACAAAGGACTAAATTGTGATCTTATAGAAGTCAATTTTAAAGCATACCTCACTGTCGTTGATCCTTGTTGGAGGGACCAGTTCATACACCTTCATGAGATGTGTAGAACCTCTGGGAGAAGTTTCACTCCTTACCTCCACATGGATCACCATGGAGACCAACCCCCACCCCGTCTCCATTGGGTCTAGTGGTTTTTCGGCTTGTCATCAACGTGGGGGTAAAGTATTGTTCGACTTCGTTCAAATGGGCTTAAAAATTTTGATTTTCCATACTTCCATGTTTGGCCAAGAGTTTCTTTGCTTCTTGCCACCAATTTTATCCAATTTTTAACCTCTTGGTAGCGAAAGGGTCTGGGAAGGTTTCAAGTCTCCTTCTCTTCACCTTAAGCACATGTGAGAATGATTGGATCCATAAAAGGGGGTTGTTTTCCTCTCTTTCCATATATGGCTAAGAGCCATATGTAGAAAGCTTTAGGTGGCTAGAATCTGATCACTGGTGGTGAAAGTGTTGGCTAGGGGGTCAGTTATGTCTCTCTTACCCTTGGGAGTGTGTTTGAATGAAATCCTTGAGGGGAGGAAGGCTCCTCCTCTCTTTTCTCACTTTGGTCGTGAGCTTGTCCTCATGGAATCCATGGTTTTCATCCTATGGAGGAAACAAAGTTCCTCTTTTCTATGGTGATGATTGCCCTTGGAGGTTAGCTCCACGGGGTGGTTAGTTGATTGAGAACACTCCAAATCATGGAGGATGAAGATTGAAAGGATAATGGAGGGAATGCTTTTGTATTTGGGAGAGTTTGTATTAATATTCAACCTCACTCCTCCTATAGCATATTCCTCTCTTCCATGGCATCTTACATGGCTTTCCACCTCATATATATCTTTTGGTATAATGGTTGGCTTCCCAAACCAAACCCAAGGTGAGCCATGAGTAAGACTCAAGCTAATTTCAATTAAATTTGGATTTAAGTTCTTTGGATTGATCCATTGGATTTTCTTTTACTTTCAGTTAATTTATTTGTTAATTAGATTTATATTCAAGTTATAATTATGCTTAATTTTTTTTGAGAAAGCTTAGAAGCGAATTGACCCATGGGATTGTATTTTTATTTAGTCTTAAGCTAGTTTCATCCATTTGATTAAGGATGAATCAAATTGGATCTTTAGGCTCAATTGGTCATTTTGGGATTTAATTTATACTTTAATTATGTTTAATTGATGATTTATAATGTTTTATATTAATTAATTTCCTTTAATTTCAAATTGATTTTGATTTTATTTTCATTTATATTATGTTTAGACTCCAATCATGTTTATTCACATGTGTGAGATGATTTGGAGTGACTAATTTCATTTTACTTAGAATTGATTTTAATTTTAATCAAATTAAACCCAAATTGGGTTTAATGGGTTAAGTTGAGTTCATTTGGGTGTAATGACCAAATTGGTCAAATTAGACCCAATGATTGGTTGGATTGTGTTTAATTATGATTTGCAAATGATTTTAGATAATCAATTTAAGTTTATTTTAATTTGATTTGGGTTTTGGATCCAATAGGGTTCGTTTATGCCCATTTAGATCAAATGATCTAATTAGGATAATTATAACCTTATTGGGTATATATTTCATTAATTCATGTTTAAACATGTTTATTTTCTTATTTGGACCATTTAAAATTATCTCATTTAGTCAAATTTTGGTGGCTTGACCTATGACTTAGTGGGACCCACATAAGTCAAACTTATGTCAAATGGGTTGACTAGATTTGACTTTGATTTAGATTTGATCTCACGCTTTCATTTGATTTAGATTAGAATTTATTTTAATTTATTTTAGTTTCTTTAAATTTAATTAATTTTGAGCTTTAAATAGGGTAATTAGGTTAACCACCTTAATCTTCATTCTTTAAACTCAAATGGATTCAAATTTCAAGTGGAATATGTTTGGTTTAATTCTTTATTTATGTTAGAGATTTCTGTTGACTCAACCTAATCTCATTAGGTTAGATCAAATCCTAAGAAGGATGCACTAGTCACTAGGTGCATTGTCTTGAGTTTCTAATTAGGAGGCTTTTAATCTAGAATTAGATGTCCTAATTACTAGTTTAGGGATGATGTTAACCTCAACCAAAAAAGAGGTTAACAAGGACATAGTTTCTTTGAGCTTAATTTAACCTTTATTTTGATAGGCTTTTCTTTGGGATAGCATAGCTCTTCTTCAAGTCAGTTGATGTTGCAATCACGTAACATGTCTCTCTTCTAAGTCAAAAATTATCCTTACCATAATTTTGACATATATTTATGACTCGACTCATTTCTCTTAAAACCTCTTATTTAGGATTTTTTGTGTCAAGTTGTAAGTGGGCCATATACTCTTCCAACTTGATTGGCCTTCAAGATGGTTACTCATACTCCTCAAAAAAGTCGATCATCTTTTGTATCTATAATTTTAGTTTTTGAAGTTTTCTCCTTTTTCTTGATTGACAAGATTTTGATGAAGATGATTGATTGATTTTTGTCTATTTCTTTGTATTATATAAAATTACCCTTTATTTGGTAAGTGCATCTTTAGATAGATTTTACGTTTTAAAGAGTTCTTCCACCAAATGCTTTTTATAGCTAGAAGAATGTTAATCATTCTTTTAGTTTTTTTTTAAGATGAATGTCTCTCAACCATCTTCTTCTTCTAGTTATGGGGCTTTGCTTCTATTATTACTTATATTTTATATTCTGATTGGATCAACTTATTTTCCTTTTGCATCTTGATTTATAGGTACTACAATAACATTCACCTTCTCTTTTTTAGGATGTATGAATATGCTATCAAACAAGGTAAGCTCCCCATTTCAATAACTTCTTTCTACCCAATCTTTGAAGGTGAAACAATCCTTAATTGGGTAACTTATAAATCTATGGTATGGACAATAGTTGGGATCGTCAACTTTGTTAATTTGGTCAAGTTGACATGGTTCTGACAATCCAATCCCAACTTTAGGGCATGTTTAAAAATTTTAGCCGAACATTTTCTTTTGAATGAATACTGCTTAGTCATTTTATCTTGGAGAGTAAAACCTTTTTTGTTATCCTCCATTGGCTTTGTTGCATGTCATGAGGTCGTTGAGCCTCCATTTCCTTTTTTTTATCAACTGTAAATGTAAATTTTGTATTCACATCACTTTTCTTTAAATCATATGATTTGATTTGCTTTCCTTTCCTAGAGGAGTTATTATTATAACCAGTACCCTTTTGCTTGGGCAGCCTCTCAAACTTGGCTACACAATCCAATAATTCTTGGAATGTATTAATTGTGATCTTGGCTAAATATGGAGTCATTTGATCATCAATATTCCCCATTAAGAGTTCTATTGCATGCTTTTCTATGAGTTGTTGGTCACATTTCACAGTCATATTTCTCCATCTTGTGATAAATTTAATGACACTCTCATCCTTTCTTTTATTTTCTATGGTGAGATCTGTAATTGTCACTTTATTGGTTGCTCCTGTAAATCTCTTGATGAAGTGTTGCTGACCTCATTTTTGGATGAGGTTAATACCATTCTCAAGAGAACAATTAGGATTCCTAATCCTAAATTTGAAGTCTTCTAATTAAGCACCTAGGACACTACACTTGTTCAGCCATTAAAAACCTATAGAATTCAAATCTCTAATAATCCAGATATAGTTTTGATACAGTTTGAGATTACACTAGATTAATCCTAAATCATTGGTCAAAATGCATTGAAACATTGTGAAGTTGAAATTAATGTGAATATACATAGTAGATTAATTTTTTATAATTTACTGAATAATAAATCTAAATATTCGAAATTTCAAACTCCAAACCCTAATTTGATAACATAACTTAAAATTAAATTAAATTAATTATGAAAATTTATCAAATCATTTTAAATCATCATAACACACCCTAATGAACATAAATAAATCATTGAAACTCTCTGAAACTTAATGAATTATAAAATCACTTAATTTGGTCTTTAATTGAATTAATTAATTTAATTAATCTATCTAAACTCAAATAAATCATAATAAATCAACCAAATTCCCCAAAAAATAAGAATAAACCCTCTATTAATGCATATTCTAAGGGGGAATCAAGGAAAAATAAAACCCCTAAATAATCCTCATTAAATTAGGCTTAGTTTTGGTTTTAATAAATCAATTTAAATCTTAATTAACCCCAAACTATACATCTAATTAAGGCAAAATTTTGAGAAATCAAATTGGCAAAGAACCTCACTTATCATAAAAATTTAAAACCCAATTCATCATTGTATTGGGAATTCTTGAATTTCCAAGTCTATAGGTCAATTTAAAAATAATAATAAATAAATAAATCATAGAAATTAAAAAATCCATAATATAAACTTAAAACATCATAATTGAGATCAGAACACTTAAATAAAAAAAACCCAAACAATCCAAAAGTAAAAGACCCTAATTAAACATAAGTTAATTATTATGAATAAGTAAAAATGTATAATTTAATTATATTCCAAAAATTAATAACCAATTAACCATGATAAATCCATTAATAAGTTGAAATATAAAGTTCACTAACTTCTGAACTTTGTAATCCATCAACATATAAATACATTAATGCTATTTAGATTAAGGAATAAAGATGCCATAAATGCAAATATGAAATATTAATTATAATTGAACTTTAGGGTAAGTTTAATTGAACTTAAAATGACATAGGAATTAAAGTAGCAAATGATATAAGAGTTAAAGCAACTTAGGGTAAGTTTGGTTCACATAACATAATAGCAACTCTTCTTTAAACTTCTTAGGTCATAATGTATAAAGGAAATTACATTATGTTAATTGATAAAATGAACTTTCCAAACAACAAAATTATCACTCTCTTTAAATTCATTAAAATGAATTAAAATATTCTATAATGTATGAATATATAACTTGGAATCAACCATATTAACCTAAGTTCATTAAAAAGCATTAAGAAAATTAAAAAATTGAAATAACAAAGATCAAACAATAAGTTAAAATTTGAATAATCAAATTATGCAAATGGGTAAATTGAAAAATGTTAAACTTAAGATTAAAATGTAAATTTACTTAAGTAACTAAATAGCAACAAAATGAACAAACGAAATCAACTTGGAAAATGAACATGATACATACATCTAAATGTAATAAGTAAACTAAATGCATTACAAATTTAAATAAACAAATAAAATAAATATAACTTAATGAAACATTTAGTTATATGAAATTAAACATAAAGGTTTACCCTATATAAAACATAACAAAACTAATGAACAAAATGAAAGACTGAAAAATATAATAACTTAAATATGTTGGGTTAATATATTGAAAACAAACTAAGCAAAAATAAATATTAAATATGAACATTAATAAAAAGAATGAAAATAAACCAAATAAAAAAGGAATTAAAAAGAAGAATCAAATTTTAAAAGAATTGAAATTATAAATTTAAATTCAAATAAAATCATATTAATGAACCCAAAAGGATTAATTAAGATAAAGATCTTAGTTAGATATTTAGGATAAACCTTCACTTTAGAGTGGAGACTTCATCCTATTAGGAATTAGGATGTTGAATGGAATGGGTTCCACCCAAAATGGAACCCATTATATTCTTCATTCTTGAAAACCTAATCCAACTTTAACATAAAAATGTACATAAAATGAAAATGAAATTGCAAATCATTAAATCACTTAAAAGGAAACCACCCTTGGTAAAGTAAACTAGTTTGAAACCAAAAGAACAAAAAAAAAACTTAAAGTTATGAAACTTAATAAATTATAAAAGTCCAATTGAATCAAATAAACCTTAAAACCTAAATTACAACTTGAAACTAAAAAGGCCTAGTAATGTCTTACCACAAAAACTCCAATTCTTCACACACTAGATTATTAGGTCATAGACCCTAGGCTTAAGTTAAGTTGTTATGTGATTTTCTATGATAATTTATGATGTTATGATGTGGAATGCCTTTTTATTTTTTGTGGTGTACTGTTATAGATTGGATGGCTAAGATTAATTACAGTTAGTCTAGATGGTAGAACGTTATTTTTAGAATTAACATTGTCTCCTACAAGGGGATATGCTAAAAGGGACTATCATTATAAATAAATTATAAAATTGCTATTTTGCATGCAGGTGCTAAATAGTACCTTGGTATAGCCCAATTGGATAGGTGGACTTAGCAAGCAACTAATGCTAAGCCCGTATGTTTGTAAAATATAACATTTGAGTGATACTTGTATTTTCCTGACATATATTTTGCAAGACTTAGAATTTTATTTTGAATTTAAAATATAAATTTGAGTTTAGAATTAGGTTATAATATGCAGGGTCTAGGATTAGCAAGAGCTGACCATACTAGTAGATAGTTGTAGTGGTCCCCTATGAAGCCTAATAGAGGCCCCTAAAGGAGGAGATGATCCTGGAAAGAAGACCTATAGATGTAAACTTTTAGTTCTAAGATCAACTGTATAAGAGGAGAGTTTGATTGTATAAGTGAGGAGCTCGGCTACATATTTTCTCTTTCTTTCAAGGTGTACAGTAGTACCCGGCTGCATTGGCCTTTCTTTAATTTAAAATTGACTTGATTTGTTTTTGTGAGAAATAAAATCAACCTATTTTTTAGGTTTGTTTTTGTGTTGTGCTTTCTATGATGAATGCTGGATGTAGGCTCATATGAAAAATTAAGTTTTCCACTCAACATAAATCTAATCAACTCAAACACAAAAATAAAGAAAACTTAAAATCTCACATAAATTAAAGCCTTAGGGATAACCTAAAATACACTATAAATAATTAACATTTGAAAATCATGCAATCATATAACTCTAATTTTTGAATTTATTGGTCCACCCATTGCAGAAAAGGGACATCTAACATGTGAGGATAACTGCCTTCTTGGGAAAGTCTGTCTTTCTCTTATTAGTTTGGCCCATAACAATTTCTAATTACATGGCATTTAGGCTTAAAAATGCATACCACAAAGTCCTAAATGAATCATGAGGTAAAACACTTAAAAGCTAGAATATGTGCATACATTTCATACCCAACATGATCATATGAATTAGGGAGTGAGTCTAGGTTCTTAAATTCTTAAAAATATAGTAGCCTAGCCATCTTGCATACATGACACTTAGCATCATGGATTTATAATGCATTTAAGTGGTGTTAGCTAACAGCCCTTCTGGGTAGGTTGTAAGTCCAGAAGATTTCAAGATAGGCCTATTCTCTCAAGTGAGAGGAATGGCTAATAATTCCCAAAATGAAAGTAGGTCGAGCATCTGACTTGTGTTAAAGTACTTATAGACTTAGGTTTTGAAGCATCCTCCTTAGAGTAAATCTTCAACCCAAGGCATTTCTTCAATCTTGTGATATTAGAATCTAAGCTTTGGATTTCTAAGAAATTATCAACTCAAAAGTTAAATTAAATTATAAAATATAAAGCTGAATGATAGGATCATTGAAATGCCTATTGGACATCCCAATATCACCAGACATTTTCTTCTTTATCTCGTTTGACTTACAAAAATAAGTCTTTCCACTTTGGATCATTTTCAATTGAAATTTCAAATATCATTCCTTTAAAAACCAACTTTGAACTCTATAGAAATAATAATTTATTTCTTTAATTGAGAGTATTCTTACTAAGAGACCCATCATTTGTAAGATGTAATTAACTGTAGGGGCTTGCCTTATTAGGAACCATGAACCTAGTTTAAAATAAACCCTAATCTACTTTTCATATAGTTCAGAGGAAAACTCTCTGTTACATAAAAAAGCCATTTGCCTTAGGAGTCTTTTATTAAATGATTGAATCCATTATAAGATAACATGTTTATCTTCTAAGATAATATGTTTACTCTTTAATGACACATTTGATCATTTAAATAAGAAGTTGCTAAACTCTATGTGATGTCATAAATTTTTCCATAGGGATATTTTCCATCGACTTTGCTGGGGATCAGGGTATGGGTCTGCTAAACTTCGTTTCACTCAAGGAATGTGGTGGAGCACTCAATTTTGTCTGAGGAACACTCTAACTTCAATTTCCATTAGAGGCTGGGAGACTCTTGTGGTTTTCTTCTCCTCCTTAGTTGGCCAAAGTTACTTGATGTCTTTGGAGGCTAGCTCCAAGGATCCTCAGCTGTTTGATAGTTATCCAAGGCTTGAGGAGGTGGAATGCTAAGGGAATGAGGAATTGGGAAAATTAGATTTGGCTTCATATAATCCCTCTTTGCAAGGTATATTCCAACATTTTGGATGCATTTGGGCTTGATTAATCCACTTAGTTTTGGCTGCCAATCATCTTAAATTCATTTTAGGAAAAGTTAGAGTGCATTCCAAGGGATTGGGTTTGAACTTGGGTTCAATTATATCATTTAAAGAATTTTAATTTAAGTTGAGCTAACTCATTTCATTTGGTGGATTAAACTAGGCTAATGCTTTAATTACATTAATTTTATTCTTTATGATGTTTTCAATTAATGGATTTTATGGAATTTGCAATTATCTAAGAGTTTATTCCATATTAAACCCTTTATGGCTTCTGTGGGTTGGGATGGATTGGATTGAGTCAAATGACTTATTTGGTTCAATTATAATGTATTTGTATTTCAATTATGTTGATACAAGGATTTAGAATGCATTGGATCAATCAATTTCATTTACTTTAGGTCTAAAACCCAATATGGTCCATCTTGGTCTTATGCGTTAAGCTTGGGTTAAGTTTGAATTTGATTGAGTCAAATGACCAACTTTGACCGAATTAGATTTTTTTTGGACTCCAAGCATGCTTAATCATATGTGTGAGATAATTTGGAGTGGTTAATTTCATTGGATTTCAATTTTATTACAATTTGAACCCATTTAACCCAAATTGGGCTTAATGGATTATGTTTGGGTCCATTTAGGTCAAATGACCAATTAGGTCAAATTAGAATGATGGATTGAATTATGTTTAATTATCATTTCTAAATGATTTTAGATAATTAATTTGGGTTAGCTTTGATTTGATTTGGGTTTGAACCTAATATGATCCATTTAATCCATTAGGTCAAATGACCTATTTTGCCTAATTAAGGCCTCATTAGATATATATTCTCTTAAATATTTTCATGTTTAAACATGAATATATTACCATTTTGACCACTTAGAATGACTTTATTTGATCAAATTTTATTGGGTTGACCTTTGACTTGGTGGGACCCACTTAAGTCAAACCTATAGTGTTGACCACTTTTTCATCTTAATTTGAATTTGAATTCATGTAAGCTTTTAATTTTATTTCATGGTTATATTTGCTTTTAACTTGTATTTATTTTGATTTAGTTTGAATTTCTTTAAGCTTAAATGATTTTATGATAAAATAAGGTAATTATGTTAATTACCCTATTCAGCTTGATCTAAGTTCAAATGTCTTTAGATTTCAATTTATTTAGGTTTAGGATTTGAATTTAGTCTAGGTCTATCCATTCTTATTGAGTTGGATTAAATCTAGAAAGGTGCATTAGGCCACTAAGTGAAGTGTCCTAGGTATCTAATTAGGATATTTCAAATATAGAATTAGGTATCCTAATTATTAGTTTTAGAAGTAATATTAATCTCATCCAAAAATAAGGTCAACAATGGGTAATAGCTACCTAGTGGTGGATATTATAACAGTATTGAGGCTATTATTGTGGTTGTCTCGGTGGTGGAAGAGTTGGAAGAGGAGGTTATTGGGGCTAGGGGTTTTCGGGCTAAGTTCTCATGAGCTACTTCCCTTTATCTAATGCTAAAACTACCCTGTGCTTCTTCTCAAAGAGTTTATAGGGATTATTATTAAAGAATGGTAAACTTTAGCTAAATGAAATGGTAATTTGTTCCCCATTTCTGCTCAATAACATGTTGCTCCAATAGTTAGGGTTCACATATTATGCTAAGGTTTCTCCACCTTAGAATGTAGTCGACTAGAGACTCATGTGGTTTTTGAGTGAAATCTTTCTCCACCTCAGAGGGATTTACATATCAGTTAAGGTTTCTCCACCTTAGAGTGAAATCTTTCTTCATTGATTTCACCACCTTAGGTGGCTTGAAATAGAAATAATACTAAGTAAGCAGCATAAGTGGCTTGACAACCCAATCCATAGATATAACACTCATAGGTGTAGTAGTAAATGAAGCAGAAATAACAGTAATGGTGGTGCTGCAATATCTCGAACTTGTACTGGAAGCTCCTGCTTAGCATTCACCCTCTCCTAGTTGACCTTTATGACATGTAGACCTATTAGTGTAGTTGAGGTTTGAGCTGGATCAGGCACCTACAAAGAAAATTTATTTAATTTAGAGATATCTATTTAGAGATTTGTAATACATAAATATTCCAACCTTCATTGGTCTTAAGGAAATCAAATGGTTCACTAGAGATTTCTTTAACAGAACTAATAGCATGTTCCATTAAATACTTTGGGTATCATTATTGCTTCTGATCTATAGCTTCACTCGAGCCAATCTTTGAAGATAATGCAATACTCCATGAAATGACCTACCTTGCAGTGGTAGAGACAAAGTTAATATCATCACCCTTGCCCACATCTCCTGGCTTCATGGGCTTGGGTAACTATATATTGAGCATTTTGTGAAGATTCTTTAAAATTTTTTGATCACCTCCAACTTTAATGAATATGTCTTATTTAGGTTATCGATAAAAATAAGTTGGTAATAGCTACCTAGTAGTGGATACTATAATGGTAATGAGGTTTCTACTATTAGTTGGCTCAGTGGTGGAAGAGGTGGAAGAGGAGATTGTTGGGGCTTGGGGTTCTCAAGCTAAATTCTCATGGGTTGCTTCTTCTTGTCTAATGCTAAAACCACCCTATGGTTCTTCTCAAAGAGTTTATAGGGCTTGGGCTTACAGAACTTATTGGAGAAGGGTAATTATTTAGCTTCCTCTTGGAGGTTACCAACCTTTTTAATCAGCTTTTCAAAAGTCTTAATGATGACACCATTGAGCATGAATTTTATAGGACCATGGATGTTATTGTGAAGAATATCAATATCATGTTGCTCCAATAGTTGGGGTTCACATATTATGCTAAGGTTTCTCTACCACTATGTCTCCTATTATGACCCTCTATTGTGCCCCTGTGAACATCTTGACAAAGAGTTGCTCTAATTCTACAAAAGTCTTTACTGAACCATTGGGAAATTCAGCATACCAATCAAATGTAACTCATCTCAGGCTATTGAGGAATAATATAAATAGTAGAGCATCACTACCTCCAGTATTATAGCAATAAGCTCTAAAGTGTGTGATATGCTACTGTAGGTTCCCACTAGCATCAATGACTTTTAAAGATGGTTTTACAAACCCTTAAGGTATTACACTGCATCAAATTCCTCAAGGTAGGGTTTACCATTTAGAATTGATGAAGCCCGTTGGGTTTGCACCAATTATTCCTTTACTTGATGTTCCACCAATGGCTTGATATCCCTTTCATGTAATATTATGCTTTCCATACCCTTCCTATGTAGATTTCTTATATCCTCATTTACCAAAGTAGTGCACTTATGTCTATCATAACTATCTATCGGCCTCTAGGGGTGTGGCTTGGGGCACTATTGCTTGACCTTGAAGGGAAAAGGTGACTAACATGATCTCTTTTACCCACATTTTTATAGAACTTATTTGGCCATTTTTCTACTTTAGTTGTTGCAACAATCATTGTCTCTAGTCTGACACCTTATCTTCATTGATCATAGCACTTAATGCATCAGCACTATGATGGTGTTCTTTATGTAAGAATGTCCTAGTGTCCACCATTTAAACTTTTATGGTCTATTCCAAAAGGTCATTCTCATCAACATTAAAATCTGCCATGTCTTTATCTCAGTCATCTCCGATTATCTCTTTGATTATGACCCGATAGTCAGCTATGATTTCCTCTAAGGAATGGTCTCCTACCTTTTGGAGATCTATTGGTACATATCTAGAATGATTACCAATTATGACTTAACCTTCAATACTCATACTATCTCAAACTCAGTGCTCTGCTTATGTATTGGTTGGCTAAGAAACTTCACATGTACAAGCCTCCTCCTCTTTCTCCATCTCCTTTCCATTAGATGCTTGTAGCAAAGCAACAATTATGCTCTTAGGCTATTATTCCTTCTCTATTGATGAAGTGGGAGGCTAAAAGAAGAACCCAACCTCATACCATCAGAGTGAAAACATAGAGGATGGCCCTTAGGTCATAATCTATTCACTAGGTGTGGGGCCTTTCAATCCATTGACTATTATTGATATTTAGTTGGAACCTTAGATGGTGCTACTTGGACTGGTGGTGGTCAGTGATGAACTAAGAAGTGTGGTGGGGAGCACACCATCTACAACATAACTAGGGATCCCCTTTCTATTCTAGCCCAGCTAGGACAATATGATCAAACCCACCTGTTTGGTCAAACTACTAACTAGGGTATCTATCCATAAGGGTGGAGGCTGATAAATTTCCAACAAACCTTCTACTAACTCTCTAGTCTACCTATGTGGCCACCTTGGCCTCTATGGCTCTCTACTTATGGATAAACACTCCTAGGGATAATCTTCTTCAATTCCTTGACTAATGTTGACTCAGAGCATCCATGTACTCTCCCTACTCTCCTATGTGTAGATCTTAATCTAGCATAGGGCTTCATCCTATCTTTGATAGGTTTCTCATACTCAAATGGTTATGGCGATGAAGCTGTAATGTGATAAACATTTTTTTCTCCCTCTATGATTGAGAGTTGGTGAAACTTACTACCATCAAGGAGGGGAGAGGTCTCATGAAGAGATCCATTCCCAACTACATTGGAGACAGACCCAATCAACCTAAACATCTTCTTATAGCTCTTCATCTTCTTATTGTTGTTCCTTCTTTTGGTCTTAGTGGTGGTGTGGGAACCTCTATGCCATTTCTCTTTATAAAGGAAAACTTAGTCTCTAGTTTTTTATCAAACTATAATAGGGGCTACTTATCAGTGACTTCATCATGGTTGACTATGATAAGGGATGGGCCATCACAAATGACTTTAAAGTGATCAAAGCCTAGCCCATACTTAATGATAAGAGAGTTGGTGAGGAAGGTATGATCCACAACTAGGTCCATACTAGTGGTAAAGGAAAAGCATGAGCTTACTAGATGACATGGAGTCTTAGTGAAGGTTGAAGGTTGTTCTAAGAGTGCTTGTTCCTATTGAGAGAACAAGTAAACTATTAATTATTTAATTTAAGTTTATAGATTTGATATTTTAGACCAACACTCATCAGATTAAGTTATGATCAATGGGATTCAAAAGGATTGGAGATATTTTGAACTTCAAACCATGATATGAAGTGGGATTCAAGAATTTATGATTTCAATAATTAGGATTCTATAAACCTAACTTTCCATGCTTGAGCATGGCAACCAATTTAAAGAGGTGGTCAAATATTTTGCTAACTTTAGTGATTAATCTAAAATTGATTGAATTGACTTATAGGGGAGGGGGGTGTCTAATGAGAGGATTTAGAACCTACTCATTAGTTAGTGGTAAACAAGAGGATTTGAACCAAGGATATAAAGATGCTGGTGACATTTACCCAAGGATGAAATGAACAAAATATTCAGTGGAACAAATAGTAGCCTAAGACTATGAGTGTCATAAACTTACTACTAATATGTTGGGATACAACCTAACTACTAAAGATTAAAAGAGTAACATTGCCTATTGGAGTAACCAGAAAAATTTATGGTGCTTAAAAATTATGAGGAGAGGACACCACCTAGATCTTATAGGATATTATGAGGAAAATTTATGACACCACATAGGATTTAGGAATTTCTTATTTTGGATGATCAAATGCATCATTAAGGAGTAAATATATTATCTCAAAAGATAAATATGTTATCCTATAATTGATTCATTCATTTAATAAAATAATCCTATGGCTAATGGGTCTTTAATGTGCCAGAGAATTTTCCCCTGAACTACATAAAAAGTAGAACAAGATTTATTTTAAATTGAGCTTATGGTTCCCTATAAAGGCAATCCTCTATAGTTAATTACATCTTAGGAATGAAGGGTCCTTTCCTAAGAATACTCTTGATTTAAAAAGTAATTTATTATTTTTATGGAATTCTAAGTTGGTTTTCATAAAAATGATATTTAGAATTTCAATAGAGAATGATTCAAAGTGGAAAGACTAATTTTTGGAATCTAATATGAATGAAGTAAAAAATGGTTATTGATACTAGATGCCCAATAGGTATTTCAACTATCCTACCACTTGGCTTTAAATTTTAAATTTTAATTTAGATTTTGAGTTGACATTTTCTTAGAAATCTAGGGCATAGATTCTAGTAGCTTAATACTGTAGAGATCCTTAGAGTTAAAGACTTACTCTAAAGAGGATGCATCAGAATCTAAGTCTATATTTGCCTCTAACACAAGTCAAATGCTCGACCTAATTTTATTTTTGAGAATTATCAGGCATTCTTCTCACTTGAGGGAATAGACCTATACCTAACTCTTTTGGACTTATAACCTGCCTAGAAGGGCTGCCAGCTAGCACCACCTAAATGCATTTTAAATCCATGATGCTATGTCTCATGTATGTAAGATGGCTAAGCTATTGCATTTTATGAAAGAATCTAAGAACCTAAACTCACTCCCTAATCCCTAAGATCATGTAGTTCATGAAATGTACCTAACTAATGACATTATTATTTTTTAAATATTTTGACTCGGGATTCATTTAAGGCCATTGGTTATACAGTTTATGCCAAAATACCATGCAATTAAATTTGGTTATGGGCCAAATCATTAAAAGAAGTTAGACTTCCCTAAGAAGGAAAACATCCTCATAGGTTAGATACCCCTTATGTGCAATGGGTGAAGTGCCAAATTCAAGAGTTCAGAGTAATATGATTACATGATTTTCAAGTGCTAATTATTTGTAGTTGATCTTAGGTTTTCCCTTAGGGCTTTAGTTTGTGTGAAATTTTAAGTTTCTTTATTTTTGTGTTTGAATTGATTAGATTTAAGTTGGGTAGAAAATTTATTTTTTCTATGAGCCTATGTCCAGGCATCCATCACAGAAAACATAGCACAAAAAGAAACCTGAAAAAGCAAGTTGATTCAATTGCGCACCTAGAATAAATCAAGCCAATTTTAAATTAAAGAAAGGCCAATATAATCAGGTATCGATGTACACCCCAGAAGAAAGAGCAAATGGGCAGCTAAGCTCTACCCTTATACAACCCAATCTAGAACTATAGTTTAAATCTATGGGTCTTCTTCCTAGGATTGTCTCCTTTTTTAGGGACCTCTATTGGGCTTCACAAGGGACCTCTACACCCATCTTCTAGTAGGGTAATCTCCTCTTAATCCTAGACCCCATAGATTCTAACCAAATCCTAAGATCAAATTTACATTTCAAATTCAAAAATAAATCTTAGGCCTAGCAAAATAAATGTCAAGAAAATACAAGCAGTGCACATTAGTTATATTTTACAAATATACAGGCTTAGCATTTGTTGCATGCCAAACCCATTGTCCTATTAGTCTATGCTTAAGAACTTAAGCGTGCCTGCAAGAAAAATAATATTTATAATTTTTTTATGACAGCGGTTCTTTTAGCATAGCCTCTACAAAAGACAACATTAGTTTTAAAAGGAATGTCCTATCATCCAATTTGATGGGAAAATAATCCTAGACATGCAGTCTAAAATAGTACATCATTAAGACATGAAAAGCACATCACATCACAACATAGAATATCATGGAATATCATAGATCAACCTAACTTAAGTTTACGGTCTCTGGCATAATGATCTAGTGTATGAAGGTACTAGGCTTGTGTGGTAAGACATTATTAAGCCTTTTTAGTTCAAGTTTCAGTTTGGATTTTGAAGTTTGTTTGATTTACCTTTGGATGGTTTCAATTTCAAATGTTTTAATGACTTGTGATTTTGTTTTCATTTTCAAGTTCACTTTTATGTTAAAGTAAAGTTTAAGTTTTCAAGAATGAAGAGTAGAATAGATTCCACTTTTGTGTGAAACTCATTCCATTCAACATCATATACCCTGATAAAATGAAACATTCATCCCAAGATGAAGATTCATTCCATAAGATCCTTAAGTATCTTAGTTAGCTCCATTTAGATTCATTTAGATGATTTGATTTAAATTAAGTTTATAGTTTCAATTCATTTGTAATTAAATTTTCTTTTAATTTTTTTATTTGATTATGTATTTCTTCTTGGTTTGATTTATTTTAATTTGATTTATTTTATTTAGATTGAGTTGGTTTAATTAATTTTTTTCATTAACGTTTAGTTTAAATTATGTTTATGTTTATTGAATTATGTTAACCTAAGACATTTAGAATAGTATTTTAATCCATTATTAATTTACATTGATTATGGATTTAAAATTTCATTAATTATTTGATTATAAATTTATTAGCCTTAAGGTTTAATTAAACTTAATATTCATTATTACTTTCATTAAACCTCAAGTATGTAAATGATCAAATTCTTTTATTTAGAATGTTGGAGAATTATCTTAAGTGTTCTCGTATTGATGAAGATTATTTAAGTAACTTTTATAAATTTTGATTTATGATTTTTTTAATTTATTATTTGATTTATATTTACCTAGAGGTTTGGAAATTCAATCATTTCCAATCCAAAGCTCAATTGAGTTAGAATTTTTTATGACAAGTAGGGTTCCATTCTAATTTCATATTTCCAAAGTTTCATTTTAATCAACTGCATAATTAGGGAGAAATTAATATTTAATTATTTCATTAAAACATAAATTAAGCTTAATTTAATGAAGATTATTTAAGGATTTTATTTTTCTTTGATCCCTCTCTGAAAAATGCATCTATTGAAGGTTCATTCCTAATTTTTGGAACCTTGGTTGATTTATTGAGATTTTCTTAAGGTTAGGTTAATAATTTGAATTAATTAATTTAATTAATTACCAAATTAGGCCATTTTGTGATATATTAAGTTTCAATGGTTTTCATTGATGTGTTTATGTTCATTAGTGTTTAATATGATGATTTAAAGTCATTTGATCAGTTTTGATGATTTATTTCATTTAATGTAAATTTGTTTCATTAAATTGAATTTTAGAGTTTAAAATTTAATATATTTTAATTTACATAGAAATAATTCATAAAAATTTGTTCTATGGTGCATTTTAACCTCAATTTCTGTTCCCTAAAGTTTCATTTCAATTGGATCAATGCTTTGGAATTAATTCAAGTTTCATTAATTTCATTTAAAGTCAAATTAATTTAAAATTATCCAAAATTAATTGAAAATTTTGGGTTTAATGGATTCTGCTCATTGAGATTAATCCATAGATCCCTCATTTGTATTTTTTAGATTTATATTTTATTTATTATGATTTTTTGAAGTTTTTGACATTTTGAATGATTTTTAAATCATTTAAAATGGGAAATACCATTTTAAATAGTGGCAATGATGTGGCTCCATTTCCACAGGGTGTGATGCCATTGGGCCACATAGAATCACACGATGGCCACATCAAAAGAGGCACCACGAGGGATGGATCCCATCCGTCCCTTCAAAGATTGAACAGTCCTAATTTCACCCATAGTTTCCTATCAGAATTCAATTAAATCGTGTGGTTAGATCTCTGATGTTTGTTCTAAATAGAAGGAATGGATGAAAGAGATCATTCCCCATTCATCTTCAGTGAGAGATGAACACCATTCATCAAATTTCATGGATTTTTGGTAATCGGAGGCCAAATTTGATGCAATTTTGATTACAAAATGATTAAGTATTGATTTACAATTGATCTATATAGTTTGATCCTTTTAGATATCAAATTTCTCTAAATCACAACCTAAATTGAAAGCTCAAATGGTGGTGTTCATGGCATACCTCAACTCCGATGACCTTCAGTGATGGGATCAACTCAAATACCTTTGGAATGATGTGATGAAGCCGTGGGAGAGAAGAATAGGATTGCCACCTCATGGATTAGCTTCTAGATCAACTCACAAAACATTTTCGGTGAGGTTGGTCATTTTTTGGCTTGATAATGGCAATGAACTTTAGTGAAGGTTCATTTAATGTCACCTCGACCTCTAGAACATGTTAGGATGTGTAATTTGAGGTGCACTACTCTCTCTCTCTCATTTTTACATTGGAAGATGAGAGATTGGCAGTCGGCTTTAGCCAAATTCTGGCTTGCCAGTGATGAGAGGTCAAGGGAATGCTCTCTTTCTTCTTCTTTTCACTTTATGAATGTTTTGGGATGAAAAGAGGGAGAGAAGAGTGCCTCTCTCCTCTCTTTCCATGCATGGCCGAGAGCCATGTATTTATGCCTCTAGGTGATCAAATTCTAACCACCGGTGATGGAAGGCTCAGCCAAAGGGTGAATTTGATCCTACTTGGCCTTGTGAGTATGTTTGGATGAGAAAATTGAGGTAAGGAATTCATTTCCTCCCTTTTCCTCCATTGGCCGAGAGCATTTTCCTTAGGAGATCCTCTCTTCTTCTTTTCTTGCTATCCCATCGAAGAAGCTAAATTCTCTTTTTTTGAGAGCTGGTTATTTGATTTTTAACCCTTGGAATCATCCTCCAATAGGTGGTTAAAGATTGGGCAAAGTCTAAGGGAGTTTGGATGAAGGGAGGAGGAAGAATCCATAAAGTATATTTACTTGGTATACTTCAACTTCATCTCCCTTTGACTTCATATATGGCTTTTGGTATCACCACCATAATACATAGGTTAGTCTTTGGCTACCCAAATCAAACCTAACTTGAGTTTGAGGTTGAATCCAAATCCATTTAAGTTGGATTGGAAGTTTGAACTCAATTCATGCCATTTGGAGTCAAAGTACTTTAGCTTTTTTATTTTGATTTAATTCATTTAATTTTGGCTTCAATTATATTTAATTGATGATCTATCAATTTTTTATTTAATTACCCTTATGATTTGAGTTGGTTTTAGATTTCATTTCAATTTAACCCATTTAGGTTAAATAGGATAAACTTGATTTTAGTTGGGTTCAAATGACTCATTTGGCATCATATGACTCATTTGGCTTAATTGAACTTTGTTTAGACTCCAATCATGCTTGATCACATTTGAGATGATTTGGAGTGATTAATTTCATTTGATTTCAAATTTATTTCAATTTGAAACCATTTGACCCAAATTGGGTTTAATGGGTTAAGTTTGGGTTCATTTGAGTCAAATGACCAATTTGATCAAGTTAGACTCAATTATTGGTTGATTATGTTTGATTATCATTTCCAAATGATTTTGAATAATCAAATTGAATTGATTTTAATTTTATTTAGGTTTGAACCCAACAGGACTCATTTAGACCAAGTGGTCTAATTAACCTAAGTAACCCTAAATAAATTAAAATTTCATGATTAAACATGTATATTTTATCTTTTGAATCATTAAGAATGATCTTATTTGATCAAATTTTGGTGGGTTGACCTTTGACTTAGTGGGACCCACATAAGTCAAACCCATATCAAAAGGGTTGATTAGATTTGACTTTTTTTTGGATTTTTATTCATTCATTTGATTTAATTTGAATATATTTAGTTTATTTGAAATTTTTTTATTTAATTCAAGTTTGGATTGAGTTTACCTAAACTCGTTAGGTTAGATCAAACTCAAGGAAGATGCACTAAGTCACTAGATGTAGTATCCTAAGTGCTTAATTAGGAGACTCCTAATTTAGGATTAGGTGTCCTAATTATTAATTTTAGAAATGATGTTAACCTCATCCAAAAATGAGAACAATAGTTACTTATTAAAATGATCCAAATATGACATCAAAGAATGATATACTCCCTAAAATAGAAATATCCCCTTATGATGGATTTAATCACTTAATATGGACTCCTAAGACTGATAGGTCTACCTGTAGACAAACTAAAGTAAGGTTTATTTTAAGTCGATTCTTAAGTTATCTATAGGGGCAAGCCCCCATAATTAATTAAATTATTTCTTAAAAAAACTCTTGATTAAAGTGATTGGCTAACATCTCTATAGATTTCAAAGTTTGATATCAATGGATTGGTGATCATTAGAAATCAACTAGAAGAGCTTATATAGAAAAAATTCTTAATGGAATCTGAAGGAGGATAAGTTGGAAGTGCTCATGGTATTAAAAGCCTAGTGAACTCTTCAATCTATCCTATGGTGAGATCTTATATTTTAAAGTAGAAAATTATAATCATTTAAGTTAATATTTTATTTGTTAGCTAAGACTTATACTAAGAGGCAATAATTTTTACCCATAGCAGCATCTGAGCCTATATTTAAAGTGCTCTAGCACAAGCTAAGAGTTCGGCATATATCTATTCATGAAAAATTAGAATGTATTAGTTCACTTCCATTAGAGAGAGTAAACATATCTTGACTTTTATGGACTTACAAGCACCTAGAGTGGCTGCCAAGAAAGAGCTCCAATGAGTTAAAAGCATGTGTTCAAGTCTAATGAATGCAAGATAATTAGACTATTAATTATTAAGATAAAGTCTAAGATTCTAAACTCACTCCTTAAGAGCCTAGATCATTGTTAGTATGATAGTATGTCCTAGACTAATGCAATAAAATTATATATTTTATTCATTTTAACTCAATCTTGGGTGGACAAGTATGCCTATATTCATGATGAAATGAAGTTATGGGCAATCTACGAGAAAGGTATTTTTCACTCAAGGGGATAATGCCAATGGAGTTGAGGTTAAAAATATGTATTATATTACACTAAACATATTAACTATTTTTATTTTTGAATTATAAATGCTTAATTTGTGAAGTAATTATTAAATTTTAATTAGTTATTAGTTAAACATGGAGTCGAGGTTACGACACTATCTAATTTTAGTGAGTTATTTATAATAGAAATCAAGAGATTAAACACTATAACTTTGACCATATTATTTTGTAACATAATTATGAAATAAAGTAAAATTACATTAATAGAGTAATAGAGCATTTATATCTTGAATTTTTATGAAGATTAATCATGCACACATGGAAATGAGTAAGAGGGGAGTGAATAACACTAAAGATTTATATGAAAGACCTAAGAAGGAATAAAGCATGTGAATTGCCCTAATTAAAATGAGTCTATTAGATGATTATTTATTACAAATATCAGCTTGTCCCAAACAATAATGAAGGTAGGAATATAAGGCGAGCTGCTATTGAAAAGTCATAAAGTCTATAAGAGGCATTCAACCTTGCGTAGCTTAGTGACAGTTGCTCGATAATGAAGGACAAATTGATATAATCCAATGAAGGCAACTAGGGTCTAGTGGTAGAAATTAGGTGGCAGTCTAGTCATGATGGTTGATCAATAGTTTAGTAATGTTGATCGATCAATCACCCAATGATGGCTATTGATCAATAACCTAAAGATGACTATTGGATAGTGGCCTTATGAAGAAAATTGTGTGGTGGCTCTATGATGGAGATTGAGCTATGTTCTATTGATGATGATAGCTATCTAATGACATTGGTTGATAGGCAATTTAGTGATAGTTGTAGGGAGATAGTTCAAAATAATAATCAGGCAATGACCTGATGATTGTGATTAAGTGGTTATCTAGCTATGATGATTGTCATGAATAGGGCTCTAGAAGTATTCAAGCTTTATAGCCCTCTTTAATCTCTAACTTAAGAGTCCTGCCATGTGAAGAATAGGGTCTAATTATAACTTTTAGGAATGGCATTTTGTATAAATATGGACAAAATCCATACAACTTTTTCAAATGGTCCAAAATGATCCTTTCAATCATGAGGTAATTTTTAAGCATTTAAATTCCTAAATGATATCTAAATTAAATAATCGTAGGTTCATTGGATTTATCTAATTAAGATGCTAGATTATACTATAAGCATGAAACTTCAAAGCATATTTAATGATCAAAATAATGTCTTAAGATATATAATTATGCTTCAAGCACTTGATTTAGACTCATTTGGACTCAAATTGGTGTACTTAAGATATATAATTATGATTAATCATGGCTATCCATTCTAATCATGCATAATGGATGGCCAATGATCCGTCATCCTGTGAGCAGTGGAAGATAGATATTGTTCACCTTCAACTACTCAATCCGAGGTCGCTGAAGCTTATTCGATGGAGAAAATAACTCCAAAATGATCAAGGAAAAAATCTAGTGAAATCCTCCAGTGGAAATCATATGAATATGAAATTTATTTCACAAAACACCATCACCTGGAGGTCAAAACTATGGTTGCTAGATTTTTACCTCACTTAAGCTAAAGATTGGCAGTCCACCGATAGAGGTACCTTCATCTTGAAGAGATGAATCCCTGTTGAGAAGATCTCAAGTTTTCTACCTATCGATTGGTCTGTGGACTGAATGTTGTCATAAAGCTCATCAAAATTGGTCAAGGGAAGCCTTGATGGTCAAATCACTCAGAAAATGATTTATTTTGATTCATCGGAGTGAGGTGAATGTGTGGGAAGAGTTAATTTCAATTTGGTATAGGTTTGAGGAGTTTGGATGAACAGAGCTCTTGTGTCTGATCAGTAGCTAGTCTCACCAGCAGTAGGGTGCATGAGAAGCTTGGAGGAGAGTGTGGGACTATGTGGAATGCTTTAAGTATGCTCTCTAATGAGTTTGAATGAATGGGGAAGAGTATACTCTCCTCCCCAAATGAACCAAGGATTGGGATTGGCTCAGCCTTCGGTAGCGTCTGGTTGGGATAGGTGGCCTAAGGTGAAAGAGAACTATTGAGGTGGATGAGTATGAGAGGTTAAGAACATGTAGTGGGTTGCTAGGGGTGTACACTCCTTCTTATGTGGACTAATGGTTGCCTAGGTGAGCTCACCTTCTCTTGTCCAAAGGCCAAACACAACAGCCTTGGGATAAGTTAAGATAGTGGTATTGTCCAAGAAGAGCCAATCATGGCTACCAAGGGCTGGGGAGTTGGAGAACCCATCCAAATGGAGATTTTGTCCCATTTGGAGGGCTTGGTTCAATGGGTTTGACTCAAACCAGGTTCATCATGGGTTGGGCCCACTAGGGCAAGCGCATGGTGACCCAAGGATGAATCATGTCAAATTTGGTTGGGTTTGGACTTGGTTTGGTTAGGATGTTTCCAATGATAAATTTGAAGTTGATTGGTGGCTTTGATAGTAATTGGTCTGGGCTTGGTTGGATTTTGGCTCATTTGAACCTTTTAAGTCAAATGAGCTAACTTGGATTGATCAAATTCACTTGATTTAATTGGATTGATTGCAAGTGTTAGAGTAGTTTGAAATGATCTATTGAATAATTAGAGTGATTGAGAGAATCAAATTGGATTTAGTTTTAATGGGATTGAATGGAGTTATATGATTATGGTGAGTTAACTTGGGTTAAGGTCCAAGTGAACTTGGCTTGTAGCTTAGAATGGAAAACAAAATTCAATTTAATTGAATAGGTTTGAGTTGGTTTATCTCCAATCATATGAGCTTTAGTTTGGATGAGTTGATGGGCATGAGTTTTGGTTTAGGCCTTAGGGTAGGTGAAACCTATTTGTCCTAAGGTAAACTTTAGGCTTTGAGTTGTGCCTTATAAGTCTCTAGGCCTGGTTTAGTGTTCTCTTAATCACTAAATGTGTCATAGCATTAAGGAAGTATAAGTGTCTAGAAGGCTCTTGGGTCTAAGATGGGAGGGATCAATCCTCACTCCAAAAGGGAGGTCAACAAGATTGATTGAGAAGAAGATCTACATATAATATTTATTTTGTTGAGAAAATCACATGATAAAGTTTTAAGAAAAGTGATTTGAAGACTTTTAAATATTCAAGTCATTAAAGATATGTATACTAGAGCAATTACTTGTGTTCGAACATAAGGAGGATTAACCAAGTACTTTCCTATTTCAACTGAATTACAACAAAGATCAATTTTACACCTATATTTTTTAACTTTAGTTTTTGATGCTCTTACTAGACATTTATAAAAGGATGTACCTTAGTGTATGTTTTTTAATGATAATAATTTTCTTATTGATAAGTCTAGAAAAAGAGTTCTAGAGAAACTTGAATTATGGAGGTCAACCTTAAAGTTTAAAGGCTTTTGTTTGAGTAAGTCTAAACTAAATACATGGAGTGTAATTTTAGTTGTTGAAGATCTAGTGGTGGGGTTGTGACAATAGGTGATCAAGTCTTTAAAAAGAGTGAATGTTTAAGATATGTCTAGCTTGTTGTTCAAAGTGATTACATAATAGATATGGAAGTTTTATTAGAATTCAAGTTGGATGGTTGAAGTGGACAAATGCATCAGGATTGTAGTGCGATTAAATAGTACTGATTAGTCTTAAGGACAAATTTTATAAGTTGGTGAGACCTACACTTTATGGCTCAAGATGTTCACTAATAAAAGAGAAGCATAAACTTAAGTTAAGTTTTTCAAAGACGAGGATGCTTAGTGGAATGGCTAGCTTTACAATTATAGACAAAATGTAAAACAAATATATATATGTGAAAGTTTGGAGTAGCTCCACAAGAAGATAATATTAGAGAGAGTCACCTTAGATTATTTAGTGACATAAAACATTAACTATCCAATGAACCAATTAGGAGAGTAGATGGCATAGCACATCAAAAGAGGAAAGGCTCTTATGGTGTTCATATTTGGAGTTGTAGGGAGACCAAGCATATCTTAGGGGTACTTACTGAAATGATTGAGTGATACTAAGAAATTATATGCTACCTCGAGAGTTAGAATTATCACCCTAAAATGGACTTGGTCACCTAATAAGGAGTCATAAGGCTAATGAGTTTATGTGCACTAGAGACCTTTTTTCACCTTTACATGGAGAGCGTAAAATAGGGATTATTTTAAGCTAAGTTCTTAAGTTCCCTATAGGGGCAAGGCACCATAGATAATTACATCCTAAGAAATGAAAATTTTCTAAGAATACTCTTGATTAAAATAGTCAATTTGAGTTGTTAACCTCATTTTTGGATGAGGTTTAACATCATTTTCAATCCCATTGATTAGGATACCTAATCATAGATTAAGAATTTTTTATTCAAGCACTTAACATAGTGAGTATTTCTAGAGTTTAGCTTAACCTAATAAGATTAGATGAACCCAAGCCAAACTCAAATCTAAATAAATGATTTAACCAAACACATTCTAATTGAAATCTAAATTCAACTAAACATAGACTAATGTAATTAAGGTGGTTAACCCACCTAAGCTCAAAACCTCTTAAACCCAAGAAAATTCAAATAAAATTAAAACAAATTGAAATTAATTCAAATGAAAAGCATAAATAAATTACATAAACATAAATGGATTTAAAACTAAATCTAAATTAAAGAAAAAATGGTCAACCATTTGGCAAATAGTTGACATATGTCAATCCCACCAAGTCAAAGGTCAATCCACCAAAAATTTAACCAAATTAAAGTCTTAATTAGTTTAATTAGATAACTTAATCTAAATAAGCCTAAATCGACCTTATGGTAATTAAAATTAGATTCAATCAAAATCAATTCAAATTAAATATCCTAAATCATTAGGAAATCATCATTAAACATAATTCAAAAAATTATAGGGTTTAATATGATCAATTTTGATCATCTGATCCAATTGAACCCACGTTAACCCATTATGCCCAATTTATGTCAAAATGGGTTTAAATTCAAAATTAACTTCGAATAAAAAATATTTAATTAATCCAAACCATCTCAAATACTTAAATAAACATAACGAAAGCCTAAACCTAAGTCTAATCCATCAAATGGAACAAGCCACGCTAAACCAAAGGGAATAAATATTTAAGTGAACTAATTTTTGGTGTTTGCACCTAAACTTAATTTAAATGACTTTGTTTGGCTCATAAATCATCTTAAATTAATTTGGATGGCTAATTACTAACCTAAATAAATGAATTCATGATTAGCCAAATGGACCAAATGTGAACATTTGAGCTTTAAATTTAAATTAATTTTATATCAATACATGCAAACTCAATTTAAGATGAGTTTAAGTTGATTAACAACCAAAATTGAGAAAACTTAAAGGTTCAAGTCAATCCAAAAGCAAAGGAATATGCCATGTGAAAGTGATGTGGAACATGAAGACAAATCCTCTCCAATCCAGGACACTTCCTCCATTCTTCCTCCACTCCTCATCCTAGTTTATTTGGATTGACCTCAATCAGTTAGCCACCTCTTGGAGCTAGCCTCTGAGGGTGTCAATCACCATGGCCAATTTTCTTAAAATTAATCATGAGTCAAAATACATAGAAAATGAAAATTGATGCATTAGTTAGGTGCATAACACGCCAAACATTATCTTAAGATTATGGAGTGAGTTAAGCTCTTAGATTTCTATCTAAATGCAACAGCCTATCCATCTTGTATATATAAAATCAGACTCACAATTTTCAAAATCACTTAAGTGGTGTTAGCTATCAACCCTTCCAGGTGGGTGATAAGTCTAAAAGAGTGAGGGCTAGGTTCATTTTCTCATGTGAAAGAAAAGAATCAATAATTCTCATAAATTAAGCTATGTCGAGCCTCTAACTTATGTCAGAAGTACTTGTGGGCTTGGATTCTTAAGCATCCTTCTGAGAATAGGTCTTCAAACTCTAGGCATTTCTACAGTCTTATGCTATTATAATCTAAGTCTTAGATTTGTAATAAAATACTAATTCCAAACTTTATTAAATTCAATCTCAAAATTATAAAGCCCAATGATAGGTTAGTTGAAATGTCTATTTGGCATCGTAGTATTTAGAGGCATTTCCTACTTAATCCTGATTTGTTATAAAAGAAATCTTCCCCCTTTGAAGTGTTCCATATTGAATTTCCAAACTAACAATCATTTTAAGACAAGCTTGGAAATCCATAGAAATAAAAGACTATTTCTTTAATTGAGAGTATTCATAGGAAGAGATCCTTCATTCCTAAGATGTAATTACTATATGGGCTTTCTTGTATTGGGAATTATGAACCCTATAATAAAATAAACCATATTCTATCATGTAGTTTAGAGGAAAAATCTCTAGTATATCGAAGACCCATCAACCTTAGGAGACCTTATTAAGTAATTAAATTCATTATAGGATAATATGATTATCTTTCAAGATATTATATTTATCCCTTAATGACTTATTTGATTACCTAAATAAGTACCCCAAAGATCTGCATGTTGTTCCAAATAAAATTCCCACAAGAGTCTCTAAAGATTTTCAAAGATTATAATCAAAAGGTTGGTGTAAATTTGGATAATCAAATGTGAGAGCTCGAATAAGAATATTTCCTTATAGAGTCCAAAGAAGGATAAGTAAATAGTGCTTATAATACTAAGAAGCCTAGTAATCACTTCTTTCTATTCTATAGAGAGGCTTTATATAATTTTTAAAGTTGAGAGTTATAATTATTTGAGTTGCTATTTCATTAGAAAGCTAGGGCTTAGATTCCAACAACACCAGATTGTGAAAATGCCTAAGAGGTGAGGAGTTACACTCATAATAAAAGAGAAATAAGTATCCTCCAAATTTATATCTAAAGTGCTTCTGCATGATCTTAATTTTACTTGGGGAATTGGGATATATTGGTTCACTTCCACTAGAGCGAGTGAACCATTTTTGTCTCTTTTGGACTTACAACCACATGAAGTGGCTGCTAGCTAAAACCTCTTACAATTTAAAATCATGGGTTAGACTAATACATATAATGACTTACTCACTCCTTAAGGGACTAATTCATGACTGCTATGAAAATCATGGGTTAGACTAATACAACAAAATTTATGAATTTTATTTAATTTTGACTCGACATTTTAGACTTAGGATTGGGAAGTTTTATGCCTGCATGTATGATGAAATAAATTTATGTGCTAAATCAATAAGAAGGGGTGTTCTCCACTACAAAAGAACTACTCTCGCAGGTTAAGCCTTTTCCTTTATTATGCAAGTGTGGAGATCTTCTATTAGCAAGGAACAAAATAGGATGTATGCATGATATTATAACATACAACATATAGTTAAGGGGTCACAAAATTTTTTCTTTTTTATTTTGATTAAATACTTAATCTTTGAAGTGAGGTTATGAGTTATTAAAATTATAATTAAAGTTGATTAATGGGATATAAAATTTAAGTCCTTAAAGAGCCTACCATATCCAGGCCATATAATAAATAATCAAACTTTAAGAAATCTAAGAAAGCATGTAATTTCTATTACACAATCAATGTAAATAAACCAAAGAACAATCATCAATTAAAAGAATAAGAGGCTAGTGTGACTTGGTATCATTGTACATCTAGGAAAAGAGAAAAAGATGGGTAGCCAAGCTCTTCTTTTATAAAATTGGGATTACAATTAATTTATAATCAAAATGAAACTATGGTGGTCTTCAATCTTCATCTTTATGAATTGGGCACTCTAAGCATCGCAAGGCTTCCTTAGTCTAAGCCTTCTAGCCACTTCTCATCATAAACCCCCATAGTTATAATCTTAAGCTTATTACAAAAAAAAAATTTATAAAAATTAAAATCTTACTTCACAAACAAAATAGAGGTCAGGAGAAAACACACACAAGGCTTAGTATCATGACTTGGGTCACCAAGCCCACCTATCCTAATGGATTATGCTTAAGGATTTAAGCAGCAGTTGCAAGCAAAGGCATCTAAAACTTTTATTGATTACAACAATCCCTTAAGCACAATCCCCTACAAAAAATATAATTTCTCAAATAGATAACATCTTACCATCCAGACTATACACATACACCCTAAAATCTAATCTAAAACATTACATCATAAAATAAGAAAAATCAATACATCATAATAATGCACCATCCTAACCCAAGTCAATGATTCAAGGGTGATTCCAATTCAAATGATTTGTGATTTCTTAGAATAAATTATATATTTCAATTTATTTCTTTTGACTTCACTTGAGCTTATAGTTTTTAAAAGTAAGAAAAGGAATGGAGCCCACTTCGAACCCTAACTTTAAGTTGAACCTAAAAATGAATTTTATAATTTTTAATAATTTTAATGAAGCATTATGAAATTTTTTTATCTTGCTAAATCTTATGTTGGTATTTAAGGTAAATGCTCTTAGAAAGATATGAAAGTCATCGTAAGATTAATAGATTTAATTTATAGTTGATTTAGCTATATCTTCTTAGCTTTGCTTTATCACTTCTTAATGTTCATTTAAATGAGTGATTTATTTAAAGAAGAGATTATATTTACTATATATATATATGTATATGTATGTGTATATATATATATATATATATATATATATATGTATGTATCACTTAGGTTCTCCACACATTGATGTAGGAATGGATTGACATATATTTTAATTCTTAATATTTAGCTAGGAATTTAAAGAAATAGATACATATAATACATGCATGAATCTTGTAGGAAAGATAGTTCAAGAATCCCTTATACATATACACATGCATTAGTATGTTGAATCGATACAAGTGTGTGTCATTATTAGACTAGGGAAGTTAAGTAATCAAAGAATCCCTTGTGACTACTTAAAGTCTCGTGCTCCTAGGATGTCTACACTACATACCTATTAATTCACATATGCATGCATATGTGTATAAGTATAATGGTGAATTATAAAGATATTTCAAGATATTTTAAATATATGAAAATAAGTTAGTATAACTAAATATTTCACTACAAACTTTAAGGTACATCCCATTATTAAAATAAGGAAGCAAGGTAATCAAATACCTTATTGGGATTACTTAAAGTCTCCAGCTACCTTGATGTTCAATCTATATACCTCTCAAGTATGTATATCATTGGTTGGGTTTGGCTCAATTAGACCTATATAGGTCAATTTGGGTCTAATTAGATTAAGTTGACTAATTGACCAATATGGTTCAAAAGGGGGCTATTTGATTAAACTTAAATGATTATTTAAAACTTATTGGTGCAATTCATTTAGTTCGATTTGGATTGGATTTGAATTTGGCTCATCTGGGTTCAAATATGCCAAATAAGTTAAGTTGACCAATTTGATCAAATTGACCAAATTGGGTTGAATGAAGTATGAGACATGTTTGATTGATCATTTAAAGATGATTGAAGGATTTTTTTTGAATTTATTTGGTTTAAATTGATCTTTAGATCAATTTTACCTTTTAGGTCAAATTAGGTTAAATTATCCAATTGGGTTAGGTTGATCAAATTAGCTTAAATTAATAATTTAAAAGTGTTCATTTAAGAATTATTATAGGTATTGGCTCAATCCACTTTGGCTTGGATCAAGTTTTGACTCAATTTAATTCTTTGGGTCAAATTAGGTCAACTTGGGTCAAAGGGCCAAATTGGCTCAAATGGGTTTAGTTGTTTACAATTGGGTAATTGGTCATGATCAAGTATCATTTTAAAAGTGGTTGGAGTGATTTATTTGGTCTAATGTAAGTTGAATCAAGGTTTTACTTAACTTGGTCTTTTAGGTCAAATTGGGACAAGTGAGTCAATTGGCTTGATTGGGTCAATTCGAATTAGTTGAAGGTTAGAATATGTTCAGTCATTAATTTAGAGGTGATTAATAGTTTTGATTTAATTTAATTTGGATTTAATTGGGTTTTGGCTCAAATTATGTTTTTAGGCCAACTTAGGTCAAGTTGGACAAAGTGGATCAGTTGGATTGATTAGATGATAATTAGGCTTCATTTAAGTTCAATTAAGATTTAAGTGAGTTCAATTTCAATTGGATTTGATCAATTTAATGTTTAGACGCTTTAACCCTAAATGGTTCAAATCAGGTTAACCTAACCAATTGGCCAAATTAAGCCAGATTGGGTTGAGTTGGGCTTGAAATCAATTAGTAATGATTCAAGTATGATTTGTAAACAATTGAGTTTGGTTTAAAGAATTGGTTTGGATATAAGTTAGTTTGGATTTTGGTAAGTGGGTTTTGCCTAGCTTAAGTTGGGGTTTAGCCCAGAGTTTACCCTTGTGAGTCTTCTAGGCTTGAGATTTATGTTCACTTAGTCACTAGAATTGCCTTTGTTCTAGGAGAGCCTTTGTCCATAGATCCTTTCTTATGTCTAGAGAGATTATTGTCAACCTCTCCTAAAAGTGAGGTCAATAGACCTGTCATAAGGTTCCAAAATAAAAGCTTGAACTTAGGAAGATTTTATTAAACTTTATCTGTTGTGCATTTATGTTTCATATGTTGTATTATATAGTAATAATAGTATTTGATCATGTTTAACTATTGTATAAGAGTTATGATTGAAAATATATGAGTTCATATATTAAATTACATTAAGTGTTGGTCTAGCACCCAAATGTTGCCTTTTGGCACCTTAGCACTGCATTCTGTGGGTTTTAATATTTGGGGATAGAGAAGCTAGGGCCTCGGTGCTAGATTATGGAGCTGCGATGCTGGTCTGTGTCTACACTATGAAATGAAAGTTTTGACTTTTTCTTTTCACATTTTTGGTATTTTTCTTCCCAAGGGACACATCCCTTGGAGTACTGTACTTATTTAAACACTATTTCCATCATAATGGATAAGTTTCTATTGTGTGTAAAAATTGAGTGAAAACTATTGGTTGGAGCTTAGTGGCCTTCCATCCAAGGGATTCAGAGGTCTCTCGCTACTATTTTACTTAGATGACTAGAACTTCTTTGCATCTATTCCACTTTGGTGAGTGGAAGGTCATGATGCACTTCATATTCTATACGCTTTGGCGAGTGGAAGGTTCTGTGTAGAGTATCTCTTTCTCTACCATCCATTATAATATTTTGCTCTCAAAAACCCATCCCCACCAATGGATGTATTAGATTTGACTTATGTTAAGAAAAGTAGAGGTTAACTTAAAAGGGCTTTGTAAAAATGATTAAAAATAACCTTATTATATTAGAATTAAAGGAGAATTCAACACTTAATAAGTCATAATGAAGAAGAAGGATTCATGTAGTTGTCCCCACATAACGGGGATAAAGAATTATTGTCGTTCTTATGATTGGTTATCTTAATGGTCAATCATAAGTGGCATGATATGGATAGAGAAAAAGGGAAGCTGAGTTTGGTGTCTCTAGCATCATAAAAAATGGATGGAATATGAATCGATGTCTAAAAGGTGAAAAATTGACATGAATTTAAGTCTGCAAAAGAAAAATAGAGCATAATGCTAAGAGGTTATTTATTTATTTACTTTATATTGAAGAAATTTGAGCATGCTAGATTTGAAATTAACAATTATGTAATTACAAAATAAGTATATTTGATGAATAATGCAACCAATAATTAAAACCTAATGTATCAATAGTTTAGATAATTACCTTTGTTTCTATATAGTAATATCTACATTGACTCCTAAAGTAAGTTTTTATACAATTTTTTTGCTTATTTTAATTTTGACATCAAGAATTAGATCATCAATAAATTTTAATGCTTTACATTTGATAACCATAATTTTAGTTTCCATTGTTTGTCTTGGTAAAAAAATGTGAAATTATTACAAAAATTGAATGATTATAAGGTGTTTTCTAGAAAATTTTACTATCTGAATGGTTTGTTGACATGAATTATCAATTTATAACACCAATTTTATGTTAATAAAGATTCTCTCATTGTCACATTTGATTTTATTGAAGAATATTGAGAATATTCTTTAGTTTTCAAAACACATTGATATCTATTATATATTTCTTTGATGCAAATTAAGAATTTTCCAATGATTGTTTCTTTTATTGGCCTTTTATTACTATGGTTTTACTTAATTTGATAATGTCTTACATAGTAATTTATAAGGTTGCTTAATTAAGGAATATTTCAATATTGATCCCCTCATTTATAATTTTAAAACAATATACACAATTTCAATATAACGGTTCAATTGTCTCAAATTTTATTTGATGGCCCACATAAATTATCAATATTGAGGATATTTAAACTATTATTACCTAATAAAATCTTACGGATAATTGCCATTCTAGATAAAATATTACCCCAAAAATATTTATGTGGATACCAACAAAAAAAAACCTCTCTATTTTAGATTTTTCCAACAATTATTTCTTTTAATGGCCTTCTATTGCAATGGTTTTTGTTAAATTTACAATGCCTTACATATAATTTTTATAGTATATTATAAGATTTCTTAATTAATGAATATTTCAAGATTGACCCCCTCACATATAATTTTAAAATAGGATACATAGTTTCAATGTTATCTCAAATTTCATTTGATAACCCCACATAAATTATTAGTGTTGAGGATATTTAAACTAATATTACTTAACAAAACCTTAAAGCTAATTATTAATCTAGAAACAATTATTACCCAAAAGATATTATTATGGATGCTAACATCAAAATTCTCTCTAATTTAAGAAATATTTGTTGGGATGAGGCACTATAAGAAAATTTTAAATAGATTTAAGTAGTAATAATCAAGTACATTTATGTAAATATGGTTAATCATGATAAGTTAGCAATTGTTATTTCTCTAATGTTAGTTATCCCTAATACTTTAGATAATATAAGGAAGGATCATTTTGCATTATTAGTGAGAATTGATATTTGTTAGGTTATTACACTAGAGAATGTTTTCTGATAGAGTTGTTCTCCTTCCTAATCAAATTTGTCTCACAAGGGTTGAAGTTACAGTGAGATTTTTGAAAAATGCCTTGATTTACTAAAACTTCAACTTTAGAATACTATAATTATGATCATGTAGATTTATATTTCGATTGTACTTTTAGAAAGCCTCTATGGCTTTATAAGGGATCAAATTCTCTTAGATTGGCTAGAATTTCCATGTTACCACTTTATTATATATAATTTTCTCATGTTATTGCATGATTATATTGAGTCAACTATCTATTAACATTTTAGCTAATTAGCTTGTATGTTTCTTCTTTATAATGTTTTTTAATCTAAGTTAAATGATATATGGAAAATAATATATATAATGCATCTTAGATTTTTCATAAGATATCTCAAAATTTTTCACCTTCTGCTAAACAATTTTAAAAAATCAACAATTCCATCCATAACACCTTAAGTATTGATAATTTCAAAATTACACTATCGTTACATCCATTTTTTATGTTTTCTCTTAGTAATCACAACTTTAATTAAAAAGTAAATATTTTTTCTTTATTCAAATTTTTGATATCTTAATCATAAATAAACATGTTCTTTAGTTAGAAATATAATTGTTAATTTAATAAATTTATAGGCTTTGAGTGTACTATATATTATCTCCTAAAAAACTTCATTAGAATTTTTAAAGAAATAAAAATGAATTCATGTTTAAGAATTATAGGGACTATTAAGTTGCAAATATTTATTATTATAAACATTTAGAATATAATATAAGGTAAATTCATGTATCTAAAATATTTTATTAGTTTTTCATATAATGAAAAAAAATTAAGAGAATAATTTTTGGTGCTTAATTTGAGGTAAAATGAATTAATCAAACTTTTAGCGAGGATGGTCAATGGTAATGATGGCAATGGCTAGATGTTGGGTAGTTGCAATAGTCAACAAAGGTTGATACAATGGTACTATTGGTGCTCAATAGTACTTATGACTAATGTTAGAGGTAGTGAAAACTAGTGACCATCTTAACATCGACTAACAATAGCTATTGGTGATCATAGCCAATGGAATTTGTTGATCTCACTTTTAGTGAGGTTCATAACCATCCTCTAGGTTCTAGGATTTGATCTAGGAACTAAGGTTTTCCTCACTTAGGGTTAAGGCACATCTAGTGGCTAGAAGGACACCAATCCTAACTTTAGAAGACTTGTAGGGCTCAACTTTAGGGTAGACAACTTAGACTTGGTGGGACCCAATGACCCTGATTTCAAACCAAATCCTATATATAAAATATTATTCATTATATGCCATCCAAAATTTTGAACCTACCTAAACCATACCGATACTGTTAAATCAAATCAATTAGTTAGGTTGACCCAATTTGACTCATTTGTACTTAAAGGAGGCTAAACCCAAAATTTATCCAAATTGCTTGAAATTGAACCTACCCAAACCTACCAAAACCTTGATTAAACTTTGTTGAAGCCTTATGAGGGCTCAATTTGGCCAATTGGTTCACCTAGCCCAAATTCACCCAATAGAACCCTTTTGGGCTAAATTAAAATTCAACTTGATGTAAGCCAAATTGAGTCATTCCAAAGCTTTGCAATCCATCCAATCATCCAATTGAACATCCCTCATGATCAATTACAATCTAATTTGGTCAATTGACTCATCCAACCTAAACTAAGTGAACCAAAGGTTTTAAATAAGATAAAATCCCAAAATAGGAAGGTCCAACCCCTCTTTTTGCCCAAGGCATCTCTTTGAGCATGCTTTGACCTCACCTAAATTAAGCAAAGCTAACCTAAGGCTTTCTTGCTTAACCATTAACTAAGGTGAAGACCCATTCACCTTGGATAGCTTTTAGTTCACCAACCATAGATTGTCCACTTCACCACTGGCCACCAAACTCCTTCAACCACTAGAGGTGGGCCACCTCATAAGTTCTATGGCATTTCTAGACACTACATGCATGAGTGGTGGTCATGGAATAAACCCACCAAAAATGGTGGTTCATATGGGGAGGAGGGTATATACCTCATCACCCATTAAAACATCACACACACATTAATTCCAACCCCATAGTGCATCCCTAAGAACCTAAGAGCTATCTGTGCATCTCATCATCGATGAGACCAATGTCCTAAACACCCAACATCACCAAACTCATCCCAAAGCCAAATTGAACTTCCTTATGCCTTCCTCATAGTTAGTTGAGTCAAAATGAATCAAGAACCACTCAATTCAGGCATGGGAAAACCAACCAATAAACTCATGATGGTGCGCAGTCTCTAGAGCAAACGTCAAAGAGGCAAAGGGGAAATTCAACAATAGTGCTTCATCTTTGCTATAAAAAGATACCATGATTGATTTCACCACTAATCTTAGCTTTGTCAAGGTACATAACTCCAAACCATAGGCAGCCCCATAGTTGTTGGTCTTTTGTCTTATGACTTGGCATTTCGTGTAGATCATACCATAGGGAACCCTTCATTTTTTTATTTTCAATCTAATTCAGTTGATTTCATTGTAAAATGAGCCATGGTTGGCTCAAATAAGTGATGATAGGTGAATGATCTCCATTTCTTGCTAGATGTTGAAGATTAATCACGTGTCATCCATCTCATGCAATTAGAATAAAAGACCAAGATAAATCACATTATATTTTTTATTTTAATCCATTAAAACTAAGGGACTAATTAGAGCCATTCAATTTTTAATCAAATGTGTTGGGTCAAAACTGTATAAAGATCGAATGGCTCAAGATGAAATCATGTCTACTGCTACTAAGTTAGCAGTTAAGGGGGATGGTTTAAATAACCAATCTCATCGCACTACATGTAAAGCGCGGCTCACTCAGCATTAGCTGTGTAATCTAGTTTACATAAGTTTAAAAATGTAAGTAATTAGGAAAAACTTTAAAAAATCATAACTAATTATAAAAAAACTAAAAATATAAATAAATACTTTTTGAAATGCTTAGATAGAGATGAATTAAGAAAAATAAAAGCCCCAATTTTTATTAAGCGTACAAAGTCTAATTAGGGTTTGAATATTTTCATTAATGTTAAAATTATGCCTTAATTACTTGGCCAAATGTTTAAAAATTTTAAGTGAATATTCCATGGGATAATCTCTACCTACCATAATAATTTCAAGTCACTTGGGTGAGCGCATTAAGAGATCCATCATTTTAAACTCTAATTAGCCATTTTGGCTATTTAATAAATTTATTTAATTAGCAAAATTATAAAATTGAATTCATTAATTAATCTAGAATATAAAATATACATAACTAATTACAGAAATCTCTAAAAATTATAGAAAAACTATTATGGGAATTTATTTATTAAACCATGTAGTTTTTAGGGGTTTCTTATTTAGATGATCAAATATGTCATTAAGAGATAATACATCATCTCAAGAGATGAAAATTTCACCTTATAATGGATTTGATCGCTTAATAAAAGACTCCTAAAATTGATGGGTCTACAATGTTTTAGAGATTCTTTTTGTGAACTATATGGTAAGATAGAATAGAGTTTATTTTATTATAGGGTTCTTGGTTCCCTATAAGGGCAAGCCCCTATAGTTAATTATATCTTAGGAAGATGAAACTTTCTTAAGAAAACTATCGATCAAATGAATTGGCTTATAGATCTATGTGGAATTCAAAACGAGGATTCAAACAAAGTTTATTTGGGAGATTCGAAAGGGAATGCTTCAGGAAGAGTAGTTCTTTTCAGATGCCAACTCAGATTGAGTAGAAAATGTCTTAGAAACTGAGAAGCCCAATATGAATTTCAAGCAATCGTAGAATTTTGATTTACATTTCAAAATTAAATTTATTTAGATTTTAATTAAAATTTTATTAGAATTTTAGGACTTAGATTCTAACATCATAAAACTAGAAAAAGGCCTAATAAGTGAATATTTATTGTCCTATCTAAATGGTATACACAAGTGCACATATTAGATCAAAAAAAATAGTGATGAATATAATATCATTCCTATGAGGATTGAGTGAGTTAATTACTAGTTCATTCTAAGCTCATTTTTATCCATCAAAACTAGTATGAAAACTACCCAAACTTCTTATAAAAATTGCTCAAATAGCATTTTTTCACAACGACCCTGTAAGTATGGTGCTTAGGTGTTGTGTGTAGTGTTGTGGCGTTGGCTCCTCTATTTTTTGACTTAATTCCATAATTTTATAGTGTTATAGCACTTAGTTTATGGCACCTTGGCATTGTAGGATCCTTCTTAGTGTCCTCTAATTAAAATTTATTTATGTCCTTAGCATTGCAGTGCTACTCTATGAAGGCAAGGCACTAGCCTCTCTATCTTTTGGTACTTGATCCTAGAGCACCATGGAACTACCTTGCAGTGCCTAGGCACTACCTTCTCTGTATTTTGTTCCCAAATTAAGTAAAATGTAGTGCAACAATGCTGCTTTTGTAGCAACTAGGTGATAGGCCTAATTTTTACTTTTTCCTTTGAATTTTAAATTTTTTTTATTTCAACACAAAACTAACTATAAATAGCATATTTTATAGAGTTTTAACAAGTAATTAGCATAAAATATACTAAAATCTTAACATAATTGTTACTAAATAAATATCCCAAACTAAAATCATTACTTGTCATCAAGTAATCCAATATTCTTTTGACAAATCCTTAGAGTATCTAGATAACATAAATTTTGGTAATTAAAATAGTGTGGAACAACTATTATGAGGCTATGAAACCCAAGAGAGGGGGTGAACTATATATTTAAAGATTTTCAAATTTAAAAGTTAGTTTTAAAACTTAATAAAAATTTTAATTTCAAATGATTATATTTAAGAGAGCAAAGTAATAAACAACAAAAGTAAAGTAAGGTATAGAAAACATAGAGCAGAGAACATTGAGATTTTTAGATGGTTTGGCCAAACCCAAAAATGGATCTACGTCCACACCTAGCATCCTATGCTAAGAATTCAATAAATCAAAGATGAGATTATAGCAAATCTCCCGTACTCTTATTCACAACCAACTACAACCCAACACCATACTTCCTATACGGGAAAATACAACCTAACACCATATTTTCTGCACGAACAAGTACAACCCCAACAAAGTATAAGAAAATAGAAGAAGAAACAATACAAAGTATCTAACTCTAAATTTTAAAAATATTTTGCACTCAAAATCCAATGAACACAATATTAAGATAAATAATAAAGAGAGCTCAAAGTGAATAAATTTTTTGTTGATTTAAAGTTAAAATAATGAATTGAACTTAATATGAAATGACTGAAGAAAACAAGTCTTCAAAGAAATTGTTTTACTTTTAAAAGAGATATAGATTTCAGATGGAAAGAACATGAAAAGCTATATAAAATTTAATCACATTGATAATTAAAATAATTGCATGAAAGTATAACCATGATATGATATGCAAAAAAAATAAATTCAAAGTAACAAATTAAAGTTTATTTCTTATATGTTAAATCAATTTGAAAGCTTTATTCACAAAACCTTTGATGTATGAGAATTAAGAATAAATAATGAATTCAAACAATGTAATGTCTTGGAAGAACCTAGAAAAAAGATGAGAAGGATCTCCACTTAGTTATTGAAGATGATTGAAAGGAGGGAGAGGACCTCTATCACCAAACTTTAAGTAATCCTAGTGAAGGGAATTCGGCCAAAGAGGAATCCACACCAATCTTCAAGAAGGCTTTACTTCAACTCCACACCAAGTTTCACCCAAGGAAAAATTAGTAAAAGAAAGAGAGCTTAAGCACCTTGGAGAACTTGTCTTGATTTGAGAGCTATTAGGCCAAATGAGAAATTAAAGATAATGAGGGTTTTCAGCCAAGAGAAATCAAGAGAAGGTTGAGAGAAATTTTGCACTTTGAATCACTAAGATCTCCAAGAAATCAAATTACAAGGGATTTGACCAAGATGGAGGAGAGCTAAAAGAGAACAACCTAAGTCTAAACCACATTATATAGAAAAGAAGGAATGAGGGGGATGGCCAAGAAAGAGAGAAAGATTGGAGGGAAAATGAATAAAGAAATTATTTAATTTTGAATTGATAATTTCTATCAAATAATCAAAGATCTCCTATTAAAAATTTTGGCTAAGGAGTATTAGAATGAGAGAGAGAGAGAGAGAGAGAGAGAGAGAGAGAGAGAGAGAAGATGAAGGATATCAATTAATGCAAAATAAATTAGGAGATATTAATTTAAGAAAATCATCCAATCAATAGAAAGGGAGAGAAAAATAATTATAGCATAGGGGTTCAAATTTGAATCAATTAACATATAATGTAAAATTGAATTCAAATGAAATTTATTATGCATGAGGATTAGCCAAGTGAAAGGGGAGGGAAAAATACAATTTAAAATAATAAACAAGGTCCATAAAGAAAATTGATTTTAGGAGGAATCAATTTGAATTATTTTGAAATTCAAATCTCCAAGTAATGCAGTCAACCAAGCATTATTCCAAACAAGGATTTAATAAAATTTAATGCATGATACATAGAAGATTTAATGAATTACTTAGAAAGGAATAAAAAAAGCTATAAGAATTAATTCAAATAAATTAAATATGATAAATCCAATAAGGGATTTTCGGCCAAGGGGCTTTCCCTTAATAAAAGGATCTCCAATCAATGCAACCAATCAATTCAAATCAAGGAAGATTAATTAAGACACATTTTGAAACATAAAATAATTTAAATTTAATTAAATAAGGGCTGACCAATCACTTTACAAAAATGCAATAATTAAAAAAGAAAAGTGTATAAATTCATGGCTCAATAGAGTTTAAATTTCAATTAACTTAAAGTAATTCAAGTAAACTTAAATTAGCTTAATTAAATCATGATGAGGTTGGCCAACTCATGCCATAAAGAAATAAATTCAAATAGCATTATTATGGCAATGATGATTTAATTAAGATTCAAAACTATTTAAATTCAGAATTCAAATAAAGGGATTTTTTAAATTTGAATAAATGAGGGAAATGTTATGGTAGTAAATTGAATAATTTTCACATGATTTATCATTCTAAAAATTTCAAAAAATTAGGCCAATCTAAAAAATGATAAAAGTGATATGAGAGAGAAAATAAAAGGATAGGAGAGAGAAAAAGAATAATTAGGATAATTCTAGAATAGTTTTACTCTCATGCAGAAATAAATGGATATTAATGTAATTTAGCATAAAAATAGTTAGATGAAATATGAAATAAATTCATCTTACTTAAAAGACCAGTAGATGATAATAAAACTCATGTAAGTGATTTAGAATATCCAAAAAAGATAATTCATGATATAATTAAAGAATAATGCAATTTTAAAATGTAAAAAAATATTAAGAAATTTAAATGAAATATTTTAAAATGATGTAAAGAATAATGCAATTAATTTAATTTTATTACGCTCTTATTTTCCTTAGTATTGCATGTCCTAGAAAATTCTCAACTAGTTCAAGTCGAATAGCTTCAACATTTTAAATCTAATTAAAGGATCTAAGGTTGGTGAATTTCTTGCATTACTTGAATTAAACCAATTAGTAGCACTTGAACATATGTTTCTTATCATCAAAATCAATCTCATATAAGATGGGGTTCATGGAGTTAACAATAACTTAGAATTGAAATTTGGATTAACACATAAACTTTTAACCATGAAAATAATTTTATTATTAGCCTAAATGTTTTGTTAAACTAATATTTTCTTATATTATTTACATAATTGATTCTTATGAACTTAAATAATTTACTTTTAATAAATAATCTTAATTTACTAAGAAAATAATCAGAGATTGATTTGCTCATTTAAAGTCAACAAATTAAGTTACTTGTAATAATATTGTTAAATTTCTAATAGTATAGAATAACTTTTTAAAAAATTTATTTACATGATACTCAGCCTCAAGCACTCTTTGCCTCTTTTTCACTTCTCTTTTTCTATATATTTTTTATATTTAATAACTTCACTTTATTGGCTTTTTAATCCATACTTTATTATATATTTTTAACCATTCATTCCTATTAGATAAACTTAAATAAATTATTAAATTTTTACTTAAGATGTTAATTTGTAAAAAATATTAATCAAGGCTATGCCATTCTTTTAATAAATTTGATTATTTATCTTAAGTCAAAAGATTATTTTCAATAAGAATATCTTATATGTGTTGTGTGTTGTTGGGAATTTTTTATGTATTAAAAATTATTAGATCATTCTAAGATAATTTAGTTAATTTACTTAAATATAAAATTATAATTCAATGTGTTTAATGTAAACTTTTCTTTTTAATTTAATTTTTTTAGAAGTATTTTAATTCCAAAAGCTAATGTATTTTAGGTACTCCAAGTTTTGCTTTCAATAATATTTAGCATTTGAGAATATTGGACAAGAATACAAATTTGAACAAAATAAAATAACACAAAAATAACATAACATAAATAGTGTACAATGCTACTAATTAAGCTACGCTAATGCACATATTTTATAAAAATGGGTTTTTATTATTTCACAAAGTAAACAAAATTACATATTTCTCCCCACCCCCCAAACTCACATAAAACTAAGAAAACAATTACAACAAAAAAAAAACTAATGAGAAGAAAAAAAACAAATAATTACAAACAAAATAAAGAAATAGGAAATAAAAAAATATCTCTTCTTCCTCCTCTCTTCTTCTTCTTCTTCTTCTTCTTCTTCTTCTTCTTCTTCTATTATTGCTACTACTATTGTTGGTGTGGGGCTAATTAAAGGTAGTACTGAGGTGCTGAAGGATTGTTAACTCAACTCAGGCTAACATTTAATTAGCAGTTCTCAAACATTTGTGCTAATACTAAGTTATACTTAGCCACACACAAGAACTACTACAGATGCTGACCATATAATGATTGAATTTCCTCTTTATTTTCTACTTCCACCTACTATTTCCCTCAACCCTACGCCACAAGTTAGACTCTACTCTCTAAGGTCTTGGAGCTACTACACCATAATTTTAGAAGTCTCGGGTCTAGATGGAGAAGTGTGAGAACTCTCCCCCACTTGCATTTTTGACACCATTCCCATAATAGAATATATGGTAAGGGGAGCCCTTTTGAGTATGACCTCCTCTATAGAATCTCCAATCGCACCAGTTGAAAGACAAAGCATAAACCAGCCTTGGGTGATAATAACTTACTATAGTGCTACCCTTAATCATATTACTTATTAAATTATGAATAATCTTATCTACTTCTATAGAAAAGCCATTTTGAATTACGAAATACAAAATAGATTGATCTTTAGTTACCTCATTACTATTCCCACCAGGCATCAACTTGACCAAAATGAAGTAGTGTGAAACCTTAGCCTCATTAGTCATACCAGTGGTAGAAAAATTTGATGATCTTTTTCTCCCATCCTTTCCATTGAACATTAGCATTTCTTACAATGAGGTATCTTAGAATCTCATCCAAAATTAGGATGGTTGTTATAGTAGGCAAGATATTTATCATATGCATAATTGTGTAACTTGTAATATGAATTAATCGAAACACTATCCTAACTTACCCATTTCCCTTTTACAAAGATTTTGTCATTCATGGGATACTTATTGTTAGCAAAGAACTCCCTCACTATAGCAGCTATGGTGGCACTGTGGTCATAGGCAATGTCTTCTTAGCCCCATTCATTTATGATCCTTACCATGCCACCACTCAGAGTTAAGAATCCCCATTTTTATAATTAGATTCTTGTGGATTATAGCGTGATGGTATCTTTCCACCACTTCAACACTTATGAATTTTTAGGATTCGTAAGTTCCTGCCCTTCTCTTATTCTTGTGAAGAATTTTAACAAGCATGATTTCTAAAGGTAATAGGATTTTAAATAAGAGGGGAAGTATTTTAGCTTATAAGGTAAAGGCTAGAATGAAAATGAACTCCCACACAAATGGTTCAATATATAGAGAATTGTAGTGCCATGACGCTGCTTTGGTAGTGCCAAGGTGCAAGCCTTTTTATTTAGTTGTTCTCAGAGTAGTGTCGTAGTGCAACGCCTAGGTTCTAGTCAATGGTCATCCATTTCTAAAAAAATGTGTAATTATGTTCATTTATTTTCTAATTGATAATCATAAATTTAGTTTAAATTAGTGTCAGCTTTTTTTAGAAAGACTTAATGTAGCATCACAGAGCTACTCTATAGTGTTGTGGCAATGGTAAATATTTTTGTCCTTTTTTATTTAATGTCCATTGAATTACTAGCCTTGGACCATCTTTTGACATGTACCATAGTGCTAAACATGTAGTGTTTATATGCTAATCAATCAATCAACCATTTTTACCTTTTTGATGATTTGGCCTTAATTTTTGTAATAAAGGGCATGACGCCTCGGGGCTGTGTATATAGTGTCTAAGTGCTTTGCATAATTTTTTTTCTTTTTACATTTTTAACTTTATACAGCACATACTACTACTTTTTTATTATCTACATCATCTTACTAATCCATTAGGTTACCTCCCAATAACTGCTTGGTTTAACATCCTTAGCCCGACTAAGTCAATGCTCAATTTTCTATAGTGACGATCAATTTCATCAAATCATTAAGTTGTGACCATTCTCCTCTATAGTAAGGCTTAACTCTTTGACCATTCACTTTAAAATATTTTTAGTTTTTAAGTTTAGAAATGTCAACCGCACAATGATCATAGATTTTAACAACTAGGAAAGGACCTGACCATTTGAATTTAAATTTTGCTGAAAATAATTTCAACCTCAAATTAAATACTAGTATAAGTTCTTTGGGCTCAAATTTCACTTTATGAAGCTTTCTATCATGCCATTATTTTATTTTCTCTTTATTAATTCTTTAGTTTCAAAAGCTCCCAATCTTATTTCTTCCAATTCATTTAGATCAAAGAGTCTTTTTTTTGCTGCTTCATTCATATCAAAATTTATTTATTTATTATTGTCCAAAATGCTCTATGCTCCAATTCTATTAGTAAATGATAGGCTTTTTCAAATACTAATCTATAAGAAGACATTTCAATAAGACTCTTGTAAGTAGTTTTGTAGGCCTATAGTGCATTTCTAATTTTATAGACCTATCTTTCTTAGTAGCTCCTACAATTTTTTTTTAATTCTTTTTTATCTTCATATTCAATATTTCAACTTATCCACTAGATTGAGGATCATTTGTAATTACTTTTCTATGCTGCACTCCATACTTTTTCTAAAATTTATTTCACTTTTTTATTACAAAAATAAGCACTCTTATAACTAATTATGATCTTAGGCATTCTAAATCTTGTGAAAATATTTTTCATTAAAAATTTGATAACCACCTTTGAATCATTTTTCGATGTAGCTATTGCTTTTATTTATTTTGAGACATAATCTACATCTACTAAACTATATTCATTTCCAAATCACAAAATAAACAGTCCTTTGAAATCTATTCCCCACACATAAAAAATTTCCACCTCTAAGATATAAGCTAAAGGCATTTCCTAACATTTAAAAATTTTCCCCATTCTTTGAAATCTATCACAATGTTTAACATATTGATGAGCATATCTGAATATGGTGGGCCAATAAAATCAACATTGTAATATTTAGTGGTTATTTTATTTTCTCCAAAATGCCGTCTATATTCATAATCATGACATTATTTTAAAATATCTAGCATTTCAACATTGGAGATGCATCTTATTAAAATCTAATCTAGGCATTTTTAATACAAAAATGGTTCATCCCAAAACTAGAATTATACATCATAGAAAAACTTCTTCTTATGATAATTCATTTTATACAGGATAATTTTACTCGCCAAATAATTTACACTATTAGCATACCAAGGAATGACATTATGGGAATTCCTCCTCATTTTCTCGACTAAAGATTAATTCTTCTCTAGCTTCTAATTTAGATAGGTGATTAGCTACAAGATTTTTATTACCCTTCTTTTCTTTATTTTGTAAATCAAATTCTTATAGTAGAAGAACCCATCTAATCAGTCTAGATTTAGCATCCTTCTTTTCAACAAGATATTTAATTGTTTCCTGATTAGTATATACTATGACTTTTGTGCCCACCACATAAGATCTAAATATATTGAAGGCAAAGACAACCACTAGTAACTCTAATTTCAGTTGTTGAATAGTTCAATTGAATTTTATTTAAAGTTTTACTAGCATAATAAATCATATGGAAAATTTTGTCTTTCTTTTGTCCTAAGATTGACCCTAATGTATAATCACTTGAATCACACATTTGTACAAAGGGAAGACTCTAATCTAATGTGATAGTTATGGGTGTTGAACTAAGTTTTAATTTTAACAATTCAAATGCTTCATGACATTCCAGTGTGAATACAAAGGGTGTGTTTTTTTCTAACAAGTTACAAAGAGGTTTTGAGATTTTAGAGAAACATTATATAAATCTTCACTAGAATCCAACATGTCCTAGAAAACTTTTAACTCTTTTAACATTTGTTGGTACTGAAACTTTTTTTATGATCTATATTTTAGCCTTGTTTACTTCTATTCCTATTTCTAAAATTTTATGCCCTAGTGATATTCCTTCTCTAACCATGAAATGACGTTTTTCTCTTCGTATGTTCTAAGAATAATTTCTAGATTTTCTAAACAATGTTCAAAAGTAAGACCAAATATAGAAAAATCATCCATAAAACTTCAATATAGTTTTTGATTAAGTTAGAGAATATGGTAGCAAGCTTGTTACATAAATCGAATGGCATTCTTTTAAAATTGAATGTACTGTAATGACAAGGAAATATTATTTCCTCTTGATCTTCAAGTGTTATAGTGATTTGGTTATATCTAGAATACCTTCTAAAAGTAAATAATATGAATGATTTGCTAACCTCTCTAACATTTGATCAATGAAAGGTAATGAAAATTATCTTTTCTTGTGGCCTTATTTCATTTTCTATAATCAATACAAATTCTTCAACTTGCGACTATTCTAGTGAGAATGATTTTGTTATTTTCATCAGTTATAATAGTTATCCCACCCTTTTTAGATACACAATGAACTAGCTTAATCCATGTGTTGTCTGATATATGATATATAATTCATGCATCTAACCACTTTAAAATTTCATTTTCATTACTTTTTCCATGATAAGATTAAGCCTCATTTGGCTATCAATGAAAAGTTTATTAGTTTCTTCCATTAATATTCTATGCAAACATATCGAAGTGCTAATACCCTAACAGATACTATTGTCCATCCAAAAGCTTTTTTATGTTCTTTTAGTACTTCAATTAACTTATCCTCTTGATCTTCATCTAATTTTGATGAAATGATTATTGGTAGAGTTTATGACTTTCCTAGGTAAGCATACTTCAAATGGCTAGGTAATGGTTTTAATCCTAACTATAGATGGTTTATGACTCTTACTTCCTATTGATATTTCTAATGGTTCAAATTTTTCTTTAAAGTGATTGGGTATCAAATTAAGGAATTGAATTTCTTCATAATCTTCTATTCTCATTTTTTTCTAAATGTTCATTTATTATATATAAATCCAATTCCTTTTCTGGCATATTTCACTTAACATAATCTTATAATAATTCTCTTTTTTATCATCATGAAATTTAATAGAGTTAAACACATTAAATTTAATTTTTTGATCTTGAACTCTCATAGTTAATTCTCCTTTTTGAACGTTAATCATAGTCCTCCTTGTAGATAAGAAAGGTCTCCCTAAGATGAGAGGTATCTCCTTATCTTCTTCCATATCTAATATTATAAAATCAATAGAGAATCTAAATTTGTCTACCTATACTAGAGCATCTTCAGTGATACCATTAGGATAAGTTAAGGATCTATCGACTAAAAATGTAAAGTCACTCTAGCCTAATTTCTTAAAGATTGATAGAGGCATTGAATTTATACTTTTTTGTATTTCACATAAAGATTTCCTAAAAAATTTATTTCTTATAGAGTAGGGTATTTCAAACTTCTTGGATCCATTAGTATTTTAGGTAGTTTCATTTGAATGGTAGCACTACATTCTTTAGTTAAGGCTACTATTTCATTTTCTTCTAATTTCCTTATTTTATATAGTATATCTTTTATAAATTTCACATGAGTAGGCATCTGCTCTAACGCTTCTACAAATGGTATATTTATGGATCATTTTTGAAAACATCCAAAAATTTTAAAAATTGATTATCTAAATTCTATTTTTGCAATATTTGGAAAAATATAGGTGGTAGTCTTTCTTTCATTTTTCTAAAGGTCTCTCTCTCTCTCTCTCCTTCATTTGTCTTTTCTTCTATCTCTTTCTTTTCTTTATCATTTTCTTTTTATTCAACTTTTTCTTTATATTTCATATTTTTATCTTCTAATCCTATTTTTGTTAATTTCTTTCTACTCCTTAGCTTTATAGCCTTACATTATTCCTTTCTCTTTTTTTTATAATTTATTTCAATGAGCTAGGATAACTGCCTTGAGGTTTATTTGCAAGATTATTGGCTAGTTACCCTAATTGTATTTCTAAGTTTCTAATTGAAGCTACTTGACTTTGTAACTGAGTCACAATTTGCAACAGTTCTTCAAAAGTAGGTTTTTATCTTTTGGTTGATTTTGAAGAGGATAACTAAGTGGAATTATAGGTTTATAATTTTGATTTTAATTATCATAATTCCTATTATTCTAATTTCTTAGATTTTCATTTTAATTATAATTTGCATTATTATTCCATAAAATTTAGGGTGATTTCTCTAATGTGGATTAAATGAATTTGAGAATGCGTCATTATGTCTATCAGTGACATGATTTAGCATTCTTATTCCTTGATTATGTCTTTCTTCAGTAATGAACACCTCATACTATCTCCTACTTGATTTATAATGTACATAGTGTGATTAACCCGTAACTAACTAATTTCTTTGATAAGAAAGCTACTTGTGAGGTTAACATTACAATCACATTAGTATTGTGAACTCTAGCTGCATTCTTAGTGTTCAATCTATCAGATGGGCAATGGAAATAATTAGTACCCATTTTCTCAATTAAAGCATAAGCTTTATTGAAAGGTTTGGACATAAGATTACCTCCTATTGTTGCATTAATAATAGTTCTTAGTGAGCCTACTAACCTATTATTGAATGATTTAATGATCAACCAATTATATAATGATGATGAGGATATTGTTTTAATAAATCTTTATATCTCTCCCAACTTTGATATATTGATTCATTATCTAACTGAATAAAAGATGTAATATCATTCATAAGTTTATTAGTTCTAGATAGTGGAAAATTTTTAGCTAAAAAATTTTAAGGTAAATCATTCTAAGTTGTTATTGAACATTGTGGCAATGAAATTAGGCATATTTTAGCTTTCTCTCATAATGAGAAAGAAAATAGCCTAAGTCTAATAGCATCATCACTAATCCTATTTTATTTAAATGTTATACATATCTCTAAAAAGTTAGTTATATGCATATTAGGATCTATAAGTGAATCCCCAAACTGAGAATTTTATATCATTTGAATTATGAAAGATTTTAATTCATATTTATTGGCTTGAATTGCTTACTTTGTTATGCTTTGGTGCACTCCATCTACTAAAGTGTGGCATAATGCTTAAGGGGTCTAGCATGTTACCCTTCTCTGGTTGATTTTCAATTGCTAATTATCTAAGTTGATTCCAATATTATTTTCTAAGTTTCTTGCAAAGTTTTATATTTATAGGTTCAACAATAATAAGTGAGTAGTTTTATCACTACTTATACACAGAAATTACAACACATATTTTGCATATCTACTAACAAAAGTAAACTCAAAAATAACTTCAAAATAACAACACATAAGTAGTTGAATTAAAAATTACTGACATAGACTATTATCAACTTAATCACCTCAATCCTTGATAAAGGTGCCAAAAAATTGACATGTCTAAATGGTATTGCAAGTGCACATATTGGATCAGGTAATATCATGATGAATATGTATCATTCCTACCAAGATTGAGCAAGTTAATTACTAATTTGTACCAAATTTACTTTTATACAACTAAGTAAAGTTTTTAGAACCAAAAATATATTTTTATTTCAAGAAAATAGATTTTTATAGTTTTTATATAAAATAAGGTGTTTTTCATATGGTGGAAACAAGAAATCTGAACCGATGCAATTTTGACATTTGTCTAGACTAAATTATCTTTGATCAAATGCAGCACTATGGTGTTGTGTATTCACCTCTTAGGCGTTAGCTTGATTTTCTACTTAGGAATGACATTTTAATTTATAGTGCCAACCAAAAACATATATGTTATATTGTCTATGCGTAGACCATTTAAAAACCTAATAAATCCCTTTAACCAATTTTCTACTTATTCCTAATTAAATTTTTAATAGTTGCATTTTCTTTATTTTCATTAATTGTAGATCCTAAAAATAAATATATCTCAAACATCTACTTAGTACATCTGTTTAGTTCACCCTACTATTCTTTTAGTACTCTTCTAATGTCCCTAGATCAAAACTAATTTTAATATTATAATTGGCCATATTATAAGTAAATTATGTTCAAGAAAAATCAATACACAATTTATAATGAAAGCCTAAACACTTTTTTTATATTATTCCATAAAAATACTTTAATACAAGACAACATTCAAAACATACACAAATTTAGAGCACTATAACTTATCGACTCATAGTACAAGTGAGAAAATCTGTAAGACAAACTAGGGATAATCTAGGAAAAATGATAGAGAGAATGAGGAATTTCATCTAAATCTGCTCTTTATTGCCTTCTTGCTACTTCTTGGTGGAGAACCACATGACTTTAGCATGTAAACTCCATTCTGGATCATCTTAACCTTGTATTCCACAATAACTCTCACTAAATACTAAGTAAAACATAGTACAAACTCACACAACACTCTCATAATACACAATACTACACTTGGAGTGTCACTTTCTAAGTGCAATTCCCCACTCACTCATTCACGCACACTTGAAAACCCCACTAGCCAAAATCTTCTTCTGTAGAGATTCAACCCCTATTTATAGCCTTGGTGGAGTTTGGGTGGTTCTTCCCATGTATTTGGTATGAAAAATACCCAAACTTTCTATTAGAACTGTTCAAACTATGCCTATCAAGCAATTACATCATTGTGTTATAAATATGGCACCTAGGCTCTATGTTAGCACTGTGGTGATGAATTGTGGTGTTTATTTTTAGATGTAGGGGGAGGGGGGACTCTACACAGATCATAGTGGGTACTTATTGAAGTGATCGGGTATGACATTGAGGTATGATGTACTATCTCGAAAGATAGAGATGTCACCCTTCAATGGACCTAATCACTTATACTGCTAAGGCATGATGGGTCTTTGAATGTACCAAAGAATTTTCCCCTGGTTTACATGGATGAATAAAGCATGGATTATATCAAACCAGGCTCTAAAGTTCTCTATAGAAGCAAGCCTCCATAATTAATTACATCCTAGGAAAAGAAATTCCTTAAGAATACTCTCGATTAAAGTAGACAATTATCATCTCCAAAGATTTCAAGGTTAGACTATCAAAGGATTTGTTATGTTTAGGAAATCAATTGAGAAAGTTCAAGGAGAAGACTTATTTTTGGAAGCCAAAGAGAATAAATAAGAAATGCTTCATGATGATAGGAAGCCTAGTAAGCATTCTAATCTATCCTATGATTGAGCTTTAAATATTTGGAAGTGAAGAGATTTATTTATTTGAGTTGAATTTTATTAGATTGCTAGGGCTTATAATCCATTAGCACAAGGTTGTGAAAATGCTTAAGAGGTGAGGATTTATGCTTTTAGCTCGAAGGAAACAACTAACTCGATCCTAAATTTAAGGACCTTTAAAATGAGCTAAAGCACATACTAAATCTAAGAGACAGGAGGACATAATGGTTTATCTCCATAATAAAGAATAAACCCATCCGACTTCTAGACTTATAACTGTTTGGAGTGGCCGCCAGCTAACTCCTCCTATAATTTTAAAACTGTGTGGTCTAGTCATATGAAATTGCAAGATAGTTAGGCTATTATTTATTTAGAAAAGAGACTAAAGTTCTTAAACACACTCCCTAGAAGACTAGAGCATGAGTGGGATGAGTAAAGACTTAATCTAATGAAAAATATTTTTCATGTTTTATTTGATTTTTGACACTTCATTTGGACAATAGCTTTTAGATTTTCATGCCTACATGCATGATAAAATAATATTGTTGGCTAAATCAATGAGAAAAGGTTTTTTCTAACATAAGGGATGCCCTCACAGGTTAAGCATTCCCCTATCATGCAAGGCTGGAAATCCCCTATTTTCAAGAGCGAAATAATATGCATGCATGATGTGAAACATTCAACCATTCAGCTAAGGGTTTGTTAAATCTTTTAATTATCTTATTTAAGACCTAGGTTTTATGGTGAGGTTATGAATTATTTTAAACTTTAGTTATGAGTGGTTAATTAGGGTAGAAAGTTTAATTTAACTCTAAGAGCCTAATGTAATCAGGCCACACATTAAAGCATTATTCATTTAAAAAACTAAGAAAGCATGTCATTCCTAGTCGCAAACTAAATAAATCATGAAACATTTTTACAAAACTAACGCAAAAGAATAAGAGGTCAATGCGGTTAGGTACCGTTGTACAACCCAAAAAGAAAATATGGGTAGCCAAGCTCCACCCTTATATAACCTAGAATTACAAAATGATAATTACAATTTATAATTAATGAATGCTATGGGGGGTCTTCATTCTTCATGTCTTCATTTTTTTCATCCTTGCTTATGGCACCCCAGGACAAAGCCTTCTGGCCAATGCTCATCCTACCCCCATAGCACCAATCCTAATTCCTAATGCAAAAGTACATTAAAAATAGGAAAAGTAAATCTAACTACACCTACAAATTAAGTGTTACCTAAACACACATATAATCCTAAGTAGTTATATATATAATTTGGACTTAGCACCCTCCACATGGGTAACCAAGCCCACCTGTCCTGACTTAGATTATGCTTAGGGTTTGAGCAACATGCAAAGAGAACATTTATATTTATCTTTATGCATCTCTAAAGCATAATCCCCTATAAAAATATGATTAGGCTAATATCGACCTACCATCCAGTCTACAAAGCATACACCCTAACAGCTAGTCTAAAATAATACATCACAAAACAAAATATTCATCACATCATACACTGCCCTAACATAGAGCTAGAAGTGGTGACTTAATTCTAATGTGTGTGTTAAGGTTTCTATGGTGTGTCTTAACAAAGCATTAGAGTTGTACTTTTCTAAGTTTAGAAAGGTTCAATTTAACATGAAAGGTTGGTTTCACTTGAAGTTATTTAATTGATTTAAGAATTTTAATTTATGTTTATTTTTATTTCATATGATTACACCAACTAAGTATTATAAAGAGAAGAAAGAGGATTACCCTCTTTCATCCCTACCTTAATCCAATTTCTACAACATGTTAATTTGATTTAGTTCTCTTTAGTAAATGGTTTATTTAATGATTTAATTAATCCTAAGTTTAGGTTCACCTTAAATGATCCTATTTAATATGAAAGGCATCTTAAGATTAACTTGATTGAACTACTACCACATGACATATATTAAACCATTCCTTTCCATCACATATAACATGCATGTGCTTAAATCCTAAGTGTATTTATACATGTAACATGTTTTAGCACACTTAAATGATGAATGTATGTGTACATTTCAATTTTATATATTTTATTGATTGAATTATTTAATATGTGTAAATTTAAAGCTCTATAAAAATTCTTATACAAAAGTACATAAGAATGATATTAAACAAGTATGTGTCATTGTTAAACTAGTGAAGTGAGGTATTCAAATGACCTCCTTGGGGATACTTAAAGCCTCATGTTCCCAGGATGTCCAGACTATATACCCATTTGCATTCAAATATATGTAAATTTTCATACATGAACATAGGAAAGAATGCTCCAAATCAAATGATTAAATAACTCAATCACTTGAACAATTATGGATGCATGAATTTTTAACCTAAAAGAGGGATTCTCATTCTTTAATCACATGTACACACACATGTATGAAAACATAAACAAGTGCGTGTCATTGTTAAACAGAAAAGTGAGGTAATCAAATGACCTCCTTGGGGTAACTTAAAGCCTCGTATTCCCAGGATGTCTAGACTATATATTTTTTTGGTTTAGATATATATGAATGTATAAATAACTAAGAGAATGAAGACCATATGAAACTTGTATTTTGTTGAATTTAATTTTTTATGTATATGAATTAAAGCTCTATTTAAATTCTAATATTAAAATACATAAGAATGAAATCAAATGGGTATGTGTCGTTGTTAAACCAGGGAAGTGAGGTAATCAAATGACCTCCTTGGGGCAACTTAAAGCCTCATATTCTTGAGATGTCCAAACTATATACTCATTACCATTCAAACTTATGTAAATCAACATGTGAATAAAGGAAAGAGAACTCAACATTCCCAAACTTAAGCTATAAGCACACCCATTTCTTGTGTGTTTATAACTAGCATCATAACATATATTATTATTCATTTATAAACTTTTGAAAAATACATTTGGTTTTAATAGTGATAATAGCCACACATATATTAAATTAAATCAACACATGCAAGCCTACATAAAGGAAATCCAGTTTACTTACTTGATTTTGAAAAGATGGATGCATGAATTAAATAACATACCAAATTTAACATGATTGGAAAGAGGACAATCAAATATAAGCATGTGATTCATTCAACCAAACTAGTTCCTAAGGACAATCAGTCTATGAAGCATACACCCTAACATCCAGTCTACAATAATACATCATAAAACCAAACATACATCACTGTATTAACATACCAAATTTAACATGATTGGAAAGAGGACAATCAAATATAAGCATGTGATTCATTCAACCAAACTAGTTTCAAAGGACAATCAAATCAAATAAGATTGTTTAAAGTAAATTTAAGCATACCAAATTTAACATGATTGGAAAGAGGAAAATCAAATATAAGCATGTGATTCATTCAACCAAACTAGTTCCTAAGGATAATCAAATCAAATAAGATTATTTAAAGCAAACCAAAGCTTCCTTAGTATCATTTTAATGTACCAAATTTAACATGATTGGAAAGAGGATAATCAAATATCACAAATTTAACATGATTGGAAAGAGGACATTCAAATATAAGCATGTGATTGGAAAGAGGACAATCCAAATTTAACATAATTGGAAAGAAGACAATTAAATAACATACCAAATTCAACATGATTAGAAAGAGGACAATCAAATATAAGCATGTGATTCATTCAATCAAACTAGCTCCTAAGGACAATCAAATCAAATAATATTATTTAAAGCAAACCAAAGCTTCCTTAGCATCATCTTTAGTTTCATGTTTTGATTTTATTTAAGAATGTGAGAAAAGGTTTGCTGATCCCAACCCATTCCCATGTTTAGTAATTAATTTTGGTTTAAGGAAATGTTATTAAGTTGATTTTATGAGTTAATTAGGTTATGACATGCATTAAATGCATTAATTAACCCTTTCTTATGTTACCTTAATATAATCATCCAAAAAAATTATGAGCCAACATGATATGCATGTGAATTGGAAATTAAATTAGCAATGATCCTAAGAAATAAAAGGGACCTAATGCAATTGTCTCATAATTAATTGTTAATTAAGTTAAGGAACTTAATTAATTACTTTATGCTTTTCTCACACATGTGGACTAACCATAATTTGATTAACCTCCTTTAGGTTATTAAACACCTAAAGCTCTAACCAGGATTTAATTAATTAAATTATGATTTGATTATAATTTTAATTTAATTAATTAAGCAATCTAATTCATTAATTAAGATTTAATTAATTTCCTTTTGAAAATTGAAGTGAACTTAGGGAAAGAGGCTAGGAAAGAGGTCCCAACCCCCCTCCATTTGTCCATTCACTGTTGGATAGTGATTAATGAACCTAATTAATCAATTTATTACTGTTCATGAGATTAATTAACCATTAATTAGATTAAGAGAATAATTAGGGCTTAATTAGTCAATTCTCCTAATTAAGTAAGCAATGAAACCCAAGAAAATCATGGAAGGCAGAGGTCATCCCATTAAATTAACCCACAAAATCTAAGATTAATTGCTCAAGTAATTAAAGAGTAATTAAGCTAATTAATTTTGTAATTAAACCATGATTAAGTCTTAATTATAATTAAAAATTAATTAAGATTATTTTTAATTTATTCTCCTCTAAAATAACTTTAAAATGAGTATTTGTTTGCATTTTTATGATTTTCTTATGATTTGTTATGAAATTTATAAATTTTAGCCATTAACACACATTATTTAGCCTAATTAACCCTTAATCCCATTAGTTTCATGTGGTGTGCTGACGCGGCCCGCTTTCCATGTGGGGCCATGGGATTGGTTATTTAAAAATAATCCTAGTCAGCGTTTACGTGGCGGTGGTGGAACGTGCTTTCTCTTATATGCGTCTGATCTAAGATTAAATGACCATGATTAATCCTATGGTTTAATAGGATTAAAGTGGATTAATCTATCGTATCTAATCATGACTGTTCATTCTGATCATGTGGAACGGATGATGTGTGATCTATCATCACATGAGCGAGTGAGAACGGAGTCCATCTACCATTGCTCGTGCGATCTAAGCTCACCCGAGCTTAGATCAACTCTAAATGAATCCCATACCATCGTACGAAGGATCCAAGGGGATCCAATGGTCAAGATCAGACGGGATGAACATTTTCTTCGAAAAGCTTCAACTCAGTCTCAACCAAAGCTCAATTTTAATGGCATACCTCACTGGCTTAATACTGGTGGCAAATCTGATTAAGGAAGCTTCGTCTGATAGAGACAAAGCTGTACTGATTAGCATGAACTCTAATTTGAGGTAGTTTTCTCAAAAAACCAATACCCGAAGCTTGGGAGGCTAATGTTGATCGAAGTCCACCCTCCGATCATCGGGAAGCTTAGGGGATGTTTCGTTCTTGCTCGATTGGCTCTAGAGATGGTGTGTGCAAAGTTAATTGCACTTTAGTTATGATTTGAGCAAATGGGATTCAAGGGGAGGATGCCCTATTTTGGCTTGAAAGAAAGAATAGGGAGGCTTGGGGATTTTAGAAATGCTCTAGAAAACTCTCTTGAGGATGCTAGGGCTCTCACTATGCTCAAGTGATCGATTTGGAATAAATTGAAGGGGGGTATACCCCCTCCTTCCCTTGATCAGACGGCTCAGCTTGATTTGGCTCCTTGTGGTCGTACGCCCACTTCAGAGGGTTGTGGGTGGCAGGGAGTGGGTGAGGTGGCTTAGTTTGGTTGGGTGAAGGTGTAGAGGAGGCTACCAAGCAGGGTAGTGGGTGTCCTATGGGTTTCAAATGCTCCAATAAGGGAGGTGAGGTGATTTATCCTCCCCTTGGGTCATTGCCAACCCAACCACTCTTAGGTTAGGTTGGGTTACCCAAGGTGCCCATGTGGACCAATGGGAGCATGCCAAGTGGCCAAGGAAGGGAAATGACCACTTACATGGGTTATTTATCTCATGTGATACCCTTGACCCAAGGGTAGAATGGTCATTTGGAATTCAATTTGATTTGGGCATATTGGAAATGAGTCAAAAGTGGGTTAGCCAAAATTTCAAGAGATTTGGAGTTCATTTGGTTCAAGTTGGCTCAATTTGACCCATTTAGGTCAAATTTGCTCAAATTGAGTTAGGTTGACCAATTGGTCAAATTGGGTCAAACCAAGGGTTGGGTCAAGTTCATATGATCATTTGGGATGTATTGGTGTCATTGGTTTGGTTTGGTTTGGCTTAGATTTGATTTGGCTCATTTGAGTTCATTTGGGTCAAATGGGTCAGGTTGACAAATTTGACCCAATTGGCCAAATTGGCTTGGGTCATGGCTTGGTTTGGGTTTGGTTGATAATTTGGAAAATGTTGTAGGCTTTGGTTGAGTTTAACTTGTATTTTCTTGAGTTTTAGATTGGTTTGACCCTTTTGGTCAAGTTGGCTTCAATTGGTCATTTTTAATATGTAAGAGGGATTCTCATTCTTTAATCACATCTACACACACATGTATGGAAACATAAACAAGTACGTGCCATTATTAAACCAGGGAAGTGAGGTAATCAAATGACCTACTTGGGGCTACCTAAATCCATGTATTCTCGAGATGTCCAGACTATATATATTTTTGTTTAGATACATATAAATGTATAAATAACTAAGAGAATGAAGATCATGCAAAACTTGTATTTTGTTTAATTGAATTATTTATGCATATGAATTAAAGCTCTATTTAAATTCTAATGTTAAAATACATAGGAATGAAATCAAATGGGTACGTGTCATTGTTAAAAAAGGGAAGTGAGATAATCAAATGACCTCCTTGGGGTACTTGAAGCCTCATATTCTCAGGATGTCCAGACTATATATCCATTTCCATTCAAACTTATGTAAATCAACATGTGAATAAAGGAAAGAGAACTTAACATTCACATACTTAAGCTACAAGCACATGCATTTCTTATGTATTCATAACTAGTATCATAACACATATTATTATGCATTTATAAACTTTTGAAAAATACATTTGGATTTAATAGTGATAATAGCCACACATATATTAAATTGAATCAATACATCCAAGCTTGCATGAAGGAAATTCTTTTACTTTACTTGATCTTGAAAAGATGGATGCATGAATTCAAATGACATACCAAATTTAACATGATTGGAAAGACAATAATCAAACATATAAGCATATGATTCATTCAACCAAACTAATTCCTAAGGACAATCAAATCAAATAAGATTATTTAAAGCAAACCAAAGCTTACTTAGTATCATTTTTAATTTCATGTTTTGATTTGATTTGAGGATGTGATAAATGGTTAGCTGATCCTAACCCATTTCCATGTTTAGTAATTAATTTTTGTTTCAGGATATATAATTAAGTTGATTTTATGAGTTAATTAGGTTATGACATGCATTAAATGCATTAATTAACCCTTTCCTATGTTACCTTAATATAATCATCTAAATAATAATGAGCCAACATGATATGCATGTGAATTGGAAATTAAATTACTAATGATCCTAAGAAATAAAAGGGACCTAATGCAATTGGCCCATAATTAATGGTTAATTAAGTTAAGGAACTTAATTAATTACTCTTATGGTTTTCTCACACATGTGGACTAACCATAATTTCATTAAACTCCTTTAGGTTATTAAACACCTAAAGCTTTACCTAGGATTTAATTAATTAAGTTCTGATGTGATTATAATTTTAATTTAACTGATCAAGCAATTTAATTGATTAATTAAGCTTTAATTAATTTCTTTTTGAAAAATGAAGTGAACTTAGGGAAAGAGGCTAGGAAAGAGGTCACAACCCCACTCCATTAATCCATTCACTGTTGGATAGTGATTAATGAACTTAATTAATCAATTTGATATTATTCAAGGGATTAATTAACAATTAGATTAAGAGAGTAATTAGGGTTTGATTAGTCAATTCTCCCAATTAAGTAAGCAATAAATCCCAAGAAAATTATGGGAGTCAAATATCATCCCATTAAATTCACCTATAAAATTTGATGTTAATTGTTCAAGTAATCAAGGAGTAATTAAGCTATTTAAAATTTTAATTAAATCCTTAATTAAGCTTTAATTATTGTTAAAATTAATTAAGATTGTTTTTAAATAATTCTTCTCTGAAATACCTTTAAAATGAGTATTTGATTGCATTTTTATGATTTTTCTATGATTTATTATGATTTTTACAAATTTAAGCCACTAAAATACATTAATTAAACTTAACCCTTAATCCCATCGAAGCCATGTGGCACACTAAGACAGTGAACTTTCCATGTGGCACCATGGGATTGGTTATTTAAAAATAATCCTAGTCAGCGCTTGTGTGGCGACAACGGAATGGGCTTTCTCGTGCACCATCTGATCCAAGATCGGGCAACCATGTTTAATCTCATAGTTTAACAGGATTAAATTGGATAGATCTATCAGATCTAATCACAACCATGCATTCTGATCATGTAAAATAGATTGTGTGTGATCTATCATCACACGAATGAGGGAGAACGGAGTTCATCTACCATTTCTCATGTGATCTAAGCTCACTCGAGCTCGGATCAACTCTAAACGATCTCACACCTTCGCATGAAGAATCCAAGGGGATCCAATTGTCAAGATCACACGGGATGAAATTTTTCTTCAAAAAGCTTCAACTCATTTTCACCCAAAGCTTGGTTTTAATGGCATACTTCACCGGAGCTCAAAATTGGTGGCAAATCCAATTGAGGAAGCTTCGTCTAGTGGAGATGAAGCTCTACTGATCAACATGAGCTCCAATTTGTGATAGTTTGCTTGAAATACTAATACCTGATGCTTGGGAGGCAAATGTTGATCAAAGTATTCCTTCTGATCATTGGGAAGCTTGGGGGGATGTTTCATTCTTGCTCGATTGGCTCTAGAGATGGTGTGTGCAAAGTTAATTGCACTTTGGTTGTGGTTTGAGAAAATGGGAATCAAAAGAAGGATACCCTATTTTGGCTAGAAGGAAACTAAGAATATGGAGGCTTGGGGTTTTTGGAAAGCTCTAGGAAACTCTCTTGAGGATGCTAGGGCTCTCACTATGCTCAAGTGATCAGTTTAGAACAAACTGGAGGGGGGTATACCCCCTCCAACCCTTGATTGGATGGATCAGCTTGATTGGGCTCCTAGTGGTCATCTGGCCACCTCAGGAGGTCATGGGTGGTAGGGAGTGGATGAGGTGGTTTGATTTGGTTGGGTAAAGGTGTGGAGGTGGCTGCCAAGAAGGGTAGTGGGTGTCCTATGGGTTTCAAATACTCCAATGGGGGAGGTGAGGTAATTTCACCTCCCCTTAGATCATGGCTGACCCAACCACCCTTGGTTAGGTTGGGGAATGTCCTAAGTACCCATGTGGACCAATGGGAGGATGCCAAGTGGCCAAGGAAGGGAAATGACCACTTACATGGGTGATTTGTCTCATGTGATACCCTTGACCCAAGGGTAGAATGGTCATTTTGAATTTGATTTGATTTCAGCATATTGGAAATGAGTCAAAAGTGGGTTAGCTAAAATTTCAAGAGATTTGGAGTTTATTTGGTTCAATTTGGCCCATTTAGGTCAAATTGGGTCAAATCGGGTTAGATTGACCAATTGGTCAAATTGGGTCAAACTAAGGGTTGGGTCAAGTTCATATGATCATTTGGGATGTATTAGTGTCATTGGTTTGGTTTGGTTTGGCTTAGATTTGATTTTGGCTCATTTGAGTTCATTTGGGTCAAATGGGTCAAGTTGACCAATTTGACCCAATTAGCCAAATTAGCTTGGGTCATGGCTTGGTTTGGGTTTGGTTAATCATTTGGAATATGTTGTAGGCTATGGTTGAGTTTAATTTGGATTCACTTGAATTTTAGATTGGTTTGACCCTTTAGGTCAAGTTGGGTTCAATAGGTCATTTGGGCCTAATCGGTCAATTGGGCTCAATTGAGGCTTTGGTCAAATTCAGCAATCAATTTAGAATAAAATTGAGCCATTGGTTGAAATCAATTTGGATTGTATCAAGATTTGACCCATTTTTACCATCTAGGTTAAATTGGGTGAACTTGGGTCAAGAGGGCCAACTGAGTTAGGTTTGGCTCAATTGAGGGTCAAGATCTCAGGATTAAAATCCTTGGCACTTTGTTTCATAGCACTAAGGCTCTTGATACTTAGCCCCATGGAACTAAGATTTCTAGTTTTACTCCCTTAACCTAGCGCTATAATGTTATTATCACAGTGTTGTGGTGCTATGTCTTGAAGTCTATTCCACCAACTTGGTTATGGTGTGTGAAATCTTCCCTTTATTCATCTTGGATCTAGAATAAGGGACAAGAGTGCTAATACAGTAAGAAAATTATTAAAATTAGCACTGCTAAAGTGTTATGCTGCCAAAATTTTGATTTTTTTAAAGCTATTGAATCTTCAACATCAATAAAGTAGTGTTGTGACGCTGTAGACCTAGCAACAAAACACTGTATTCTTGGAAAAATTAAGCTTAGGCAGGCATCTAACAATGCCATAGCAATGGTATCCCAGCACTTCAGCATTGTGATTTTGGAATGGACACCTAATTGATAATATTAAGGTATTTATATCATAATCCAAATTATACCCATAACATCATGGCTCTACAAATATAGCAACAAGTAGCTGGGCTCTTGGGTTTTGAATCAATCATTTTTAACTTAATAGTGTCGAGGCACTAGTTCATTAGCATGAAGGTGCTAAGCCTTAATGTGGAGTTGAAAATGTTTATTCTTAAAAATTTTAAATCTTGGTGCATTCCATAGTGAAATAGAAAGGACTATAAATGATGAAAACACATCTCTATTAAATAAAAAAATCTATTACAAAAATTATTATAATAAAAAATAGAGAAAATACAAAACAAAAGATAAAAAAGGGGAAATTAGTAGTCATAATCATCTCCCTCCTCTTCTATTTTAGGCTTCTATAAGATAGCTATATAAGGGGATATTAAAGTTCCATAAGAAAATAAGCCTGAGTTGGATCCCCAAGGTTGCAATTTTCAAACATATGAACTAGTGTTGTATGGAGGTCACCTAACTCTCTACATAATCATCTCCCTCCATATGATAATCAGACTTTTTTTCTAAAGCCCACCACCTGTGGCTACTCTCACCTAACTCTCTACTTAAATCTAAGATTTGCTTGTTTAAGGGTTTAGAGGATTGAGGTCAAGGTCATGGGGCACATGAAATCTCCACCTCCCACCACCCCACTTCATACCTCAAACTAAACCCCTTAATAAGTATTTTTTGCTAGAGGAGACTTTTGGATAAAGACTTTTTCATCAGGCTCCCCTAACCCACCCACTGTAGTACATAAACTATAAATAAGAGAAAGATGATCATACCTTATAGTAGTACTACCCTTAAGCATATTACAAATATAATTATAAATAATCTTTTGTATATTAATTATAAATCACTTTTGAATTACGAAATTCCAAGCAGTCGTATCCTTTGCTACCTCACTAATATTAACAAAGAGCATCAGCTTACCAAAAATAAAATAGGGCCAATCCTTAGACTTTACCGTTAGGCCAACAACAGGAAAGTTAATAATCTTCCTCTCATCATTTCTATTGGCATTTCCACCTATGAGAAAACTAAAAATTTCATCAAAATCAGGGTGCTCGTTATAATAGAAAAGATATTGATCATATGTCATGTTTGGCTATTCATAATATACGTTGATGGCAGTGCTATCAAAACTTACCAATTTCATTGGAATGAAGACTTTATTGTCCTGGTGCTTTTCAGTGTTGGTAAAGAAGTCTCACACCATAGGGATGATGCAAGAGCTACTTTCGTAGGCCAGCTTCCCCCATCCATGTTCATTGATCACCCCTTCTACTCTCCCATCTAGGTTGTAGAAGCTCCTTTCCTGAATGAGATGCTTATGGGTGAGTACATGCTAATATCTCTCTTCAACTTCCATGTTAACAAACCAATAAGCCTCACTCAAAGTCACTTTTCTCTTGCTAATGAACCTCTTAAGCAGCATGATTCCATTGATTTAAGTGAAAGAGAGAGCTAATCTATAGAGATAAGAACTACAAAATGAAAATTTTGGTAGCCTTAGGCATCTATTTATAAGCCAAGTATAACACCATTGCGCTAGGCTCTCTAGTTATGGAATAAAGATCTAGCACTGCGACGCTCACATACAGCACCTATGCACTGGTCAACTGGTCAAGTCGAATATTATGTAGGTCAAAAAGAGCATTTATTATTACTAATTTCATAACTGAAAATCATGCCAAGCATTGATGTAGCACTGCGGTGCTCTGACTTAATGTAGTAGCACTAGTCAAAAAGTTTATCTTTTTCATTTAAAGTGTTTATCTATCTACCAACTTTTTTTAACTGGCTTTTGACTAGCATTATGATGCCATATGATTAACGACTAAGCGCTAGTCAATTGGTCAACATGAATACCTCCCCCAGAATGCTATGGTACTATGGTGAAAATTATTTTTGAAATTCCTCATCTAATCTTTCCTTAGAGAGAGAAAATAAATAAATGAAGAACCCAAAAATATTCTCAAACACTTCTTGTGTTGGACACCACGCATATCCGCAGATGTTTTTATTAGGGTGATCGGGTATGACATTAAGAAATGATGTACTATCTCGAGAGATAGAAGTCATCAACCAACAAATGGACCTAATCACCTTAATATGGACTCCTAAGGACTATGGGTGATCATTGTCTCTAAAGATTTCAAAGATAGGACTATCAATCAACTGGTTTTTTTTGAAGATCAAGTGGGATTGATCAAGAGGAGGGAGTTATTATATAGACCAAAAGAAGATAAGTAAGGGATGCTTATGATACTAGGAAGCCTAGTAAGAATCTCAAACTATCTTATGGTTGGGCTTTATATTTTTGAAGTTGAGGGGAATTATTTATTTGAGTTGAATTTTTATTAAAAATTTAAGACTTACAATTCCATGATACAAGGTCCTAGAAATGCCTAAGAGGTGAGGATTTATGCCTGTAGCCCACAAAGGAAAGTAGCAACCTCTGAACCTAAATCTAGGGAGCTTTGGAGAGGGCCAAAAACATGACCTAAATCTAAGGTGAAAATGGGTATTTATTTTACCTCCACAAGAGAGGATAAATCGCCCGACTGTTAGACTTACAATTTCTTGGGGGTGGCCACCAACTAACTCCTCCTGTGGTTTTAAATACATGTAAGCAAGTCATATACTTTTGCAAGATAGCTAGGTTATTGTTCATTTAGAAAGAGACTAAGTCCTTAAATACACTCCCTAAGAGACTAGATCATGTAGGGCATGATTAATAACTTAAATCTAATGGAAATTTTTGTTATATTTTATTTTTATTTTGGACAATCAATTTGACATAGGCTTTAGGATTCATATGCCTAATGCATGAGAAATTAGATTATGGGCCAAAATCAGTGAGAAAGAAGGTGTGTTTCCACCATGGCTCTCAAAGGTCAAGCCAAGTTCTCTTGCAAAGGTGGAAGCCCTCCATAATAAGAGTGAGATAATATATTTTTATGCATGATGTAAAATAATACAACATCCAGCCAAGGGGTTGCTAAATCTTTTATCTTATTTTTATAACATAGGCTTTAGGTGAGGTTATGAGTTATTTATTTTTAATTTAAATTGATTAGATGGATAGAAAATTTATTTTTTCTAAGAGTCTAATCATCATCCAGGCCATACATCAAAGTAAGGAAGAAACTAAGAAAAACATGCCATCTTAATGCACAAGCTAAACAAACATCAAACAATTTATAAAGCTAGCACAAAAGAATAAGAGGCCATTTGTGGCCAAGCTCCACCGTACAAACCTGAAAAAAAATTGTAGTAGCTGAGCTCTACCCTTATACAACCCGAATTATAAATGAATTAATTACAATCAAGAATGAATTCATTTTATGGGGGGTCTTCATTCTTCATTCTTCATTCTTCATATCTTCTTTCTTCTTTCTTCTTTCTTATTTTCTTTCTTTTGGTTGGTTGGAATGTGGTTGCTCCGAAGGCTTCACATGGTACATAAGAGATAATCTTATGACCAATGTTCATCCTAATCCCCCATAACAATCATTCCAAATCCTAATTACAAAATTACATGAAAATGGGAAAAAGTAAATCTAACTAAAACCTGCAAAATAGAGATTAGCTAAACAAACCACATAACCCCAAGCATGTATATGTATAAATTAGACTTAACACCCGACACATGGGTTACTAAGTCCACCTGGCCTATTTTAGATTATGCTTAGGGGTATAAGCAACCTGCATAGCAAAAGGCATTTATATTTTTATTACAACGCCTCTTAAGCACAATCCACTGCAGAAGAAGATGGTTAGACTAAGATCGTCCTACCATTCAGTCTACGCACATACACCCTAACATCCAGACTAAAATATCACATCAAAAAATAAAAACAAGCATCAAACCATGCATCGCCCTAACATAATACTAGAAATGGTGACCTAACCTAATGTGTGTGCTATTTAAGGCTTGTGTGGTATATCCTAGATAGGCTTTAAGGTTAGATTTTTCTAAGTGTGAAGGAGTTCAACTTAGAGGGCAATTTTATTTAAGTGATTTAGTTGATTTGGTTAAGTTTTATTTCATGATTTGATTTAGTTTGAATGAACCTACAATTACTTACTAAGTGTTATAAAGAGGAAAGAGAAGAGGACTTCTCTTTCCACCCTACCTTAAGTAATTTCTAAGGTAGATTCATTATTAATTTTTGTTTTAGTGAATGTTTTATTATTTGTTTTGTATAATCCTAAGTTTAGATTTCCCTAAATAAACCTATTCAAAGAGAAAGGAATTTTAAGATTAAGCAAAGTGAATTACTATTACAAAACACACAACAATTTATTTATTTCCAACATGTGTAACATACATATGGATGAATCCTAAGCGTATCTATACATGAAAATGGAAATGTTAGCACACCTTAATGATGAATGCTAAGGGAAGTTACTTAAGAAACTTTGGAATATTTCATGTATGCATGATTCTGTTAGGTAGAAAAGAGGGGTTCTTTTATCCATTATTCAAATGCACATTTACATGTATGAAAGATATAAGTGATTATAATGCCATTATTTTTTACACCAGGGGTGTAAGGTACAAGACCTACTTGGGGCTAATTAAAGCCTCACAACCCCGGGATTTCTAGACTAATATACCACTTTTCCTAAATACATGTGCATGTATTAAAAGAAATGAATGGAAAAAGAGTCATGCAAAAGTTTATGTTTGTTTGATTTGTTGGTTGTTTAATTTACATAAGAAAATGTGAAGACCCTTCTTAAATAATAACATAGGAATGAATAGGAATGGATTTAAGCAAGTGTTGTGTTCTTTTCAAATGAATTATAGACTTTGCAAATCCTATTCAAAACTATGCTAAAAGAGAAGAGAAGGAAGTCACACAATGCACATCTCATATTATATTAACATGCAAGCTCATCAATAATTATAAGTAGCATACCTTTCAGTTGTAATGTTTGATTTATGAGTTTTGAAAATAATTTTGGATTTAGTAGTGATAATAGTCATTCATATTCTTACTTTTGCCAAAACATGTAATTTGACATAAACAAAACATTTCATTTTACTTTGATTTTTCAGAAGACATGAATGCATGATTTTCATATAACATACACATTTAGCATGCTAAGAAAGAAATAAAGTGATGTAAGCATGTAATTTCACTCACCCTAATTAATTCCTAAAGATAATCCTATGGAATAAGATTATTTAAAGTGAATCAAAGTTGGTTTAAGAAAATTTTGATTTTTGTTTTAAGTTTGACTTGAATTTAGGAAATGTGAGAAGGTTTTCTGGTCTTAACCCATCTCCCACATTTGTATGTTATTTTATTTTAATTTGTGAACAATTAGATTGATTTTATATTTTGTTTAGGTTAAGGTGTACATTAAGTCCATTAATTACCCCTTACCTGCACCACTTTAACATATTTAACCAAATAATTATGAGCCAACGTATGACATAAAATCACAAGGAATTTAAATTAGCAATGAACCTAAGAAAGAAAGGGGCCTAAGGCATTTGGCTCATAATTAATGATTAATTAAGCTAAAGGGTTTAATTTAAGTACTTTCATAACTCTTCCCACACATATGGGTTAGATATGATTTCCTTAAGCTACTTAGGTTATTGAACACCTAAGTATCTACCCAAGAAGGAATTGATTAAATTCATATTGATTTAATTTTAAAATTTTGATTAATTGAGCCATTTAATAAACTGATTAAGCTATTTAATTAATTTGAACCTTAATTAGATTTTTATCCAAATGAAATAAACTTAGGGGAAAAAGATTTGGAAGAGAACTCCTAATCTCATTCCCTAAGTCTATTTACTGTTCTAAGATAATTAGCAAACTTAATTAATGGATTTATCACTATTTAATAGATTAATTAATCATTTAATTACTTAAGAGAGTAATTAGGAGTGAATCAAGCAATTCCCCTAATTAAGCCAATAATAAATTCCAAGAAAATCATGGGAGGTAGAGGCCAAGCCATTAATCAACCCTAGGAAGTTTTGAATTAATTGATATAATAATTAGGGAGTAATTAACATAATTAAATTCTAAAAAAACCCAAATTACAAGAAATTTACTAATCAAAATCAATTAAACTTAATTTTATATTATTCCCCTTTGAAATATCTTCAAAATGCATTTGAGTTTATATTTTTCAGATATTTCTACATTTAGTTATGCATTTTTGCAGATTCTATGATTAAAACTTAATTAGGAGGCCTAATTAATTAACTAATCCCATCGACACCACGTGGACCATTGACTCACCTCACTCTTTCCATGTGACACGATGGGATCGATTATTTAAGTTATCACATCCTATGTGGCGTCGGTTTCATTTTCTCCGGACCATCATCAGGATGATGGTAATTAAACCCATGGTATTAAAGGGATTAAAATGTGGATCTAACATGGATTAATCAGGACCATCCATCCAAAATATGCGAGATAGATGGTCTGTGATTCATCCCTGAGCTCGCTTGCAAGAGACGATGACAGTCCTTCCCTTGAGGCTTGATCCGAGCTCGATCGAGCTTGGATTGAGCTAGGAATGATCACTCACCATCTAAGGGTAAGAACAAATGCATCCAACGGTTGCATTACAATGGGATGAAACTTTCTTTCACAAAGGACCAAGGAATCCTACACCTAAGCTCGGTTTTGATCCTTACCTCATTGGAGGCTATCACCAGTGCTCATAACCATTGAGGTAGCTTCGTCTAGTGGAGACGGAGCCCTATTGAAGGTCTGAGGGCTTGAGGTTGAGTAGATCCTCCAATTGGCCAAAGTCCTCCTCCTAGGCTTGCGGCTTTGGTCTAGCTACCTCCTCTTATGCCTTTGAAGCTTGGAAGAAGCTTTGGGTAAGCCCGATTAAGTCCTTTGAAGGTGCTTGTAAGAGGAATTAGCTATGGTGATGAATTGAGCAAAGTGGAATTCCTTCCTACCTCTTCTATTTTTGGCTTGAAGAAACTGAGAATGGAGAAATGGGAAATGCTTAAAGAAGCTTAGAGGATCTTGGAGAAGCCTGCTCTGAGTTTCCTCAGCTCAATCAAGAATGAATGAATGCAAATGAAATGAAATTAGGGGGAGTATATCTCCCCTAGAGGGATTGTACGGTCGAGCTTGCATATGCCATTTTGATCAAATTGATGCCATGGAGTGGTTGTCTAGGCCTTTTTTAGTGGTATGTGATTCAGTTTGTCCATAGGAGTGGAGTGGTGAAGTCCTCATGTACTCATTTGAGTGGAGGAGTGATCCCATGTGGAGAATTTCCAAGTGGGTAGTTAGTTTTGGCCTTGGGTTGGGTTTGGCTGACCCAAACCCATTGGGTCATGTGCACCAAACTCACTAGTGTCCACTTGGTCCACTAAGAGGGTGCCAAGTTGCCATGAAAAGATATGACCAAATTCCAAGTGGAATTGGCCATAGATTACCCCTTGACCTATGGGTAAAATAGTCATTTGGATTTGATTTCACTTTAAGAAGATTTAGAATAGTTTGAAATTAGGTTAGGCCAAATTTCAAAGAATTTGGAGTTGATTTGATGTCATTTGGCTCATGTTGACCCATATGTCAAAATGGGTCAACTTGGGTCAAGCTGACTAGTTGGTCAAATTGGGTCAAACCAAGGGTTGGGTCGAGTTCATATAACCATTTGAAATGTTTTGGTATCATTGATTTGGTTTAATTTAGTTTATATTTAGTTTTGGTTCATTTGATTTCATTTAGGTCAAATGGGTCAAGTTGACCTATTTGACCCATTTAACCTAATTAGGCCATGGGCTGGTTTAGGTTTGCTGGTCATTTGAAATATTTTGGTAACTTTGGTTTCAATCAATTTTGGTTTAGTTTGATTTTGGCTCAATTTGACATTTTAGGTTAAGTTGGATTCATGGTCAATTAGGCTAGGTTGGGTCTAGTTGGCCAATTGAAGCTTTGGTCAAGTTCAACAAGTGATTTAGAATGAATTTGACCCATTGGTTTCAATCAATTTGGCTTAGATCAAGATTTGACACATTTTGACTCTTTAGGTCAAATTGGGTCAACTTGGGTTAAGTGGCCAATTGGGCTAGGTTAAGCTCAAATGATGACTTGTTCAAGTTCAAACATTGATCATGGATGGGTTTTGATCAATGGTTTCAATCAATTTGGCCTATGGTGGATTTTGGCTAGTTTAGGTTTCATTTTGGCTAAGTGTTGACTTGGTCAACCCTTAAGTTTGACTTTGTTTGACCCAATTTGTGTGATTGATCATCTTATGATGATTGTTGCTCACAATGTGAGGCTTAGGTGGGCTTAGTTCAATCCAACTTGGGTAGGATTAGAATTTGGCTCAGAAAGGTACTTTAGGTCACTTTGGGTCAAGTGAGCCTAAGTGGGTCAATTGACTTGATCAAGGCTTGAATCAAGTTTGATTGAACTCACATATAGACTTATGATTGAAATATAAATCCATTTGCAAGTGGTTTGAAGTCAAATGGGTTTTGATTCATTTGACAATTTCAAGTTCAAAGGGTGAACAAGAGTTTGATTTGGGTTTGATTTTTGAATTTAGTTTTGGTTTGATTATTGAAGTTTGTGTTTATACTTGGATTCATGATTGAAGGTTTGATTGAATCATGAAGAAAAATCAAGGGTTTGGGTTGATTTGAATTTGATTTCACTAAGTTTAAGAAATTGACTTGAAAGGCTTAAGTTGAATTTTGATTGAATTTGGGTTTGAGTTTTGAATTGATTATGGGTATTTGAATTTATATTTCATTTATATTTGTGAATATAAATGAGAATATAAATGGCTTATGAAAAAAATGGTTTGAATTTGAGGTGATTTGGATTTGATTTGAGCTAAGTCCATAAGATTGAATCAAAGGGCTTAGGAAAGATTTTTAGGATTTGGAATTTAATCATGAATTTCAATCATGGGTTTCAATCATTTGGAATTGATTCATGATTTGAGAAAATCCATTGGAATTAATTTAAGGTTTGAGAAAATCAATTAAGTTGGAATTGATTTGAGTTTTGAATTTGGAATTGAAGTTGATTTGAATTTGGAATTGAAGTTGATTTGAATTTGTTTTGAATTTGGAGTTTTAAAATTTGACTTGAAGGAAGGAAGTGAGGATTTGGTTCAAGTTACAGGATAGGCAAATTTTCTTAACACCCCTAAGGCATGACCAATTCCTATGGCTAACTCTTCTAAGTTTCTAGGGTTAGATTGAGTGTTCACCTAATCACTAGAAGTGTCTTAAGACTAAGGAAACTCCTAGTGTCTAAGAGGAACCTTATGTCTAAGATGGAGAGGTTAGAGCTCATCCTAAAAATGAGGTCAATGGGTACTAATGACTCGAAATGAAGGCGCTAATCTAACAGTGCTATTAGTGCCATGGCATTGTCCATTAGAAAAATAATATTGACGTTATCATGTAAACACCCTATCAACCTATCCATTTGCCATGTGAACATCTTATAATTTGTTCACCATCTGAACACCTATATAAATATGGCATTCAAAAGAAATGTAAGCCCAATCTTCTAGTTGTTCTCCATACAAGAATCTTATAATTTGTTCAGCAAGTGAACACCTATATAAATATGGCTTTTCAAAGGGATATAAGCCAAGTCGTCTATCCGTTCGCCATGTAAATATCTTATAACTTGTTCACCATGTGAACACCTATATAAATATGGCATTCCAAAGGGATGTAAGCCCAGTCTCTAATCTATTTGTAATATAAACATCTTATAATTTGTTCACCATGTGAACACCTATATAAATATGGCATTCCAAAGGATGTAATCCTAGTTGCATATTCGTTTACCATGTGAACATCTTATAATTTATTCACCATGTGAACACCTATATTAATATAACATTTCAAAGGGATATAAGTCCAATTTCATATTCGTTCACCATGCAAATATCTTATAATTTGTTCTCCATGTGAACACCTATATAAATATGACATTCCAAAAGAGATGTAAGTATGACCTATGCTTGCAATGCAAGCATAACCAAAATCTAACACATATGTTTCCATACAAGCTCCCCTTCACTAAGCCTCTAGTCTACTCAAGATATTTGAGATGAGGCAACTCATGGTTGCTAATCAAACTCCCTAGACATTATGGCTTGCCCTCTGATGTTGGTTGACTAAAATAAGATAGTCCCAAGATGAAAGATATAATTATTTCCAACCTTCATCGAGAGTGCTCTCTTAATATGATAAGAGTGTAAATTAACTATGAAGGTTTGCATTCATAGGAAGTAGAACCCAGATCTAAAAAAATCCTAATGTAATGTTAGGGGCAATTTGGTTGAATATATATATCAATTCTTTAGAAACTAATAATCATAATAGAGCATATCAATTCTTTCAGAAAAATATAAAAGAAATTTTCTAAACAAAAGATCAAGTCAATTTATAGTGATTTTGAATAGATAAATGTTTAGACATAGATAAAAATCACATCATAAAACATAAATAAATTATGAAATTAAGCCCATGTTTAAATTTAGGATCTAACTTATCTAGGTTTAAAATTATCATAACATATTCCATAGTAGATAATATAAATATGAAGGGGTAACAGTCAATGTCAGGCTACCAACTTCAAGAATAGGAGGGCAGCATTTTCAAAGAAAAGTGCCAACCTTTTTGAAAAAGGTATAAAGGTATAAAGATACATCATTACCTTCACCACCTTTGAATGTTATAAGAATGTTAGAAAAGTTCAAAATAATTTTAAGTAGGGTAAAATTATATATCTAATAATTTTTGAAGAGGCTTTCTCCCTCCAAGAATAAATTTCAACACTACCAAAGTAAACTATCATATCTAAAATTATAAACCATATACAAAGAAGTAAATTGTCTCCACATTATCATGAAAATGCACTAGATAAGCAAGATCAATGAAATGGAAATTAAAGAACCACCCAAGTGAGAAAATAAAGAGCAATTGATTTATTAAGATCTACTAATATGAATAAAAAATTCAAACTTTAAGTCTCCTAATATAAGAAAAACTAATCTTATCCAAATTAGAAATCTCACACAATTCTAAGAGGATAATGCCTAGAAATATTCCATAAATTAACTTCTATCACATTCATTTTTTTACTAAACAATTAGCAAAAGCATTACCTTCTCTTAAAATACGAGAAATAGATATGTTTAAAATCTTTGAGGAACATTTAATTTTTCTAAAATATTAAAAAAAATCCATTACCATCTTTTTTGAATTAATAAAGTTCAATCAACAAAGAATCAACTTCAATCCAATTATTATTAATGTTTAAACTATAACAATGATCTAATTCATAGTTTAAACAAAAAAGTTCTACATAAATAACCAAAGACATGTAAACGCCTATAAAACAAACTAGAACATTTCAGAAGTCATCTCAAATAATCCCACCACATCTAGTATTATTATTGTAAAAGAATCATATGTAAACTTTATAAAAATTACAATTTTATTTAGACCAATACAAAGTCTTAGAAGGTTTATCCAAAATTTTAAAAATTAGCTCCATATCAAAGTTAAAAGCTATATTTTTCACAACCTCTAAAACTATTCTTTTCAATAAGAATGGCTTTGAATAAGGCTTAAATTTTATCTCTCACTTTAGAAATAATATGATGATGATTCATAGTGAAATTGTTGCATGCTTAGCTTCATTTTGATCCTACCAAATAAACAACAAAATGCATAGAGGAATTATTATACTTATATGACATTTAGTACAACCTTTGATCGAAGCAATCCAATTAGTCAAAAAAAATCTTTACTAAATTGAATCTATCAACTAAATTGAGCCAAATAAATTATCTACCTAGGCCTAGACATGAGTAGCAATGGGGCCTACTAAGAAGACATGATTAATAAATTCATAAGCAAAGCAACATTGGCATTTAGATGTTATGATCATTCGTTTCCTTCTAAGGGTTTCATCAATAATAATATAATAATTTGAAATCCTCCAACATAAAATAGAAATAGAGGTTGGAATAGAGTTATGCCATATATATTTAAATATAGTTAAGGCATCATGCTTGATATTAATGTTTTCATAAGCTTCTCAAATTAAAAATTCAGTAGAATTAGAAAGTGTGAACAAAGGGGTATATTTGGTAGAAGGATCAATAGAAATGTGGAAAATTTTATTAATCAATACTTCAATGATTACATTAAATAATGCCAACCAATTTGAGCCATTGATATTAAAAAAACTTCTTAAATTTAATATAGGTTAAAGAAATTGCACTAAAAATAAGAATCCAATGCACCCTATCTAGTCTAGTTATCTTGCTAGAAGAAAATAGATATCTTTCTAAGACCCCATTGAATTGGTTGTTTTGCAATCTAATTAGCATTATAGATTCTTTTCCAAATAGAAGAATCACCACCTTTAGAGAAATAGCTTTTGGGATATTTACCCTGACAATATCTTTCACTCATAAATTTAGCCCAAAAACTAAAACTAGTCTTGAACGACCATTATAGTTTATTAGAAAAAAAAAGGTAAAAAAAGTTCTTGTAAAGATTTACAGCCAATGCCAGCTTCCAATATTGGGCCACAAAATTACTCTACTAAGCCCAATGAATTTGTTTAATTTCACTAGTTGATCCCAAACAAACTTATTAAAAAAAATTTCAATACTATTACACACAAAAAGAGGGGGATTAATAGTTTGGATCAAATTAATAGGATTAGAGAATAAAATCCTGTGAATAAGAGTAAGATGACCACCAAATGGTAATAATTTAAATTCCCAATGATAGATTCTTTTTAATAAATTGTATAATGTAATCAAATGAGTAGGATTTACTTCTTTAAAAAGTGGAGCACACAAGAATTTAAGGGGAAGAACTTGATTCCTTAATCATAATAAAATCTTTATATTATTAATCTATTAACATGAATAGAAGATGCAACAAAAAATAAGCTTTTATGTTTATTAATGATTAAACTACTAATAGATTGAAATTGGTTAAAAATACATTAATGATTTTTTAAGGATAAAAGAAGACCAAGTCATGAAAATTATAAAATCATCTACAAAACTAAGATAAAAAACTAAAGGACCTCCCAAAGTGTGATAGGTCATTTAAGGATATTCCTAAAATGTTTTATTTAAGCTCTTTAAAATGAATTCCACTACTATAATAAAAAGAATAGGGGAGATCGAATCATCTTGTCTAAGCCCATGTGAAGCTTTAAAATAACCTTGGGTTTTGTAATTAATAATATTTGAGAAATGAGGTAATTAAATAGAATTCTTCATAATATCAATAAATTTAGTACTAAATCCAAATAAATGACAAAATTTATAAAGAAATTTCTAATTGATGAAATTATTTGCCTTAGAAATGTCAAGTTTTAAAACTAGGTTAGAATCTCTTTATTTAATATTAATATCATGGATTAATTCTTGTGTTAGTAAAATATTATCAAAAATAGCTCTACCCTTAAGAAAAAAATTGATTAATAGAAATATTCTTTGAAAGTAACACAGTGAAATGATTATCAAGAATTTTAGAAGTTTACTAAGAAAATTTCAAAGACTAATCCATCTAAAATCCACCCAAGTATTAGGGTTTATGTTTTTTGTGATAAGAATAATAGCCATAGTAGTAAAAGCCTTTTTTAATGATGAACCTTGAAAACAAAATTCACAAATAGCACCTCTAATATCAAAATTTAGAAAACCCTAACATTTTTGAAAAAAAAAATAATGTAGTGAACAATGGGGACCAACAATAAGTTAGGATTCATAGAAAAAATAGGAGTATAAATTTCCTCCACAATAAGAGGAGCTGTGAGGTTAAAATTAGCATCCTTAGTTAAACCATTAGAAAAAACATTAGGTTGCATAATAGGATCCAGATCAAAATATTTATTAAGAATTGAAGAAAAATACTATAAGCACGTGAACTAATATTATCATCATTGTCAATCCATTCACCATTATCAAGTTTTATTTTTCTAAGAAATTTTATTTTTATTTTACAACCTAAACCATAAAAATACTTGGTATTGTGATCACCCTTTAGCAATAAATTTGCATGCTGATTTTTGTCTCCAATAAGATTTCTCCATATCATGTAAATTAGAGAGATCAATTTTAGCTTTAGATAAGAGCTCTTCATTAGTCCTAGATTAATTATATTTAAAGTCATTCTCCAATTTAAAAACTTTAGCTTTAGCCTATAGTATTACAAATTAAAATTTTAAAATGACCTCCCAAAGTGTGAAAGGTCATTTAAGGATTTGTTAAGCTATTTGAAATGAATTCCACTGCTATAATAAAAAGAATAGGGGAGATCGGATCACCTTGTCTAAGCCCATGTGAAGCTTTAAAATAACCATAGGGTTTTCCATTAATAATATTGGAGAAATGACGTAATTCAATAGAATTCTTCATAATATCAATAAATTTAGTATTGAAACCAAATAAGTGAAGAATTTTATAAAGAAATTTCCAATTAAAAAAATTATTTTCCTTAGAAATGTCAAATTTTAAAACTAGATTAGAACCTTTAGATTTAATATTAATATCATGGATTAATTCTTGTGCTAGTTAAATATTATCAAAAATAGCTCTACCCTTAAGAAAAATAATTGATTAATAGAAATAATCTTCAAAAGCAACATAGCGAGATGATTATCAAGAATTTTAGAAGTTTACTAAGAAAAGAATAAAGACTAATCCATCTAAAATCCCCAAGTATTAGGATTTTTATTTTCTGAGATAGGAACATTAGACATAGTAGCAAAAAACTTTTTGAAATGACAAACCCTAAAAAAATCACAAATAGCACCTCTAATATCCAAATTTTGAAAAGCCTAACATTTCTAAAAAAATAATGTAGTGAACCATGGGGACCAACAATAAGTCAGGATTCATAGAGAAAATAGTAATATAAATCTCCTCCAAAATAAGAGGAGCAGTGTGGTTAGAATTATCATCCTTAGTTAAATAATTAAGAAAAACATTAGGATGCATAATTGGATCCTGATCAAAATCTTTATTAAGAATTGAAGAAAAATACTGTAGAGCAGATGAACTAATATTATCATCATTGTCAATCCATTCACCATTATCACGTTTTATTTTACTATGAATATTTATTTTTTTTCTTTTATTAGCTTAAACAAAAAATACTTGGTATTGTGAATAACCTTAGCAATAAATTTAAATGTCAATTTTTGTCTCCAATAAGTTTCCTTCATATCATCTAAATTAGGGAGGTCAATTTTAGCTTCATATAAGGGCTCCTCATCAATCCTAGATTAATCATCTTAAAGTCATTCTCCAATCTACAAACTTTAGCTTTAGCCTCAATAGTATTACAAAATAAAATTTCAAAATGATATTATTCCACTATTGAAGAGTTTATTTAAGTCAGTTAGGTTTATACCATTACCTTTTCATACCAATAATATAATCATTGGGCCTAATAGGAGTAGTCCAATAATTCTCAAAGACTAGATAAAAGGAATGATGTTTTAACCTCATATTTTGGATGTTAAAGCTTATAGAATTACTTTTAATAGGATTTTTTAGTAGAAATAAGTAATGGAGCATGATCAAAAGATGTTATGATCAAATGTTCTATTGAAATAAGAGGATATTTCTTTATATATTGATTGTTAAACTAAATATGATTGAGTCTTTGCCAAATTCTAGATTTATTCCATATAGAAGGAGAGCCAATGAAACCAATATCCATAAGGTTACAACATAAAATCATGTTAGCAAACTCTTGCATAGAATTCAAATTAAGGGAAGAACTCCCAACTCTTTCAGCATGGGATAATATAATATTAAAATAACCCCAACTAATGAGGCCCATTATAAATATTAGCGAATAAAGATAGTTGATCTCACAAGATATGTATATCAACTCTAGAGCAACTTGCATAAACCAAAGATGCATAACATAACACATTATAAAATGATGTACTTATATGTATAACTTAAGTGTAGTTACTGACAATAGATATATTTAAACTATATTTCCAAAAAAATCCAAATTTTAAAAAATTAGCAAAACCATTATGAAATCCAAGTAATCTAAAAATATAAGGTAATTTATCATTAGTAAGAAAGGGTTTAAAATATATATAAAAATAATAATTATTATTATACATAGATTTTTTAACATAGCATGAGCCAGAGGGAAACCTAACCACTTGATATTCCACACATGAGCATTAAACATTATAATAAAGATGTAGAAATCGAAGCTACAGTAACCTTTCTAAGGTTAGAATTTAGAGTATTTTTAAATTTGTTTTCCTTTTTATAGACTATTTTGAAACCATCATCAACTAATGGATCATCGCCACCGAAAGAGAGTGAGGTAACATAGATGTAATAATATTAGAATTTATAGTATTATGATAATTAGCCACTTTACCTTCTTCTAATTCTCTATTGAGACCATTATTATTATTTTATTTTAGAAAAGTAGGTGAATTAGGGCATGAAATAGGTAAATTCACAATATATTCAACACCATTTTTTCTTCCAATTCATAAATTTGAGGGGAGATAATAAGAAATCTCTCTTGGTTCATAATAAAAGATTTTGAGTGAGCATTGATTTGTTGCCCATCTTGATTTATAATAGAAGAAACCATGTTATGATTTTTACTGCCAATAAGATTCATTTCACGTCCAAGAATGTTAGGAGCTTGATAATCGATACATCTCCATCATTACTAAAATCTATATCCAAGATATAATTCTCCTTCTTAGCCATATGCTCAACAATCTCATTAATATATGATTTACCATCAAGTAATTTAGAGGGTCGCATAATTAATTAATATTTCAAGCTTCACCCTCACTTAAAAAACCTATAGTCATAAAAATCAACTAAATATCTTCTCATTAAATAGTTAAATTAATCATTTTTGCATTTCATTATAAAAATATATTTATTAATATATAATTATTAGTATCAGTCAATTCTATAACATTGATTTTTGACATATTATACTAATCTATTGAATCATACTATTATACAATCATGATTATCAAGTATTGCCTTAAGAGATATTTTTAAATGCTTTAAAAAATCTATTTATGGACTTTAATCTAATTAATAATGTTTTCTTAACATGATTATGGCAAGTTTAATGTGCTAATTATGAAAAACTTTTCTTTTCAATGCTAGTTATTTAGACTCAAGTTTATAATGTAGTTATTGAGAATGGTACTTAGCATCTTAGACTAGAAATCATGAACATGATCATTCAAAAAATACATATGTTGAATGGTGCAAGAATTTCAAATTTGTATATGATTATAATTTCAATTAAGTTGTAAAAGTTTGACCTTTGATAGTTTTGATGATAGCATTAATTTTTTAACCTCATAGATTTTCACCAATACAATCATTTATTAATAATATTTTATACTTGAAAGCATTAAAGATATATTTTGTTTTGACAAATTTCTAAAATAAAATAGTTTAAAATATCGGACATGCTCTAGTTGGAAATTATAGGCACATTTTTTACAATGGCTCTTAGCTCTCTTGAAACATAACTAAGAGCTAAAGTAAGACATGAGTAGTTCCTTCTGTCTTGCACTCCATTGAGGCGATGACAGCAACAACACTTCAACAATGAATAACACAAGCGTTAACATTTAGTTCACCATTTTCTATAATGGATATCTGAATGTCTTTCGCATAGTTCCCCTGAAAAGCATAATGCAGTCAAGCTTATAGTTGCTACAACCACAACAGTAGCGACTTCCTCCAAAAACAACATGAACGTGAGCAGGGCTTCAGCCATGGTGGGCCCAAACACATTTGTTGCAGCTTAACATAGCTGTGCTACAACAGCGGCTTCTCCTCAGCCATCTCATATTTTCACACACTTTTATATGTATCTTTGCAACATGCGACTTGAGCTACCAGTATTGTAAAGGCATGGCTCCAATGATTCCTTGAGAAGAACTAGCTCTGATTTATGTGTAGAAGTTAATTTGGTTAAAAAAAATGAAATCTTGGAGGGTAATATGCACATGAAACTTGAACTCAAACTTAGTTAACTCCACTGTAATGAAAATTTTCCCATGTTCTTGAATATATTAATGTTATCCTGCTCTTGGATAATAGGTATTATATGTCTTTGCTTTCCTTACATTTTTATTTTAGAGAGATTATTATGTGTGGTGTCCGGATGTTGCTCTTTGTTTAGACACCAATAACATAGTGTCATGTGGTGCTCGGCCAATACACGACTGATATGTATTGACTATTAAGTGTCTACATTATTGTTTATTGATGTAATATTAACTGCACAATAATACATAGTATCTATATACAGACTAATAAAAATATTGCAATTGTACTTCAATATGTTAACTTTAGTTATGAATTAGATATTGGAAAAGTAAGGTTGATTTAATTTTCAATGTTGCCTGTAACACATCCAAATCGTTTATCAAGAATTTAAATGACATTAACATTCACATTAAGTACAATAAAATATCTAACAAATAAGTGATGTTGAAGCTTATTAAGTTTAAATTAAATAATTTTTTTGCAATAGAGAATTTTGTTGATCGAAGATGTTATAAGAGAATTTAATACAATATTTATGTATATTAAAATTGGAAACACTTGAAAGTTTCCATATGATGTTTTTGCATGTGGAGCTTAAGTTAATTTTTGCTTTTTTAATTGAGGCAACCATACTTAATGTAGACCACATACACATGACCAAGTCCAATACTTCTTGCTTCATTCTTAACATTTCTCACATTTTTTTTAAATTAATTATAGATTTATGTATTATGATAAGGACAATATTACACTATTTATCTATGCAATATGAGAAAACAAGAATAAATTGCAACTATAGGTCATCTTCAAGTTAGCGATAGTCGACCCAATCCTCGTCATAGTTGTAGTAGGCTGGAAGTGAACTACTTGATCTCTTTGCTACATTCCACCATGTCTCTCTGAAAGATAATTTAGTTTGAGAACTTTATTAACACTTTTTCTCTATAGTTTCATCAATGCTAACTTTAACATTGTATTTACATTTCTTGGTTTCAAAAAAATTGTACTAATCTAGTTATGATTATTGAATCTTAAAGAGAACAATTTACATATTTAGGAAGCATTTTTATGAGATCAAACTCAATGGCACCATTACTCATGTCATAGCAAATTATTGGATGCAACCATGCATTTCAATTCTCTTTAAGAATTAAATCATTAGAGTTGAAATTGAAGCAAAAGCTTGATGTATGAAGAGTTATGTTTAAAATATTGTAATGGCAGTGACAACCAATGAGATTACAATAGTTGGAGGGGCAGCAGACTATCGATAACATCTAATTAATAGAGATTATAGGTTGTATACTTGAAAATTAGGTAAATTAGATGATTTGTAGTATACAAAAATTGAACTAACAGTAAAAATTTTAACAAATCTTATATTGAACTTACTTTTTATCAAAGAAAAGCTATGTTTTTCATACTCTTGCATTTGTAATACTTTAGACCGTAAACTCTTAAAACCTAATAGCCCTAAATAAGAATGGATACATTCCTAAGACTAGAAAGTTTTTGTTTAAACATTTTGAGTAATTAGATCATTTTATATAAATAATGAAAGCCAATAATCTATTTTGATTCTACATGATAATGTTTTGAGTTTAATTTAATCAATTGAGTTTTGAAATTTTAGTTTGTTTTTAAAAAAAACCTTAAAGAATGAAAGTCAAGAAAAATAAATGAATTATCAAATTAATGAATTTCTTAACATAACAAACATTAATCAAGAAAGATCTAGGTTTAAATAATTCAACATGTGCAGCAATCCTATTAAGAAGAGGGAGAGAAGAAAATGAGAGAAATCTATTGCTTTGAAAAGAAATTGGTCATGTGAAGGACCAGACCATAATCTAAATAATAGTAGTTACTAAATGAGCCTAATCTTATCTCATATCATAGCCTTCAATTTTAAAGGTAAAGCTCAAATTATGTCCTTATTAAAAGCAAGAATGAATATATATTATATTTTTATTATGGAGTTTATAATTTAAAACTTTATAACATTTAAAATTGATTTTAAAATTGTCCCTCAATTTCTTTAAATGCATGATTTGACTAATTGTCTTAAATTTATTTAGATGCTTCATATTTCTTAAATATACTATAAGTATCAACTAATCATATTCATCTGGCTCATAATTAAACTCTTCCAGGAAAAATTGTTTGTGGTATTTTATTGTGCATAACATAATTCTAATAATATTTATAACTGTTCTAATTTTAACCATAAGATATGCCTTAGAAAATTTTCAGTATGGTAATTCATTTATTGTAGTTTTTTTATTAGTTGTCTTATAATTCTTAGTTAAATATCCTATATTTTTAAATGAATATCTTCTGAATTAGGATATCTAGAGCAAAATAAGTTTTATGGCTTTGGGAAAAAATTTTCTTGTTCTCATGGGGTAAACTATTAACAAATTTACTGAAATTGAACGACTTATTTTGAGACTTACAACTTATAAACAATGAATTTTAGCATTTCTTTGGCATTTAATTAATATTTGTTTTTATTTTAGTTTAAATAAACATATATAAAAATATCTTAAATCATTTTATTTATATTTTTAAAGTAAACTATTTCTATTTTTTTAAATTTGAAAAACTTCCTTGTTGATATTTTCATATATTCACATGACTTTAAAATATAATTATATTATTTTGAAAATCAATGTAAATTTGTAATATACTTTATTTAAAATTTGAAATTCATAAATTTTTGTATATTACATTATTTAAAAAACATCTATTAATATATTATTCGTAGTATCATTCAATACTATAACATTAATTGTTGACTTATTATACTAACCTATCAAATTCCACTAAGTAATAAATATTTTATCTTGAAATTTTAATAAAGAGAAAAGCTCTCATAACAACATTTTCAATAACTGAAAAAGCACAAGAGCTCTCTAAGAAGATCATTATTTGAAGATTGCTAATCTCATTATAAGCTTAAAACTATGTTTCTTAATAAGGAGTTATGATGGTCAAAGATGTTATAAGAGCAATTTATATGTAGATGATTATAGACATTAAAAATTGAAATCACTTAAATTGCTAATGCTTTAATCTATTTAGCACAAGTTGGTTTTGTTTTTCTTATTTTTTTTCTTATTTTTTTCTTTTTTATTAAGGAAACCTTACTCAATTTAGACCACATAAACTTGATTAAGTCCAATACCCTTTGTTTGATGCATAACATAACTAGAAATGGTTCAAGAATCTTACTCCCATGTCTTCTTGATTGGCTATAGATTTCTTTTCATCTTTTGTTTCCATTGTATTGGTCTAAGTTATCATCATTATTGTCCATAGTTGTTACAGCTAGAGCTTCATTTTTTGTCTAAGAAGCATAAATAACAAGTGTTGGTGCAGCAAATAGGCCACAAATTTTTACACCAACAGCCTCACGAAGGACAAGCAAATGTTACAATTATGCTATAGATCATTAAGAATATTGAGATAGGCTTATGTGTGAAGATTTGTAAATGATTTAGACATTTAAGAATAGAAAGGTCAATAGAAAAAGGTTTGGAGATTTGAATGAAAACACAAAATGCCTTGCCCAAGCCTTAGATGGAAAAAACCTGAAAGAGTTATTGAATTATTATAATTACTTGTTGGTAACAAGATTTAATTTATAATAAAGTTAACTTTGTTTAGATAAAAATGCAGAGCATTTTAGAGGACTTTTGATAATCTCTGCACCAAAAAATTTGCCTGAACACTTGTCTATGTTCTTTTAATTTCAAGTCATAATTCTTGCTTAATGAGAATAATTATATTAAATCATAGAACAAGGTAGGAAACAAATGTTGGTAGCAAGCCATTGACCTCCATCCTCTCCATAGGTGTAATGAGCTTGTACCTAAGTTGCTCTATTTATCTTATTTACATTTCATCATGGCCATCACTAGATGTTAATTTGCTTTTTTTTCAATCTTGATAAGTGGGTTATTAATAGGCTAAATTTTTAATTTAAGGCTGATTAAAAGTTTAATTAGCGAAATGAACATAAAAAAAATTAACTAGGCATAGTCACTCGTTCAATGAGCGACTGGCGCCTACGTGGTTCCACATCAGCGACAATCGCCCATTGCCTTAACTCTTTTTTTACCCAAGCCCCCACCGAGATCAGGACAGAAGTTCAGATCTCCCCTCTCTCATGCCCAAGGAGCTCGACGTTGCCGCCTTCTTCGACACTGTCGTCCATATCTGCCACCGTTGTCGGCAAAGCCAACCATCCTTTCCGGCCAACGCATAGTGGTGGCATCATTATTGGTGGATTTAGGGTTTACCTACTTTGGTTTGAAGGTATTTTTTACAACCCTATTATTTAATAAAAAAACTCATTCTTTTTGTGTTTGGCAAATGCTTAATTATAGATGGTTTGTTTTAATATGTGATTAGTTAGTTTAGATGGTAGATCTATAGTTAGATTTGAGATTTTAGGGGAAAAGTAAATATTTCAAATAAATCATGATTATGTTCATTTAAATTCACGTGTATGATTTAAATAAATTATATGTATTTATGTGTGTTTTATGTGTATTTTAAATTAATTTATGTGTGTTTTAAATATTATATTTGTTGTATATTTATGTGCTCATTTTGAAGCAATTTCAAAAGATTCTCATCTAATTATAGTAATGTATATATTTCATTATTCGATAGGCCTTTCTAGATTAGGGTTATGATATTCTAAAAGATTCCTTTACATGTGAGATGATTGCTTATTCTGATACTGACTTTGTAGATTGCAAAGTATATAGGAAGATTACATCAAGAATTTGTTGGTTTTTAGGGGCATCTCTTATATTTTGATCTTTTATGGAACAAAACTCATTATTTTTACTATTGAAGCTAAGTATACAGGTGTTGGAAATTGTGTTGCTCAAGTTGTTTGGTTGTAGCAACAACTAGAAGATTTCAGAATTAGAAAATATCACATTTTAATTAAGTGTGCTAACACTAATGCATTTTTTTTAATAAGTTCATATCCAACACTTCATTATTTCACATACCATGTTCACATGTTATAGCTATGTTAGGGTAATGGAATTTGAGCCATGTACAGTACATATCCCGCTACTACACATTACAAATGTACCATAGTACGTACGAAGGTGAATTCCATGTCATACCAGATCGAAGCGATTGGCCATCTTTTATGTATGATCGTCATCTGATTGAACTAGCACCCCCAAATATCAGAAGATGATCAGGAAGACCACAAATAAGGAGATACAAGAATACAATGGATGAGAATGTACAATGAGGTAATATAATTTATGGACTATCCAAAAATGTTGGCCACAATAGAACTACTTGTCCTCAAAATCGATTACGTAAGAATTAGTGTGTTAGCAGAGAATTTGTGCACTGTATTTTTTTTTGTACTACTATTGTTTACTTCTGAGCTGTAGTTGTTTTTGTACTGTTGTTGTTCACTTTTGAGTTATGTTCTCTTATTAGTGTGTTTACTATTTACTGTATGTTTTTGTGTACCTGTATTTGTAGGACGTGTCTGTTGTTTACCTATCATTAATTATATTTGTGTACTTTTGAGCTGTATTTGTTTATGTATTGCTATTATTCGCTTCTGAGCTGTAGTTATTTCTGTACTACTATTATTCACTTATGAGTTGTGTGTTCTTATTAGTGTGTTCTTCTTAGCTATATTTTTTACTGCTGTTGTTTACTTCTGAGTTGTATGTTCTTATGTTGTTGACATGTATTTGTAGAAGTTGTGTACCGTATAGGTCAAATGGAAACTGAGGAAGTAAGAGCAGGAAGACGTCATCATAGGCGCAGAGCCGAGGAGACTCCAGTAGACTACGGGCCCTCACCGGCTGAGGTGCACCCTAGCATCACCTCATTGCATGGCAGACACAGGACTGTGCATCCAGATTTGGTATGATTTATTATTTCTTAAAGCTAGCTCAATGCAAATGAACTTTTTAATAATTTCTCAATTCATATCTTGTAGGCGACAGTTCTTGAGGTAGCATCTAATCCTCTGATGTTCAGAGAGTGGCCGGAGAACTGCCCCAAATTTTTGGATGGACTGCGGGATGATGTGCTAGATTGTGTTTTAGCTCTAGTGTATCAGACTTGATCACTCATTGCTTATAGCTTTAGTTGAGCGCTGGTCACCACAGACGAACACATTCTATTTTGCAGTTAGTGAGATGATAGTTACTTTGCAAGATGTGGCCATGATTCTAAGCATATGGATTGATGACCCGCCTATTATCGGACCTACAGTGATAGGGGAAGATAGGTGATGGGTCTCATGGCTCAATTTTTGTGATGACCTCATCGGCAGGCATCCAGAGCCTGATATTATATATCATGATCTAGTTTAGCCACATGTTACTTTCATATTTCGCATGGGGCAGGTGCATGTATGAATTTTCTTACCTTTACGGTGGCTACATTGGACATTTTATAGGGACTCATACTTAGACCTACCAGATGCTGAGTTTTTTATTCACCTCAGAGCTTACATTTTGTTTACTATTGGCTACTTTCTTCTGCCAGATACATCTGGGTTTGAGGTTCATCTGCAGTACTTACCACTACTAGAGGATTTGAGCTTGTTCAGCATGTACTCGTTGGGAGCGGTTGTGCTACCACATTTATACATGGAGTTACATGAGGCCACAAGACCGAAGTGGACCAACATGACAGGATGTCTGCACTTACTATAGGTTTGGTCTTGGGAGCATATACATATTGGATGACCTACATTACAGGTACCTTTTCTGGCAGAGTTGGATGGGCTGAATGTTAGTTGTAGGTAAAATGAAGGTTACCTTAAATAGATGACACCAGCCTATGTTAGAGTATACAGAGATGAGCTTGATGGGCTGTTACAGAGCCAAGTATGACTAAGAGCACAATTTGTTCATACTGTTACCTCTACATTTAATACATATCATTTAATTTTTGTTTCATATTGTAGGTGATATGGGAGCCATACGGACAGCAGATATGCATGAGAGTTGCTGGTGTCTGCTTGGCTGGACATGAGATTTAGCTAGCTAGGGTACCTCTAATCAGTTGGAAAAGAGTTGAATGGTACCTCCTGGATCGTGTACTGAGATAGTTTGGTCTATCTTCTAGAGTTGACGTGGTGCCTATCGATCCTTCCTTCTAGCAAGTGGATGGTCGTGGGATGGCGGATGTCGATTGATTTGATTATCATCATATCTATATAACGCATTACGAGGCCAGAGATGATATGGTTGTAGCAGTGGATGATGTTACACCTCCTGTTGACCCGACTATTAGTCGATACATGGGGTGGTATTGGTCTTGGGCTTTATTGTACATGCTGAGGGCTCCGATCATTCCTCCTACTAGCTACTATCCATGAGCTCCTAGAGAGAGACTAATGGTAAACACTGTAAAAATTTATCTTAAATATATATTTATACTTAATGAATACTAAAATACATTCTATTTTCTATAGCGTAAACATATCTTGGATACATAAGATATTTTTTAGCCTTATTTTGGGAGAGATCAGGACACAGATTTTCAGTATTCAATAAATAATTATGAGAAGTTATGTCGGGAGCTACAAAAGAACATGCACATTTCAGATAGCAGAAATAGGAGTACAGATGAAGCCAATAGTTCTTCTACAGCACCTTCAACTACTCAGGCAAATACTGTAGGAATTGATGCAGGTCCATCGTTTGTCTCAGATGTCGATCCATACAGTTATGCATTTGGCACACCAACTCTGTACTCATATCAGGAAGCCATGTTGAGTCCATTTAAATTATGGCAGGCAGTAGATCCTCCCATGTATCCTCACCCACCGGTCTATATGTCACATAGGCACGGAGTGTACCCTACTGTCGCCTTCCAGCCACAAGCATCATTAGAGATACTCGAGGTTACACCCCTCAGTGACCCAGAGAAAACCACCAACTAGGCTGAAGATGAAGCGCAGCAGCGGCAGCACCATCTACGAGACCATCCTCGATGACCACCTGCTCATTATACTCCAAGGAGTGACGCACTTCTACCACGTAGACATCATCATCGTTAGATGTCATCACTTGTCGTATTTATATATAGATCGGATGATAGCTCTATGTATACATTACTATTATGTCATTGTTAGAATGATTTTGTATGTTAGATATCTGAGAGCGAACATTTCTAACATATATTTGAGTAGATCTAAATCTGAATACAGGACGAGCTTGTGATAATGGATGATCAAATCATTCAAAAGAGTAACCTTTTTCTTCCAATGTGTCACTCATTAGAAACGCAAAAACTACTATGTATTGTGCCACAATCTTAGTTTTTGACCAACATGAAAGTCGTGAGTAATTTTGTTCCAATTCTAAAGATACCAAGCTCGCTCGATTTCAACAACAGATGACTCCGATATGGGCAAAATACCACGACTGGTCAAATTTTTCATCTCACCGCCGCATATTTTTGCGAGTATTTGTAAAAACTACTGCGTATCAGGACACGATCATAACTTTTTGTCAACATGAAAGTCGTGAGGATTTTTGATACGATTTTGATGATACAAACCTTGCTCGATTCTGACACCAGATGACTCCGATATGAAAAAAAATTTCTATAGCTAGTCCAATTTTTTTTAAAAAAAATTTTAAACTGAAACCAGTCGCCTGTTCAACGAGTGACTGGAACTAACATGGAATCCATGTAGGTGCTAGTTGTCGATTGAATGGACAACTGTGCCTATTTTTAAATTTTTTTTTAGTGCTCATTTTGCTAATTAAACTTTTAATCAGCCCTAACTTAAAAATTTAGCCGTTATTAATGCACATCCAACAACCAATGCCAAGATAGGGATCATCTTTATCTTCTCCATGAATAAGATTAATGGATGAAAGATTAATAGCTATTATGTTTTGAGTATCTTTTTCTACTTAAATGAAAAAATTGAAAAATGGTAAGTCACACGGGCTTGTCGAATCTTAAAGAGACCATATTACGGCTTCAGAAGTATTTTACAAACTCAAAGTTACAGACATTATTATTCATGTCATAATGAATTATTGAAGGCAATTGTTAGTCCTATGAGGCCATGGACTCACTATTTTGAATTTTGATGATAACAAATATATGTTTGAAGTTATTACTATTTTATTTTTTAGTATTTCAAAAAAAATTATCAATTTCATATTTTCAAAGCATATTAAAAGTAAAAATATAAAAAGGTTTGCTGAGTTTAGTGTTCCTTAAATTATATTGATTTTCTTGTGTTACTACTTTATTATGTTTAATTTTCTCATGTTACTACATGATCCTATTGACTAATTTGATAATTAACATTTTGGCTATTTAGTTGGCATGTTTAGTTTTCATTCCAAGTTAAATGATATCTAAAGAAATAATATACAATGTATTTCCATTCTTCATAAGGTATCTCACAATTATTCACCTTCTCCTAAAAAACTAGCCAATTCCATCCATAACACCTTAAGAATCAACATTTTCAAAATTAATCTTCTCTTACATCTACTTTCATGTTTTCTCTTAATTGTCAAATTATGAAATAAAAATCAAAGAGTTTTTTCTTGTTTTAAATCTCTAATAATTTAATAATAAATTCACATATTCTTGAGTTAGATAGAGATATAGTTGTTAATTTAATAAATTTATAGGGTTTGAGTGTACCATATGTAATCTACCAAGAAAAGTCATTAGATTTTTTTTTAATAAATACAAATGAATTCATTGTTAAGAGATGTAGGGTCATTATGTTGCATATATTTAAGGTTTTAAAGTATTTAGAGTATAACATAAGATAAATTCATGCATCTAAAATATTTTATCAATTTTTTATTCAATGGAAAATAATTATTGCAGAATAATTTTTGGTTCTTAATTTGAGGTAAAATGAATTAATTAAAAATAAATGTAAGAGAATTTTATTTTATTTTATTTTTCATATGGTGACAAATTGTTCATAAATTTAGGGTTCTAAATCCATTTACTTTTTCTATAGACTTCCAATGTCATTTGAAATTAAGGATCATATTTTGAAGCATATCTTAGTGGAATATCAATAGGAGAAATTTCAATATGTATCATATAATTTAATGTTTTAAAATAAATTTATTTCTAACTTAAGAGCTGTTTGGGATCAATTTTATTTTCTATTTTTTTATGTTATTTTTGAAAACCTGTTTATTTAGAGTGTTTTTTTATGTGATTTTATTTTTTGTTTTAAAAAATAAATAACATTGTTTTTTAAAAACACTCAAAAGATGTTTTGAGAGTTTTTAAAAACAACAAGTACAATCAAACAAGTTCTATTTTTAAGCAAAATATAAAGAAAATAAAATAAAAATAGAAAATAAAAAATAAAAAATAAAAGTGATCAAAAACGGCCCCTTAGTGTATTGAAATTGTCCCTCAGTTTTTGTTAAATGTAGAGACATAAGTTTTTTTTTTCTTGTGTTTATTTAGACGTTTCTTAATTTTTAAATTAATACTTTAAATGTCAACTATTAAACTCATGCAAAGTGAAACTCCATAAGGAGCAAATGATTAAAATCATTCTTGTTAAAAAAGACACATTTTTTCATCCAACTGTGGTTTATGGCTAGCCATGAGGGCGAATAAGGGTGAATTTCATGTGTATTAGGTTTTTAGCTTCCCAAACCCTCATAATAAAAAAAACTAATGAAAGTTATGACCTAATTTAAATTTATTTTTATTTTGAAAAAATTATAAAATAATAAAATACACTTAAATATTCAATCTTGTTTTCTTCAAGAAAATTGATTTATTTAAAAATAAAACCACTTTGAGAAGTTTTTAACATTTTATATATATATATATATATATATATATATATATATATATATATATATATATATTTCATCATACTTAACCAACTTATAACTTATATTTTTCTTATTTAGTTGACATATCATTTTCTCTAGTTCTCATGGGACAAATTAGAACCGATAAGCTAAGAATTTTGGAATTTCTTTGGCATCAAATTAATGTTCGTATATCATTGTAATTTAAATAAAAAATATGAAAGAAATATGAAGGAATTACTTATATTTAAGAAAGAATAAACTAAATCTATTTTCTAAAATTCAAAAAATTTGGTTAAACATTTTTTTATGAGCTCGAACTTAAGAGCACCATCTTTTCATGTTATAATAAATTATTAAATGCAACCATGTATTTCAATTCCCTTTAAGCATTAAGTCATTACCATTGAAATAGATGAAAATGCTTGATGTATGAATAATTATGCTAAAAATATTGTGATGACAATGACAACCAACGAGATTGCAATAGTCGAAGGGGCGACGACAGACTGTCCATGGCATTTAACATTTAGATTGTAGGTTGTATATTTGAAAATTAGCTCTATCAAATGATTTATAGTATACAAAATATGAACTATGAATAAGTTTCAAATTCCATCAAATTTTGCATTGAACTTAATATTCATCAATGAAAATTTATGTTTTTATGCTTTTAGGAGAAGGTGTAACCTAATAGCCCTCAATAAGAATGGATACATTTCTAAGATTAGAGAGTTTCACTTTAAAATTTTAGTGCAATTGGATCATTTTTTATAAACTAATGGAAGCCAAATCAATTTTGATTCTAAATGACATTATTTTAACATTAACCTGATCAACTGAGTTATGAAATTCTAATTTATTTTTAAAAATAAGCCTTGAATTATGTTAAAAAAACTTTTTTATTATGTTGTTTATTACTTTAAATTTTATAACATTAAGAATATATAATTAAATTGTCTCTTTATTATTTTAAATGTAATATTTGACTATTTGTTCTAAATTTATTAAGATGTCTCATATTATTTAATAATTGTTCTAATTTTAACTATTAAATATTTTTAAAATTTTGAGAACGTCAACTTAGAATGAATTTTGGGATTTATTTGGCATCTAAATAATAAATACATTTTATTTTAATTTAAATAAAAATTGTAAAAGATATCATAAATAATTTTAGTTACATTTTTAAAAGTAAACTATTTCTATTTGTTAAAATTCAAAAAATAATCCTTTAACAACGATTTCATATATTCCAACACATTATTGAAATAATTACATAGTTTTGAAAATCAACATAAATAGGTAATATACTTTCTTTAAACATTGAAATTAATAATTTTTTGTATACTACATTATTAAAAGAAATTTATTAATATATTATTGTTAATAACCCTAATTATTGACATATTATACTAAATATTTTGTGTTAAAATTTTGTCTTAAAGATATGACTTTTATTTCAATCTAGCTATGAGAGTTTGAATTCTGATAATTTTGATGATAGTGTTAATCTTTAAGATCCACATCCTCATAGAATTCAATATACATTCATTTATTGTAAGTATTTTTCTATTACAAATAAATGAAACTAAATATTTTCTTATAAATTTTTAGAATAAAGTATTTTAAACTCGGAATAATTTAGAACTATATTGGACATGCACAAACTGAAAATTAAAAGTGCATTTTTTTTAAAAATTTTACTATTGTATAAGGCTAACCATGAGAGTGAAACAGGGTGAATTTCATACGTACTAGTATTTGATGCTTTAAAAATCCTCAAAATAATAAAAAAAATATTGAAAGCTTTGAGCTAATTTTAAAAAAAATTATTTCTTTAAAATATTAAAATAATATATATATATATATATATATATATATATATATATATATATATATATATATATATATATATATATATTCTAATATTTTAAATTAAACTTATTAATTTTAAAATTAAAAACCTCTTTGATAAATTTTTGATAATTTAGAAACTATATTGATGGGTGCGGTGTTTAAAATATCATTGGTTTTACCACATAAATCTTATGGGATACTTATTGAAATGATCAACTATGATATCAAAGAATGACATGCTACCTCAAAAGGTAGATATCACCTTACAATAGACTCAATCATTTAATAAAGACTTCTAAGGCCAATAGGTCTACATGTGCGAGAGATTTTTCTCTTACTTTACATGGATGATGAAGAGCAAGGTTTACTTTAAGTTAGGTTCTTATGATCCCTATAGGGACAAGCCATCATAGTTAATTACATCTTAGGAGGATATGAGTTTCCTATAAAAATTCTTGATAAAAGTGATTAGCTAACATCTTTCTGTATTTCAAAGCTTGATATTGAAAGATTAGTGATCATTGGAAATCAAGTGGGAGAGCATAAATGAGAAGTGTTTGCAATAGAATCCGAGGGATGTTAAGTAAGAAATTGATTGGTTATTTTACCTTATACGCAAGTGTACGTGTCGAATCAAGTAATATAGAATGAGTGGATTATTGTTCCCATGAGAATTAGAGTAAAATCTAATGTTCATTTATATTGAGTTAATTACTAATCTTTAAAACTTGATTTTTATCCAATAAAATATATAATGCTTAATTAAAATGGGTTTGGTAAGATATTAAAAAGACTATTTTTTATAGTTTTATTTCTATAGAAAAATATAGGTGTTTTTCTTAAATTTATAAGTAGTACTTTGAATTATAAAATTTTAGATTATATATTATATTAAACTAAGTAGTGGAATTATTTTTAAATTTGTAGTGTTAACTAAGAGCAAAAATATTGTACCCTCTATATCTAGACAAGTATAACCAAACTAATTTCTTTATCAAGTTTACTCCTTAGTGCAAAGTAAATTTTGATTGGTTACATTACTCTAAATCAAGTGAGAGAGCTCAAACAAAAAGAGTTTATAACATAATCTGAGAGATGTTAAGTAAGAAATTGATTGGTTTATTTTTCCATAAGTACATGTCGAATCAAATAATATAGAATTAGTAGAGTATTGATCCCACAGGATAAAAGTATAATTCAATATTAATTTATATTGAATTAAGTACTAATATTTTAAAACATGGTTTTATCCAACAAAATGTAAAATGCTTAATTAAAATGACTATCTACTATTTTGCAAGATATTAAAAGACTAATTTTTATATTTTTATATTTTTATAAAAGATATAAGTGTTTTTCTTAAATTTAAAAGTAGTACTGAATTTGTAGAATTTTAGATTATGTATTATATTAAACTAAGTAGTGGAATTAATTTCAAGCTTGTAGTGTTAATGAAGAGAAAAAATGTTATATCCTCTATGTCTAGACTAATATAACCAAACCATTCCCTTTGCCCAATTTTTTTAGTTTCAAATAAATTTTGATAGGTTGCATTACCCATATTTTCTTTTAATTGATCATGAATCCTATATATATATATATATATATATGTTTAATGACTATTTAGCACTTTTGGACTATCTAGCATATTAATGAAGTTTAATTATAGAAGAAAGTAAAGAGCACACCGAGTAAATCTTCTATGTCCACCAGTTGCGATCCTCTATTATTTCCTCATGAAAATATCCACCATCCAAGATCAAAATCTTTGATTGTTAATCTCCTTATTCACCTCTTGCATTAGGGATAAAAATCACTAAACTGCCAAAATTGTATAAGTTCCAGTTTTTCTTATCCCAAGATTTAAAATAATAGCCTTCATCAGTTACTTCCAAAACTACCACTAATCTACTACTAAAAATAGCTTTCATCAGTTTCTCTAATGATTTTGCCAAAACTGCCTCAAAAATTGCTCAAAACTATCACTAAATTGTCACAAATCTATTCTATCATGCTGTAGCACTTTTGATGTAGTGCTACGACATCTTATATAACACCACAGTATTGAGCTTGCTGGAAAATTATCTCAAAATGAGTATGATCCATCACAATAGTGTTACTGATATAGTGCCTAGGCACTAGCCTTATTATAAAAATACTGCAATTTAGGCCATTTTCAACATTGTGGTGTTGTGCTTAAATTTCTTCATTTTTTTAATTTTCTTGTTATATCACAAAATATACTTAAAATAAACATATTTTGATATTTAAAAACATGATAAATATATTATAATTAGATGAAATTTTTATAATTTTAGCACTTATTAAATACCCTCAAACTCAAACTATTACTTGTCCTCAAGTAATTTGCATTCTTACCATCAAATCAATTGAATCCAATTAACCCAAGTTAGCCCATTTGACCCGAAAGGTCCAAATGAGCCAAAACCTAATCAAACCCAAATCAATTGTAATCAAAGCCATCAATCAATCTTAAATCCATCATTGAACACTTTTCAACACCCAATTCAACCTAATCAACCCAGTTGGTCCACTTGACCCAAAGTGGCCTAAATGACCAAATTGATTTAAACTTCAATCCAGCCAAAATTGGATTGAACCAAGCCATCCACTCTCCTCTATGATGATTATTGATCATCCTCGATTTACTAATTACAATCAATTGGGTCAAACCAAATAGATTTGATCACTTGATCCAAGTTGGCCCAATTAACCCTTATGGACCAAAATGAACCAAACCTCAATCCAACCTCAATTGATTGAAACCAATGACTCCAATCAATCATAAATTGATCATTGAACATGACCCAACCACCAATTGAACCAAACCAAGCCAACTTGGGCTCTTGACCCAAGTTGACCCATTTTAACCTAAAGGACCAAATTAGGCCAAATCACATTCCAAATCAAATTGATTGAAACCAATGCCTCTAATCAATCGCAAATTGATTATCAAACATGATCCAACCTTCAATTTAACCAAATTTGATCAAACCAACCCAATTCACCCACTTAGCCCAATTGGCCTAAAGGTTTCAATTGAACCAAATCATTCCCAAATCCAAATTATTTCAAATTAACACCTACATCATTCTCAAATGATTAATTGAACCTAAACCAACCCTCCACCCAAGCTAATTTGGCCAATTTGACCAAATTGGTCAACTTAATTTATTTGGCCCAAATGAACCCAAGTGAGCCAAAATCAAATCACTTCAAATTAAACCAAACCAATGGCAACAATACATTCTAAATCATCATTTGAAAACACCCAAACCCTTAGTTTGACCTAATTTTTTCAATTGTGTCAACCTAACCCAATTGAACCCCCATTTGACCCATATGGGTTAGATTGAGCCAAACCTAACTAAACTAGGCATGACTCATCCTTGGGCCATAGTAGGTCAGCCCAAATGGACCCAAACCATGGTAAACTTGGTTTGGGTCAAAACCCTTGAACCAACCCACCAAAATGGGATAAAATCCCCATTTAGATGGCTCACCCACTCCCCAAGCCATGGCAGATAGCCTTATCTCTTTTTGGACACTTGGACCACTAACCCAACCTGACCCAAGGTTCATCCTTGGGTCATGAAAGGATGAACTCACATAAGGCACCCCATTGGTTCACTTGGAGGAGTAGGTACACCCCATGCTAGCCCATTCCACTACCTCAGCCTATCAAGCTCCTCCACCTCAGCAGTCCACTACCATCTCTTGCCACCTACCCCAGCCATATAACTACCGAAGGTTGAGCTAATCTCAGCCCTTGGTTCACTTGGGGAGGAGGGTATACTCCTCTCCATCCATTCAAACTTCACACAGAGCTTCTTTAGGGTATTCCGAGCAGTCCTAGAGCTTCTCTTGATCCCCTAGTGCACCCCATCGCCAGCGAGACCAACTCTCATTCAAAACTGAGAGCCCTGTCTATCCAACCTCACTTAAACTCCACCAAACTCAAATTAACTCTTCTCACACCTTACCCAAGCTTCAATGAGTCAAAATGAGTCGATCCTCAATCGATTTGATCACTAGAGACCACTCCAAGACCAATTATGGTGAGCTTAGCGACAATCTTTAGTCTAGAGAGGCATTGGTGGGGTGATCTTTTTAATAGCTTCATCTCTTCAAGATGAAGATATCTCATTCGATGGACCCATCTTCTTTAGCTCCAGCAAGGTAAAACTTTGGCAAACCGTAGAAAATCTTCTAGGTGTTGTTCTTTTGTGAAGAAAAGTGAGATTGCACATGATTTCCACCATAGAATCTCCTTAGATCTTCTCCATGCACATTTTAGAGTCGATCGACATCCTACGAGGGAGCTGGGATCAAGCGAAGTGGGCGGTGTCCATCTTTTGATGCTCGTGGGATAACAAATCATCGGCCATCTATTCCACATGATTAGAATGGACTACCATGATTTAATCCAATAGAAATTTTGATTTAATCCATAGGAATAATGGGATTAATCTCTGTCATCCAATCCGAGATCACGGACAAAACCACATCCGCCGTACCATTCACTCGCCATAAGAGATGTTTATCCTCTAGCACCATGTGGAAAGCATTGTCGTGTCAGCTTCTGCATGGTGTTCATGGTTTAGGGGATTAATTAGGTGATTAAAATATCATTAATTGGCCAGAACTTTAAAAACTCATAACTACCTGCAAAAAAATCCAAAAAATATGAGTAAATTAATTTTGGTAAGGGTAAACAGAAGAGAATTTAATAAAAATAAAATACCCAATATTTGGTTAATAAATAGTGCTTAATTAAGGTTTAAATTTTAGGCTAATTACTCTAATTAAGGCCTAATTACTTGACTAATTAATCTCAAATTGGATGGGTTGATTCTATGGAATGTCCTATGCCTCATATAATTTTCTGGGATTTATTAGCTATGAAACTTGGAGAATTTAAAATTTCAATCTTAATTACCCTCCTTACCCAATTTAGTAATTATTAATGTTACTAAACAATAAATATTAAATCATTAATGATGGTTAATCACTATTAACAATGGAATGATGGGGAAATGATTAGGGCCTCTTCCCTAATTATTTTTCTAAGTGTATTTCCATGGGAGGGTTAATTAATACATCTGTTAATTAAGGTCTAATTAAGCAAATTAATCGTGAAATTAAATCAAATAAAAATTATAATTATTTCATATAACTCAAATTGAATTCAAGGGTTCCTCCTTATGTGTTTAATATCATAAAGAACCTTAAGGAACATATGGTTAACCCATGGGTGTCGGAAAACCATATAAGTACTTAATTAGATTTTTTGTAATCTAATTAACCTTAAGCATGAGCCTCATTGCATTCAGTAGTCTTGTTAAGTGCATTGCAAATTTTAATTACTCATTGGCATATCATTAGAGGCTCATGGTTAATTGGTTAATTAAATTAAAGAGACTTAGGAAAGATAAATTAAATTAATTGCTTAATTATTTGAACTTAATCAATCCATAAAATTTACTTAATTACTTTTCCTTAAACACATTAAGTTACTAATATGTGATGGGGTAAGATAGCAAATATTATTTCTCCTCTTTAAGATTTAATAACTCAAATCCAAAAATTAAACTTCATAATAACTTTATTTAATCTTAAAAGGTTTTATTTAACTTGATTTTCCTAAGAAAGTAATGTGATTGAATGTATTATGTGGCATTGTTTAATCATCCCTTTTAATCATTATAAATTTGTATGTCATTTAATACCATGCATTCATGTTTTCAAATGAATATGATTACATATGTGTAAATTGCATGTGTTGAATTAATCTTATTATATGTGTGGCTATTATCTCTAATAAATTTAAAATTATTTTTAAAATTATATATTAATGATGAAGATTTAAATTGATGTTGGCTATGAATATTACATGTGATTTACATTCACTTGTAGTTCAAACAAGTTAAAGTATTATTCTATTTTCATGATTCATGTGTATGTTTACATGTGTTTGCATGTTAGTAAGTATATAGTATGGACATCGCAGGAATAAGAGGCTTTAAGTAGCCCCAAGGAGGTCTTAGATTATCTCACTTCCCTGGTTTAACAATGACACGTACTTACTTAATTTCACTCATATGTTTACATACATTAGAATTTGGATAGAGCTTTACTTTACATGAATAAATAAATTTGCTAACATATAATCTTTTGCATGATTTTTATTCCTATGGCTATGTATACATTTATATGTATTTAAGATAACAAGTATATAGTCAGGACATCCCAAGAATACAAAGCTTTAAGTAGCCCCAAGGAGGTCTTAGATTACCTGACTTCCCTAGTTTAATAATGGCAGATACTTGCTTAAATCTTTAATACATATGTGTAAATACTTAGCTAAGGAATAAAATTCCTCTTTTCCACCAAAAATATATGCATTAGCAATCATTCAAGTGTGGTAAGAATACATTGTATGTATAGGTTTGTTAAGTTCAAATTCATATACATATTATATGATGATGAAAAAGAATGATGTAACATTATCCATGTGATAGTAATTCAATCTCATTAATCTTAAGATGTCTTTCATGTTTGAATAGGATTCTTTAAGATTAACCCAAACCTCGGATTAATAAAAAAATTTAATAGATCATTCACTAAAAGAAACCAAAAATCATAATAACATGCCTTTAGAAATTAACTTAGGGTAGGGATGAAGAGGGTCAAACCTCTTTCCTCTCTTTATAATAATTAGATGCTAAGTAAATATCAAATGAAATAAAAGAAACTACAATTTCAAATTTATCAATCCTTTTAATTATTTGAAGTGAAACCTCCCCTAATGTCTAACTTACAATTCCAAACTTAGAGGATCATAATCCTAAAGCTTAGCTAAGACATACTACACTAAGCTTAAGCACACACATTAAAATACTAAGTCACTAAGCTTAACCTACTTAGATGTTTTGTTTTGTGGTGTAATGTTTTAGATTGGGTGTTAGGATTATTCATGCGTAGACTGGATGTTAGGTTGTTATTAGCTTAATGATATTTTTTGGGATTATGCTAAAGGGGTCGTTGAAATAAAAATAAATATAAATACTTTTGCTTGCAGGTTTCTTATGCCCCTTTTCATAATCCACATTGGGATAAGTGGGCTTGCTTACCTATATGCAGGGTACTAAGTCCAAATTTATAGAATATAATTGCTTGGGTTTGCATGGTTGTTTAGCTAACATCTATTTTACACGTGTAGTTCAATTTTATTTTTCCATAAATATGTAAGTTTTCAATAAGAATTAGGATTAATGCTATGGGGTTTAGGATGAGTAGTGGATAGATGGAAAAGTCATGGGAGGCCCTATGAAGCCTTGGAGCAAAACCAAATCAAAAGGAGGAAATAAAGATGAAGAATGAAGACCCCATAATATTTATTCAATTAATTATAATATTCTTATGTAATCTTGGTTGTAAAGGGTAGAGCTTGGCTACCCAATTTCTCTCTTTTTTGGGGTGTACGGTGGTACCCAGCCGCACCAACCTCTTGTTCTTTTATGAAATCTATGAAATTTTGATTGTTGTGTTTATCTTGTGCAATAGAAATGGCATGTTTTTTATAGGTTTCTTAAGTTTGATGATTGAATGTGTGGCTTGGATGTGGTGGGCTCTTTATGATAAAATTAATTTTTCTACCCCCATTAATAACTCATAACTAAAATTTTAAAATAACTCATAACATCACTCTAAAGCTTAGGCTATAATAAAGATAATTAAAATATTTAGATACCTCTTAGCTGAATGATGTATGTGACAACAATTATGCATGGCATCTTACTTTATTCTTGAATAGGGATGGTCTCCATTCTTGATAAGGGAATATTTGACCTGTGAGGTCATCCCTTATAGAGGAGAACACCTCCTCTCACTGATTTAGCTAATAACTTCATTTCATCATGTATTTAGGCATAATTATCCTAATCCTTTTATCAAAATGAATGTGTCAAAAATAATTTAAAAGATTGTAAATTTTTGCATTTAGTCTAAGTCATGCCTCCATGTCAGTAATGGTCTAGTATGTTAGGGAGTGAGTTTAGGACTCTAGTATCCTTCCTAAATAAATAACAACCTAACTATGCTGCACTTACATAAGACCAACCTACATGATTTTGAATCGTGGGAGGTGTTAGCTGACGGCCACTTCAGGCAGTTGTAAGTCCATAAGAGTCGGGATGGGTTTATCATCTCTTGTGGAGGTAAACTATTACGTCCCATTTTCTGATTAGAGGTAGGTCATGCTTTCAGCTTGTGCTAAAGTATCTAGATTTAGGATCTGAGGTTGATTGTTTCCTTTGGGCTACAAGTATAAGTCCTCACAGCGATTTCAATGATCTTGTGTTGATGAATTATAAGCCCTAGCATTCTAATAAAATTTTAACTTAAACTAAAATAAATTCTATCTTTTAAACATATAAAGCCTCATTATAGTATAGATTAGAATACTTACTAAGCTTCCTAGTATTATGAGTGCTCCCTACTTATCTTCTCTTGGAATCCAAATAAGTCTTTTTAAATTGAACTTTCCCAATTAATTTTTGAAAATACCAAACTTTTTGATAGTCTAACCTTGAAATCTTTGGCGATATTTATTGACTACTTTAATCAAGTGTTTTCTTAGGATATTACAAGTCCCTAAGATGTAATTAACTATGGAAGCTTGCTTCCATAGGGAACTAAAAAACCTAGCATAAAATAAACCCTGTTTTACTTTTTCATATAAAGTAGGGGGAAGATCTCTTGTATATGCGAAGACACATTTGCCTTAGGAGTTCTTATTTGGTGATTAGGTACATTGTAGAGTGATGTTATCATGTTATTTCTTATTATATGTATTTCTATTTATATTAATATCAATTCATTAAATTAATTAAGAAACTCCTATATGTCATGTGTATCCTTAAAGAAAAATTATTAACTTAATAAACATTACCTATTTTTCTAAGATATTTGGTTATTATTAGTTTGAAAGAATTTCAATAATTAAATAAAACCTTAAATATGAATTATTATTTTTGAGTTAAAATTTTATTTAAATAATTTTAGCTTCTAATAATTTTCAAACTAATCTCAAGTTTAAAAGTCAAATATATCAATTTCAAAAGGTATAATAATTAAAGTTTAGGGTTACTGATTAATATTATGTAAACATTACATTTAAATACAACACGCAAGCTTAAACTTATTTATAAATAAAAATACACAAAATACACAAAAAAAGAAAAGCACACAATATACACTAAAATAAAATAACATTCTTAATAATCCTCCTATCCTCCTACTCCTCCTCCTCCTCGTCTTCTTCTTCTTCTTCTTCTTCTTCTTCTTCTTCTTCTTCTTCTTCTAACTGTAGCTGGTTATTGGCATAAGGTTGATATTGTAGTGCAACACAAAAAAAAATTTTAATCAACATTAATGTTGCATCATAACGAGTCTTGAGTTATGTCGCCCATATAAGAAAAATGTTGCTGCTACTGACTCATATGATGAACAAATTTTCTTTTAATTCTTATTACTGATGACTACTTTCATTAACCCTTTTCATAGGTTAGATACTTCTTCTCTAATTTATTGGAGTTACTCATTTAAAGATTTGAAGGATTAGGTTCTGGATTTAAGAGTGCATAATTATTTTCCTGCCTCTCTTTTTAGTCCCAATCTCTCTATTACCCGTTTAGTGCAGGGAGCCCTTTGTATAAGAGCCTCCTCATCTAGCTCCTCCACCACACCAGCTAAAAGACATAAATCATAAATAAGAGAGCTATGATTAGAACATATTGTAGCACTACCCTTAATCATATTGTAAATTGAATTATAAATTATCTTTATAAATCAATAGGAAAATCATTTTGAATTACATAATTCAAAATACCCCTATACCAATTTACCTCACTGATATTATCCATGTGCATCAACCTGGCAGAACTGAAGTAATGTCAAGCTTTAGCTTCGATGGTCATGTCAATGGCAAGAAAATTAATAATCTTTTTCTCCCATAATTTCCATTGAACATTAACATTTCTAATAATGAGGAATCTAAGAATATCATCAAAATTTGGATAACTATTATAGTAAGAAAGATATTCATCATATGTATAATTTTATAGTTTATAATATGTGTCAATGGTAAGACTACCAAAACTTACCCTTTTTCTTCTGACAAAAGCCTTGTTGTCTCGATTCTCTTTCATGTTGGTAAGGAATTACCACACCATAAGGACACACATGTTTTGTTATCATAGATGAAATGTTTTCATCCTCATTCATTGATAATTCTTTTTATGCTCCCACATGGATTGTGGAATCCCCTCTTCGCATGTTTTGTGGATGAGAGTATGCAAGTACCTCTCTTCTACCTCGACACTAATAAAGTGACCAGAGTCATTCATGGCTACTCTCTTTTTATTCGTATTCATGTACTTGACATTCATTTTGATTTTAAAGTGGAAAAATGTTAAGGAGAAAGAGTGCAGGATCTGAATAATAGGGCTTGGAATAAAAGAATTTGGCTACCTATGAGTCCTATTTATAGACAAGGTTTAGCACCTTTTAGGTAATTTATCAGGGCCTACACACTAGCACTTTGTCCTATGTTGCTGGGTATAGTGTCACAACGCTCTGCATGGAGTGCTTAGGTGTAAGTCAACTATTAAAGGCAGTTCCTATTTTCATTAAAAGGTACATTTATGATTATTACTATGTAACCAACATTGTACAAAATTTATGTGAGGCATTTATGTAGTGCCTAGCACTAGTATGAATTTTAATCTTTTTATTTTAAATGAGTCTATCCAACTACCAACCTTTTGAACTGGAATCACAACCCTAATTTGGCATCACTTAGTTATTGGTCAACAAATCAACCAAATTTTCATTATTTGTTTACTACAATATTACATCATTGTGGTGTTGCGTATGTAGTAACTAGGCCCTATATATATCTATATATTCATTTAAGAGAAAAGAATATTTGTAGGATAAATTGTGTGAGACAATTCTAGAAACTCAAAAGAAGGGATAAGAGCTTTACCCTTAATCCAATTCTTAAGCCTCCAGCAATGCAATCTCATTCTAATAGATCTTCAACTAGGGGTGTAAATGAGCCGAGCTTGAGTGAGTTGAACCCTTGTTCATGTTTGGCTCATTTGAAAATTGCTTTGTTTGTGTTCGGCTTGTGTTCGAAATGGCTCAAAATTTCAGTGTTTGTGTTCAGGTCAAATAGTTCAAAATAGCTCAAAATGCAATAATTCAAAAAATCTGTAAGAGGGAATATTTGAACCTAGCCCAATCTTTTACATAACAAAAACTCTAACCACTAAGCAATGATTGCAACTACAAAGGATTGTTTATGTTCGGCTTGTTTATAAATCGAGCTTAAAATATTTGTTCATATTTGCTCGCTTAGTTAATGAATGAACCGAACACGAGCTACTTAACAAGCCGAACACGTGCTCTTCGCAAACAATGAGCTTTTTTGATAGCCCTATCTTCAACTCCTAATCCTTTGCAACAAATAATAAACTTACTACTAATAAAATTTAATCATATATATTGGGTTACCTCCCAACAAGCACTTAGGTTAACATCCTCATCCTGACATATTTTTTTTATTTTTAAATAAACTAATCTAATAAATACTTTATGTCAACAAGTTTATAATCCACATGTTTTCAAATAATTCTCAAGATTTTCATCTACTCTTTTTCTTAACATCATCAAATCTTAAAAATTATGGTTGGTAAAGATGATGATCCACTTAAGTAGGCATAATTTAAATTACTAGGTAATGATTTTAACTCTAATTCTAAGGCTTCAATTATAGATGATTTAAGATTCTTTCTTTCTGTTAACATTTCTAATGGTTCAAATTTTCTCTAAAATTGATTGGGTCTAACTCTAAGGAATTTAATGTCTTCATATTCTTCCAACAACATTTTCCATTTTTACTTTATAGAATCATTTATGATATAAGAATACAATTCTTTTATATTTTACTTTCACTTAATTGAATCCCATAACATTCTTCATTTCTATCATCAAGAAATTTATTATAGTTAAGCACATTAAATTTATTTTCCTGATCATTTACTCTCATTGTTAATTTCTCTTTTTGAATAGCTACCATAATTCTTCTAGTAGCTAAGGATGGTCTCCATAGAATGATAGGTATTTCATTAATTTTCTCCATATTTAATATTATAAAATTTGCAGGGAATATAAATTTATCTACCTTAACTAAAATATCCTCAATAATACTCTTAGGATAAGTCAAAGATCTATTAGCTAATTGTAGAGTCACACTTGCTAGTTGTACTTCTCATAGTCCTAGTTTATTGAAAACTAATAAAGCCATTGAATTTATACTACCTCCTAATTCATTTAATGGTTTTCCAAAAAAATTTATCCCCTATAGTGCAAGGAATAGTAAAACCCCCTCAATCTTTAAATATTTTAGATATTTTTCTTTGGATTATTGCACAACATTCTTCAATAAGAGACATTTCTTTTATTTTCTCCTAATTTTCTTCTTCTAAATAGAATGTCTTTCATAAATTTACCATATGAAAGCATTTGTTCAAAAGCTTTAGTGAATGATATATTTATAGATAATTTCTTAAATAGTTCTAAGAATTTAGAAAATTGATTATCCAGATTTATTTTCTAAGTCTTTGGGAAAATGGAGGTGGTGGTATTTCTCTCATTTTTCTAAATGCTTTTATTTTTTTTCTTCTTTTTTTTTTCTTCAAATTCTTTATTTTTATTTTCTTTATTTTCTTTTTTTACTTAATATTTTTTTTTATCATTTAATTCTAATTCTTTTAATTTTCTTCTACTTCTTAACTTAATTGATTTACACTATTCCTTACCGTTATATCTAGGATTTACTTATGTGTTTTAGGTTAATTTTCTTGAATTTTATTTGTAAGTTTATTAGTCAATTGCCTTAATTAAAATTATAAATTTTTATTTGAAGCTCATTAGCATTGTAATTAAGTTCCCATTTGTATCACTAATTCTTTTAAAGTAGGTTTCCTTTCCTTAGTTTGATTTTATAGAGGATATCCTAGTGAATTGATAGGTCTAAAGTTAGAGTTTGAGGGTTATAATTTCTATTATTCCAACTTTTCATATTTTCAATTTTATTAAAATTTGCACTATTATTGATAAAAATTTTGGGTGATTCTTCCAAACTTAATTGAATGTATTTGAATAAGAATCATTAAGTTTATTTATGATATAGTTAAGCATTTCCAATTGTTGATTAGTTTGATCTTCCATTACATAAATTTCACCATTTGTTATCTCACTTGATTCATATTATTAATATTTTGATTATTTCCTAAACTTTCTAATTTCATATATATAGGAAAGCTACTTGAGAGGTCAACATTACAATCATATCATTATTATTAACACTAGATACTTTCTTAGGGTTTAATCTATTAGATGGCTATTAAAATCATTACTTGTTATTTCCTTAATTAAAGCATTAACTTCCTTAAATATTTTGACATTAAGCTACCTTCTTCTGCTGCATCTATGATGGTACTTAGACATCCTAATAAAATGATTGAATTATAAGTCAATTAGGTAATAAATGATAAGGACAGTTCTTTAATAATTCTTTACACCTCTCCTAAGCCTAATATATAGATTCATTACCTAAATGTATAAGTGATGTAATATCATTTCTTAGATTAGTAGTTTTAGATCATAGAAAATATTTTGCTAGAAATTTTTGAGCTTATTAATTCTAAGTTATTATTGATCCTTGAGATAGTGAATTTAGCCACATTTTATCTTTATCTCTAAGTGAGAAAGGGAATAATATTAATATAATATCATCATCACTTACCCTGTTGTATTTAAATATTGCACTAAATTTCTAAGAATTTGGAAATATGCAAATTAGAATCTTAAATAGTGATGATAAAAATTTGTAGCATCACATAGAGTTTAAAAATTTCTTATTTAGATGATCAAATATGTCATTAATGAATAAAAATTTTATCTTGGAAGATAAACATGTTTTTTTATAATAGATTCGATCATTTAATAAAAAACTCTTAAGGCTAATGGCCTTTCATGTATTAGAGAAATTTCCCCTGAACTACATGAAAAATAGAACAGGGATTATTTTAAACTAGGTTCATGGTTCCTTATAGAGGCAAGCTCCTATAGTTAATTAATCTCAAGAAGGGTCTCTTCCTAAGAATTCTCTCGATTAAAAAAATAAGCTATTATTTCTAAAGATTTCTAAGTTGGTCTTCAAAGGCATGACCTTTGAGATTTTCAATTGTGAATGATCTAAAGTGGAAAGAGTTATTTTTGGAAGTCAAATGGGATGAAGTAGAAATGTCCTTTAAAATTGGTATGCCTAGTAGGCATTTCAACTATCCTATCATTAGGCTTTAAAGTTTCAAATTTAATTTAGATTTTGAGTTGACATTTTTTAGAAGTTTAGGACTTAAATTCTAGCAGCATAAAACCATAGAAATGCCTAAGTTGAAGACTTACTCCAAAGAGGCTGCTTCAAAACCTAGACTATAAGTGCTTCTAACACTAGTCAAATGCTAGACCTAATTTTATTTTGGAAATTATTGATCATTCTTCTCACTTGATGGAACTAACCTATCCTTGACTCTTATGAACCTACAACCTGCCTAGATGGGTAGCCGGTTAACACCACCTAAACACATTTTAAATTCATGAAGTCAAGTTTCATGTATGCAAGATGGCTAAGCTGTTGCATTTTTAAGAAATGAATCTAAGAATTCTAGACTCACTATCTAATCCTTAAGATCATGTAGGGTATGAAATGCACTAACTAATGCACATTTTTTAAATTCTATACATTTTGACTCTATAATCATTTTAGTCCATGGGTATGTAATTTTATACCTAAATGGTATGTAATTTTATGCCTAAATGGTATATAATTAGAAGAAAGTCATGGGTCAAATCAATATGTAAGATAGACTTCTCCAAGAAGGTGGTCATCCTCATAAGTCAGATGCCACTTATGTGCAATGGGTGAAGTTGCCCAATTCAAGGGTTAAAGCAATATGATTGTATGATTTTTGGGAGCTAATTTATTTCTTATTGATTTTAAGTTATTCCCTAGGGCTTTAGCTCATGTGAGGTTTTAAATTTTATTATTTTTATATTTAATTTAATTAGATTTAATTGGGTAGAAAATTTAATTTTTTTCTTATGAGCCTACATCTAGGCACTCATCATAGAAAGCACAACATAGAAAGAAACTTAGAAAAGAAGGTTTATTTTATTATGCACCCAAAATAAATCAAGTTAATTTAAGTAAAGAAAGGCCAATATAACCAAGTACCACTGTACACCCCAAAAGAAAGAAAAATGGGCAGTCAAGCTCTGCCCTTATATAGCCTGACCTAGAACTACAAGTCTAGTTCTATGGGTGCCCTTTCCAAAATCATCTCTTTCTTTGGGGACCTCTATTGGAGTTCACAGGGGACCTCTACACAATCTCTTTGTAGGATTAGCTCTTGGTAATCTTAGACTCCATAGATCTTAACCTAATTCTAAGCTTAAATATAAATTTAAATTTTAAAAAAAAATCCTAAGCCCAGTAAAACAAATGTTAGGAAAACAAAAATAACACACATAATAGTTATATTTTACAAACATATGGGCTTAACATTAGTTGCTTGCCAAGCCCACCTGTCCTATGAGCTATGATAAAGGACTATTCAACACCTAGAACAAATAATAATTTTATAATTTATTGATAATGGTTGTCCCTTTTATATAGTCCCATGCAAAAGACAAGATTAGTTCTAAAAATAGCATCCTATCATATAGATTATCGGCAATCAATCCTAGCCATCTAGTCTAAAATAGCACACCATAAAATAATATAAATAATTCACATCATAACATCATAGAATATTACAAAAAAAATCATAAAATGATCTAACCTAAGTTTGAGGTTTGTAACCTATTATCTAGTGTGTAAAAAAAAGGGTTTGTGTGTAAGATATTAATAGGCCTTCTTTTAAATCAAGTTTCATTTTGAATTTTTTAAGTTGGTTTATTTTTACCTTTAGGTGATTTCAATTCAAAAGATTTAATGATTTGTAATTTCATTTCCATTTTAGGTATATTTCATATTAAAGTTAGATTAGGTTTTTAGGAATGAGGAATAAAATTGGTTACATTTTGGGTGGAACCCATTCTATACAATATCCTAAGTCCTAATAGGATAAAGTCTTCATCCTAAAAATCTAACTAAAATCCTAAGTATTTTAATTGATCCTTTCTTTAAATTTAGAAGATTTGAATTAGTTTAGTTTATTTCAATTTGTTTAAATTTTTTTTTCAATTAGTGTTTTGTGTTTTGATTTTTTTTTTAGGTATGTTTCTTTATCAATAATTTTGTGATTTAATTTGAATTAATTTTGCTTGAAGTTTAATTCATTTGTTATTATGATTTAACTTCCTCTTTAAGTTTAATTCATTCATTATTATGAATTTAATTTCATTTAATTTGTTGGCTTAATATTATGTTATTGATATTTTAGATTTTATCATTTATTTTATATTTAATTTTCTTTTAATTTGATTCATTATTATTTTTATGTTTTGTTTATTGATTGAATTTAATTTAATATTATTGTTTATTTAATTTAATTTAATAATTTGTTTTTAATTTCATTTTATTTATGTTTAATTTCATTATTTCATGTTTCATGTTTCATTTAAATTATTTTCATTTTATTTGTTTATTTAATTTTGGAATACATTTAATTTACTTATTACATTTAGGTGTTTATATTTCATTAAATTCAAATTAATTTCATTTATACATTTTCATTAATGTTCATTAACTTAAATAAATTTACATTCAATTTATTATGTTTAATATTATTTAAATTATTATGTTTCAATTTTATAACCCATTTGCATTAATGATTCATTTTTATTTTAATTTGTTCATTTCATGAAATTTTTGAGGTTTATTAATGAATTTATACTAAGATGATTAGTTCCAAATTAAATATTTCATACATTATAGAATAGTTCAACTTATTTTAATTTATTTAAAGGGAGTGATGATTATGTTATTTGAAAAGTTCTTTTATCATTTAACATGATATCATTTTCTTTGTTTATGATGACCTAAGGTGTTTAAAGAAGGGTTATTTTCATATGAATTAAAATTGCCTTATGTTACTTTTGAGTTTTATGTCATTTTAAGTTTAATTAAACTTACCCTAAAGTTCAATTACACTTAACCTTTTATTTTTTCATTTGTACCAATTCACTCCTTAATTTAAATGGCTCTAATTATTTATATATTTATGACTTATAAATTTAGAGATTAATAAACTTTATATTTCAATTTATTAATGGATTCCTTATGGTTTAAGGGATTATTATTAGTATTGGAATATAATTAAATTCTATATTTTCACTTATTCGTAACCCTTAACTTAGGATTATTTAAGTTATTTTGTTTTTTAGTTTGCTTGGATATTTTTATTAAAGTGTTCTAATGTCAATTATGGTGTTTTAAATTAATATTATAGGTTTTGTAATTTATGTAGTTTTTTATTTAATATTTCATTTAAATTAACCTAGATAATTGGAAATTCAATTATTTCCAATCTAGAAGTCAATTGGGTTTGACATTTTTATGGAAAGTGGGTTTTCTTGCTAATCTAAATTTATTAAAATTTCACTTCAATGAGATGTATAATTAAAGTGTAATTAAGGTATTAATTATTCTATTAAAACCTAAATTAAGCCTAATTTAATGTGGTTCATCTATCTTATTTTTCCTTGATTTCCCTTTGGAATATGCATGCAAAGAAGGTTCATTCATAATTTTTAAGATTAAAGTTGATTTAATATGATTCATTTAAGTTCAGGTTGATTAATTGAATTAAATAATTCAATTAATGGTAATTAAGCCATTTTATTATTTATTAAGTTCTAATGGGTTTCAATAGTATTTCCATGTTTATTTGAATGTATTATGATGTTTTGAATTGATCTGATCATTTTCCATCATTTATTATATTTATTATTAATTTATTTTATGAAAATGAGGGTTTGTGATTTTAAATTTCAAATATTAAGATTTCTTACTCAATAAATTATGAAAAATTTACCTAATGTGTATCTTAGCATCAATTTCAATTCCCCAAAGTTTCATTACAATTTGATCAATGGTTTTAGATTAATTAGGGTTCATTCAAAACCAAATTAATGTTAAAATACCCAATATAATTTGGGGATTTTAATTTTAATAGATTTCTCTCATCAAAGGGAACCCATAGAGCCCAAGTTTGCATTTTTTTTTTTTTGGATTGAAATTTAATTTCCTATGAGTTCTTAAAATTTTATGTATTTTTCTTAATTTTTTAATTAAAATAACCCAAATTTTCTGTTTAGGCGCGTTAGATCCATGTGAATTTAACTTGGCACTGCTTTCCATGCAGAGCTGTGTCATTACACCATGTGGGATCCATGTGGATTTGTGTAAAATTTGTGACACATGTGGGTTAATTGTGGGCCATCCGATCAGAGATCATCATAACTTGACCTACGGTTCTTCTTATTAGTATGAATTAGAGATCTCAGCCATCCATTCCTTATAAAAGGAACAGACTACAAAGATTACATCTCCTATGGAAAAGATGGAGGCCTAAATCTGTTAATCAATTTTGCATGATTTCTAACCATCCGACCATCAAAATCATGCCATTTCAATGAAAAATCTATTAGTGAATAAATTATGAAGATCTAAATAGTTTGATCTCACTTGAGAACAAATTACCTTCAAAAGTACCAAAATCTAAAGGTTGTGTGGCATGGCGGGGCCGGGGGGTGTCGTTAAAGGCATACATCAATCCTGAAAATCTCTGATTAAGGAATTGACTCCAACAGTTACGAAACGATGTGGGGAGCTTGTGTTCCAAAGAAATTGAGTTGCCTCCTTGTGGATCACCTTCTACAAAAAGTGGTGGAATAAAGAATGAGGATATATTATTGGATTTGGCTTCATATGCCTTTGACTTTCCATAACATATCCTTTGTCTTTGGCTTTATTTATATTTGATTAAATGACTTAATGTTGGCTAGGAATCAACATTAATTCATCTTGGAAAGGACTTGATTACATCCCAATGAGGTTAGTTGGAGATTTGATTCAAAAATCTCTTTGAATTATGGCATTCAAATGGTTTGATTTGGATTACCTTACTTAATGGATTAGCTTTAGATTAATGCTTAGATTATGTTCATTTAATCACTAATGAACTTATTAATTAAATATTTTAAGGATTTTAAAGTTTATTAATTTCTTACTTTGGGTTTAGTCCATTTTGATTTAAGTGGATTTGGGTTTATCTTAATTGAGTCAAATGGTTTATTTGGCTCAATTATAATCAATTTAATTTTCACTTAAGTTAATCCAAATAATTTGGTTTGCCTTAGATCAAATAATTTCAATTTGAACCAATTTGACCTAAAAGGTTTAATGGGTTAAGTTTGGGTTTATTTGGGTCAAATGACTAAATTGGCCAAATTGAACCCAATGATGGGTAATTTTATGTTCAATAATCATTTTCAAATGATTTTGGACAATTGATTTTGGTTGATTTGAGTTTGATTTGGGTTTGAACCCAATAAGATCCATTTAGGCCCATTTAGGTCAAATGACCTAATTATCCTAATTAAGGCCACATTAGACTTGTATTCTTTTAATTTTTTTTTTACATATGTTCGTATCATCATCCCAACCATTTGGAATGATTTTATTTGGTCAATTTTTGGTGGGTTGAGCTTTGACTTGGTGGGACCCACATAAGTCAAACTTATGTAAAAAGGGTTGACCAATTTTTACCATTAGATTTATTTAATTTCATGTCATGGTTTCATGTTTTTAATTTTATTTGATTTGGGTTTATTTTTGGATTTAATTTGAATTTTCTTAGGTTTATATGATTCTTAGCTTAATTAAGGTAATTAGGTTTAGTTCCATTAATTAAACTTTAATCTAAGCTTTATTAATTTTAAATTTGGAGTGATGTTTATTTAGGTTTAAGAATTGGGCTAAATCTAACTAAACCAATTAAGTTAGATCAATCCAAAGAGGGTGCACTAGATCACTAAGTGTAATGTCCTAGGGGCTTAGTTAAGAGATTCCTAACCTAGAATTGGGAGTCATAATGATTGTCTTTGGGAGTGCTATTCATCCAAAAATAAGGTCAACAAATGGACCCCTAGTATGTGGAGTGGACTATCTAAAGTACAGTGCACATATTGGTGTTGATCGACTCAGTTAATCACTAAAAGTATAAGCTTGAAGAAGTGGTTGTCTTTGGGTTTGAGTTTAAACTTATATTTTAATTTGATTGTGAAAGATAGGGATAAAAATGCCTAAGTTTGTTTTAATTTGGATTGATTCATTCCTGAAGATTCAGATTTGCTAAATTTTAAGAAGAATAAGGTTGTCATTAAGAGTAGATCTAAAGAAGGATAATACTAACATAGTTATTGTAGCCAAAGAATGTGTCTTCAAGAGACTTTCCCTTAACTATGAGAGCTTTCAATCCTATAGGTTTTCAATGGCTATACTATGCAGAAAGCCTAAGGACCTATATCTTCTTACATAAATTAGCCAAGGGGATAGTTTTAATGACTAATCAACATAAAGAAGGATCTATAAGTAAATCCTAAAAATTTCTTCTTTTAAACAAGATGTCTACTATGGGACTTAAATCTCATCTAGTTAACTATTAAGAAGACTTTATGTCTACTTAAATAGTTACAATGAGGATGCGAGGTTTTATTGACCTATTTCTAACCCTCTGAATTTTGGCTTTTAAGAAAGTGGTCCTCATGACTTGTTCCTAACCTAGGTAACTTGTAAATATGAGGTCTTCAATGCCTTATTCCATTCCAACATTTTTTAAATTTGAAACTAGAATAGGGGTCATAATGACTTAAATCCTAGTTTAGTAAAATTGAACTAACAAGAAGGGGCATTTAATACCTTAATTCCAACTACTTAAATAAGGAAAGGGTTTTTATCTTATTCTAAAGTTTTGAATTTAAGAGTAGGGTCTTAGTGACTTTATCCTAATCTAGATAGTATATATGATATAGAAAGGGATCTTAATGACTTTATCCTAACTTTATCATTTAATAGGATGCCTGTTATGGGGCTTAAACCTATGTGAATACCTATTAAGATGGGGCCTTCAGTGGCTTAACCCACCTTAGCTACCTAGGAAAGAGGAGAAGGATCTCAATGACTTGTTCCAATCCTCAATATTTTTGGCTAACAGAAGAGGGGACTTCATTACTTGAGGCGGGTGAGGGAATTAGGTTTTAAAAATAACTTTTAGAAAATTTAATTTTATCTTTTGTAAAAGACTTAAATATTTAATAAAAATGCTTTAGTAAATGAAGCAATAGAAAAAGAAATAACATAAAAGTAAAGTGTTAAAAATAAAGAAAGAGAATAGAGATTTTTATGTGGTTCGGCCAAATCCCAAAAATAGGCCTACGTCCATGCCTAACCACCCAAGCTAGGAATTCACTAAACCAAAGTTGAGCTTACAATAAATCTTCCGAAGTCTCCTTCACATGCAAGATGTAGAACATCATGTGGATCTAGAAATTAGAGCTCAAGTTCCATTTACAAGATCTCAAGCTAAAGCCCAAGAAAATTTAAGAAAGAAGAAGGCTTAGCCCATTAGCTTGCTAAGGCCAATTTTATGATTTCATCTTTTTCTATTTATGCAATTTTAATTTTCTTCTAGAAACTCCAAGTTTAAAATTTTAAATTTAAAAAATTTAAATCATGACATGTGAGGTGGTTGAATCCACATAAAATAATAGCATGTGAAATGGGTGGATGGCATAAAATAATAAGATAACTTAATGCTTCATACTAATGTGGCCACCCACCTTTCATTTTTTTTTCTTTGATCCCTTTTCATATATCTTTATTTTCTTTTAAAAAAATCATGGCACCAAATTCTAGCTCTCAGGACAAAGTTGAAAATTTGACTAGATTAGTTGATGCCATAGATCTTAGGATCCATGACAATGAATTAAAAACTCAAAAAATATTAGAAAAAAGTAAGAATTAAATGCAAGAACTTAAAGAATAAATACAAACTCTTATAGCTAATCTACAAAATAATAGAGTACCAACTCCTCCTCCAATACCTGCTCAGACTGTGGCTATAGAGTTAGATGAAGAAGATTCACATCCAAATCATAGAGAAAACCAATCACTTAAAAGACCATCAATTGGTAGAAATGGTGGAAGGGGAGAAAATTATTTTAAAACTACATAAGTTTCTAATGATTCATCTCAAAGAGTTAAAGTAGAAGCCCCAACCTATAATGGTATACATGACCCAAATAATTTTTTCAATTGGTTAGTTCAAATGGATGACATCATTTATTGGTATAAAATGGATGATTACCAAAGGATTACTTTTGCTAAAATGAAATTGATTGGACATGCTAAAATTTATCAGACAAATACTTTAGCTAAAGAACAAAGATTAGGAAGGAAAATCTTACTTGGATAGAAATGAAAGAAATGTTAAGATCAAAATACTATCCTAGGCATTATGATAAGAAGCTACAAAGTCAATTATTAACTTTGAGACAATGTAATCATCTTGTAACTGAATACTTGAATACTTTTGAAGATCTAATTTCTAGAATTGATTATGCTGATAATGATTGGCAATTAGCCAATAAATTTATTATTGGACTTAGGACTAACATTAAAAATGAAGTTGAATTATTTGACCCACAATCTTTAGAGGAAGCATTTCATTATAACTTATTGGTTGAACAACAATAAAAAATCTTCTTTTATCTCTAAGATTAAAAGTCAAGTACCTTCCATTTCATCCTATAGATCTATTATAGACCCGCCCATCCAAATGGCCCGACCCCTTTACCTAAAACTTCAATTGAATGGAGTTCTAAGAGAACTAGGGAAATAAAATGTTTTAAATGTCATAAAAAAGGTCATATGTAAAATCAATGTAAAGCTCAAATCTTATTTTTAGAAGAAGTTAAAAACCCAATAGATGATAATCTATAAGAAGTTTATGATGACACCCCATTATCTATTGAAGAATTAGAATTAACTGATGACCCTCAGGTTAATGTGATGAGATGTCTTACTATAATTAAAAATGAGGCAGGAGATTGGAAGAGAAAAAATATTTTTAGCATGTATGTTTTGTGTAATGAAAAGAGATGTATGTTAGTTATAGATGGAGGAAGTGTTATGAATGTCATTTTAACACACACCTTAACTTGAGCCAACCTAAAATCTGAACCTCACCCTGAACCATTTTATGTTAGCTGGGTAAATTATGCATCTCTTCCCATCACCAATCGATGTTTAGTTCTAATTAAAATAGGAAGCTATGAGGATCAAATTTGGTGTGATGTTCTCCTTATGGAAATTACTTATATTCTCTTAGGACGACCTTGGTTGTATGATATGAATATTATTCACTATGGTAGGGAAAGTACTTATATTTTTAAATATAATAATATGAATTAAACTCATTCTAATAAAGCCAATAGAAAAAACACCCTCCATAGCACCACACAAAACAACTTCTGACTTGCAACCTAGGCCTCAATTAAAGAAAACTGTCAAACTTCAATTAATTATCATAGAAAATCCTACTATTAGGGTTAATACTATCATTTCTGATTCTTTCTTTAAAAGTTATATTCTTCCTTCTTTGACCCCAAAGATAAAAACAATAAGTTTTGGAGCCTAACTAAAAGAATTTTTTTAATCCATTTCTTTTTCACTTATTACATGTAAAAGAAATCATACCAGACTCTAATGAGACTCACATACTAGCTATGGTCTCTTCCATTCTTTCTAATTTTAAAGATATTGCGCCCAATAAGCTTCCTGATGAGATACCTCCTCCAAGAGACATTCAACATGCTATTGAGTTCTTACCTGGTTCTCAACTTCCCAATCTTCCATATTATAGGATGAACCCTACCGATCATGTTGAGATTAAAAGACAAGTTGAGGAAATATTAAAAAAAGACTTTTATTCAAGAGTCTTTCCCCTTATGCAGTCCTAGCTTTATTAACTCCAAAGAAAGATGGAACATGGAAAATGTGTATTGATAGTCAGTTAATAAATAAAATTACTATCAAGTATAGGGTTCCTATTCCTTGATTAGATGATATATTAGATTTAATCTCAAGAGCAAATTTTGTTTTCAAAGATTGATCTAAAAAGTGGATATCATAAAATTTGGATTAGATTAGAAGATGAGTGGAAGATGGCTTTTAAGACCCTTGATGGACTTTATGATTGGTTTGTCATGCCCTTTGGATTTCTAAATGCTCCTAGAATATTTATGAGAATAATGAATACTATTCTTAAGCCATATATAGTTAAATTTATGGTGGTGTATTTTGATGATATTCTGATTTTTAGTTCAAGTGAAAATGAGCATCTACAGCACCTACAAAAAGTCTTTGAAATACTTAGACAAGAGAAATTATACATTAATTTAAAATAGTGTTTCTTTTTGCAAGTTGAGCTAATCTTTTTAGGCTTTATTATATCCACTACTGGACTTAAACCTGATTTACTAGAGTTAGCAGCTTCCATGGTTTAGCCACATTTTATCAAAGATTTATTAAGAATGTTAGTACCATTGTTGCTCCGATAACTGATATATTAAAATTAGATAAATTTTGTTAGACTCCTAATGTACAAAAGGCCTTAGAGTAAATTAAAGTTCTTATCAGTCCTGCACCAATCATTAGGCTTCCTGATTTTTCTAAAGCCTTTAAAGTGACATGCATGCTTCAAGAAATGGGATAGGTGGAATTTTAAGTTAGAGAATCATACTATCTCATTCTTTAGTGAAAAGTTAAATGAGGCAAAATAATGATATTTCACTTATGATAGAGAGTTTTATGTTATAATTCAATCCTTAAAGGCATTCGTGACACTATCTCTTATACAGAGAATTTATACTTAATTCTAATCATCATGCCTTAAAATTCATTAATAATCAATAAAAATTAAGTCATAAGCATGCAAAATGGGTTTAATTTTTACAAGACTACTCTTTTATTCTAAAGCATAAGCCCGGAATTGAGAATAAACATGATGATGCTTTATCCAGGGTAAACCTAATGATTTCCTCTTTAGAATTGAGAATCCCAGGATTTGATATAATTAAAGATGATTATAATGTGTGCCCTAACTTTCACCTAATTTATCTTGAACACCTAGATAAACCAATAACTTTATAAGGAACGTTCTTGATAACAAATGGATATTTATATAAAGGAAAATAACTATGCATTCCTCGATCTTCTCTTAGAGAATTCCTTATCACGAGCTACATGCTAGAGGTGTAGTTGGTCATTTTGGAAAGAATAAGACCATATGTTTATTAAAATATAGATTTTATTGGCCTTCATTAAAATGAGATGTTCAAAAATTAGTGGCTCAATATTTAATTTGTAAACAGGCTAAAACTATCAAACAAAGGTCTGGACAATGCACTACCTTACCTGTTCCTTATAGGCCTTAGGAAGATGTATAAATTGATTTTATTCTTGGATTACCTAGGATAGCTTAAGGACATGATAACATTTCTATTGTAGTGAATAGGTTCTAAAAAATGGCTCATTTTTTACCTTGTTCAAAAATACATGATGCTTCTTATATAGCCAAATTATTTTTTAAGAAAATAGTGCAACTCCATGGTCTCCCTTTAACCATTATTTCTAATAGAGTTGTTAAGTTTGTCTCATAGTTTTGGAAAATATTATGGAAATTATTATGTACTGAATTAAAATTTTCTTCTACCTTTCACCCAAAAACTGATGGACAAACTGAAGTAGTCAATTGTACCTTAAGAAATTTTCTTAGATGCTTGGTAGGTAAAATTTTAGGAAATTGGGATTTACATTTACCAACCTCAAAATTTGCTTATAATAGTACTATTTCTAGAACTACAAATAAAAAAAATCACCATTTGAGATAGTCTATGGTCAAAACCCATGACTAGTAATAGATGTAGTAAACCTACCATCTCATGTATTTTTTGATGCAACATTCTCATTTACTAAAGATTTTCATAGCCTCCATGAAGATATAAGAAAGCAAATTACTATAAGTAATGAAAATTATGCTTCTAAGGCAAATCATAATCCTTCAATAAAAGAATATAAAGAAGGTGATTATGTATTAATTCACATTCAGACTGAGCGTTATCAAACCACTAAATATAAGAAATTACATGCACAAGCTTGTGGTCCATTTAAAATTCTTAAGAAAGTTAGAACTAATGCTTATCACCTTGATTTTCTTGCTAATATTCTCATTCATCCAGTTATTAATATTGAAGATATTCTATCATATGAAAGAATTAGCAAACCTCCACTTGCCCAGTCTAACTCTTTAGCAGGAGATATAGCATCGTACTTGCAGAAGCCCTCTTTCTTTGAAGTTGACTATATTATCACCAAGGAAGCACCCATTAATCTAGCTTCTAAACATCATTTTCTAGTTTGTTGGAAGAATAAGCCACCAGTTGAAGACACATGGTTGACCCATACTGATTTGGAGACTCTAGCCCCATAATTAGTAGAAGACTTTTTAGATTTCAACTCTACAGAGCAGAGTTCACTTGTGCCTAGGAGAGTTGATGTAGAATATCATGTAGATCAAGAAATTAGAGCTCAAGGTCCACTTACATGATCTCAAGCTAAAGCCCAAGAAAATTCAAGAAAGAAAAAGGCTTAGCCCATTAGCCTGGAAAGGCCCATTTTATGATTTCATCCTTTTCTATTTATGTAATTTTTAATTTTTTCTAGAAACTCCAAGTTTGAAATTTTAATTTAAAAAAAATTAAAAGCATGGCATGTGAGGTGGTTGAATCCATATAAAATAATATCTTGTGAAATGGGTGGATGGTATAAATAATAAGGCAACTTAATGCTTCACATTAATGTGGCCACCTTTCCCTCCATATTTTGATTTCTTTTCTTTTGAAAGATGCTTGTAATGGCTATAAATACCCCCCCATTGTGACAATGAAAAGAGATATTTTGGCAAATACAAATTATTTGAGTTTTATTTTTTTTTTTTTTTATGAGCAAACCTTGGTAATCCTTGGTGGAAATGCTAGTTATCCAACATATTTTCATTCCTCACCTCCAATACCCAAGTTCTCTCAATCTCACCAAAAGAAAGAACACCCACCTCCATCAAAATCCCAACACATTTTCCTTAATGGGCAAGCACAACCCAACACATACTTTTCTTAATGGGCAAGTATAACCCAATAAGAAATCAAGACAAAGCAAAGATAAAGATACAAGTCTAACTCTCAATTTTAAACTATTTTTGCACTCACAACCCAATATAAACTAATGTTAAGGCAATTTAATATTAATAAAAAAGAGAACTCACTTTAATTTTAAATGAAATTAAAATAAATTATCAATCAAATCTTTAATGTAATTATGTAGCTTAATATTGCTTAAATGATCTTTAAAAGGTTTTAAATGATTTTCATGAATAACTTTAAACTACAAACTAAAATTCAATCACCAAAAACCTTATTTTGAATTCTTTTTCACACAAGCTAATTTTCATTTAAATGATAAATGTATCTACAATTTGAATAACTAAAAAATCACTTGAATAAGGATTTAAATTATATCACATGAAATTATCACATAAAATATGTATAAACAAATTAAATAAAAGTAATTAAGAAACAAAATAATTTATCCAAGATGTGATGTGGTCAGCCAAATGGAAAAAGAGAGATAATAAGATTTTAAGCACAATGAAATTTAACCAACCTATATGAAACTTTAAGCAAAAGGGATAAACAATGGATATTTAAATGTCTAAGCACTTAGGAAATTAACAACCTTTAAAAAGACTTCAACCAAACAACAAACAAAAGGAATATTCAATGATTAAACACAAAATAATTTGATTTCCTTATGTTAGCTTTAGGCCAAACAAGAAATCAAAAGATTATCATGTAGGTTAAGTCCACACAAATTGATTTTCTTAGATTTGTTCTTGGCCAAAAAAAGTCTAAAGATTATGTCATGAAATGAACATAAGAAAATTTACATAACCTTGTAAACTCAAAAGCCAAGAATAAATAAAAGAAGTTTAAAAACTTATCACCTTAGAAAATAAACATCAAGGAGTTGATGTTTTTGACCAAGGGTGGAAACACACCAAACCTTCACTTTTCCCAATCAATCAAGCCAAATAAATGTCCAACAAAAAGGGAAGAATGATGAGGAATGCTTGCACTTGAATCACCAAAAATCTCAAGAGATTGTATAACAAGAATCAGCCAAGGGTGAGCAAGAGAGCAAGAAAGGGTTATTAAATTTTTGGAACCTTTCAAGTTGAAACAAGGCTCTTAAATAGATGAGTGAGGTGTCTAGAGTCAGCCAAAAACTAATCCAATGAGAGGGAAATTTATTTGGTATCAATTTGAATTTCAAAATCAAAGGAGAGGGGATCAGCCGAAGAGATCTTCCATAGGCTCCTTTACAAATTTGTTTAAACCCTATATGGAATGTATGCTATGTGATTCATGGCCAAGGAAAGATGAAATCCCATAGAAATTTCGACCAAGGGAGTTTAGAAATGAAGGAGGGAGTTTTGAATAAAAAAAATCCATTAAAATCTACTTCAAAGAATTCAGCTAAAGAGGTTTCCTAAAATAAGAAATTCTAAAATAATACATGAATTAATTTTAAATCAAATTTGATTTTATTATATAATTATTTAATGTTTAAATAACATATACATTTATTAAATTTAAATCATAGAGGTCAGCACCCTTGAACTTTGTAAAATAGGTGAAATTGAAAAAAAGGAAAGGAATTATTTTGAAAAAGAGAGATGATTTGAATTTAATTTTAAAAAAAACTTGAAATAAATTAATTAGGCTCTTAATAATCATAATTAATCATTCTTGGGACGTTCAACATATTCTATAAAATATTTTATAAGATTTAGCAAGTACATGTAATGCATGAAAGTTTGAATTAAAGAATAATTGAAAAAATAATTCAAATTCAGAAATTTAAATAAATGAATTTTAAAATATGAAAAATGAGGGAATATAATATGGAAATGTTTTGAATGAATTAACACAATTTATTACACAAAATGCATTAAAAAATTCGGCCAAAATAATGTTAAGATGAAAATGATAATAAGAGAGAGAATAAAGAATAATAAGAGGAAAAAAGAATAATTTTGGGATAATTCACTTTTTATGCACTAAAAATTATGAATAAAATTTATGAATGACATGGAAATGATTTAATAATGTTTAAACATAATTCATTTTGCTTTAACACATATTTAATGGAACTTATCATGCATTTAGTTCATACTATCTAAAATGGATAACTTATTAAATATTTGTAATATTAAGATATAGAAAAATATAAATAATTTTAGAATGATGAATCTAAAAATCAATGAATCATTTATTTTAATTTAGTGGAATTTTTATTTTCCTTAATATAGTAATTCCTAGAAATATTCCAACCCAGTCCATGCCTAGTAGCTTTAGCAATTTGATATAACTGAAGAACTAGAAGCTAAAGAATTTTTTTCACAATTAAATTTAACTTGATTAGTAGCATTTGAACATGTGTTTGTCATCATCAAAATAAACCTCATACGAGATGGGGCTCATGAAGTCAAACATATGTTGGTGTTAAATAGTGATGAAGGTGTAAAGTGACCTTTAATCGACCTTTAGAAATATAATTTGCATTAAATAAAATTTATAGCAAGTAAAGAAATAAAATTTTGAGCATTTAAACATCTTTTAAACATAATAAAGCACGAATATAACATGAGTATAACATGAGAAAGCTCTCCCTAAAATTATGCATCATAAAGTGAAAGAAAACTAGCATACATTTTCTTCCCCTTTTGACAACATCAAAAAGGTTTAAGCATGAACAATAATAAAATTACATGCTTGGATCTAACATTCCTAACATGCATCTTAGGGTACAAAAATGTTCTTCAAGTAATGTTTTAGTAAAAATGTCAAAATTTGTAAATATGTGCTAATAAAATAAATATTCACATCTCCTTTACTCACATGATCCCGAATAAAGTGATGTCTAACTTCTATGTGTTTGGTTCTAGAGTGTTGGATAGGATTTTTTGTTAAACAAATTGCACTAGTATTATCACACTTAATAGAAATGTGATCTAGAGTAATTCCAAAATCTTCTTATTGTTGCTTCAACTAAAGAACCTAAGCAACACAACTTCCAATAGCTATATACTCAATTTAGTAATTGAAAGAACAACAAAGTTCTATTTTTTAGATGACCAAGATACTAGTGATGATCCTAAAAATTGACATGCTCCTGATGTTCTTTTTCTATCTACTTTACACCCTATAAAGTCAACATCAGAATAAGAAATCAAGTCACATGAAAGTGAATTTTAATATATGACAAATCTAGAATTTCAATTAAATAACAAAAGATATGCTTAATAGTAGTTAAATGAGATTCTTTGAACTAGCCTGAAAATGAGCACATAAACATACATCAAACATAATATCACGCATACTAGCAGTAAGATATAAAAGAGAACCAATCATACTTCAATAAAGTTTTTGATCAACTGGTTTTCATGACTCATCTAAATCAAGTTTAGCAAATGGGTTCATGAGAGTCTAATTAGATTTAAATTTTTTTCATGGATCTTCTATAAAGTTATTGGTATACTTGGTTTAACAAATAAAAGTGTCTTTTTCTTATTGTTTTACTTGAAATCCTAAGAAAAAATTGAGTTCACCCATCATGCTCATCTCAAATTCTTTTGACATCAAAGATGAAAATTCAACACATAAAGATTCATTTGTACTACCAAATAAAATGTCATCCACATAAATCTAAACAAAAATCAAATCCATCACCCAAATTCGTAAGGAATAGGGTGGCATCTACCCTACCATTACCTAAAACCATGATCTATAAGAAAGCTACTCAATCAATCATACCAAGCTTTAGGAGCTTGTTTCAATCCATACAATACTTTCTTCAATTTAAAAACATGATCCAAAAATTCCACATTTCCAAAATTAGGAGGTTGTTTTACAAAGAAATCTTGATCTATAAAGCCATTTAAAAATGCACTTTTTACATCCATTTGAAACAATTTAAAGTCTTTATAACAGGCATAAGCAAGGAGCAGTTTAATAGCATCTAACCTAGCTACAGGGGCAAAGGATTCTTCAAAATCTATCCCTTCAATCTGAGTATATCCGTGTGCAACAAATCTAGCCTTATTTCTAACAATGTGTCTAGAGTCATCTAAATTATTCTTAAAGACCCATTTGTTCCTATAATATATTTATCTTGAGGTATAGAAACTAATTCCCACAAGTCATTTCTAACAAACTGGTTTAATTCTGCTGCCATGGCTACAATCCAATAATGATCCTCCAAGGCTTCATTTATTGATTTTGGCTCAATCTAAGATAAGAATACAAAATTATTTATCATTTCATTATATTGTCTTAGATTTCTAACTGCTTGAGAAGGGTCTCCAATAATCAAGTATTTTGGATGATTTCTAATGAATTTCCAATCTTTAGGTAAAGAATCATTTACATTTTCTTCCAAACTCATGTTCTTAAAGTCATCTACTTCTTCTTCAATCACATCATCTTTAATAGTTTCTATAGATTTTCATCAAAAATGGCATGTACAGATTTCTCAATAATCAATTTTCTTTTATTATAAACTCTATAAAATCTACCATTCAAAGAATATATTAAAAAGATACCATCATTAGATTCACTATCAAACTATCCTAAGAGTCTTTACCATTATTTAAAATGAAGCATTTACAACAAAAAGATATGAAAGCAACTAATCTTAGATTTCTTACTAAAGAACAACTCATAAGGGGTCTTAATTAAAATAGGCCCCAAGTAAACACAATTCATAAAATAACATCCAATGTTAATGGCTTATGCCCAAAAATACTTGGAAATTTATAATCATCAAGCATTGCTCTACTAAATTCAATTAAAATTCTATTTTTCCTTTCAACAACACCATTTTACTAAGGGGTTCTAGGAGCAAATGTTTAATACCAAATTCATCACAAATATTTTCAAAATTTTATTTTAAAATTCACCATCATGATCAGATTGAATTTTACTAACAAGAAGACTTCTATCATGCTGAATATATTTGACAATTTTTTTTTTAAAATGGTAGAAAGCATCATTTTTATGAATTAAAAATATAACCCAAGCAAATCTTGAATAATCATCAATAATTACATAACCATAGAATTTTCAACCTAAGCTTGCAGTGCTAACAGGACTAAATAAATACATATGCAATAATTCTAATGGTCTAGTTGTAAAAATAATATTTTTATCATTCAAAGAATGTTTAGAAAGTTTTCCATGAATAAATGCATCACAATTATAACTAGAATGAAATTTCATTTTTGGTAAACCATCAACAAGATCATGTTTCAATTTTGTTTAAAGAATGCATGTTAATGTGTCATAATCTTTTAAGCCATAACCAAACATCATCAAGTGAAATTTTGAAACATAGTAAATTTAAATTTGTATTACTTGCATTTCAAAATCAATAAGGTAAATATTTTTGTATCTATGACCAACAATCAAAATAGTTTCCTTATATCTAATAGTATTGAAAGATGCATGAAATTCAATATTAAATCCTTTATTACATAATTGACTAATGGAAATAAGATTATGCTTTAAACCTTCAACAAAATAAACTCTACCTAAAGTGATTGTATTCTTAGAAATAGAACCAACTCTAATTATCTTTCTTTTAGCATTATCACCATAAACTACAAATCCTTCTTCACAAGGTTCTAAAGTAGAAAATTTAGATTTATCACCTGTCCTATGTCTTGAACATCTGTTGTCCAAGTACCACATGCCTTCTTTGATTTTCTTTGAAAGCACTCCTACAAAATAAAATTAGGTGTCAACTTTTGGAACCCAAACATGTTTGGGTCCACATCAAAATGAAAAGATATGCAATGAATGTTGTGTAATATGTGTAGTTATTTTATTTTTAAGCATCCAAAAAAAATTTGAATTAGGAAAAGATTAAGATTTTCTTGCATGATATTCAGAAGATACATGACCTTTTTATGATAAAAAATTACATGTAACATTTTTATTTGCATAAGGTCTAAATTTAAATGATCTTGATGCATCTGATGATTTATATCTAACAAATGGAACATGTGAATGTAATCTACTACAAAATCTAATTTTCTTAAAGTAATAAATTTTCTTTTTTCAACTTCTCCACAATTGTTGATTGATCTAATAAAGCATCATTCTTAGCCTTTAAATCAACACATTCTTTTTTCTAAAGATGAAGCATGTATTTCTAAATTTTTCTTTTAATTTTCTAACACATTGAATTTTTTTCCTTGCTTTTTAAATTCATGTGCAAATTCATTGAATGCATCATCTAATTCTTCATAAGAAATATCTTCACTTACCTCACTTGTAGAATCCACATCAGCCATAAGTCATATATTTGCTTTTTCCTCTATAGTGTCATCACTTGATTCTTTTGAATAGGAATTTTCCAAAGTGATCTTTTTTTCTTTTGAGGCTTTTTATTTTTCCAATACTTCTTTCTTTTAGCTTTTATTTTCATCTAAGTCTAGACATTCACCTCTTATATGTCCAAGATTTTTTCAATTGAAGCATACTATTCCTTCTCCTGCATTCAATCTTTAAGTAGGCAATTTATGTACTTAAGATTTTTCATATCTATGCTTTTTCTTTCATATTTCTTAGCCTTTTTGAAAGCAAAACAATCTCATCACTATCGACATTTGAACATAAGAATTTTCTTCACATCTACCTTCCACCTACAAAGTAATTAATTTTACTTTCTCTTTCTTTTGGAAAGAGTCATTTTGATCCCTTTGTGTAATAACCTGTTCATATGCTATCAAAGAACCAATAAGCTGATCAAGTGTATAAGTAGTTAAATCCTTAGCTTCACTAATAGCAGTAACTTTTTCATCCCAATCTTTTGGAAAGCATCTTAAAATTTTATAAACCAAATCTTGATTTTTATACTTTCTTACTAGCGAATACATTGTATATATAATTTTCATGAAGTGAGTATACATATCAAAATACTTTCATTTGGTAACATGTTGTGAATTAGGTTTTAAACCAAATCATGACATAATCTTTAGACTTTTCTTGGCCAAGAACAAAGATAAGAAGATCAATTTGTGTGGAATTAACCTACTTGATAATCTTTTGATTTCTTGTTTGACCTAAAGCTAACATAAGGAAGTTAATTTATTTAAAAAATAACTTAGCACCTTAGAAAATAAACATCAAGGAGTTGATGTTTTCGGCCAGGGGTGGAAATAGAACAAACCCTAAATTTTCCCAATCAATATTAAAGTTAAATAAATTTCCAAGGGAAAGAGAAAAATGATTAGGAATTCCTACACTTCAATCACCAAAAATCTCCAAGAGATTGTATAGGAAGAATCAACCAATGGCGAGCAAGAGAGCAAGAGAGCAATAAAGAGTTTTTAACTTTTGGAACATTTTCCAAGTTGATACAAGGCTCTTAAATATATGAGGAAGGAGTCTATGGTATGCCAAAACTGATCCAATGAGAAGGAAATTGATTTCACATCAATTTGAATTTCAAAATCAAAGCAGAGGAGACAAAGAGATCTTCCAAGGTTCCTTTACAAATTTATTTAAACCCAATATAGAATGTATGCTATGTGATTCATGGCCAAGGAAAGAGAAAATCCCATAGAAATTTGTCCAAAGAAGCTTAGATATGAAGGAGGGAGTTTTGAATAAAATAAATTCATCAAAATCCACTTCAAAGAATTTGGCCAAAGAGGTTTCCTAAATTAAGGAATTCTTAAAATAATGCATGGATTAATTTTAAATAAAATATGACTGTATTATATACTTATTGAATGTATAAATAAGATACAAATTTAATAAATTTAAAGTATAGAGGTCAGCCATCCCTGAACTCCCTAAAATAGGTCAAATTGGAAAAAGGAAAGGAATTATTTTGAAAAAGAGGGCTGATTTGAGTTTAAATTTAAAATAACTTAAAATAAATTAATTAGGCTCTTAATAATCATAATTAATCATTCTTTGGACGTTCAACATATTCCATAAAATATTTTATTTTATTTAGCAAGTGCATGTCATGCATGAAGAAGTTTGAATTAAAGAATAATTCAAAAATAATTCAAATTCAAAATTTTAAATAAATGAATTTTAAAATATGAAAAATGAGGAATGATTTTGAATGAATTTAACACAAATTATTGCACAAATGCATTAAAAAATTTGGCCAAAATAATGTTAAGATAAAAGTGATAATAAGAGAGAGAAGAAAGAGTAAAGGAGAGAGAATAAGGGAAAAAGGATAATTTTAGGATAATTCAATTTTCATGCACTAAAAATTATGAATGATATGGAAATGATTTAATAAAGTTTAAACATAATTTTTCTTGATTTAACACAAATCTAATGGAACTTATATCATGCATTTAGTTCATACTATCTAAAATGGATAACTTAATGAATAATTCTAATATTAAGATATAGAAAAATATAAATAATTTTAGAATGATGAATCTAAAAATGAATGAATCATTTATTTTAATTTAGTTCACTTTTCATTTGCCTTAATATAGTAATTCTTAGAAACATTCCCACCTAGTCCACGTTTAGTAGCTTTAGCAATTTGATAATTGAAGAATCAGGAGCTGAAGAATTTTTTACTGCACACTTGAATTTAACTTGATCAGTAACATTTGAACATGTGTTTCTTATCATAAAATTAATCTCATAGGAGATGTGGCTCATGAAGTCAACATCTTTAATGACTTTATCCTAACTATGAATAATAGGAATCATGCCTTAAAAAGCTTGCCCAAAACCTATGGAATGCCATGAAAGGCTTTATTTTAGCTCACGATATGTGTAGGAAAGGCACCCTAAAAGGCTTGTTCCTATCCTAAAGAGATTGTATTCTATGTTTCTACATAAGATAAATATGACTTTAAGTCATTGCATAGAATTTAAGGAAAGATAACATTATAATTTGAACAAAGTTATAAAAGATATAAAGAGAAATAAAATTTTATTTTATTGATCATCATTCTATTGAAATAGAGTACAAGTTACATATATTATTTCTTTAGGTAACGTCCATTGATTAGTGGCATAGGAGGTTTACCATTATAAGGAATAAGTTGGTAAGAACCTTATTCATAGACTTTTTTCACTACAAATGGTCCTTCCCAAGTTGGTTCAAACTTATTGTCAATCCTATGAAGAGCTAAAATTGGCTGTTTAAGAACCAAGACCAATTCTCTTACTTGGAAAGTTCTTGGATGGACCAATTTATCATGTGCTTTAAACATATGTGATTGGTACAATTCAAGGTCTTGATGAGCTTTCAACCATCTTCCTTCAAGGTTTTCAAGTTCTTCTAATCAGAGTTTATGATTTTGATTTGTTATAATGTTGTTGTTGACTGCAATTCTTAATGAAGGCAATTGCACTTCTAATGGAAGAATTGCTTAAGTTCCATAAACCAAAGCATAGGGTGTAGACTAAGTTGGTGTCATGTATACAGTAGGCCCATAAGGCTTCAAGCATCTTTTCATGCCATTGGCATTTATTTTCATCAAGTATGTTTCTTAAGATTCTTACTAAAGTTTTATTGAATGATTTGGCCAATCCATTTGCCTTGGGGTAATAGAGTATCAAATATCTTCAATCTATTTTATGTCTAACCACAAAATGATTTAATTTTGTAGACTTGAATGATGGACCATTGTTGGATATGATTTGACGAGGAACATCAAATCAATATACAATATTTTCCTGAAAGAATTTTAACACATGATATGTCTTTACTTCTTTTAGTGGTACCACTTTAGCCTATTTAGAAAAGTAATTTATTGTAGCTAATATAAAATGAAAACCTTTTGATGAAGCAGGGTCAATAGGGCCTATGATGTTATTACCCCAACTCTCAAAGGGCCAAGAGACAATCGTAGGGTGAAGTACATTAGGAGGCTAGTGTAAGACTACACCATGTATCTAGCATTAATGGAAATGATATGCAGTTTTATCTGATCATTTAACATCATTATATTGCGAGTCTTTTGATTTTGATTTTCATTTTGGATCCAGATTAATGAGCACCACACAATTCAGAGTGTACCTCAATAGCAATCTATGGGCTTCCTACTTGTCTAAAGAGTAGAGCCACATTTGAACGAATGACTTATGGTATAAACATCATTAAACAATGCATAAGATAAGGAATGTTTCTTAATTTGATTTGCTAGTGACTTGTCTCCCCTTACTCGGGTAGTCAATGAATGGATACCTCTAGTCACATTCTTCTTGACCTTTGACAAAAGTGGTTATCCTTTGCATTTCTACTTTTTTATTCATGTAACACTTGTTGATTTTGAATTTTGATAGAAATAGATTCTTTTTCAGAGCATATGATTTCTTTATCATGCTTAGCCAAACCATCTACTAGGAATTATCTTTATGAGATATTCTATACAGAGTTACATATGGAATTTTCTCAAGTAGTTTCATTGTGTTTTAATAACTAAAGAGCTTAGGGTGCAAAACCTTATAAACATCGCTCACTTAGTTTATAACTAATTGAGATACCCTAAAGATATTTATATTTTTAATATCCATAAGGATTGCTAGCTCTAACCGTTATGAGAGCCATATATTCAACTTCGTTGTTTGTGCAAGGCTCAGCCAGATGATAGGAATATCTCATCATTCCTTTATCCTCACTTATAAAAATTAATCCAATCTCTACTTTCCCTGGGATAGACGAATTTAATTATTATTATTTTTTTTGATGATGTTGCACCATCAAAATATAATTCACGGTGACATTATGTTTACCTTCTAATGTCATGTTCTATTTATCTAGAAGAACATCATTTAAAGGGGAACCCTCGAGCAGAGGATGTGTTGTTAAGAAGTTAGCTACGACTTGTCCTTTTATAGCACAAGGAGGAATGTAAGTGATCTTAAATTGCAAATGAATCATTGACCAATGTGTTAGACATCTAGACAACGTCGGGTGGGTCATAAGGTATTGCAATGGATTCACTCTTGAGATTAAATTAACTTTATGAGAAAGCATGTAATGTCTTAATTTTTAAGCAATAATGAGTAAGACCAAACAATGCTACTCAATAGGTGAATAATTCATCTCTGCTGGGATAAGTCTATGGCATAGATAGTAAATGGGATTTTTTTTCCCTTCTTCATTTACTTGGGCTAATAAAGCCTCAAGTGATTCATTTAAGGCTGCATTGCATAAAATCAATGGCTTTCTCAGAATTAGAGTAGTCAAAATATGAGGATTCATCAGGTATGATTTTAGGTTTTCAAACACATTTTGGCATTTTTCATCCCAAATGAATTTGGAATCTTTCTTTATTAATGTTGCAAATGGTTGGCATCTTCTTGATAAGTTTGATATGAATCTTCTTAAATATGCAAGCATTCTGTGGAATGATCTTAAATGTGTAAGACTTCTAGGTGGCAGGAATTCTATAATGGCTTTTATTTTTTTTCTTGACTGATTTCTATGCCACGGTGTCACACTACGAATCCTAAAAATTTTCTCGAAGTTACTCCAAAAGCACACTTAAATGGGTTCATTTTTAGGTTATAGTGGCATAACCATTCGAAAATGATCTTTAATTCATATAAATGATTTTCTTTTATTTTACTTTTGATGACTAGATCATTGATACAACAGTCGACTTGAATATGAATCAAGGCAACAAATATTATAGTCATAGCTCTCAAGTACGTAGCCCCACCATTTTTGAGATCGAATGGCATGATTGTGTAATAGAAAATCCCTATAGGAGTTTTGAACACCATATGCTTTTTATCCTCTAGATACATCTTAATCTGGTTATACCAAGATGTTCCATCCATGAATGAAAAGATCTCATTGGAAGAAGCTATTTTCACCATAAGTTCGGGCATTGGCAACGGGAACTCATCTTTGGGACAAGCATTATTTAAGTCTCTAAAGTCAATGCAAATGTGCATTTGACCATTCTTTTTCTTTATAAGGACTATGATGGCTAGCCAATTAGGATAATATTTTTCTCTCACAAAGCCAGCTTTAATAAGTCTCTTCACTTCAATAATTACTTGTTGATGATATAATTAATGACAGCACATAGAGTTTAGGAATTTTTTATTTGGATGATCAAATTGGTCATTAAGGAATAGATATATTATCTTGTAAGATAAACATGATATCTTATAATGGATTTGATCATTTAATAAAAGACTCCTAAGGTTAATGGGTCTTTCATGTACCAGAGATTTTTCTCCTGAACAACATGGAAAGTAGAACAGGGGTTAATTTCAATTGGGTTTATGGTTCCCTATAGAGGCAAGCCCATATAGTTAATTAAATCTTAATAAGGGTCTCTTCTTAAAAATAATCTCGATTGAAAAAATAAGTTATTATTTCTAAGATTTTAAGTTAGTTTTCAAAGGATTAATATTTGGGATTTTCAATTGGGAATGGTCCAAAATGAAGAGAGTTATTTTTGGAATCCAAATGAGATGAAGTAGGAAATGTGCATTGATACTAGGATGCTTAGTAAGCATTTCAACTATTCTATAATTGGAATTTAAATTTTGGATTTTTTTTAAACTTTGAGTTGATATTTTCTTAGAAATCTAGGACTTAGATTCTAGCAACACAAGACTACAAAAATTCTTAGGGTTGAAGACTTACTCTGAGGAGGATGCTTTAGAACCTACTCTGTAAGTGCTTCTAACACATGTTAGATTCTTGACCAGGTGCTCTAAAATATACTAATAGCTTGGCCAAGCATAACAAATATGATGAGATATCTTGGCTCACTTTCACTAGAGAGAGTGAATCCATCTTAACTCTTCTAGACTTATAATCTCTTTGAAGGGTTGGAAACTAACACCTCCTATGAGTAAACATTATGTGGCAAAGGCTACTGAATGCAAGATGGCTAGGCAGTTATTTATTAAGATTAATAAACTAAGATCCTAAACTCACTCCTTAGGATTATAAATCTGGATTGGTATGAGTAATGTCCAAATCTAATACAATAAAATTTTCATATTTCTATAGATTTTATATTCTTAAATTTTATTTTATCTTGGGTGGACAAGCATGCCTATATGCATGATGAAATTAAGTTATGGGCCAAATTAGCAAGAAGAGTGCTCTTCGCTTGAAGGTGTCACAAATAGTCCTACACTCCCCATTATTGTTTAAGTGTGAAGATCACCTATATTCAAGAAAAGAAAGACAAGATGCATATGATATGATTGTACATTCATCACAAACTTAATTATTCCTAAATCTTTTAGTTGTTATGAATTGAATTAATTTTAATTTTTTAAGTTGATTTTAAATTAGGGTAGAAAATTTAAATCTTAAAGAGCCTACCAAAATTTAGGCCATACATTAAAACATTATACTTTTAATATATATATATATATATATATATATATATATATATATATATATATATATATATATATATATATATATATATATATATATATATATATATATATATATATATATATATATAAAGCATGCCATTTTTCATGTGTAATGAAATTAAACATGCCACATCAAACAAATTAAATTGAAATATTAGAGAATATGGAGGGGCCGAACTTTGCTAGACACCCTAGAAATGAAGAAATGTGGGCAGCAAAGATCTACCCTTATATAGCCCGATTTATAATAAATATTATAATAAATTAATGAAGCTTATGGGGGCTTTCATCATCTCCTAATCTTCAAAGTCTTGGATCCTATAGGTATTACAAAATTACTCAGGTCTATGCCTTCTATCCTCTACTCATCTAAAGCCTTTGACTCTAATCTTAATCCTAGTATAAAAATTACATTTAACACCAATACAAAAATAAATTTTCTAGCTAAACCTATAAAATAGAGGTTAGTTATAAAACAAATACACACCAAGTGGTTATGATTTTCTAGCACCAGCAGTTACCAAACTCACCAGTCCTACTAGGCTATGCAACACCTACTAGGAAAAGCATTTAATTTAATTTTTACTAAGCAGCTCTTTTTTATTAAGCACACCCCCTACAAAAAAATCATTTGTATAATAAATATTATCATACCATCCAAACTATGCCAAAAAATTCTAATATCTAGTTCAAAACATTACATCACAAAATAGAAAATCAATTCACAATAAAGCACCCTAACCATTACCTTTTTTTTTCACTTACCCACAACTTATGACATTTAAATGACCAGTTTAGTAAGGGAGTGCTCACTAAATAACCAAAGTTATAATGCAACCCCTTCATAAAAATTTAACTTATTAACTTAAGAATTTTTTTTAATAGGCACTTTGTGTGTGTTTACTTAATATTTTGTACTATCCAAAGTTAAATTATATTTATTGAAGGTTAAATTATATTAAACTCATGCATCTCATTGCATTCTAAAACCAATGATCATAAAACATCTTCTAAAATGTCCTTTGGGTGTGACGTATTTGTACTTGCATTTCCTACATTTCAATTATGCTACCCAAATATGTTAGTCAAGATTAGTTAGAATACTTAACTAGAAGGGCAAATGAGATCATTATGTGAAGTGAGGAGATGCTCATTGGAGTAGAGGGCCTTATCATGAACTTACCTACCCAAGTTCAAACCTTGGGTACTATGATTCAAACCCCACCAACTATCCTACATCAAGCTAACCTCTTCCTCATATGAGAAGGAAACTTCGAACTACCCAAAGAATTCTATTCTTCTAGAAGGAAAAGCCTGAGAAACATCCATAAATATGATCATCTTAGGCTTGATGAAACCATACGTGAACTTAAAAAATAGGTCAAGATAAAAGGCCCAACACATAATGGTGTATATGACCATAAAAGGTTTCTAGAATAGCTTACCCAAATAGATGAGCACTTTGAATAGTATCATATTGATGACTATCAAATAACTACATTTGCTAAAATAAAATTAGAGACCATGCAAAAAATTATTAGAATAATATTTAAGCTAATAAGAAAGGTTTGGTAGAAATCTTATGAAAATGAAGGAGATGTTAATGGATAAATATTATTCTATGAATCATTATAAGAAGTTCTTTTAACAATTAATGACTCTTAGACAATCAAGTATGTAAGTAGTGTAGTATATAAATATATTTGAGGACATAGTAGTATGGACACACTACTCTTATCAAGAATGATAGTTAGCTAATAACTTTATCATTGACCTAAGAGGGGATATTAGGAATGAGGAAGAAATTCATGATCTTCAAACTTTAGAGGTTGTCTTTCACTATGCTTTGCTTCTTGAAAAGCATCTTAAAAGTTTAAATATCTAAATCCCAACATCTTACATCTTCCACATCTAATAATCATTCATATACAACCACTACTGAAAATACCTCTAAAAATATGAGAAAGATAGTCTACTTTAATTGTCATAAGAAGGGTCATATATAAAATTAGTGTAATGCCAAAATTATGTTCTTCGATGATGAATTAGCAAAAGGTTAGGATATAAAAGAGATACTTGATGGCACACCCTTATCAAAAGAAGAAGTGGAACCCATTATAGACAACTTAATATCAATAATGAAGAGTATGAAAATATCTAAGGAAGATGAAACTAGAGGACGAGAAGTATTTTTTCATTGTATGTCCTATGTAAAGAAAAGAAAGGTAAACTAATAGTAGATGGAGTAGTCCCATGAATGTCATATCAACTCATGATATTACTAAAGAAAATCTCAAAGTTGACCTTTATCTAGAACCCTTCTATGTCCATTTGGTGAATCACATATATTTACCCATCACATGTAGATGTCTTGTTTTTATTAAGTTAAGTGGCTATGTTGACCAAATTTGGTGTGATATCCTTTCTATGGAGATCAAACATATACTATTAGGAAAATCTTGGCTTTATGATTTAAATTTGATCCATTATGATAAAAAAACACTTATATATATATATATATATTCAAGTACAATGATAAGACCAAAAAGTTGTTTCCAATATGACCCATTGAAATAGTTCGATTACACCCCCCACATAAGATTTTCCTTGCACCTTTACATAACTCCAATTCTAAATTATAACCAAACTTAGTCTAAAGTGTTGACCTCTTTTTGGATGAGGTTAACATCATTTCTAACACTAGTCATTATGACACCAAATTCTAGATTAGGAGCCTCTTGATTAGGCACTAATGACAATATACTTAGTGATCTAATGAATCCTTTCAACATTTAACCTAACCTAATTGGATTAGGTGGACCCAAACCAAGCTCAAATCTAAACAAATGATTGAATCAAGCACATGATAATTAAAATATGAATCCAAGTGAGCTTAGACTAAGGTAATTGGAGTGGTTAACCCAATTATCCTACTTAAACACAAGCATGAAATTAGGGGATGAGTGATCCTCCCCCACAATTGATATCCTCAGTCACTTAAGTGGAAAAGGTGAACCTAACCAAGCCTTGACCTAAGTCTCATGCAGCTGGAAAGCTGAAGAAAGACCAACACTGATAAAAAATAGGTAGATCTTGGTCTCCATGGTGATCCAAAAAGAGGCAAGATGAGATTTCTTCACCAAAGCTTCATCATGATGAAGCGTGAGTGTATAAACCATCCCTGCTACTAAGGATCAACGTCGATGAGGTGTGGATTCATGCTGACCACCCCATTATTATGTGTTGATCCTTAGTGAAACAAACTTTATCTTTATTAAGATCAAGCTATATGGATCGATTATAGATTGATCGCTAATCATTTTGCAATCAAAATCATCCGCCTCTGCTGCTTAGATCACTAAAAATTGTCGTATGAGTATGGATGGCTCTCGGTTCTGATCGGCAAGAGTAGAGACAAAATCTAAGCTGTCTATTTCTCTTTTCTAGAATGGATGGCTTTGATCTAGTAAAACTGATTGATTAATCCCCTTAAGAAAACCACGAGATGATCTTGAAAATTGGATGGTCTGAATCAAACCATGTTTACATCATGGGATCCATCCAAATCCCATGTGGACCAATCCATGGTCAAAATGTAGAAAAGGCTGCCCCGTGAGCATCAGGTGTCGTTGACTGGATTAAATAGAAAAAAATAGTTTTTCCTAATTTAAAAAATATAAAAATGTATATAACGTCAAAAATCATAAAAAAATAAAATACTCAAACAAAAAAAAAATCAAAGAGGGGCTTTATGAATTCATTTGAGTGAGAGAAATCAATTAAACCCAAAATCCCTAATTTTTATTTGATAATTTTAGGTTAATTTGAGTATAATTAAAAAATATTAAACCTAAATTAAATTTAAACAATTAATCTAATCAATTTCAAACTTTGGGGAGTTCAAATTAAGGTTAAAACACACCTTAGATAATTTTTTTCTGATTTAATCGAAATTAAATTCCAAGATATTAAATTTTTAATCATAAATTTTTAATTTAATAAAATAAATTAATTATGAATGAAAAAAATTATGGAAAAAATATAAAAGTAACTCAAATCATTATAATAAACCTTAATATACCTAAAAATGCCAAAAGATTTCTTTGAAACTTAATAAACTCCAAAATGATCTAATTAAGTAATTAATTGAATTAATTAATCTAACATTTTAAAAATCATAATAAATTAACCAAAACTCTAAAGAATATAAATAAACCCTCTATGGATTCATCTTCGAGAGAGGGATTTAAGAAAATCACAACCCTTAATTAATTTTATCTAATTTAGACTTAATTTAGGTTTAATTAAAATAATTAAAAGCTTAATTAGTTTTAAATTAAACATCTAATTAAGATAGAATTTTAGGAAACTTAAATTGGCAAGGAACTCTACTTGCTATAAAAATTTCAAGGTCAAATGACCTCTAAATCAGAAGTTGTTGAATTTATAATCCCTATGACAATTTAAATGAAATAAATCATGAATATAAAATTTAATCAAATCTTAAATTATTAATTTGATAAATTAATAATAAATCAATTAATTGATTGAAATTCAAAACTAATCAACTTCTGAATTTCATACCAAAATATGGAATTCATTAGTATGAAAAATTTTCTTAAATCCTTTTAATTTAATGGATAACATACTTTCGAAAACAATAAAAACCACTAATCAAAATAATTAAATCTACATATTCTAAAATTTTGAAATAGCCTAGGTTATGTTTAATGCCAAAAGTAGCCTAAGTTTCTAGGTTATGATTGATAAATAAAATTTCACCTTAAGAGATTAAACAAAATGATAAACAGGAAAATTAAAATATTAATCAAATGAAATCCAACTTAAGATAATTGATCAAATTAATTCAAAAGAGAGTAATTAAGATTCTTAAGATCTTAGTCTTACCTTTTAGAATGGATGAAAATCTTGTTCTATTAAGATTTAGGATGTGGATAGAATGGGTTCCACCGAAAGTGGAATTTGTTTTATTCTTTATTCTTGAAAACTTAACTTTCACTTTAAAATAAAATAAACTTAAAAATGAAAATAAAATTAGAAATATTTAAATCATTTAAATTGAAACCACCCAATGGTAAATTGAATGAATTTTGAAGAAAAAAAATTAAATTCAAATTAAAATAAAGCTAAGTGGAGTCATACCACACAAACCCCTTCCTCACACACTAGATTGTTAGGTCACCATCCATACCCTTAGATTTGGCTAATGATCTGTGATATTTTATGATATGATGCTTTTCTTATTTTATGGTATAATGTTTTAGACTGGATGTTAGTTGTGTCCATTAAGTTTCTAAAGGGACCACCATAATAAAATATATAATATATATTGTTTGCTTGCAGGTATGTTTAAGTCCCTAAGCATAGCTTAATAGGACATGTGGGCTTGGAAAGAAACTAATGCTAAGCTCGTATAATAAAAATTTAAATTGTTAGTGTGATGTGTGTATTTCTTGACATTTATTTTGCAGGGATTAGGAATTTATTTTAAAATTTCAAAATATAATTTAAGATAAGAATTAGGTTAGGATCTATGGGGTCAAAGAATAGTAGGAGCTACCTTTACCAGTTGGTGGTCCCCTCTGAAGCCCATGGAGGTCCATGAAGAAGGTGATAATCTTTGAAGAAGAACCTCATAAATCAAACTTTTAGATCTAGGCCGAGCTATATTAGGGCAGAGCTCGGCTGCCCATTTTCTCTTTTTTACATGGTGTACAGTAGTACCTGGCTGCATTGGCATGTTTTATTAATTAAATTAGCTTGATTTATTTTTGGTGTATAATAGAAATTGCCTGCTTTTTTAGGTATCTTTTTTATGGTGTGTTTCTATGATGAAATCCTTGGAATGTTAGGCTCTAGAAAAAAATTAAATTTTTTTATCTCATTAAACTTAAACAACTCATATATAAAATAAAGAAACTCAAAACCTCACATTAATTAAAATCCCTAAGTACAATTTAAAAGTAGCTAGAAACAATTAGCTTTTTGAAACATGATAGCATATTGTTTGTTCCTCTTGAATTGGCCACGTCACCCATTACACATAAGGGAGCATCTGACCTATGAGGATGACTACCCTTCTTGGGGAAAGTGTGCCTTCTCTTTTTTATCTGGCCCTCGATCGCTTCAAAATAAATTATGAGTAAAATACATAAAATAAGAAATTTATTGCATTAGTTAGGTGCATTACATACCAAACATAATCTTAAGGTTAATGAGTGATTTACTCTTAGCTTCCTTCTTAAATACAATAGCTTAACCATCTTACATACATAAGACTAGATTCATAGTTTTTAAAATCACTTAGGTGGTGTTAGTTGGCAACCCTTCCAGGTGGGTTATAAGTCGAGAAGAGTGAAAGATAAGTTCATTTTCCTCTGATAAGAAAAAGATCTGATAATTCCCAAAACATTTACATTAGGTCGAGCCTCTAACTTATGTCAGAAGCATTTGTAGACTTAGGGTTTGAAGCATCCTACTACAATAATTCTTCATTCACTAAACATTTCTATATTCTTATGCTACTAGAATCTAAGTCCTAGATTTCTAATAAAATATCAATTCAAATAATAATAAATGCAATCTCAAATTTGTAAAGCCTAATAATAAGATAGTTGAAATACTTACTATTCTTCCTAATATCTGAATGCATTTCCTACTTATTCTCAATTGGCTATTGAAAAGAACTCTTCCCCCTTTGAAGCATTTCCTATTGAATTTATAAAGTAACAATCCTTTTAAGACAAGCTTTGAAATTCATAAAAATAAAAGTTTATTTATTAAATTGAGAGTATTTTTTTGAAAGAGACCCTTAATTCCTAATATGTAATTAACTATAGGGGCTTGCTTTTATAGGGAACTGTGAACCGTGCAATAAAATAAATCCTATAGTAAATTTTCATGTATTTCAAAGGAAAAATCTCTAGTATATTGAAGACCCATCAGCTTTAAGAGTCCATATTAAGTAATTAAATCCATTATAGGATAATAAGTTTATCTTTTAAGATAATATATTTATTCTTTAATGATGTATTTAATTTTCTAAATAATTATCTCTAAGATCAATGTGGTGTTCTAAATAAATTTCCAATATAAAGAAAATACAAAACTCTAGTTGATTATAATATCCTCTCCTAATAATAGTAGAGATACTTCTAATCTATACATTGATAGGCATGAACCTCTTATAATTCACATCAAAACCTTAGGGTTTAGAAGCTTATCCATAGAGTTCATTGATCCCACTTCTCTATTTATCCTACACCTTAGGAAAGTTTCCTTAGATTCTAATAAACATCACATATACATTGTGGTCTTAGATTTGTTGTTTTAGTTTCATGATTTAACTCTTGATGACTTACTCATTGAGTTATCATCTTTAAATGATATACATCATACCATATATTTAATTCTTGATCCATAGATTCTTAATTTACCCTATTACAACATAATTCTCCACTACGAAGAATATAAAGCCTCACCATAAGATATATTAAAGAGCTTACTAGACATCCTATTATCATTAGCACTTTCTACTTATCTCCATTTGGATTCCATTAAAAGCCCTTCTTGATTGAGTTTTCCTAGTTATTTTCAAAATTATTAATCCTTTAATATCAAGTTTTGAAATTCATAGATATGTTAGCCAATGACTTTAATTGAGAGTTTTCTTAAGGAATCTTGTTTCCTAATATGTAAATAACTACATGAGCTTACTCGTATATAAAACTTAAGAGCCTAGCTTAAAATAAATCTTACCTTATTGCATCATGTAAAATAAATGGAAAAGCTTTGGAATGTGTAGGCCCATTATCCTTAGGTTTTTTATTAGATGATTAAGTTCATCATAAGTTGTACATTTTTGAGGTATTCTATCATTCCTTGATGTCATCCTCGATCATTTTAGTAAGTATCCCCTAAGATCTGTGTGTGCCTCATCACCATTTTAAACTCCTCAAGTATAACTACAGGTCATCTTCAAGTTTAGCAATAGTCAACTCAATCCTCTTCATAATTGTAGAAAGGTGGAAGTGAACTACTTTATCTCTTTTACACATTCCACCATGTCCTTCACTATATGGAAATTTTCTATTTTACATAATAAATGAATTTTTATTTGTCCTTGATGTCTTTTTGTTCAAAGGGGAGATGAATGAATGAATGAATTTTAGTTTTTTCCAAGGTTGAGAGTATATTGAGAGTTTTTATTTATTTAATAATTGATTTAGGGAACACAAAGGATATTAGCTACAATTTGATAAAGTATTACATATTTTAATATTCAATTTTGAGTGATTTATTGGTCTTTTTATATTCTTTCCTAAGATAATTTACTTTTAGAACTTTATTAACACTTGTCTTCTAAGATGCTCTATATTTTCATCAATGCTATTGCTAACATTCTCTAGATAGTTCTTGGATGCCAATAAACTACATTAATCTAGTTATGCTTATTGAATCTTAATGATACTAGCTTACATGGTTAGGAAGTATCTTTTATGAGACCAAACTCAAATACATCATTACTCATGTTATAGAAATTTATTGAATGCGACCATGCATTTCAATTCCCTTTAAGCATTAAGGCATTACATTTGAATTTGATGATAAGGCTTGATGAATGAAGAGTTATGTTGAAAATATTGTAATGTCACTGAAAATCAATGAGATTATAATAGTCAGAGAGGCAACAAACCATCGATAGCATCTAGCATAGATTGTGGGTTATATATTTGAAAATTAGCTAAATTAGATGATTTGTAATATAAAAAAATGAACTAAGAATAAGCTTCAAATTCTATGAAATTTTATATCAAACTTACTATTCATTAAAGGTAAGCTCTTGAAACTTAATAGCTCTCAATAAGAATGGATGCATTCCTAAGTCTAGAATGTTTCACTTTAAACATTTAGAGCAATTAGATCATTGCCTTATAAATAATGAAAGCCAAAAAAATCAATTTTGATTATACATGACATTCTTTTGAGTTTATCTTGATCAATTGAGTTTTGAAATTCTAGTTTATTTTTAATAAAAACCCTTGACTTAAAGAATGAAAGTGGAGAAAAATAAATGAATTATCATATTAATGATTTTATTAACATAACGAACATTAACCAAGGAAGAATTGGGTTTAAATAATTCAATCTATGCAAGCTATCCTATTAAGAGGGAGGGAGGAAAAGGGAGATATTTATTGCTTTGAAAAGAAAATGTGAAGGACGAGGTAATAATCTAAATAATTGTAGTTAATAAATAAGCCTAATCTTATCTCATATCATACCCTTCATCATTGGATACTTCGTTTTAAAGATAAAGCTCTAACTAAATTCTTATTAAAAGAAAGCTTGAAATAAGTAAAATCTTTTATTATGTAGCTCATAACATAAAACTTTATAACATTTAAAATATATATTAAAATTGTCCCTCAATTTCTTTAAATGTAAGATTTGATTATTTGTCTTATATTTACTTAGATGTCTCATATTTTTTAAATGAATATTGTAAGTATCAACTAATCATAATTCATTTGCCTTATAATTAAACTCTTATGGGCAGAATTTTAATCAAGATGAGTTGTGAGATTCTTTTTTTTTAGTTCAGAAAGAAGTATGTTTGTGGTATTTTATTGTGCCTAATGTAATTATGATATTATTTAATAATTGCACTAATTTTAATTGTACTATATGCCATAAAATTTTTCTTGCATAGTAATTCATTTATTTTATTTTTTATTAGTTACCTTATAATTCTTAGTTAAATATCCTATTTTTTTTTAAATGAATATCTTATGAATTAGGATATGTGGGACAAAATATGGTTTTTGGCATTGGCCAAATTTTTTTATAGCTTTCATGGTATTAACAAATTTACTAAAATTGAATGGCATATTCTGAAACTTACAACTTATAAATAATGAATTTTAGAATTTCTTTGGCATCTAATTAATATTTATATTTTATTATAATTTAATTAAAATATGTAAAAAAATATCTTAAATAATTATATTTATTTTTATAAAAGTGTTCTAAAATTCAAAAAGATTCCTTGTCAAAATTTAAATATATTCAAATGAATTATAGATATAATTATATTTTTTTTTTTTGAAAATCAATGTAAATATGTAATATATTTACTTTAAAAATTAATATTCATATATTTTTATTACATTATTAAAAGAAATTTATTAACATATTATTGCTACTATCAAAAAATTCTATAACATTAATTCTTGACATAATATACTAGCCAACTAAATTCCACGAAGTAATAGATATTTTATCTTTAAAATTTTAAATATTTTAAAAACCAATTTATCAAGTGACTTTTAACTAATTTATAACATCCATTTAACATCATTATACTAAGTGTATCATACGTGCTATGAAAGGATATTCCTGTAAATACGTAGACAGCTAACTATTGTGAATTTTTTTTAAAAGATAAATTTTTTTCTCAGATTTATAATTTAAAGTGGGAAAAATGTTGTTACTGGAGGGAGCAAATTTAATAACATATATAAAAATAAATGTTGAATTTGGAGAAATTTTCATAGTTCTACCCACTATGATAGTTGCTTTAAATATCTTTGACTAGTGATCCAAAAATGCATTATGGGGTAGGGAGCAAAAACTTTCAATTTTATATATGACTTTCATTACAATCTAGCTATTAAAGTTTGAATTATGATAATTTTGATGATAGTGTTAATTTGTAAGATCCACACTCTTATAGAATTCACTTTACATTCATTTATTATCACTATTTTTTATATTTAAAGAAATAAATCTAAATATTTTTACCAATATATATATATGTACATATTAAAATCTTAGAATAATTTATAACTATATTAGACATGCACAAATTGAAAATTAAAAGTAATTTTTTTTAATTTTACTATTGTGTAAGTTTAGTCATGAGGGTTAAAGGGTGAATCTCATATGTATTGCTTCGAGAATCCTCCAAATAATAATAAAATATTGAAAGCAATGGGATAATTTAAGATTTTTTATTTCTTTAAAATAATAAAAATAATAGAATATGCTTATTTTATTATTTTTATATTTAAAATTAAATTTATTAATTTTTAAAATAAAAACCTCTTTGAGAACTTTTGAATGTTTTAGAAACTATATTGATGGGAATGCACTCTCAACATACGACATCACATTGAAGAGAAAGCAATGATGATATTTGAAGATAGGTTTGTTAGCCATGAAGAATATAAAGATGCTTTTAATCCTTTCCATACCATAGCTTAAGGATCTTGTTAGTTAGTTACTAGAAAAGAAGTTAGATTAATGTTTTCATTTTTTTCTTGCATTTTCTCCATCAACATCTAAATGGTTTAATAAAGAGAAGAGCTCTCATAACATCATTTTTAAAAATTGAAAAAGCACAAAAGTTCTCTAAGAAAATCATTATTTGAAGCTTGCTAATTTTATTATATGCATAAACTTATGTTTCATAACAAGAAGTTATGATGGTCAATGATGTTAAAAAAAGAAATTTATAAGTAGATGATTTTAGACATTAAAAATTAAAAACACTTGAATTACCAATGCTTTAATCTATTTAGCACAAGTTGTCTTTTGTTTTGTTGATTGAGGAAACCTTACTTTAGACCACATAAACTTGACTAAGTCTAATACCCTTTGTTTGATGCATATCATAACTAAAATGATCCAACATCTTACTCTGAAGTCTTCTCGATTAGCTGTAGCTTTCTTTTCATCTTTTGTTTTCATCAAATGGGTTTAGGTTTTCATCATTATAGACCGCAATTGTTACCATTGGAGCTTCATTTTCTGTCTTAGCAGCATAAATAAAAAGTGTTTGTGCCACAAATAGGCCACAAATCTTTACACCAATAGCCTCACCAAGGAATCTTATAGACAAGCACATGTTACAATTTCACTATAAATAATCAAGAAAATTTGGATAGCCTTTGGTGTGAAGATTTATCAAAGACACTATCATTTAAGAGTGCAAAGTGCAATAGAAAAAGTTTTGGGGGTTTGATTGAAAACACTAAATACCTTGCCCAATCCTTAGATAGAAAACAAATCAAAGTGTTCTTGAATTATTATAATTATTTGTTGGGAACAAGTTTTAATTTATAATAATATTAGCTTCATTTAGTTAAATATGTGGAGCATTTTAGAAGTATTTGATGGTCTCTACACCTAAGAATTTGTCTAAACACTTGTCTATTTTTAAATAATTTTAAGTCAAAATTCTTATCTAATGAATTTAGATTTTCACTTTAATCATTTAGAATTTATTTAAGATTGGGTAGCTATCTTACATTTATATCTTTTTTTATTAAATATTGGATGCAAAAAAAATTAATTTTGTTTCTAAATGATAAAGATTTATTTTTAACATAATCAATTATGTATTAAAATTCTTATTTAAATTTAATTGAAAGAACTTTACATAATGAATGAAAGTGGTGATAAATAATGAAATTATCATATTATTCATTTTATTAATGAACATTAATGAATCAAATAAGGAGAGAGCTTCATACAAATTTATCTATGCAAGCTATTCCTATAAGAAGAGGGAGATGAAAAAAAAGAGAAATCTTAAACTCACTCCTTAAGAGACTAAATCATGATTGGTATGAAAACATGACAGACTAATACAAAATTTACAAATTTTAGAATCATTTTGACACATTAATTTGGACTATGGCTTGGGAATTATGCATAAATGCATGATGAAATTGAGTTGTGGGCTAAATCAATGGAAAGAGGTGTTCTCCACTACAAGGGACTACCCTCAGGTTAAGCTTGTCCCCTATTATGCAAGAGTGCGATCCCTTATTTTCAAGAGTGAAATAATATGATATGCATGATGTGATAACATATAACATCCAGCTAAAGGATTACTAAATCTTTTATTTATCTTGATTATAAGCCTAAGCTTTTAAAGTGAGGTTATGAATTAATTAATTTTTATTAGAAGTTATTAAATTAGAGTACAAATTTTAACTTTATCTTAAAGAACCTAACGTATCCAGGCCACACATCAAACATACACAATTTAAGAAACCTATGAAAATCATGCAATTTCTATTAAGTAATATAAACACAACAATCAAACATTTAAATTTCATAAAAGAATAAAAGGCCGGTGTGGCTGAGTACCAACGTACACCCCAAAAAGAAAAACATTGGGTAGCTAAGCTTTACCCTTATTCATCCCAGATTATAATTAAATTTGATAAATAAAATAAATGTTATGTTCATCTTCAATTCTTGTTCTAATTTTCTTCTTTAGATTAGCTTACTCTAGGATTCACAGGGCCTCCCAAGTATTTACGTTCTAGCTACTACTCATCCTAAACCCCATAACACTAATCATAATCCTATTGCAAAATTATATTTTTAAAAGGAAAGTAACTTTGACTACACATATAAAATAGATATTAGTTAAATAAACATATAAGCTGAATAATAAAATTTCACATATTTATACTTAATACTCTACACTTGAGTAACTAAGCCCACCTGTCCTAATTGGATTGTGCTTAGGGATGTAAGCAGCAATAAGTAAAAAGTATTTTTTTTTATTATAGTGTCCCCTTAAGCACAATTCCCTATAGAAAATACTATTAGGCTAATAGCGACCTAACATCAAATCTACGCATAAGCAATCCTAACATCAAATCTATGCATAAGCAATCCTAAAAGCATTAAATCATAAAACAAAACATCTCACAACAACAATCATTGGCCTAATCAAATATTAAGATTGGTGACTTTGTATTCTATTATGTGTGCTATAACCAAAGTGTGGTATGCCTCACTTAAGCATTAAGATTAAAAATTTTTAATTTTTGAAAGTTTAAACCACTTATTAAAGGTGATTACATTTCAATTAGTTTAAGACTTTAACTAAATTTTAAATCACATATTTTCTTTTATTTTTATTTATAATTTATCATTATAAAGAGAATAAAGGAGTTGAACTCTTTTAATCCCTACCTTAAATTAATTCTAAGAGATGAATTTTATGACTTTTAAACTTTCTTAATGGATCATGAATTTCAATCAATCCTATGTTTGGATTTGACTTAATGAATTTTATTTAAACATGAAAGGCATCTTAAGGTTAATGAAGCACCATCAAATGTATAATGCTTTATCATTTCAATCTCATTATCAAAAACATTACAATCTCATTTCATTTTACTTTACTTTAATTTAATTCATATACATGCATCTTATACATATTTTGGCATACTTAAACATGGATATACATAAATTTTATAACAAAGGAAACTCACTTTATGCATACAAGCGTATAAGAAACCTATGCAAGTATGTGCCTCTAAGGAAGTGAGATTATCTAAGACCCCCTTAGGGCTTCTTAAAGCCTTGTATTCCTGGATGTCCAGACTATATACTTGCAAGTTCAAATACACATGTGCTTTATATATTCATTTTAACACACTTAAACACAAATATGCATAAATTTTATAATAAAGGAAATCTCATTTCGTATCAAATCATATGCATACAAGTGTATAAGAAAGCGATGCAAGTACGTGTTAAACCAAGGAAGAGAGATTATCTAAGATCTCCTTGGGACTACTTAAAGCCTTATGTTCCTGGAATGTCCATATTATATACTTGCAAGTTCAAATACACATGGATACATATATGGATACAAAATGAAATCACGAAAAATTGTAAGTTATTATCTTTTAACAAATGAATTTTTCTTTGAGTTTTATTGCTTACAATATGACTTGCAAATATAAAGATTTGCTTTTTCATTATCTAATTGATATTTAGCACCTAATTCTTACCTAAAGGAGAAAAATAACTTGAGATTTACATAGTGATAATAGCCACACCATATAGTTTATTTCCCACATCATGCAATTAGATACAACCTTTTCTTTTAAATTAAAAATATGAATGTATGAAACACATGGCATGCAAACTTATGATAATTCAAACAAGCATAAACAAATGACATAGTTAGCTTCATTAGAACCTAAGGACAATCATATTGAATAAACACAGCTTCAGCTTAATCAAAATTTCTTTAAGATTTAAAATTTGTGTTTTGAATTATTTAATTCTAAAGAGCAGAAGCAAAGTCAATTTACTTAACCCATACTCATGCTGGTTAGTTAATGAATTCAAAAAGAGATTAAGTAAATTTTATGACTTAATTTGATTTAGTTCATTAGCTTAAAATTAGAACTTTAAATTTTATGACTAATTCAAAATGGGTAATTAGAGCTTAAAATTATGGATTTCCCAATCTACCTAGCAAATTAATCCAAAAAAATTATGGGAGGCAGAGGTCATCCCATGTATCCAGCGTGCTAATTTTGAAGTTAATTAACCAAGTGATTAGGGCTTAATTAAGATAATTAGTTAAAATTTTAAACCCTAATTAGTCTGTTCATTAGATGTAACCTAAGAAATTTATTTTTCTTAGATTCTTTTCTGTCTAAGCTTTCCATAGAGTGTTTATTTGTATTTTTTTTTTTCTATTTTTCTATAATTAGTTATAAATTTTAGAAGTTCTAGCTAATTAATTAAATTTTCCAACCTTAATTAAATGATTTACATAGTCGGTGCCATGTGGATGTTGATGTGATAACACTTTTCACGTGGCATCATGAGATTGGCTAATTAAAACATCTGACGTGGCAGCTAACTCAGTGGCGGACGTGATTTTATCTCAACCATTTGATCTTGGATTGAATGGTCAAGATTAATTTCATAATTCTAGAGAAAATAAATTGAAAAATCTAATGTGATTAATCACGGATGTATGTTCTGACCATGTGGAACAGATAGCCGATGATCCATCATCCCACGAACATCGAAAGATGGACACCGTTCACTTCTCTCACTTGATTCAAGCTTGGAGGTCTTGATGACAAAAATGATTCCAAAATGATCAAGAATGAAATCTAAAAGGTCCTACAATGGGATTCGCATGAAATCATAATTTCTTTTACAAAAGACCAACAATCTTAAGGATTTCTATAGTTTTCCAAATTTTATCTCACTGGAGCTCAAGGCTAACAATCTGTCAACTGAAGTAGCTTCATCTTGAAGAGACAAAGCCCAGTTGAGAAGCCCACGAGTTACCTCCCTACCAATTGCTCTATGGACCAAATATTATTGTGAAGCTCATTGGACTTAGTCTTGAGATGGTTTTTGGTGTTTGAATCGATCAAGAATTGATTCATTTTGAATCATCGAGGCTAGAGGAAGGTGTGGGAAGAATTAATTTAGGTTTGGTTGATGTTTGATGACTTTGGATGGAGAGGGGGCTGTTGACCTCACTTTAGGAGCTAGAATTAATCATTTCCATCTTAGATCTAGGAACCTTCTAGACATTTGGATTTCCTTAGTGCTACGATACTTCTAGTGATTATGGGGACACTATAACTTAAGCTTAGAGACCTAGAAGGCATAACCCTAAGCTTAGAGTCCACCTTGGGACAAATAGGTTCCACTTATCCTATGGCCTAAACCAAAACTCATACCTATTCACTCATCCAAACTTAAACTCAAGTAGATGGAGCTAAACCAATCTTAAACTTGTTCAATTAATCTTAATTGAAGTTGATTTTCTAATCCAAGTTAACTCCACCATGATCCTATAACTCAATTCAACCCATTTAATCAAACTAAATCTAATTTAATTTTGTCAATCACTCTAATTATTTATTAGATCATTTCAAGCCACTACAACACTTGCAATCAAACTAATTGAACCAAAGGAAGGTGATTAACCCAAGTTAGCCCATTTGACCTAAAAAGTTCAAATGAGCCAAAACCTAATTAAGCCCAAATCAACTGCAATCAAAGCCACCAATCAACTTCAAATTTACCATTGAACACACCCCAACCAACCATAAACCTAATTTGTCCAAGTGGCTTGACCAAGTCACTTGACCCAAAGTGACATAAAAGGAGAAATTGAACCAAAACTAAACTCCCATTAGATCAAATCAAGCCACCCAATCCTTTCATTAATGATTGTAAGTCATTATTGAACACTCCACTACAATCAATTAAACCTAATCAAGCTTATTGGACTCTTTGACCCTAGTTGACCCAATTTGGCCTAAATATCCAAATTGAACCAAATCAAATCCTAAACTAAATTTATTGTAATCAATGCTTCCAACAAATCACTAATTCAATATTAAACATAATACAACCTTCAATAAGATCCAACTTGGTCAACCTAACCCAATTAGCACACTTAGCCCAATTTGAACTAAAGTGTTGACTTGAACCAAATCACTCAATCCAAATTAATTCAAATCAACTATTTTACTCAATCACTTATGATCACTTAAACATAGACCTAACCCATGATCAAGCCAATTTAATAAATTTGGTCAAATTAATTAACATGTACTTATTTGAGGCACTATGAGTGCATGTCCAAGGAGGTTGAAGAAGCCTCCCATGTAGCTAAAGAGGGGTCCATTCATGAGACCTCTCCCTTCTTGGTGGTTGTAGGTTTCACCCTCTCTCAGCTGTAGAAAGAGAGGTGGATATGAGGAAAAAAGCAGCATCACCCTCATGACCCGCAGAGTATGAGACACTGAATAGGGAGAGGGGGAAGCCCTATGCTGGTCTAAGGTCCATGCTCTAGAAAGTAGGGGGAGTTCATGGATGATCTACATCTGTCACCATTCATGACTTGAGATAGGTGGTCCCTAGAAGTGTAAGGGATCAGATCTATAGAGAAAAGGCCATAGAGGCCAAGGTTATTGCCTAAGTAGGCAAGAGAAATAGGAGGATGTTTGTTACACAGTTAGCGGCCTCAACATTAATTGACCATCTTGATCGATGAGTTAATAGAGCTGATCATTTAGACAGCATAGTTTTGACTAGTTTTAGCCATAAAAAGAGACTCTCGATGGAGAGGTAGATGGTGTCAACACCACCACACCACTCCACTCACCAACCACCATCACCAATCCATGTCTCGCCATCTAAAGTGCCTGCCAAATACCATAAGTCTGCATATGGAGAGAAAACATCTCCCTTGGTGATACTATTACATCCCAAGGACCAAGTTCCATCCACTCTACCAATTAAGGAAAGGTCGAACTCTCTCACTTGACCTCTCCCCTCCCCTACCCTCCCCTAATGATAGAGAAGGATTAGGGCCCAAGAGCATCGTAGTCGCTCCACCACCACAACGTGTTGTAGTAAGGCAGATAGTTGGAGATGACCATTCTGACCAAGAGGATGGTATGATAGACATCAATGTTGATGAGGATGACCTTTTAGATGATTCCACTGAAGTCCACAACGTGTTGTAGTTGAGGAAGGTGAGTCATCAGACTCAACTCAATGCCTTCTCTAACAAATAAAGCTTAAGGATGATCAGACTGATAAGATGGAGAGAAGAGTAGAGAAGTTGATGGTAGTGATATTGGCATTACAAAATCAAATACTTGTCCCTCAAACCACTCATATGGAGGCCGATAAACCTAAGTTGGTACATATCCTAGATCATCCTAAGAGCACTACTATAATGGAAGAGGATACCAGTAGCTTGCATAGAAGGACAACTAATTATACCTCCATAAAAAAGACATCAAACATATGGTAGAATTGCAAGTGAAGGAGGTGTTTGCGTAGGCCCAAGAGAGCTTATCGGTTCCAAATGGTAGACCTTACCCAGAGGAGTTCGATGTAGTTCAATACCCTAAGGGCTTTATGCCACCATCCTTCAAGGAATTTGATGGCAGTGGGAACCTTTGGCAGTATATTGCACACTTTAGGGCCAGTTGATGCAATATTGGTGGTAGTGACTCCCTACTCTTTTGACAATTTATTAGTAATCTTTCTGGAGTGGGGTTTGATCGGCACGTGAACTACCCAACAGTTTGGTTAAGTCTTTTGTGGAGTTAAAGTATCTTTTTATCAAGAGATTCACATGAACTTAATAGAGAGTGACTGTAGGGGATCTCATTTTAGAGAAATAATAACCCAATGAGTCCCTTATTGATCATATTCTTAGGTGACAAAACCTGAGTATGAAATGTGAACCACAACTGTAGGAGCAGCATGCCATTGAAATTCTTCTCAAGAATATTCATGGACCAATCACCTTCATGTTCAAGGGCTTTACTATTAAGATATTTGAGAAACTAATTAGCAAGATGGCTAAGTTACAAGAAGAAGTTAAATAGTTACCCTTCTCAAACCAATCATCCAAGCATAAGTCTCAAAAAGTGTTTAAGAAGAATCCAAGGATAGTAGCAGTAGTGGATAAGAGGAAGCAGCTAGTGAGAGCATAGAGGCCCAAAGCTCAACAGCCTTCACTCCAAGCTCCTCTTCCACTACCTCGGCCACCATAATGGCCATCCCAGTAGCCTATGCAACAGTGATATCAGCACCCGCCACCAAGTAGCTATTATCCACCTACTCTTACTAAAAAGCTCAACAAACCATAATCAATTAAGAGGGAGGTAGTTAGAAAAATCTTTAAGAACTTCATTGAGAAGCCTGATTTTTAGCTACACGAGCCTAGAATTCTAAAGGAAGTGGGTAGGAGTGATGATCCTAACTACTGCTCCTACCACTGCATGTTAGGCCATGTCTTAGAGAATTTCTTTACATTCAAGGATTTACTTGAGCATAGCTACAAGTCAGGAGCCATAATGATCCCCAAAGAATAGTTAGTGGAATAATCTTCTAGTTCCATTAAAGTAGCCATTGGGGAAACTCTCTTTATCTCGTACCTCTTAAAAAATTATTTCTAAAATCAAAAAAACTTTCTTTATAGGTGCCTGACTCAGCTCAGACCTCCAACACTAAGGAAGGTCTACTAGTTGTAAGGGACAACTCAAGGAGGGTGGAAGCATAGCAGTCACCACATGCTCGGGATAGTTTCATAGCACCACCACCATCCGAGTCTAGCATTCTTCTTCCAATCATTATAGCTACCACATCTACTAGCTCCACCACTATCAGCAAGAGTTTTATATCTATGAATGAGGGCACCAAGCCACTCATACTGCTTAATTTACTTTACTTTTACCATGTACCACCAAAAGTGAGGAAATCAATGAAGAAAAATAATTCGAGTTACATCTTGTCTACTTTCAAAGATCTCAATGATTTTATTCCCATTGATATCCTTCCAAATCATAATAATAACAAATTAAATAATTTTGATCAATTCCATTTTGATTCAAAAATAGATTTTATTTTTGAATCTTTAGGGTTTACCACTTGAGATAGATTTAGACTCATCCGACTTTGATGATGCTTTAGGAGAAGCTATAGGTATACCCGATAAGCAGGTAGAACTTTTTATAAGCTCCTCATCACAAGAAGTTATTGAAGTTAACCTCTGCAGTGATAAAGTTCTACCTCATAGGGTAGCACCTCAAGATAAGGGTAAATAAGTCATTGGTTCTAGTGAGCGGACATCCCCTCCACAAGATGCTCCACCCATGGATATGCTTATGGATGATCAATCTAAGGTTGACTTCAATATCTTGGTGCATCTTAAAAAATTTCCAACTAAGTTAAGCATATATGACTCCCTTATTTTATCCAAAGAAATGAGTCACTTATCAAAGTATTGCTTGACCCTGAAATATGCTTAGCTTAGTTGGCGCTACTAATCCGGCAGGAGAGGAGGCATGTTTTGAAAGAAATATTAGGAGTCACATTCTCATATGAAGACTTACTACTAGGGACAATAGTGCAAAACGCCCCTCTACATCATTGTAGATGTTGGTAAGTTTAGGTTATCCAAAGTATTGGTTGATCTAGGTGCATCAGTGAATATTATGAGCCTAAGAATCCTTTCCTATTTGAGGATCGACATCTCTAAACTCTAATCTTAGAAGATGATGTTGAAAGGATTCAATGAACAAGGCTGAGGCCTTAGGCTTTATAGTGTTGCCTTTGGAGATAAATGATTAGAAGACTAAAGCCAAGTTTTACTAAATAGATTCTAATACATCTTTCAATGCTTTTCTAGGGAAGCCTAGGATTCATGAGAACAATATAGTTCCATCCTCTTTGCAACACTACATCAAGTTCATTAGGGATGGGATCGAATGTTGTGTCAAAGGAGATCTCAAACCATTTGTAGTACATGAGGTCATGATTTATGAGGATGCATTGTATTACCTTCCTAAGAAGTAAAATGTCTTATCTTGTAAACTTAATCAAAATAAAAAAGGCAAGGAAAGGGAAAAGGAAGAAAAATAAAGAAAAAGAAAGAAAAAGAAAATGAAAAAGAAAAGAAAAGGGAGCTAGAAGAAGACATTAGGGAGGAGATAGAGCCTGAGATTAGATTCCATTTACAATTTGTTACTCCATTCGAACAAGTGAGGAGGATGACCACCTCCACCAGGATGAGGAAGAGGCAAATCTAGAGAAATTCCTATGGGTGGTAGACCTCCACACCTATCACTTACCAGAGATTCATTCCAGCATCTAAGTAGACATGCCATCTACATAGACTTAGAGTCTAGTTCAAAGGATGTCCTATGTAGTGAGCACACTAGCTACCTCTCTACATCAATAGATTCTATTGGAGGTGACATTAGAGCGACGGTGATGAAGACTAGGTCCCCAAGCAAAGAAGTATAAGTGTATCTGAATCTTCTTTATATGAAACTATTAGACAGCATATGGGTGCCTTAGCTCTAACCCCACTTTCCTCATATAATGTTGAGGTTTTGGTAGTTAAGGAAGCTCCCAAGACATATGTCAATGCTAAATCTCAAAGGTTTTATCCAGGGGTAACATACTTAAGCTGGGAAGCTTATGTAGAGCTTGAGGATGAATCATTCAAAGAATTAATAGAATTGATATTCTAATGGTACTCACCTTATGTTCTTAATTTAGCATAGAAAGGTTTAATGCATGCATAGTCTAAGCACATGTCGAGTACTTTAAGAAATTATGGGAAAATAATTTAAGAACTCTCAATCAAGACCCGGGTTATGCTTTGGTATAGTAGGCCTAGTGGATAATGACGATTACTGCCTGGTCATCACTAATCATTTAGAATCTGATAGGTTCTTATCAAACCATATTAAGTCATATGAGGAGGTGTGTTTAGAAACATCAGATGATTCAAATGATCTCCAAGTCAAGGATGAACTCCTAGAATTCGAAGAAGAAATCAAATCAACCATCAATGAACTTAAAAAAATCAACTTGGGGACTGAGAATAATCCACACCCAACATATGTCAGCTCCTTGTTGAATGAATTTGAAACTAATGACTTAGTTAGGCTACTCACTAAGTTTAAGCACTACTTTGCATGGAGATATGAAGAAATGCTTGGATTAGCTCTTAAAGTAGAAGTTCATAAGCTAGCGATATAGCTTGATGCTAACCATGTCAAGCAAGCTCCTAGACGCATGCGATTAGACATTGAATAATAGTTCATTTTAAAAGTCAAAAAATGGATTGATGCTAGTTTCATCCGAGAAGAAAAATACCCCACCTGGTTGGCCAGCGTAGTCCTAGTTAAAAAGAAAAATGGCCAAATTTGCATATGTGTTGACTATAGGGATCTTAATAAGGCAAGTCCAAAAGATGAATTTTTGCTACTAATACCAGAATTAATGGTGGATATTGTCTCATCTCAATCAATCTTCTCTTTCATGGATTGTTCATCTAAATATAACCAAATAAAGATGACATCTAAAGATAAAAAAAACATTACTTTCAGAGCCCCGATCGAAATCTATTTTATGATGCCATACCTTTTGGCCTCAAAAATGTTGGTGCTACATACCAGCGGGCCATGACTCAAATCTTTGTGAACTCATTCACCATCAAGTCAAATTTTATATCGTTGATCTCATGATCAAAAGTAAAGAAAAGGAAGACCCTCTTTTTAACTTGAGAGTAATTTTGAGTGGTTAAGATAATATAACCTTAAAATGAATCCTTTGAAGTGTGCATTCAGAGTAACTTCAGGGAAGTTTTTAGGGTTCATTATCACACTGTGGGATTGACATCGACCTAGAGAAGATCAAAGTACTATTGGAAATGTCACCCCCTAAAGGTGTGACTCAACTCAGATCATTCTAATGGAGTTAGCATATCTAAGAAGTTTTATATCTAACCTATTAGGCATATGTCAACCATTCTAAGCACTAGTCAAGAAAGATGACAAGTTCAAGTGGGATGATAAATGCGAACATGCATTTGAAAGCATCAAGCAATATCTCATGGTGTTGCCAGTTTTAGCCACCCCTATCTTAGGCAAACCCGTTATACTCTACACAACTACCTTAGATGACACCCTTAGCGCTTTGTTAGCCTAAGCCAATGACGAGGGGAAAGAGAATGCACTTTGCTATCTCAGCCATCGTCTGATACCTACTGAGGCAAACTATCCACCAATTGAGAAGCATTGCCTAGCTTTGATCTTCGCAACCCAAGCTATGGCATTATATGCTCTCTCACAAAGTGAACTTGATTTCTAGAGTCAACCCACTACAATATCTCACAACACAACAGATGCTATCTAGATGGTTGGGATGATAGTCTATGATTTTATCACAATTTGACATCACATTCGAACCCCTCCATGTAGTGAAAGGACAAGCACTCACGACTTCCTAACATCACATCTTTATTCTACATATTTCCCACTCAATGACGATCTCCCTAACAAACAAATTATGAACTTAAGGGATGCAAACATTCATTGGGAGATTTACTTTGATGGTGTAATTTATTATCAAAGAGGAGAAGAACCATAATCCACTATCCCAAGTAAGATAAGGGTAGGGATAATCTTCCTCACACCAGACCATGATATGATGAGATTCTCATACTGTGGTGTTTATTTTTGGATGCGCAGGGTAGACACCACGTAGATCTTAGGGGGTACTTATTGATGTGAATGAGTACAACATTAAGGTATGATGTACTATCTTGAAAGATAGAAACATCACCCTATAATGGACCTAACCACCTAATAAGGACTCCTAAGGCATGATGGATTTTTGTATATACTGAGATCTTTCCCCGATATACATGGAAAAGTAAAATAGGGTTTATTTTATGTCGAGTTCTTTAATTTATTTAACCATTTAATCATGAGCCACAAATGATATGAACATGTGAAAATAAAAGTTCAATGCTCCTAAAGGACCTATTACAATTTGCTCATGATTAAAGATTAATTAAATTAAAGAATCTATAAAGTACTCTTATGATCTTCCCACACTTATAGGCTAATCATAATTTCCATAAGGGTTTTTATGTTATTGAACACATAAAGAGGATCCCTTAATTTAAAGGTTGATTATCTAAAGGGATTAGCAATTTATGTTGATTTTATTTGGCCATTAATTAATTAATTAAATCCTTAATCAAGTTATGTTTTAATTAACTCTCTTTAATGAAATGAATTTGGAAAAGTGATTAGGGAAGAGGTCCTAATCACTCTCCCTCATCATCTCAGTGTTAATTAATTATTAATAAACTTTAATTAATTAATTTTTAATGCTTAGAACTTTAAATAATCATTAAATTAATTAAGAGAGTACTTAGGGTTTGAATTTGAAATTTCCCTAATTACGTAGCCAACAAATCCCAATAAAATCATCAGAGGCATAGGTCATCCCATTAAATCAACATGCCAAGTTTAGATTAATTGCACAAGTAATTAGGACTTAATTAAGCTAATTAAAAAATATTTAAACCCAAATCAAGCCTTAATCACTATTCAAAATCGAAAGAAATTATTTTTATTAAATTATCCTCTATTTAACCTTTCCAAAATGTATTTACTTATATTTTTTAGATTTTTATATAATTTGTTATGAATTTATAAAGTTATGAAGTTTCACATAATTAATCACATTTTTAAGCCTAATTAACCCTTAATCCTGTCGTCGCCACGCGGGCAGCTAACGTGGTAGTAGTGGACATGCTTTCATCCCCACTGTCCGATCTAAGATCGGATGGTGGGGATTAATCCCACAATTCCTATAGGATTAAGTTGAATTAAATTCAATGGATTAATTACGACCATCCATTCTAACAACGTGGAACGGATGGTGGATGATCTGTCATCCCCCGAGAGATGGAAGACAGACACCGTCCATCCTCCTCTGCTCAATTCAAGCTCACCAAAGCTCGTGAGCCATCAGGATCAACTCCAAAAGCTTCAAGGAGAAAATCTAAAAGGATCCTATAGTTGGAATCACATGAAATTACACTTTCCTTTACAAAGGCCAAAGAAAAAAAAAGAAATTTTAATAGTTTGCCAAAATTTACCTCACCGTAGGTCAGGACCGGTGGTCTATCGACCAAGGTAGCTTCATCTTGAAGAGACAAAGCCTTGCTAAGAAGCTCGTGCCTTACCTCCTCATCGGTGGCTCTGTGGATTAAATTCCATCAAAATCCTCACCAAAGTTGGTCTTAGATGGGTCTTTGGTACTCGAACTGATAGGGAATCGATTCATTCTTGTTTATTGGAGCTTGGGGAACATGTGGCAAAGTTAATTTGAATTTGGTGATGTTTGAGTGGAGTTGGATGGAGTGGAGGCTTGATTTCATTCAACATTGGTGTCGCCGGTGATGGGGAGCTCCAGAAAGGTCAGGGGAATGCTCAGGAAGGTTGCCTTGAGTCATTGATGCTCTCTCAATGCTTGTAATGGAATAAGGAGGGGTATACCCTCCTCCTCTAATGGCAACCCAACGGTTGGACACCCTGGTTGTTTGGAGTCATCTGGCTGATGTAGGAGACCAAAGACACCAGGGATTGGTCGGTGGCTCAATTTGAGTGGATGAAGGCCTGAGGAGGGCTGCCAAGGTTGAGGTGGAGTGTACTTGGTTTCCTATGTGTGCTAATGGGAAGAGGTGGGTTAGCTCACGTCCTTTGACCTATGGGTCGTTAACCATAGGGTCAAGGGTCTAAATTAAGCTTTGGGTGGATGCCAAGTGCAAAGAAAGAGATTTGGCCACCTAAAATGGATTTTGTCCTATGTGGAGGGCATTACCCAATGGATAATGGATCAATTCGAGTTGAAAATGGGTTGAGTTTTATTTGAGCTGGCCCATGGTGACCTAAGGATGGTTCATTCCAAGTTTGAATTGGTTTGGAATTGATTTGGTTGGGTTTGGCTCAATTTGACCATTGTAGGTCAAATTGGGTTAGGTTGGGTTAGGTTGACCAATTTATTAAATTGGGTCAAACCATGGGTTGAGACAAGTTCAAAAGATGATTTGGGATGTTTAGGAGCAATTGGTTTAATTTAATTTGGATTAGATTTGAATTTGATCCATATAGATTCATATGGGTCAAATGGGCTAAGTTGACCAATTTGGTCAAATTGACCAAATTGGCTTAGGTTAGGTGTTGGTTTAGGTTTAATTGATCATTTGAAGATGATTGCAGTTTTGATTTCAATCAATTTGAATTTATGAATGCTTTTGACCAATTTGACTCTTTAGGTCAATTTGGGATAACTGGATCAATTGGATTCAATTGGCCAAATTGGATTCAATTAATGGTTTGATCATGTTCAATAATCAATTTATGATGGGTTTGAATCATTAGTTCTAATCAATTTCATGTATGATTTGATTTGGCCCAATTTTTCTCTTTAGGTCAAATTGGGTCAACTTGGGTCAAGAGGCCAATTGGACTTGGTTTGGTTCAATTGATGATCAAGCCATGTTTAAGGATCAATTTGAAGTTGGTATGAATCATTGGTTTCAATCAATTTGAATTGGGATGGGATTTGGTTCAATTTGGCTCATGTACGCTATTTGGGTTGACTTGATCAAATGACCAAATTGACTTGGGTTGACCCAATTGATTGCAATTAACTAATCAAGGATGATTAATAATCATTATATGAGGTTTTGAATGGTTTGGTTCAATCCAATTTGGGTTGGATTGGAGTTTGGTTCAAATGGGTCCTTCAGGTCACTTTGAGTCAAGTGAGCCTAATGGGTCAATTGAATTGGTTTTGGAGTTGAATTAGATTGAATTGAGTTTGATAATTGATTTGGGATTGATTGATGGCTTTGATTGTAATTGATTTGGGTTTAATTAGATTTTGGCTCATTTGCACATTTTGGGTTCAAATGTGCTAGCTTGGGATAATTCAATTGTTTTTGGTCAAGTGGCTTGATTGGCTTGACTATAGAGTTTGGAATGAGGGTTTTGAAAGGTTGGAGTGCTTTTGTGAAAATCAATTGAATTAGGTTGGATTGAAGGAACATTGGTTAAGCCCATAGAGTTGTCTTAAGGGATAAAGATGAATTTAGGTTTTGGATTTCAAACATTTGGCTTGAAGCTTGGATATGAATTTGAATTCAATTTGGATTGGTTGAACTGATTTGAGGTTTGGTTTTGGCTAAGGAGGCAGGCATGGTTTTTGATTGGGGCCATAGGATAGGTAGGCTTCCTTAGATCCTAAGACATAGTCTAAACCTATAACAACTCCTCCTAAGTTCCTAGGTTTGGGTTAAGTGTTCACTTAATCACTATAAGTGTCCTATGACTAAGAAGATCCTAGTGTCTAGAAGACTTCTAGGTCTAAGATGGGAATATTGCATCCTCACTCCAAAAGTGAGGTCAACATATACCATCTATTTGAACCATGCACCAACAACAAGCCAAATATGAAGCTCTGATTGTTGGTTTGGAATTATCCATCTCATTAGGCACCAGAAGTATCAGCATCTTTAAGGATTCATAGCTAGTTGTCAACCATATCGCTGGGTCTTATAAGGTTTCGAAGCCCAAACTCCATCACTACCATAAGTACACGACATGGAGTTACTAGCCTATATCTCAGAGGTCACAATTTATAAAATCCCGAGGAGAAAATACTTTAGTCGATGACTTAGCCAAACTCACTAAAGAATTGGCATGCCCAGAAGATGAGTCCATATCAACATATAAGTTCTGCCTCTCATTGATGTTGAACTCATCAATAAATATGCTCTTGAAGGGAGTTTTTGTTGTTGAAAAGGATGAAGAACTGGATTGGAGGTAACCCTTCATTAATTATTTAAATAATGATAAATTACCCAAGATAAATCTCAACCCCATCAAGTAAATCAAGGGCACTCTCCTAAGCCCTTGTGGATTATATCTTATACTAAAGATATTTGATCATATGTGGTTACACTATTTAAACAAACATGAAGCCCATAAGATTGTGATCAAGGGCACTCAGAATTATATGGAGCTCATCTATTTGGTCCCAAGATGAAAGCCAAAATAAAGAGACTTGGTTATTGCTGGCCGACGATGATCATGAATTGCATGGATTTAGCAATGCACTGCCACCAATGCTAAGTACATGGAGTGGTTCTACACCAACTACCCAACATTCTACATCCAACTTTAGCCTTGTGGGCATTCAAGTGTTAGGATACCGACATAGTGGGTCGGATTGATCCTCCCTCATCCAAGGACCACCGGTTCATTTTAGCAAATATGGACAACTTCTCCAAGTGGGCAGAGGTGATTCCGCTGAGGGAAATCAAAGATTACCACGTGCTCCAATTTTTCAAGAACCATATCGTATATAGATTTACTGCCTCGTAGAATCATATCTGATAATAGTACCACTTTCAAGAGCACCAAGATCAATAACTTTACCAAAAGACACAACATAGATTGGAGATACTCTACCATATACTACCCACAGGTGAATGGTTTTGTAGAAGCCTTCAACAAAACTCTCATCCAAATACTCAAGAAAATGCTTGATGATAACAAATGATAGTAGCATGAGCAATTAGTTGAAGCTTTATGGGCTTACCATACTACCTATAAGACTCCAATGCATCTACCCTATTATCCTTAGTGTATGGGTTTGAAGCCATTCTACCCTTAGAGGTTCAGCTCCCATCACTAAGGATAGTTGTGGGTGGTAAAATCATGACTAAACAGAATGCTAAGCTACGGTTTGAAGAACTCAATGGTTTGGAGGAGAGATGATGTTGACCTCTCTTTTAGAGTGAGGACTCATCCTTCCCATCTTAGACTTAGGAGCCTTCTAGGAACTTGGAATTCCTTAGTCATAGCACACTTTGAGTGATTAAGAGAACACTAAACCCAAGCCTAGTGAATTAGGGAGGCATGCCTTAAACTTAGGTTATATCCTATGAAAAATAGGTCTTACCTATCCTATGGCCTAAACTATAACCCATGATTGTCCACTCACTCAAAACCAATCTCAAGCCCACACAACCAACTTCCAATCAATTTTGTTTCCTATCCAAGCTCCATGCCAAATTAAGTTAACTTAACCTAAACTAATTCCACCATCATCCTATGGATCCAACTCATGTATGTTCAATCAAACAAATCCTAAGTTAATTTTCACAAAAGCACTCCAACCATTCCACACTCTATTCCAAACTACTCCAATGTGTACCATCAAATAAATTAAACTAAATGAATCCAATTAACCCAAGTTGTCCCATTTGACCCAAAAGGTCCAAATGAGTCAAAATCTAATTAGACCTAAATCAATTGTAATCAAAGTTATCAATCAACCCTAAATCCATTATTGAACTATTCTCAACACTTAATTCAATCCAATTCAACCTAATCAACCCATTGACCCAAAGTGACCTAAATGACCAAATTGATTCAAACTTCAATCCAACCCAAATTGGATTGAATCAACCCATCCAATCTTTTCTATGATGATTGTTAATCATCCTTGATTGTCCAATTGCAATCAATTGGGTCCAACCAAACTAATTTGATCACTTGATCAAAATTGACCCAATTAACCCACATGGACCAAAATGAACCAAATATCATTCCAACTTCAATCAATTGGAATCAATGACACCCATCAATCATAAATTCAGTATTGAACATGACTCAACCACCAATATCACCAAACCAAGCCAACTTGGGCTATTGACCCAAGTTGACCCAATTTGACCTAAAGGGACAAATTTGGCCAAATTAAATCCTAACCCAATTGATTGAAACCAATGCCTCTAATCAATCATAAATTTATTATTGAACATGATCCAACATCCAATTGAATCTGATTTAACCAAACCATCCTGATTGACCCATTTAGCCCAAATTGACCTAAAGGGTCAAATTGAACTAAATCATTCCCAAATCCAAATTAATTCAAGCCAACTCCTACAATCATTCTCAAATGATCAATTGAACCTAAACTAACTCTCCACCCAAGACAATTTGGCCAATTTGACCAAAGTGGTCAACTTAGCCCATTTGACCCAAATGAACCCATGTGAACCAAAATCAAATCCACTTTAAATTAAACCAAACTGATTATACCAATACATTTTAAATCATCATTTGAACACACCCAAACCCTTGGTTTGACCCAATTTAACCAAATGGTAAACCTAACCCAATTAAACCCCATTTGACCCATATGAGTCAAATTGAGCCAAACACATTCAAACCAAGTCCAAACCCAACCAAACATGGCATGACTCATCCTTGGGTCACCATGGGTTAGCCCAAGTTGACCCAATCGATGGTGAACTCAGGTTTGGTCAAAACCCTTGAACCAACTCACCTAAATGGGATAAAATTCCAATTTCAATGGTCTCACCAACTCCCAAAGCCATGACAACCACCCTTAGCTCTTTTTGGACACTTGGACCAGTGACACAACCTGACCCAAGGCTGTTGGTTTTAGCCTTGGGTCATGAGAGGGTGAACTCACCTAAGTCACCCCATTGGTTCACTTGGAGGAGAAGGTACACCCTAGGCCAGCTCATGCCACTACCTCAGCCTCTCAAGCTCCTCCACCTCAGCAGTCCACTACCATCTCTGACCACCTACCTCGGTCGAACAATTGCCAAAGGCTGAGCTAATCTCAACCCTTATTTCACTTAGGGAGGAGAGTATACTCCTCTCCATCCATTCAAACTTTACATAGAGTTTTTTTTGGGCATTCCGAGTAGTCCCAAAGCTTTTCCTGATCCTCTCATGCTCTCTTTCACCGGCAAAACCAACTCCCTTTCGAAACTAAGAGCCTCGTCTATCCAACCTCACCTAAATTCCACCAAACTCGAATTAATTCTTCCCACACCTTCTCCAAGCTCCGACGAGTCAAAATGAATCAATCCCCAATCAATTTGATCACTAGAGCCACTTCAAAACCAACTCCGGTGAGCTTAGCAGTGGCATTTGCTCCACAGAGGTGTCGACAAGGAGGCACCCCAACATCTTCTCAATAGGACTTTATCTCTTCAAGATGAAGCTACCTCAGTTGATAAACATCCAATCTCTAGCTCCGGTGAAGTAAAACTCTATTAAACCATAGAAAGTCCCCTAAGTGTTGATTTTTGTAAAGAAAAGTGTGATTGCATGAGATTTTTACCATAGGATCCTCTTAGATCTCCTCCCCACACATTTTAGAGTTGATCCCGATGTCCCACGAGCTCCAGTGAGCTCGGATCAAATAATGGAAGGCAGACGACATCCTTCTTCCAGCCCTCAGGGGACTATGAATTGTCAATCATCCATTCTGTGTTATTAGAATGGATGGTCATGATTTAATATGCTAGAAATTTTGATTTAATCCAATAGAATCACATGATTAATCTTCATCATTTGATCTGAGATCAGATGGTGGAGATGAAACTGCATCCGCTACCACTGACTTAGCCACCATAGGGGACCTTTTAAATAACCTATCATGTGGCGCCACATGGAAAGTGCTACCATGTCACTCCCACATGTCGTTGATGGTTTAGGGGATTAATTAGGTGATTAAAATGCAATTAATTGGCCAAAAATTTTAAAATTTATAACTAATTCAAAAAATATGTGTAAACCCATTTTGGAAAGGATAAATAGAGGAGAATTTAATAAAAATAAAATCTCCAATGTATGGTTAATGAATAGTGTTTAATTAGGGTTTGAAGTTTAGGTTAATTACCCTAATTAAGGCTTAATTATCTGACCAATTGATCTTAAATTTGATAGGTTGATCTTATGGGATATTCTCTGCCTCCCATAATTTTCTTGGGATTTATTGGCCATGTAATTTCAAGAATTTGAAATTACAATCCTAATTACCCTCTTTAATCAATTTAATAATAATTAAAATTATTAAATAGCAAAAATTAAATTGCTAATAATGGCTAATCACTATTAATCGTGGAGTGATAAGAGAAAATGATTAGGACCTCTTTTTTAATTGTTCTCATTAATACATTTCATTAGGAGGCTTATTTATTGGGTATGTTAATTAAAGGTTAATTAAGTAAATTAATGGGATGATAATTCAAATTAAAATGATAATTATGTTAGATAATTCAAATTGAATTCATGGGTTTCTCTTTATGTGTTTAATACCATAAAAAATCTTAAGGAAATTCATGGTTAACCCATGGGTGTGGGAAAACCATAAGAGTACTTAGCTTAGTTCCTTCCTTAATCTAATTAACTCTTAAGCATGAGCCTAATTGCATTAGGTCCTTTTAGCTGCATTGAAAATTTTAATTAGTCATTCACATATCATTAGAGGCTCATTGTTAAATGGTTAATTAAATTAAAGAGACTTAGAAAGGGAAATTAAATCAATTGCTTAATGTTTTGAACTTAATCAATCCATAAAATTTACTTAATTACTTTTCTTCAAAAACATTAAGTTATCAATGTGGGTTGGGGTAAAATAGCAAATGTCTTTCTCCTCTTTAATTTTTAATAATTCAAATCCAAAATTTAACCTTCATAATAACTTTGGTTAGTTTTAAGGAATTTTATTTGACTTGATTATCCTTAGGAATTAATGTTATTGAATGTATCATGTGGCAATGTTTAATTATTCCTTTTCAATCATTATAAATTTGTATGTTATTTGTATCATGAATTCATGTTTTCAAATAAAAGAATCAAATGAATATATTTATGTATAAGTTGCATGTGTTGAATCAATATTATTATATGACATGGATATTATCACTAATAAATTGCAAATAATTTTCAAAATTATAAATCAATTGTGAAGATTTAAATTGATGTTGACTATGAATATCAAATGTGATTTACTTTTGCTTATAGCTTAAACATGTTAAAGGATTGTTCTATTTTCATGATTCATTTATATGTTTACATGGGTTTGAATGTTATTATGTATATAGTCTGGACATCCCAAAAATACAAGATTTTAAGTAGTCCCAAGGAGTTCTTAAATTATCTCACTTCCCTGGTTTAACAACCACATGTACTTACTTAATTTCATTCATATGTATACATGCATTAGAATTTGGATAGAACTTTACTTTACATGAGTAAATAAATCTGCTAATATACAATCTTTTGCATGATTTTCATTCTCGTGGTTGTGCATACATTTATATATATTTAAGATAGCAAGTATATAGTCTGGATATTCTTGGAATACGATGCTTTAAGTAGCCCCAAAGAGGTCTTAGATTACCTCACTTCCATGGTTTAACAACAGCACATACTTGCTTAAATCTTAAATACATGTGTATGTATACTTAGCTAAGGAATGAAATTACTCTTTTCTACCAAAAATATAATCATTAACAATTATTCAAGTGTGCCAAAAATATATTGCATGTATAGGTATGTTAAGCTTAATATCATATGCATGTTATTGGTGATGAAAAGGAATGAGGTAATATTATCTATGTGATAGTAATTCAATCTCATTAATCTTAAGATGCCTTTCATGTTTGAATAAGATTCTTTAAGATTAACCTAAACCTAAGATTAATAAAAAAATATTTAATATATTATTCACTAAAAGAAACTAAAAATCATAATAACATGCCTTTAAAAAATAACTTAGGGTGATGAAGAGGGTTAAACCTCTTTCCTCTCTTTATAATAATTAGATGCTAAGTAAATATCAAATGAAATAAAATAAAATATAAATTAAAATTAATTAATCCTTTTAATCACTTGAAGTGAAACCTCCCCTAATGTCTAACTTAAATAATTCTAGACTTAGATGATCATAATTCTAAAGCTTAGCTAAGACACACCATACTAAGCCTAAGCACACACATTAGAATACTAGGTCACAACTTCTAGCTCTAAGTTAGAGCGATGTATGTTGTGATGTTGTGTTTTGTTTTGTGGGGTAATGTTTTAGACTAGACGTATTCATGTGTAGACTGGATGTTAGGCCACTATTAGCCTAATCTTGTTTTTTCTAGGGGATTATGTTAAAGGGGTCATTGAAATGATAAATAAATATGATTTTTCTTGCAAGTTTCTTATGCCCCTTTGCATAATCCTTATTAAGATAGGTGGACTTGGTTACCCATGTGCAGAGTGCTAAGTCCAAATTTGTAAATTATAACTGGTTGGTTTGTATGGTTATTTAGCTAACATCTATTTTGCAGGTGTAGTTAGACTTTTTTTTTTCCATAAACATGCAATTTTGTAATAGGAATTAGGATTAGTGCTATGGGGTTTAGGATGAGCAATGGCTAGAAAGCAAAGTTCTAGGAGGCCCTATGAAGCTTTGGAGCAAAACCAAATCAAAAGGAGGAAAGAAGGATGAAGAATGAAGACCCCCATAGTATACATTCAATTATAATTGTAATATTCTTTTATAATCTAGGTTGTGTAAGGTAGAGCTCGGCTAACCAACTTCTTTTATTTTCTAGGGTGTATGGCAGTACCCGGCCACATCGCCCTCTTATTCTTTTATGAAATCTATGAATGTTTGATTATCATGTTTAGTTTGTGCAATAGAAACTACATGTTCTTCATATGTTTCTTAAGTTTGATGATTGAATTTGTGGCCTAGATACGGTATGCTCTTTAGGATAAAACTAATTTTTCTACCCTCATTAAATAACTCATAATTAAATTTTCAAATATAACTCATAACCTCACTTTAAAGCCTAGGTTATAATCAAAATAATTAAAAGATTTAGCAACCACTTTGCTAAATATTGAATGTGACAACAATCATGCACATTATTTTATTTCATTCTTGAATAAGGAGGGTCTCCACTCTTGCACAATAGGCGAATGCATGACCTATGAGGGCATCCCTTGTAGTGGAGAACACCTCCTCCCACTGATTTAGCCAATAATCTAATTTTATCATGCATTTAAGCATAATTTTCCTAAGCCTTTATCCCAATGAATTTGTCAAAATGATATAAAAATTTGTAAAATTTTGCATTAGCCTAAGTCATGTCTTCATGCTAATCATGATATAGTCTCTTAGAGAGTGAGTTTAGGACTCTAGTCTCTTTCCTAATTAACTAAATGCCTAGCTATCTTGCACTTACATAAGACCAGTCTACATGGTTATGAAGCGTAGGAGGTGTTAGCTAGTGGCCACTCCAGGCGGTTGTAAGTCTAGAAGAGTCAGGATGGGTTTCACCTCTATTGTGGAGGTAAACCACTATGTCCCATTTTCCAATTAGACTTAGGTCATGCTTTTAGCTAGTACTAAAGCAACCTAGATTTAGGATCTGAGATTGCTTATTTTGTTTGGGTTATGAGAATAAGTCCTCACCTCTTAGGCATTTTAATAAGCTTGTGTTGATGGATTATAAGACCTACTACTCTAATAAAATTTCAACTTAAACAAAAATAAACTCTCTCTTTCAAACATATAAAGCTTTATTATAGGATAAATTGGAGTGCTCACTAGGCTTCCTAGTATCATGAGAGCTCCCTACATATATTAATTCAAATATCATGAACAATAAAAATGAAGAAGTGTGGATGTTATTGATGATGGAGAGAAGTAGTGGAATGTTATTCATGTAATAGTGATTCAATTTTATTAATCCTAAGATGTCTTTTATGTTTCAGTAAGACTCCTTAAGACTATCCCAAACTTAGTTTTAACCAAAAAAATTGTTTATAAATGGTTCACTAAAGAAACCAAAGTCAGAATAATATGCCCTTTAGAAAATAACTTAGGGTAGGGATGAAGGAGGTCAGCCCCCTTTCTTCTCTTCATAATAATTAGATATTGAGTAGCCATTAAATGAAATAAGAAAGTACAAATTAAAATTAATCAATTTATTCAAAGATTTGAAGTGAAATCTCCCTAATGTTTAACTTAAATAAATCTTAACTTTAGATAATTACACTTTTAAAGCTTAGTTAAGACACACCACACTAAACCTTAGCATACACATTAGAATGTTATGTCAAGTCTTAGGTTAAGCCAACGTATGTTATGGTGTTGTGTTTTATTTTATGATGTAATATTTTTGACTGGATGTTAGGATTTTTTGTGCGTAGACTGGATGTTAGGTCACTAATAGCCTAATGATGTCTTCTACAGGGGATTATGCTAAAGGGATTGCCATAATAAGAAGTAAATTTAAATGTTCTTACTTATAGGTGATATTTATGCCCCTAAGCATAATCCAACTAGGACAGGTGGGCTTGGTTATTTAAGTGTATGGTGCTAAGTCCAAATATGAGAAATTTAATATCTTATCTTATATGTTTGTTTAGCTAATATTTATTTTGTAGGTATAGTTAGATTTCTTATTTTTTATAAATACTAATTTTTTTTAATAAGATTAGGATTAGTGTTATGGGGTTTAGGATGAGTAGTGGTTAGAAGGCAATGACCTGGGAGGCCCTATGAAACTTGGAGTAAACTAATCCAAGGAAAAGATAGAAGAACAAAGATTGAAGCCATAACATTCATTTCATTTGTAAAAATTTAATTATAATACGAGTTGTATAAGGGTAGAGCTTGGCTACCTAACTTTTTCTCTTTTTTGGGGTGTACAGTGGTACGTGCATCGACCTTTTATTTTTTTACAGGAATCCAAATCTTTGATTATTATGTTTAGATTGTGTAATATAAATGACATGCTTTTCAATAGTTTCTTAAAGTGTGATGATTTGATATGTGGCCTAAATGCGGGAGGCTCTTTAGGATAAAATTAATTTTTTTATTCTCACTATTAATTCATAACTAAATTTTAATATAACTCATAATCTCATTTTAAAGCCTAGGCTCTTAATCAAGATAAATAAAAGATTTAAAATCAGTAGCATAATATTGTATATTATCACACCATGCATTTCATGTTGTGCCACTCTAGAATAGGGAGGGTATCCACCCTAGCACGATAGGGGATATGTTTAACTTTTGAGGGTGATCCCTTGTAGTGGAGAACTCCTCCTCAGGTCTTCATACTAATTATGATCTAGTCTCTTAAAGAGTGAATTTAGTATTCTAGCTTCCTTCTTAATTAAACAATAACCTAGCTATCTTACATCTACATAAGGCCGGCATAAATGGTTTTAAAGCATAAGAGGTGTTAGTTGGTGGCTACTCTAGGCATTTGTAAGTTCAAAGAGTCAAGATGCATCTATTCTCTCTTATGGAGATAAACCATTATATTTTATTTTCCTGATTAAACTTAGGTTGTGCTTCTAGCTTGTGCTAAGAAATTTTAGATTTAGGTTATGAGCCTACTTATTTCTTTTAGGCTATGAGCATAAGTCCTTATCTCTTAATAATTTCCATAATCTTGTGTTATTAGACAATAAGCCCTCACATTCTAATGAAATTCCAATTTAAATTGAATAAATTTTTTCTTTCAAAAATGTAAAGCCTTGTTATAGGGTAAATTGAAGCACTTATTAGGCTTCCTAGTGTCAAGAGTGCTTCCTACTCATTCTCATTTGGAATCGATAAATAAGTCTTCCGATTTGAACCTTCCCACTTGATTTCCAAAAATACTCACTCCTTTGATAGTCTATCTTTGAAATCTTTAGAGATACTTATTGACTAATTTAATCAAGAGTATTCTTAAGAAATTCCCATTTCATGAGATGTAATTAATGATGGAAGGTTTCTTCCATAAGGAACTAAAAAGCTGATATAAAATAAACCCTACTTTACTTCTCCATATATAGTAAGAGAAATATCACTAGATTATATGTAGACTCATCTGCTTTAGAGTCCTTATTAGTGATTAAGTCCATTGAAGGTGATGTTACTATTCAAGATGGAACATCATACCTTAATTTTACACCGATCACTTCAATAAGTACCCCCTAAGATCTATGTGGTGTCCCTATGACCCCAAATTAAAACACCACATAGGCTTGGGATTAAGTGGAGCTTGGTCTCACCAATCACTGAGGCATAACGGAGCTTGGAGATGCTTGGGGACTGCTCAGGGTTGTATAAAGAATGTGTGTGTTGAGTTTGAAAGGGATATGAGGGGTATACTTCCCTCCCCAAGTGAACCAATCCATGGGATCTATTCAGCTTTTGAAAGTCGTCCAGCCGACGGGATGGCTAGAGGTGGCATGGTGGTGATGTGGAGGTGTTTGAGTGGCTGAAGGAGTTTAGTTGACTTCCATGGGGTGCACACCTCTTTTGAGATGGATCAATTGTCGACCAAGGGGAGGAGGGCCTCCCCTTGGTAACAGGCTACACCCAACAACTTTAGGTTAGGTTGGGTCAATGGGCCTATGTACAAAGCAGGCTAAAGTTGGCAGTCATTAGCAGAGCAGATGGATAGGCCTTCAAATGGGGATTTTATCTTATTTGGAACCCTTGGTTCATTTTATTTGATCTTTGAGTAGGTTATTTGGGACCTAAGGATGAGTCATGACAACTTTGGATGTGTTTGGCTCAAGTTGACTCGTATAGGTCAATTTGGGTTTACTTATGCTAAGTTGACCAATTGACCAAATTAGGTCAAGATGGCTATTGAATTATATTTGATTGGATATTTTGAATGATTGGTGTAATTGGTTTGATTCAATTTGAAGTGGATTGACGTTGGCTCATTTGAGTACATTTAGGCCAAATCGATTAAGTTGACCAATTAGGTCAAATTGGCCAAATTGGTTTGAGTGGAAGGTAGGTTCATGTTTGAATAATCATTTGAGATTAATTATAGTGTTCATTTGAATCAATTTAAATTAATATAAGATTTGGTTCAATTTGACCCTTTAGGTCAAATTGGATATAATGGGTCAATTGGGTTCATTTGATCAAATTGGCTTAAATTCGTGGTTGACTTGTGTTCAATACTTAATTCATGATTGATTGAGTTCATTAGTTGCAATTCATTTGAATTAGAATGAATTTGGTCCGATTTGACCCTTTAGTTCAAAGTGAGTTAAATCTATCAAATAATAAAATTATCATGGTTAAGCCATATTAGATGTGATTAAATTATCAATGGTGATCAATAATCATTTTTGAAGAGATTGGGTGGGTTGGTTTGGTTCAATTGAGGTTTGATTGAAGCTTAACTCAATTGGGTCATTTAGATCAATTTGGGTTCAATGGATCAATTGGATTGATATGGTCCAATTGAGGCTATATGAAGACTGGAACATATTCAATGATAGATTTAGAGTTGATTTAAGGCTTTGATTGTGATTGACTTGAGTAGGATTAAATTTTGGCTTGTTTGAACCTTTTAAGTCAAATGGGTCAACTTGGCTCAATGGAGTTGATTAGATCAATTGAGTGGATTGGGATAGGTTATAATTTTGGTAAATGCTTAGAATAACCAAAGAACTTGGATTGGGTTGGACTAGCTTGATTCAAATTGAATCAGGCTTTCATCTTTAAGGATTCACATTAAACAACTTGGGTCAAGACCCAAATTAAATTGGCTTGATTCAATTGAATTATAATCAAGATTTAATCATGTTGAGTTGGAGTCCAAAGGAGTTTGGATAGGTTTAGTTTCAATCAAGTTGGTTTGATTTTGAAAATTCAAATATGTTAGGTTGAGTTGAGTCAACTTAGCCCATTTAGCCAAGTTGACCTATGATGGATCAAATTGAGCCTAAATTGATTTAGTTTAGATAGAGCTTGGATTGTATTCATTTGATTTGGATTTAGTTAATTAATTGATCATGGACTTTGGCTGAGTCTTGGAATAGGTGAGGCTTTAGATATCTTGAGGCAAGCTTTAGTCCTAAGGACATATGAGTCTTTAAATTTGGGTTTGGTGTTCCCTTAATCACTAGAAGTGTTCTAGCACTAAGGAACTCTTAGTATTTAGAAGAGTCCTAAATCTAGGGTAAAGGTAGTTAACCTCACTCCAAAAGTGAGGTCAACAAGAGTTTTCTTTGGAAAAGGTCCTCCATTCCTAAGATGTAATTAACTATCAAATCTTTCTCTTATATGGAACCATGAACCCAATTTAAAATAAACCTTATTTGACTTCCCATATAGTTTAGGGAAAAACTCTATAGTACACTGAAGACCCATTAGCCTTAGGAGTCTTTTATTACATGATCAAATCCATTATTGGATAACATGTTTATCGATAGTCTCTCTTGGAAAACATGGCCCATATAATATGTTTATTTCTTAATGACTCATTTGATCATCCAAATAAGAAATTCCTAAATCTATGTGGCATCACAAATTTTTCCCACAACAACAAGAATGTCATAGGGGCTACTTTCATAAGCTAGCTTCTCCCAGCCCACGATGATGATCCTCTCCATGCTTCCACTCAAATTATGGAAGCTCCTCTCTAGATGTGTTCCTTGTAGATGAGGGCATATTAATCCCTCTCCTCCACTTCCACACTAACAAACCTGTTAGCATCGCTTGAAGTCACCCTCCTCTTATTAGCGAGCCTCTTGAGTGGCATGATTATCTTCTTAGTGTAAGGGAAAGAAAACTCTAAGAATTCTTTTAGTAAGGAGATAGTAGAATGAAAATTTTGTAGCCCAAGGGGGTTTACTTATAAACTAGGCCTAGCACTGAGGCTCTAACCTCGTAGGTTCTGGAACAAAGACTCTGCACTATGGTGCTACAATATTAGTGCCAAGGCGTTGTCCTCTCTTGTCCTAAAATAAGAAACCAGTGTCACAACACTTACATGCAGCACCTAGGCACTGGTCAGCTGGTAAAAATAGTTACTATGCAGTCAAAAAGAGCAATTATTACTATTTATTACCATTAATTTTGCAATCGATTAAATTTAAAAGCACATTAACTATTGATGTGGTGTCGAGTCACTCTAACACAACACCATAGCACTGGTCAAAAAGTTTGTCCTAATTATTAAATATGCCTAGCAACCTGTCAGCCTGTTTGAATGGTCTTTTGACTAGCATCATGGTGCTACATAGCCAATGTTGAGGTGCTAGCCAATCTATCAATCTGCTTTTAAACGTCATACATGGTACCTATTACACCATTCTACTAACTTCAGAGCACCAAAGCTCCATTTTAATAATGCCCAGGCACCATAATCTAGTGCCAAAGAGCTCCACTTCATAGCTCCTAGGCACCACACTTCTAATGTTGAGATTACATTCCTGAAAGCAACCTTATTATATTTTACATGCAAACATACTATAATTAGTTCACCATGTGAACACCTAAACATGGCATTCTAATGGGATGTAAGTCCAACCTATACATTCACCATTCAAACACCCTACTGGCTATTCAAATGGATGTAAGCTAAGTCTTCTATCTGTTCTCCATAAGAACATACTATAATTCGTTCACCATGTGAACACCTAAACATGGAATCCTAAATGGATGTAATTCCAACCTTACATTCACCAAATGATCACCCTATTGGCATTCCAAAAGGATGTAATCCTAGTCTTCTATCTGTTCATCATACGAACATACTATAATTTGTTCATCGTGTGAACACTTAAACATGGCATTCCAAAGAGATGTGAGTCCAACTTATACATTCACCATATGAATGACATGCTATCATTAAAAAGGGTTGCAAGCCCAGTCTATCTATTCATCATATGAACATACATTAATTTATTCACCATGTGAACACTTAAATATGGCATTCCAAAAGGATGTAAGTCCAACCTATACATTCTCCATGTGAACATCCTACTGGCATTCCAAAGGGATGTAACCCCAGTCTTATATATGTTTTCCATATGAACATACTATAATTTGTTCACCATATGAACATCTAAATATGGAATTCCAAATGAATGTAAGTCAAATCTATATGTTTGCCATACGAACACCTAGCATTCTAAAGGGGTGTAAGCCCTGTCCTCTATATGTTTGCCATGAGAATGTACTATAATTCATCACCATGAAAACACTTGGATGGCATTATAAAGGGATGTAAGTCTAACCCATGTGTTCATCATGCAAACACACTAATGGCTTTCTAATCAATGTAAGTCTGACCTGCACTTATAATGCAAGAATAACACTCTATAGGCATTCCAAAAAGATGTAAACTCAGTCTTCTATCCATTGATATGCAAAAACCATATGATTCATTCAATATGTGAACACATATATAAACTTAGCTTTCCAAAGGGATGTAAGTCCAACCAATACGTTCATGATGTGAACACCTACACTAAACCTTTGTTCTACTCGAGATATCTGAGATGATGCAACCCATGGCTACTAATCAGACTTCTTGGACATTATGACTAGCCCTTCAATGTTTGTAAACAAGAATAATGTACTATTGGGATGATAGAACTATGGGATCTTTATTGAGACTATTCTCTTATTTTCCTTAGATAGTCATTAATGTCATACCATACACACCATTAGACACCAATTCATATCAGAAAGATATGACTATTTCCAACCTTAATCTAGAGTGATCTCTTACTATGGTAAGAGGGGTAATTAACTATTAAAGTTTGCATTCATAAGAAGTGTAACCCAAATATAAATAAATCATAATGTAATGTTAGGAGAAATTTGGTTTAATATATATTAATCTGTCTCATGAAAATATACTCCTACCCATCTCAATAAAGATGGTCGAGAGCATCTTCAAAAGTATTTTTTCTGTGTGATCACTAACAAGATATGAATAAATCTCTTAACAGGCATCCTGTCATGAAAATTAGAATAGAATTATGTCATTATGAGCCCATTTTTATTAGATTGGAACTAAGCCATTAAAGGCCCCTTCTTGTTGGCTGAATCTCACTAAATTAGGATTTAAGTCATTATGATCCCTTTGTAATAAAAAATAAAAGAAATTAAGAAATAGAAATATGCCACTCCAAGGCCCCATTCTTATAGACTACTTAAGTTAGGATTGAAATTCATGTGACCCCTACCTATTAATCAAAATATTGAGGATCAAGAATTAAGCCATTGAAGGCCCCCTTTCCTCAACCCATCTATTTAAAGACCCATTTCTAATAGCTAACCATATAAGAGTAAGTCCCCTAGTGGTATCCTTTTTTGGTTAAAATTTGTGTAGTTTGGAGAAGAGTAAGTATCCATAATGGCATCCTTCCAATTATCATTTCTAGACAAGAGTGAGTATCCATAGTGGCATCCTTTCTAGGAAAAGAAAACTTTAAGGTCTGCCTATAGACCTATTGGGAATTTTTATTTGGAACACCATGCAGATTTTTGGGGTACTTATTTAGGGAATCAAATATTTCATTAAGGAATAAATTTATTATCTTGAAAGATAAGAATATTTTTTATAATAGATTTGAGTACTCAATAAGGACTTCTAAGCTAATGGATCTTCAATTTATTAGAGATTCTTCTCCTAAACTACATGTAAAGGTAAAATAAGGTTTATTTTAGTACAAGGTTCATAGTTCCCTCTATGGGCAAGCCCCTATAGTTAATTACATCTTAGAAATGAAGGAACTCCTCTTAAGAATACTCTCAAAAAAAGAAATAAACTTTTATCTCTATGGATTTCAAAGCTTGTCTTAAAAGGATGGTTAATTTGGAAATTCAACAAAGAATTCTTCAAAGGGGATTAGTTCTTTTTAGAGGCAAATCAAGAATAAGTAAGAAATGCTTTTAGATAGTGGGAAGCTCAGTAAGCATTTCAACTATCTTATTATTGGGATTGAAAAATTTAAGATTGAATTTATTATGATATGAATTGATATTTTATTAGATATCTAAGACTGAAATTCTAGTAGCATAATACTATAAAAATTCCTAATGGTTGAAGACTTATTCCAGTATGATGCTTCAAACCCTAAGTTCATAAATTCTTCTAACATAAGTTAGAGGCTCGACCTAATGTAAATTTATCGTTTCCTACCAAAGGAAAATGAACCTATCACTAACTCTTTTGGACTTATAACCCACTTGGAAGGGTTGCCGCTAACATTGCTTAAGTAATTTTGAAAACCATATGTCTAGTCGAATGTATCCAAGATGACTAGGCTATTTCATTTAAGAAGGAAGTTAAGAACCTAACTCACTCTCAAACCCTAAGATAATGTTTTGCATGTTATGCACCGAACTAATGCAATAAATTTATTCTTTTATGTATTTTGACTCATGGTTTATTTTTAGGCTTGGGGTATCTAGCTCATGCCTACTAGTTCTGCCTACAATGATATGAAGTTAGAAGCGATCATGGGCCAAATCAAAAAGAGAAGGCACACTTCCCCCCAAAAAGGGTTATCAACCTCACAAGTCAAATGTCCTCTTATGTGTAATAGGTGAAGCATCCAATTCAAGGGGAACAAATATTGTCTTTTCTAGTTACTTATAAGTTATACTTAAGGCTTTTATTAAAGTGTGGTTATGAGTTTATTTATTTTATATTTCAATTGTTTAACTTTAATGGAGCAAAAAATTTAATTTTTCCTAGGAGTCTAACATTCCAAGCATTTCATCACAAAAACACACCTTAAAAAGAAACCAAAATGAAGTTAGCAATTTCTATTGCACTAAAATAAATCAAACAAAATTAATTAATAGAATATGCAAATATGGTCAGGTGCCATTGCACACGAAAGAAAGAGAAAAATTGGCAGCTGAGCTCTACCCTTATACAACCCAGCCTAAAACTAAAAGTTTAAAGTATTTGAGTGTTCTTTCAAGATCATCACCTTCTTCAAGGACCTCCACAAACTTCATAGGGGACCACCAACTAGTAAAGTCAACTCCTACTATTCCTAGACCCCATAGATTCTAACTTAATTCTAGGCTTAAATTATATTTTTAAATTTTAAAATAAATTCTTAAACTTTGCAAAACAAATGTTAAGAAAAGCACACACTATATTAATAGTTTATATTTTAAACATACAGGCTTAGCATTAGTTGCTTTCCAAGCCCACCTATCCTATTGAGCTATGCTTAGGGACTTAAGTAGCACCTACAAACAAACACATTATTATATTTTTTATTATAGTGATCTTTTCAAGCACAACCCCCTGTAAAAAATAGTGTTAGCCTAAGAAGAATGTCCTATCATCCAAACTAACAGGCAAACAATCCTACCCATCCATTTTAAAATATTACACCACAAAATAAGAAAGCATTACATCACAAAATGTCATAAATCATTGTTCTAACCTATATCTAAGGTCAGTGACATAACAATCTAGCATGTGAGAAAGGGGTTTCTGTGGTATGGCTTTACCAGAAATTTTAAGTTCAAGTTTTTGTTTAATTTAAAATTTAATCTTTCACTTTTCATAATTGTCATTATTAAACTAGAAGTTCGAGGTATCAAGACCTCCTTCAAACTAGTAGCCTTGAGACCTTGGGTGTCTACATTATATATTATATGATATTAATTATGAAAAATTTTGTTTTCATTTGATTTCTTTTATTTTATTCTTAGAATTTATTTAATTTTCCATTGGGTGGCTTCCAATTTAAGTGATTTAATTGAATTATGAGTTTATTTCCATTTTAGGTTTACTTTTGTGCCAATGTTGAAATTTAGGTTTTAAAGAATAAAGAATAAAATAAATTTCACTTTGAGTTGAACCCATTCTATTTAAGCATCCTAAATCATAGTAGAATAAACTTTTCATTCATTCTAATGGTCAAACTAGGATCCTAAATATCTTAATTAACCTCTTTTGAATTCATTTGAGTAATTTAGTTTAAGTTGGGTTTATTTGAATCAAGATTAATGTTTATTTTATTTGACAAGGATTTAAATTGTTGTGTTTAGTTTTCATCTTATGTTTATGAAAAGTTGTTTAAAGATTCTTTATTCTTTTCATTTGAGTTTTATTGATTAATGCATCTTGACTTAACTAATTAAGAATTTATTATTTGATTGATTAATTGTCTGTTTATTTGATCAATATTCAATTCTTCTTTAGAAATTTGATTTTAAATATGAATAAGATTTATTCTTCTTTTATTTTTTTTATTTGAATATTATTTCAGTTCAAATTTAAAGTGTTTCTTAACTAAACGTTTAATCATTCATTATTATAATATTTGGTTTAATATTTATATAATTTGATTTCGTTTCAAGTGTATTCATTCATTTATACTTTATGTTATTTAAATTTTCTTTATATACTATTTAGGATGTGTATAATTTATGATTTAGGTTTATATTTAATCTTTTATATTATAATCATTTCATCTATTTGATTTGAATTGACCTTATTCATTTGATTCATTAATATTTATGTTTATTAGTTTGAATGAATTAACTTAATTCATTTAAGTTGGTTTTTATTTCAAATTAAATTTACAAGTTTTGGTTTTATCGAATGATTTTTCATATTTCAATTCCATAACTTAAGATGATTCATTAATTTTTACCATTTTAATTCATCATTTAGGTTAATTACCATGGAATATTATATGCTAAAATATCATTATTTAATTAAATCTCTTAAAATAAAATTTTATTTATCAACTTCAACCTAATAATGTTAGGAAATGAACTACTTTAGACACCAAACCTACTCTAGGCTATTCCAAACTTTTTGGTTATGTAGGTTTAATTGATTTGATTAATCATTTCTTTCTTCTTCTTTTTTCATTATTTGAAACTATATTATTCGTTAACTTAAATGGATTTAAAGAATTTTCATATTAATGAATTCCATATTTGGCTATGAAAGTTAGAGGTTGAATTAATTTTGATTGATTAATTGATTTATTATGAATTTATGAAATTGATAGCTTAAGATTTATTAAATTACATATTTTTAAGCATTTCATTAAACTCTAAATGAATAATTAATAGTTTTTTAACTTTAGAGGGTTAAAAATGTTTTTTAGTGTTATGAGGTTAATGAAATTGATTTAGATTGATTTTAGAAATTTTATAATTTCTATAATTTTTTCTTAATAATTTCATTTAAATTGACTTAGGATTAGAAATTCAACAACTTCTAATCGAGAGATCATTTGGCCTTAAAATTTTTATGGAAAGTGACATTCCATGCCAATTTAAGTTCTTTAAATTTTCATCTTAATCAAATATGTAATTTAAGATTAATTAGGGTTTTAATTATTTTAATAAAACTTAAATTAAGCCCAAAATTAGTTAAAATTAATTAGAGGTTTTAATTTTTCTTAAATTCTTCTCTAAAAGATGAATCCATAGAAGGTTTATTCAGATTTTGTGGAGTTTTGGATAATTTATTATGATTTTTTAAATTGTAGATCCATTAATTTAGTTAAATTAAATCATTTAATCCCTAATTAAAGTCATTTTGGGGATTATGAGGTTTTAGAGAGTTTTAATGATGTTTTAAGATTCATTGGTATTTAGTCTAATTCTATAAATTTTAATATTTTTCTTGATTTAATATTAATTTATTTCATTAAATTAAAGGTTTATTATTGAAGATTTCATTTCTTTGAATTTGTTTTCCAATAAATCCTGAAAATGGTTTCTAAGGTGTGTTTTAACATTAATTTCAATTCCCCAAAGTTTGAAATTGATTGGATTAATGTGTTGAGTTTAATTTGGGTTTGATTTTTTTAAACCCAAATTAGTCCAAAATACCCAATACAAATTATGGATTTGGGCTTAATGGATTCTTCTCACTAAGATGAATCCATAGAGCCTTATTTGCATTTTTTTGGTCAAGCATTTTATTTCATATGATTTTTTAAAATTTTAAAGTTTTTATAATTTTTAAAATCCATAAAGTTAGGATTTTCATTTTAAAATGGTCAACACCATGTGGCACTGATGTGGCACTGCTTTACACATGTCGACATGTGATTCATCCACATGGGATCCACGTGGATCCAACATTATTAAATGGGACATGCATAATTAATCTAGACTTTTCAATCCATTCATGGATCAAATGGTCCTAATTAAATATCACTTTTCTTATAAGATTTAAATCAAACCATGTTGCTAAATCAGAGCCATCCATTTTAAATAGAAGGAATATATGGATCAAATTTCATCTCTGTTCTCATCGATGAGAACTATAGACTGTCCACATTTAAGGGACAAAATACAGTTCCTTAGAGAAAATTTCAATGCATTTACGCTTGCAAATCCATCAAGACCTCATTTGGAATCAATCTATATAGTTTGATCTCACTTGAGGTCAACTTCCCTTCACAAAGGACCAAACCAAAATGCAAGGGTGGTCAGCTTTGGGGCATACCTCATCGGCATTGATCTTCGGTAGTGGAAACACTTTAAACACTTTTGTTGGGATGTGGTGAACCTCTAAGAAAGAGTAATTGATTTGCCTCTTCTCTAAGCACTATAAAGTCCAAGCTCCACTTGTTCACCAACAGGTTTGGTCAAAGTCTAGCTTGCCAAGAATGTGAGAATCGAGGAAGGAGTTGGTTCTTCTTTGTTTCACTTGTTGAACATGTGTGTGATGTTAGAATGACAAAATAAGGTCTCTCTCACCCTTTCTAAGCTTGGCCATGAGATATACCCATGGAGAATGGCTAATTGAAATTGTCCATGGTGATTTCCACCCTTGGACTCTTCCTAAAATGTTGGTTACTTGATTAGGAATGGGTTTTGGTTAGTTGGATGAGGAATGAAAAGGATATGGAAGAAGAGTGATTGAGTTTAGATTCTTATGCATGGATCGTGGTTGTCTTTCTTACTATGGCATATTGCCTTATCATTGGAATTTCTTAGCTTTATGGCACTACTTTAATGCTTCTTAGATTGATGGTTGATTGTTTAAATCAAACTCAAAATGAGCCATAAGTCAAACAAGCTCATTAGAATTGGGTTTGGGCTTAGGTGTCTTAAGTTGATACTTTTAAGTTTAATTTAATCTAGATTGAATTATGTTAAATTCACTTAATTTGTTGATATTAGATGATGATTTGAATTGCTATTGATTGTCCTTTGAATTACTTGAAGTTTAATTATTCCATTTCACATGTAGTTTTAATTTGATTCAAGCTAATTTGGCCATTTGACCTAAATGAGTTACTTTAATTTAATTTGAGTCAAATGACCAATTTGACTCAATTAAAATATATTTGGCTTTCAATTGTGTTTAACCAAGTGTTTGAGATGATTTATTTCAATTTATTTCATTTCATTTTAAGTTAATTTTGAATTTAAATCTATTTTGACTCATATTGGGATTAATGGTTTAACATTGGTTCAATTGGATCAAATGACCAAATTGATCAAATTAAACCCATATTTGGTTGAATTATGTTTAATGATGATTTATTAAATGATTTTGGATATTTAATTTTAGGTGATTTTAACTTAATTTGAAGATAGGTTCAATAGATCCATTTAGGCCTATTTAGATTAAGTGATGTAATTAACCCAATTAAGATCTTATTGGATTTAGATTTTTTAGATTCAAATTTAGACAAGTTCATTTGATAATTTTGAGCCTTTGAAATAATTTATTTGATCAAATTTTGATGGGTTAACCTCCAACCTAGTGTGACCCACATAAGTCAACTCAATGTCAAATGGTTGAACATTTTTACCTTTATTTGGATTTAGCTTTTAAGTTCATTCATGTTCATGTAGTGACTTCATGCTTTTTATTTGATTCAATTTTCATTTGTTTTCATTTTATTTGAATTTATTTGAATTTAGGTGGTTTTGAGCTTAGGTAGGTTAATTAGGTTGACCACCTCAATTATCTTGGTCTAAGCTCAATTGAATTTAGATTTCAATTAAGATGTTTTAATTTATTCATTTGTTTAAATTCAAGTTTGGTTTGGGTTCATTTTAGTTTAATTGAGTTAACTCAAATCCCAAAGAGATTCACTGGAATAGATAAAACCTTTGGGTATTGAGATTTGCTTTTAACTTTGGTTTTGATTTATTTATACACTTGGTCACCAAGTGTAGTGTCCTAAGTTTCTGAATAGAAAATCCATAATCTAAGATTAGGCATCCTAATCACTAGGATTGAAGATGATCTTAAACCTCATCCAAAAATAAGGTCAATAAGACCCTTTCTTTATAATTTGCTAGTCATTTAGATTACCTCTTGGCTAATCCCACTTAGAAAGATAGAAATTCTAGTGCTTTCTTTCTGTTAGCTATTGACAAACTTATTAGAGTCAAGATAACAATAAATATTTTGAAGGCATCTTCTCTGGCTATTATGTCCATGTTAGGACTAGATTCTTTATTAAATCTCTTTCTAATAACATTCATATTCTTCTTAGAGCTAGTGAATCTAAATTTTCAAAGAATAAATCATTCTAAATTAGAACAACTTAAGGCATTTTATGCCTATCTTTCACAATCAAATTTAAAATAAAATTTAAAATCAAAATTAACTCTAAATTCTAAATTTCAAAACCAAATTCAAACTTCTTCAAGCTTATGCTTGTAGTTCTGTTGACTAGTTTAGTCAACACCAATATGAGCAGTGTACTCTAATCAGTCCATCACATATATTAGGGGTCTTTTTGTTGACTTTATTTTTGGATGGTTAACATCATATTTGACTCTAGTAATTAGGGCACATAATTTTAAATTAAGAGCCTTCTAATTAGCCACTTAGGACACTATACTTGGTGACCTGATGATTCCTTTTGGGATTTGACATAAACCATTATAAATTGGTGAACCCAGTAAAAACTCAAATTTAAACAAATGATTAAATGCAACATATTTTAATTGAAATATAAAATCTAATTAAGCTTGAACTAAGGTAATTGGGGTGGTCAACCCAATTAACCTACCTAAGCTCCAAATTACTTTATTCTAAAGGAAATTCAAATAAAGTCAAAATAAATTAAAATCAATAAAAAAGAAAAAAAAGTCAATACATGAATATAAAAGAACCTAAAAATAAATCAAAATGACGTTCAAGATGGTCAATCATGTCATTTGACCTAGAGTTGGCTTATGTGGGCTCCACCAAGTCAAAGATCAATTCACCAAAATTTAACCAAATCAAATCATTCTAAGGACTTAGAATTATCAAATGAACATGTATAAACATAAATCTAAATGAATATAAATCCAATAAGGTCTTAAATGGGCTAATTAGATCACTTGATCCAAATGAACCTAAATGAACTTTATTGAAACTTAAATCAAACATCCAAAATCATTTTCAAGTCATAAATGAACATAGCTAACAACCAATTATTGGGATAAATTTAACCAATTTGATCATTTAACCCAAATAAACCTATGTTGACCCATTAAGCCCAATTTAGATTAAAGTGGCTAAAAATTCAAATTTACCTTAAATAAAATAAAATTAATTGATCTAAAATCATTTAAAATACTTAATTAAATACAATTGAAAGTTAATAATAATTTAGTTATGTCAAATTAGCCATTTGGCTTTATTAAACCCAACTTATCCAAATCCAAGAAAATAAATTAGTTGGAAACATCATAAATGGCTAAACCAATAATTGAATCTAGATTTAAATTTTTTATCAAAGTAAATCCAAAAAAAGCCAAATGGACTAAACTCAAACACTTAAATCAAATTTTAACTCAAAGGAACTTAAGTTTAATCCATGGTGCACCTAAAGGCCTACTTGGGCTACTAAACATTAATCTAGAAAGGTAAATAATGAGCATTCAATGCTAATTGATCACACATAACCCAATCTAAGTCAAGTTAAATCCAAATAGATCAAACTTAGGCATTTAAGATTAAACTCAATAAATCACACTTGGATTCATTTAGAGTCATCCTAGGATGAACCCAAGGTAGCTACCAACCAAAACTAAAGGTTTAAGGAGTTCCCAATCAGTCCAAAGAAGAAAAAGAATACATCATGGAGAACAAGAAGCCAAACCGATCCAATCCCCTCCAATTCTTCCAAAATCCCATCCATGTGTGTTATGTTAGCTATCTTAAGGATTCAAACACATGCTTTGACCTTCTCACTACATTTAGCACCATCATTAGAGTGTAAATTTAAATGGCCAATTTTCTTCATTGAAAGCCAATAGGGAAGCTCTTAGCCATACTTAAAAACCCATAAAGAGATCAAATTTATGGATTCTTTTGATTCTAACACCTTTCTTGAGTGAAATTGAACATGAGCACAACTTCCCCCTCTTCCCAAGCTCCTCTAATTTTCTAATGACAAAATCTGATGAGTGGTGGTGGACGTTCATCTCCATTCTAATCTAGAGGGAGGAAAAGCATGATTTTTCTTTCAAAAGCTTTGTCCAACTCCCTTAAATGTTTTCAAAACCCAAACCACCGCTAGACCCCTTGCTAGTGAGGTATGTCCAAAATAAACTTCACTTTAATTTTATTTTGGTTGTTTGTGAAATGAAACTAGTTTTAGGATCAACCAAACCATATAGATCCCTTCAAAATCATGCCTTGATTATTTTGCAATTGAAATCTTGTGCTTTCATTATTTAAATCATCGATGATTAGCCACTAAAAATTTGGATGGTTCTTGGTCGCCACTACGGATCAAGGAGATGGAATCATAATTTTCTATTCCTTCTATTTGGAATGAATGATAATGATTTAGTCAGACCAATTGATTAAATCCCTTAAGAAAATCACAGAACAATCTAGAGCTATCCGATCTTCGATCGGACTGCAAAACAGAATTACATCCCCACTGCCATATTAATGTGGATCCATGTGGATCCTACCTAGTCTAATCACACGTCATCACTTGTAAAGTGGTGACACGTTAGTGCCACATAGCACTAACTATTTTAAAGAAGAAATTCCAAATTTTTTGAATTTAAAATTTCAAAAAAAAACAAAAACTTCAAAAACTCATAAAAAATAAAATACTCAAACAAAAAAAATGCAAATAAAGGCTCTATGGATTCACCTCAATAAGAGGAATCTCTTAAACCTAAAGTCCTCAAATTTTATTAGGTATTTTTGGTTAATTTAAATTTAATTAAAAATAATCAAACCTAAATTAAACCTAAACTATTAATCGAATCAATTTGAAACTTTGGGAAATTGAAATTGAGGTTAAAATAGATCTTAGATTAAAGTTTAGAAATTTATTGATGATTGAATCAAAAAATATAAAATTTTAATTCTCCATCCCTTAATTCAATGAAATAATTTAATAACAAATTAAGAAATTGATGAAAATCATGGAATCAGTTTAAAACATTGTTTACATCAAAACAAAAGAAGTGAAATAAAATAAAATATTTTTTTTTGGCTATAGCGTTGAAGCTATGTTCTTGGTGTTGTGCCATTCTGACCTTCAAGAATGATAACTATGCTAGTCCTAGTGTCGAATTACAATATAGCACATCAGTGATCTTACCAAGGCACTTCGTTCGAGGGAATAGTTATCAACCCACAACTATAAATCAAAGTTAGCAATTAACTTTAATGATCTTTTTTTCCCACTTAACTCCACTCACTCACTGAACAGATGATTATCCCTCACTCTAAGATCTCTCACTTCGGTTAAAGAATCTATATCATTTTACTTTTGAAAAGACATGTTTAATAAAAATCCTACTATTCATCTTTGATCTAGTGTGGAAAACTTGTAGATTTAAAGACCTCAACCATTGAATTTCATTCTAATGTGAGATGAAAATCTCCTCCCCCACATCAATATTGGATCAAGAATAAGAGAGAAGAGTGCTCGCACTATATAAATTTTGAAATCTAGCATTGCTAAGGTGAAATGCTGCCATAATTTCTAAAACATTTTAAAGATTCATACTTTAAATTCAAATTCTAGCTCATAGCACTGCGACGCTGAACATCAGCATCATGGTGTTGTTCTTTTAGGTATTCATATTATAAGAATGACATTGTCACACCCAAGGATTAACATTATAGATCTTTAACAAAATCCCATAACACTGCCATATGATCATCATCGTGTCTTCTTAATACAAGTAGTGAAACCTTAGGGCCACGGTGCCATAGCATCAATGTCACGGTGCCATGCCTATGTGTCACTTGGAATATGACTTAGAACATTTTTTGATAAAAAATAAATAAAATCCCACAGCATAGTGGCACCATAGGGATAGTGTCGCAATGCTATATTGCCTTCATGAATGTAAAAAGAATGACTTAAAAAAATTCTTATTGAGGATACATAATATCCCACAACACCACAATGCCCATTTCTCGGGTTTTCATTTCATCTCCAAGCCAAGGTCCGGCATATCGGTGAGGCGACCTAATATAACTTTTTACATAAGTATTTAAAATTTATTACCAAATAAATAAAGTTACAAGATGATAAAAAGAAAAAAAAGAAGGGAAAAATACAAAAGGGATAAATCTAGTAGTCGTATTCATCACCACCCTCCTTTTCCTCCTCTTATTCCTCCTCCATGCCTGATACCAATGGGAAAATCACATAAGGTTGATACTGAGGCACCGTAGGAAAGAAGACTTGGCTCGATATACAAGATTGTAATTCTAAAACATGTTGACTAATGCAATGTTAAACTAGGCGTGTAAGAGAACTACATCTACTATTGACCCGTGTGATGATCAAACTTGTGTTCCAGCATCTCCTACCAACGACTAATCTTGTCCACCCTTTTTCATAAGTCCATGACCTAGTTGTCAATCTCTTGAACTTGCTTACCCGGGACTTAGGAGTTCGGGGACTATCAAGGAGGACATGAACTCTCTCCCACTTCAAATATATTCTCGAATCCCCTAATCACTCTCTTCATTAGAATGGGCCTTTTAAAGGAGTACCTCCTCCCCTACCACACCCACCGTGACACATAAGCCATAAATAAGAGAAGGGTGATCATACCCAATAGTAGTGCTCCCCTTTAGCATATTATAAATAGAATTATAAATGATTTTCTAGATGTCAATCAAAACCCCTTCTGAATAGCAATATTAAAATATCCTTATCTTTGGTAACCTCACTAATGTTACCATAGGGCATAAGCCTGGCAGAAATAAAATAATGCCAAGCCTTAGAAGTGGTTGTCATACTAGTGGTAAGAAAGTTGATAATCCATTTCTCCCATCGTTTCCATTGCATGATTTCATTTCTCCTAGAAAGAAAAGGAATGATCTTGTAGAAATCAGGTTGATCATTGTAGTAAGAGAGGTATTGATCATATTCAATATTGGGAAGATTGTAATATGCATTTATAGCACTACTATCATAACTTACTAGCTTTGCCAAGAAGTATGCTTTGTTTTCCTAGCCTTCCCATGCATTTGTAATGAATTCACACACTACAGGGATGAGGCACGAGCTATTGTCATAGGCCAGCTTGATCTACCTTCACTCTATAATTACCCCCTCAATGCTTCCACTAAGATTCTGGAAACTCCTTTCTGAAATCAGGTGCTTGTTAAGGAGAGCATGTTGATACATCCATCAATGCTAATGACATGATTGGTATTATTGGATTCCCTCCTCTTGCCCACCAATTATCTAAGAGGCATGATTCAAAGAAGAATTAGCAGAGAAAGCTAGGTGAGAAAGAAAATCCTTAGAAGAAGAAATCATTGAATGAATCCTTAACAACCCCTGACAATAATTTATAAATCAAACCCTAGTTCCATGGTGCCCTTACATGGCGGAGAAGCACTGGCCTTTCAGTTTGCCAAATACAGCCCCAGCAACGCAATGTCCATATGCAGCGTTGAAGAACTGGTCAACATATCCTATCGATTACTGTAAGGTCAAAAAAAAAAATTTAATTATAATAAATTTTGTAACTAACATGCTTGAAAAGAGCGCAATGCTCTGACCCAGCACCACGATGCTCATTAAAATGAAGCTATCATTTCACCTTAAAACACGTTGCATACCTATCAAGAATCTTGACTAGTGCCATGATTGTCCATACAATATTGTGACACTGTTCCAACATCAAAGGACTAATAATGATGGCACTATGGTGCTACTCATGTAGCAGTGAGGCGTTAGACTTGATAGCTCATCTGTACACCTAGGTAATGGGCTACACCATAGTAATTCCTAGGAGCTGCTAACTGGCATCGAGGTGTTGTCCCTTAAAATAGTTTTTAAAAATTATAATTTCAAATAAAAATGATAACATGCCTAACATTTACATAAATCATCTATCTACTCCCCATGTGAACAATCCCTATATGTTCGCCATATGTACACCATGTGGACAACCTTAATTTTTGGCATTCCAAAAGAATGTAAGCTCAACCGTTTATTCGTTCATCATGTCAACATCTATCTATTCACCATGCATATGCCACATAATTAGTTTGTCACATGAACAAATTCATATCCATCCACCATGCAAACAACCTTAATTTTGACATTTCAAAAAGGAATGTAAACCCAACCTTCTTATAATTCATTCTTCACATGACCAAATTTATATCCCACCATGTGGACAACCCTAATTTTGGCATTCCAAAGAGATGTAAGCCCAACCTTATATTTGTTCATAATGCAAACATTTGCCCATTCGCCATAAACACATTATAATATATCCACCAAGTGAACACTCTTACACCACTTACACTAAAATTCTAAGTGTACTTGCGATACCTGAAACAAGGCAACACATGACTACTAATTAGATTCCCTGAACATTACAAATATGCCCCATTGATGTTGGTAGGCATAAGGTAGTCCCGAGATGGGGAAACCATGGGATCTTGATCGGGATTACACTCTTATTTCCTTTTAGATGGTCATTTGAACCACGCTACACCTTTAGACACCAATTTATATTAGATAGATATGTTTGTTTTTACAACCTTAATTGAGAGTGCTCTCTTACTATGGTAAGATGGGTAATTAACTATGTAAGTTTGCATTCATAGAAAGTAGAAACCAAATCTAAATAAACCTTGATGTAATGTTAAGAAAATCTAGTTGAATATATATATATATATAGCCTTATAACAAAAACATACTCCCACCCATCTCTATAAAGATGGTGGAGAGCATCCTTAAAGGTATTTTTTTTCTGAGCGAATAGATTTTTGGTGACTCCATTGGGGATTAATTCCTCTCCAACTCTTGTTGGATAATTAAAAATAAATGGTTTCCAAGGAATATCTTGGGTTGTATTCATTAGATTCTTTGATTCTTGTAGAACCTAACTTTAGATTTACCCTCAAATTTGAAATCAACTATATGAACTAAACCAATATGATGATTACCCATTTAGAAGAGCGATTCATTATGAGATTCCCCCAAGCTATAATGAACACTAGTTCTGCTGGAGCCACTATCCAATCTAGAATAATCTCCGAGGTTGTCCAATTTCTACCAGCTAGACCAGTGAAAGAATTCATACCTAAGGTGTATAGCAAAGAAAACAGGTCAACCCTAAATGAGCTCAGGCCTAACAGAACCTCAAAGAGAATATCTATCTTTGATAAGTCATCAAGGATAGTCTCGCATGCTAAGAATAAAATGACTTCCAAGCCCAAATTGAAATCTATTATAGTCAATCCACTTAGCATCGCTTTTGAGGAACAAAGCCTATAACAAACTACTATACTAGCTCTGAGTGCCAAAAATGACCAAAGCATCTTCTTGGGCACTAAGATGTCTAGAAGAGCTCAATACAAAAATATAATGCCTCCCATAGAGCTATTGGACTACCTATTCATACTAAGCAACAATCTTACTTGTAGGTAGAGGCTGATATACCTATAAATAATATCTTTGACCTATTGAAATAGGTTAAAAGAAATAACTCCGAGGGACTTATAAAGTAATATTTCTAGGATGAACCTACGAGTCCCATATCTCAAAATTAATTACAACAAAGGGAAACTATTTCTTCTTGAATTTATAAGGTCCTGAAAACTATCAAGAATATAGGTCTTCAAAGAAGGGTCAAGAAATTGGTGAGCGAGGTCACGAAACCAACAAATTTCTACTTTAAATGGAGTGGAAATATTAAGAAGTATCATCTTGCCCATCTTGAGATGAAATCATGACCAAAAAATTAGATGATTGGCAAGCATCAACAATAAGCCATCCAATCAAAAATAAATAGATGGACATTTGTTGAAAGATTTTGATAATAATATCAAAGAAAATTACATCACCCAAGTCATTCTAATGCAATCCGTGAGCACTAGGATGTTACATATGGAACACATTCTCATAAATCCATCACTGGGAGGCCACAACTAATATAGAGAGCCAAAAGATTGAAAGATGTCAAAGAAGAAGGAGCTCAACATGAATCATCTCCCCCAAGTAATGAACATGTTGATTCTCCTATCATCTATTGGATGCATCAGTGTAAAAAATGTTGTTAATGGATAATGACATGGATGATCAACTTTTTTAGGAAGATGAAGATCTCCTAACCAATGAAGAACTACAAAGTTTAGATCTCCAAAATAATGAATATGATGATCACATGGAGGTCAAAATCATTCACATGGTTGACACTCACCTACGAAATAAAGGAGTAGTGTCTGAACAGTAAAGCGAGGAGGATCAACAGGGAAACCCAAATCACCGAGAGCTAAAGGTGAAGCTCAAGTTGAAGTGGAAGTGATTGAAGAACTCACAGATATTGTAGTAAGGCTACAACAACGGATGGGTTCCTAACTCTAAAGGAGTGGCCAAGAAATCAGTCATCTCAACAACTAGCTTAATGAAATGAGCAGGCTAATGTAGGACTTATTTGGTCAACTTAACCTTATAGTAACATCAACATAGTGGATGCCTCCAAAGAATCTACCATAGATAAATAATCTAGCAACAAAGAATGAAGGTGTACAAAATGCTCCATCCAAATAACCAGCAACTATGGTACAAAAGACAAGAAGTTCCAAGGGAAGCCATACCGAACCCTCATCAGGAAGCTGATGTTATCACCAAATCCCAAGTGGAAGACCTCATTAGCCAAAAGGTCAAAGCAGTGATAGCCTCAAAAACTATTGAGAAACTAGTAGGAAAAGGACGACCATATACTGCCATGTATGATCAAGTATAGTATCTTAAGGGACACATAGTACACAAATTCAATACCTTCTTAGGAATAGAAAATTTATGAAAATATTTCACTCAATTTAAAGCATTGTACAAAATATATGGAAACAACACTTCGCTACTATGCTAATTCGTTAGCAGTCTTACCCATATGACCTTCGAATGGTATGTTGAGTTACCAAATGACTCAGTAAAAACATTCACTGAGCTAGAGACACTTTTAGTTAAAATATTTACAGCAACAAAGAAAGTAACAATTATAAATCTCTCCTTGGAAAAAAGGAGAAAGGATGAAAGTGACATTAAATATTGTGGGGAAAATTTGTGACACCACAAAGAAGTTAGGAATTTCTTATTTGGATGATCAAAATGCATCATTAAAGAATAAGCATATTATTTTGAATGATAAACATGTTACCCTATAATGGATTTTATCACTTAATAAAAGACTCCTAAGGCTAATGGGTCATTATGTACTAGAGAGTTTCCCCATAATTACATGAGAAGTTGAATAGGGTTTATTTTAAACTAGGTTCATGGTTTCATATAAGGGCAAGCCCTTATAGTTAATTACATCTTAGGAATGAAGGATCTCTTCCTATGAATACTCTCGATAAAAGAAATAAGCTATTATTTCTATGAATTTCTAAGTTGGTTTTAAAATGAAATAATAACACTACCTTTGTAGATCCCAAGTTTGAATGTGAAAAGTGGAGGGTTGTGTAGGTAATAGCTAGCATAAAACTTCTCAAAATAATCATGACATGAATCCTTTAAAACATTATGTTATTGCTAGTGCATCCCTAGAAGTGACATGTTCCATGGCTTTAATATAGTAAAGGTATGCAAGGGCCGCTGCATCGATGCCCGGGTGTAGTGTTAAATAAGCAAGGGTTCCCGTAATTTAGATGGATACAGGCAAAGAAGTTAGTCTATGAAACTAGAATTAGGTTAGAAACTTGGAATAAGGTACTCTTATAGGTAAATTAATGGAAGTAATAGATATTATGGTTCATAGGAAGATAAATATTTTATGTGTTCAAGAAACTAAATGGGTTAGGGAGAAGGCCAAGGAGATTGATAGTTTAGGTTTTAAACTTTGGTATTCATGTAGAAGTTGAATTAGAAATGGCATATGTGTGATTATAGATAAATGTTTGATGGATAATTTTATAAATATTAATAGATGTGGAGATAGAATTATAGATTTAAAGATTATTGTTGATATTAAGATTATCAATGTCATAAGTGTTTATGCTCCTCAAGTAGGTTTGGATGTAGCTCAAAAGAAAAATTTTGGAATGAATTATAGGGATTAATACAAAAGATACCTCTTGAAGAGAAGGTATTTATTGGAGAAGATTTAAATGGACATGTTGGTAGAGTGGTAGAATAGTTTAAAAGTATTCATAGTGGTTATGGATTTGGAGTGACTAATGAAGAAGATAGAACTATATTAGATTTTGCTTTAACCTATGATTTTGTAGTTGCTAATACTTTATTTAAGAAAAGACATTAACATATTATTACTTATAAAAATGGATCTAGTAAAACACAAATTGATTATTTTCTAATAAGGAAAATAGATCATTTAGATTGTAACGATTGTAAGGTCATTCCAAGTGAAAGTTTAAGTACCCAACATTGATTGTTAGTTTTAGATTTTAAGATGAAAGATTGAAAGATAAAAATTAAACCAAATTATTGTCCTAGGATTAGATGGGGGCACTTAAAGAACACTAATAAAAATATTTTTAAGAGCAAGCTACAAGAGCATAGAATTTGGGATGTTCATAAGGAAACTAATGTTATGTGATAAAAAGTAGTAAGTGAAATTAAGCAAGTTGTAAAAAATGTGCTTGGAGAATCAAAAGGAAAATCTTCTTTTAATAAAAATAGTTGGTGGTGGAATCAAAATGTAATGTCTGAAAAGATAAAAAAAATAAAACGTATAATAAAACTTGGTTTAGGTGCAAAACTTCGAGAGAATTGGAAAAGATATAAATGGCCTATAGAGATTCTAAGAAAGTAATATATGATGCAAAAAAATTTAACTTTTAGTGGTTTATACAATAGATTAGATGCCAAAGAAGGTGAAAGATGTATGTATAAGTTATCCAACCAAAGAGATAGGAGAAGTAAAGATCTAGCTCAAGTGAGGTGTATTAAGGATGAAAATCATAAAGTGCTTTTCTTAGAAAAGGATATTGAATATAGGTGGATGAGGTATTTTGATAAACTTTTCAATAAAGGATCTGAAAATATGATTGATTTTAGCAACCTTAATACCCTAAACAAAAATAGAGATTTTTATTTTTATCATCATATTAGTAAATTTGAAGTTAGAAAATCTTTAAATAAAATGAAATGTGAAAAAATAGTAGGACTTGATGATATTCCAATAGAAGTATGGAAATGTTTAGAAGATCAAGGACTTTTTTGGCTTACAAATTTTTTTAATATTATTTTAAAAACTAAAAAGATGTCATATGAGTGGAGAAAGAGTTTGTTGGTTCCTATATTTAAGAATAAAGGTAATGCACAAGAGTGTCTAGATTATAGGGGAATTAAGTTAATGTGTCATACATTAAAATTATGGGGAGAGTAATTGAGCATAGGTTATGATGTAATACAAAAGTTTCTCACTATCAGTTTGGTTTCATGCCAGGTAGATCTACTATGGATGATATACATTTGTTAAGAGGTTTGATGGAGAAGTATAAAGAAAGTGAGGAGGATCTACATATGATATTTATTGATTTAGAGAAAGCTTATGATAAAGTTTCAAGAGATGTTCTTTGGAGAGTTCTAGAAAAAGAAAGGCATTAATATTAGTTATATTCAAGTCATTAAGGATATGTATACTATAGATGTTACTTGTGTCCAAACACAAGGAGGATTGACAAAATATTTTCCTATTTCAATTGGATTACTTCAAGGATCAACTTTTGTTAATCTTAGCACTAAGATGATGTTTAACTACTTAGTCTAACTGTCAATTTACACAGCTCCACGGCACCATGATCTTAGTGTTGAGGTGTTGCACCAGTCATTGAGAAAAAATAATTATCAACTCACTCCTATAAATAAGAGTGAGAAATTCAATCAAAGGACTTTTTCCCCATTTTAACTCTACCCTTCCTGAATGATGTTCACACTTCACTCTGAGTTTCTCACTTCATGTAAAGAATTTATGTTTTTTCTTAATAGTTTAACAAATCAGGTGTGGAAAACATGGAGAAGACCTTCGTCATTGAATTTTATTTTGGCGAGAGATGGAAACCACCTCCCCTCCACTATTTTTAGATCTAGAATAAGGAGAAGAAGAGTGCTTTACATTATACAATTTTAAAACTTAGCACTGCTAAGATGAAATGCTTCAAATTTTCTAAAAATTTTGGACATTAAATTCAAAATTTGGCCTATAGCACTAAGGTGTTGGATATCTGGTAGCCATATTACGAAAGCGACGCTATCTCACCCAAGAATTAGCATCGTAGCACTCTAACAAAATCCCATGACACCACGGTGCTAGAGCATTAGCGATGTTGTGCCATACGCATGTGTCACTTGAAATATGACTTAGAATATTTGGATCAAAAAATAAGGTAAAACCCACAGCGCCGTGGTGCTAAGGGAACAATGCCACTGCATTGTGTCACCTTGTTTCAAGTTCAAAAGGACTTAGAAAATTTTATTAGGGAGAAAATAATATCCCATAGTGTGGCAGCACCACAAAACAAAGTGGTGGTGCCCGCCCCTCAGTTCCTTTAGTCTATCTACAGTGCCGAGGTGCTAACATACCATCACCGTGGTGCTATACCCTGATTTAATTTTTTTATATGAGTATCGAAATTTTTTTTATTATTTATTTATCATGGATCATCAATAGGAATTATATATATATATATATATATATATATATATATATATATATATATATATATATATATATATATATATATATATATATATATATATATATATATATATATATATATATATATATATATATATATATATATATATATACACAAACATACAACTCAAAGATAATGAAAATAAAAATTTTATTTCTTTAAAAGAAAATTATAAATTACAAATTATAAATAAAAGAAAATAAGAAAAAAAATAATTCAAATGGGGAAAGCTAGTAATCGTACTCATCGCTACTCTCCTCTTCTTCTTCTTCCTCCTCCTCCATGCCTAATACCGGTGGGGTAATAACACAGGGCTGATATTGAGGTGTTGTAGGGAAAGAGAGCAAGATTGATTTGTAAGATTGCAATTCTAAAGCATGTTGACAAGTGTCATGTTGAATTGGGCCATGTAGGAGAATTGCATCTGTTGTTGATCCATATGTTGATCAAATTTATGTTGCGGCATCTCATACCCATGATTACTCTTATCTACCATCTTTTGCAAATCCAAGACATGGTTGATCTCTTGAACTTGCTCAGCCAAGAACTTGGGAGTTCGGGATCTAGATTGGTGAGGATGTGAACTCTTTCTCACTTCAAATCTATTCTTGAACTCCCCAATCACCTTGTTTATTCAAGGAGCCTTGTGATGGAGTACCTTCTCATTAGGCCACTCTACCACACCTATCTACACACAAACTATAAATAAGAGAAAGGTGGTCATACAGTAGTGCTCCTCTTTAGCATATTACAAATTGAATTAAGAATAACCTTCCCAATATCAATCAAGAACCCCTTTTAAATAGCAAAATTCAAAATAGCTCTATCTTTGGTAACCTCATTAATGTTACCATAGCACATAAGCCTAAGAAAAATAAAATAGTGTCAAGCCTTAGAAGCAACTATCATACTTGCAGTAGAAAAGTTGATAATCTTTTCTCTTATCGTTTCCATTGCATGCTTTCATTTTTTCCATAATGAAAAAGAATTTTCTCATTAAAATCAATATGATTAATGTAGTAAGAGAGATATTTATCATACTCAATTTAGAAATATCATAATATCCCTTTATAGCACTACTATCATAACTTGCCAGCTTTCCCCAAGCATATGCCTTATTCCCTAGTTGTCCCATGCATTTGTGAAGAATTTGTGCACCATCGGGATGATGCATGAATTATTGTCATAGGTTAGTTAGGTGACATTCACTACATAATTATCCCCTTCGTACTACCACCAAGATTCTAGAATCTCATCTTTAGAATTAGTGTTTATGGAGGAGAGCATTTTGGTATCGCTCCTCAATGTCGATGCTAACAAAGTGATTGGCATCACTAGATGCCCCCATAACTCTTCTAAGAGGCATGATTGATAGTCAAAATTGAAAAGCATAAACAGCTAGACAGAAAGAAAATTCTTAATGGGAAGGGATCGCTGAATGAAAATTCTTAATAGCTTGAGCCTCTATTTATAAATTAGGACCTAGCACCATGGCGCCCAAACCCGGTGCTGAGGCACCCAAAGTTGGCATCAAGATGCTACCCTCTTGGGTTGTAGAACAAGGCCCCAATGCCATGGAGCCCACATGGTAGTGCAGAGGCATTGGTCAGCTCATTCTATCGATTACTATGCGGTCAAAAACAATAGAATTAATTATAATGAATTTTTTCATAACAAATGCACACAAAAAAAGCACAGCACCGCAGTGCTCTGACCCAGCACCATGGCACCATTAAAATGAGGGTGTCATTTCCCCTTAAAACCCACTACATGTCTATTAGAAATCATGACCACAGCTATAGCACTACAAGCGTCGTAGCACTATTCAAATGGTCAAATGACCAATAATTTCAATGCCAATATGTTGAGGCTCCAGCTCATCTAGCCCATGTCATGCCATATAAACACTGGGCTCCACTATCATAGTACCATGGCATTGGGTCCTAAAATGAGAATTTTATGTATTTTTAAATAAAATTAAAATTTTTATTCATTTGCTACATAAACACCACTATGTCTACCTAATATGTGGATAACCTAATTATGGAATTCTAAAGGGATGTAAGCCTAACTCCCATTCATTTAACATGTGAGCATCTGATCATTCACAATGCACACCACATAATTCATTCACCACGTGAACAAATCCATATTTATTTGCCATATAAACACCCTAATTTTTGGCATTCCAATGGGATGTAAGCCCAACAACTTATTCATTCACCATGTGAACATCTATTTGTTCTCCATGGGAATAAATTCATATCCATCCACCATGTGGACAACCTTAATTTTGGCATTCCAAATATATATAGTCCCAGCCTTATATTCATTCATAATGTAAACATCTGCTCGTTTGCCATATGAACACATTATAATCTGTCCACCAAACTTACACCACTTATGCTAAAATTCTAAGTCTGCTTAAGATACTTGAAATAAGATAACCCATGGCTACTAATCAGATTCTCACATTAAAGCTATATCCATGTTGGTAGACTAGAATAATATATAAATATATATTACACTATTTTCTACAAGATAGTCATATATATATATATATATATATATATATATATATATATATATATATATATATATATATATATATATATATGTTTATTTCTAACTTTAATTGAGAGTGCTCTCTTACTATGATATGAAGGGTAATTATGGAGGCTTGCATCTATAGGAAGTAGAACCTAGATCTAAATAAACCCTAATATAATATTAGAGGAAATCTGGTTGAATATATATCACTCTGCCTCACAAAAAAATATACTCCCAACCCATCCCATGAAGATGGTGGAGTGCATCCTTAATAATGTTTTCTTTGGTGATCATGTTGAAATGCATAGGCTTGAAGACTTACTCCGGTAGGAAGCCTCATAACCTAAGTCTATAAATACTTTTAACACAAGTTAGAAGCTCAACCTAATGTAATATTTGCAAAATCTTTCTCTTATTAGAGGAGAGAAACCTATCCCTGGCTTTTTTGAACTTATAACCCTCAAAGGGTTGCCAACTAACACCACATAAGCAAATTTTAAATCCATCATGTCAAGTCTCATATATGTAAGATGGCTAGACTATTGTATTTTAGAAAAGAATCTAAGAGCCTATACTCACTCCCTAATCCCTAGGATCATATTTGGGTATGATATGCACTTAACTAATGCACATTTTCCAACTTTTATATGTTTTGACTCATGATTCATTCAAGGTCTTAGGGTATGTATTAAGAACAAATGGTAGACTTCCCCAGGAAGGTGGTCATCATCAAAAGTCATATGCCCTTTTTGTACAATGAGTGAAGTGCCCAATGCATGGAGTTAAAATAATATGCTAGCATGGTTTGCAAAAGTAGTTTTCTAATAAATTTTAAGTTGTTCCTAGAGCTTTAATTAGTACTAAAAGAATGTCAAACTATCCAATTTAATAGGCAAACAATCCTAGACATCTAGTCTAAAATAATACACCATAAAATAATAAAAATATCACATCACATCACATAACATCACAGATCAACCTAACTTAAATATAGGTTAGTGACCAAACATTCTAGTGTGTGAAGAAAATGGGTTTGTGTGGTAAGATTGTACATGGTCTTTTTAAGTTCAAGTTTTAATTTAAGTTTTGAGGTTTGTTTATTTTACCTTTGGATGGTTTCAATTTAAATGATTTAATGATTTGTGATTATTGTTTTATTTTTTGTATTTAATTTTTTTAATTAAAATGAATTCTAAGTTTCCAAGATTGAAGAGTAAAATAGATTCCACTTTGGGTGGAACCCATTCTATTCAACATCCTAATTCCTAATAGAATGAACTTCACCCTAAGATGAAGATTCATTTTAAAGATCTAACAAAGATCCTAAGTGTCTTAATTAACCTTCTTTGGATTCATTTAAATGATTTGGTTTGAGTTTAGTTCAATGAATCTTTAATTTCTTTTTTTTAATTCTTCTTTCCATTTATTCCTTTTATTTAATGTTTGATTGATCATATCTTGATTTGGTTTATTTCTTTAAGATATGTTTTTCAATCAAGTTCAATTAAGGTTCATTCATGTTTTTTTATTTTAATTTGAATTATTTTACCTTAAGTTTAATTCATTTGTTATTATAGTTTGAGTTTTATAATTTTATTTTATTCATTCATTTGATTAGATCCATTTCATTTATTTAATTTGCATTATTCATGTAACTTACATTAATTAGGTTTATTTATTACATTATTGTTTATGTTATTGTAATTTACTTTGATTTAATTTCATTTTTATTTGACTTTTTTTATTTGAATTGGTTTAATGTTTATTTTATTAATGTTTATGTTCATTTAATTTATGTTTAGTAAGTTTGTTTGAATTTAATTTAATTCATTTAATTTTGGTATTTTGATTCATTCTTAGTTTAAGTTTTGGAGACTTTGTGTGTTAAGATTTTGTTAATCAATTTGTTTGATTTTGTTAATCAATTCATAACCTAGGAGACTTAAGCTAGTTTAGGCACCTAACTTAGGACATTTTAAGACTTTTAAGTATTTAGGTTTAATTGATTTGGTTAATTACCTTCATTTGCATTTGAAATTATGTTATTCATATCCCAAATAGATTTAAGGAATTTACATACAAATGAATTCCACATTTAGGTATGAATTTCAAAGGTTGATTGTTGATTAATTAATTTGTTGAATTAGTTAAGTTGGTTATTTAAAGTTTGATTAAATTTTATATTCTTAACTATTTCATCAAATCATAAATATATAATTTTTTAAATTCCTTAATCTGTGGGTTAGGAAATTTTCCTAAAGTGCACTGATGTTAATGAAAATATTTTAATTGATTTTATAAAATTTTTATAATTTTGAAATTTTAAATTTATTATATCATTTAAATTGGCCTAGAGACTTGGAAATTCTATAACTTCCAATATAAAGGTCAATTTGAAATGTTTATGGCAAGTGATGTTGTTTACCAATTTATGTTTCCTAAAATTTCATTTTCATATATGTGTAAATTAGGATTAATTAAGGTCTAAAATATTTCATTAAAATTTAAATTAAGCTTAATTTAGAAGAATTTATTTAAGAGTTTTATTGTTCTTAGATTCCTCTCTAAAAGATGCATCCATAGAGTGTTCATTTGGAATTTTTGAAATTTTGGTTAATTTGTTATAATTTTTTGAAGTTCACGTTGATTAATTGGATTAATTAATTTAATTAAATGCAAAATTAAATCATTTTATAATTTATTGAGTTTTATTGAGTTTTAGTGGTGTTTTTAGATTCATTAAAGTTTATTATAATGATTTAAGGAGACTTTATCATTTTCCATGATTTTCTTAATTTATTATTAATTTATTACCATAAAATTAGAGTTTGACATTAGAAATTTAATATCTTTTGATTTACTTTGTAATAATCATGAAAATATTTTTAAGGTGTATTATAACACCTATTTCAGTTCCCCAAAGTTTCATACTGATTGGATTAATGTTTTATGATTAATTTGAGTTTGATTTGTTCATTTAAACCCAAATTAACCATAAATTACCCAAAAATTAATTGGGGATTTTGGGTTTAATGGATTCCTCTCACTAAGATGAATCATAGAGCCCTTCTTTGCATTTTTTGGATTTATATTTTATTTTTATGATATTTTGAAGTTTTTAGCATTTTTGAATATTTTTTAATTCAGAAAAATGGGAAATTCCCATTTTAAATGGTTGGTGATGTGCATATTTCCGTGTTGTAATTGGGATGGATCGGCGTCAAAGTGGGGATTGCGATGATCTATCCGATCAAGATGAGATGGTCTTGATTTTGCCTGCATTTCTAATAGGGGATTAAATCAAATGTCCAGCTAGATCTCAGTTGTCCATTTCTAATTGAAGGAACGAATGATAGAGATTCCATCTCCTTCCCTTCATTGGAGAGCTGAGAGTCATCCTCCATTAAGGAGCAATTTTTGTTGATCTAGACAATAGTTTCCCTTGATTTTGATTTCAATCAGGAAGCAATTTGTAACCCATCTAAATGGCTTACTCTCACTTTAGATCAAGTTCCCTTCACAAAGGATCAAATGGAATTGCTTAAAGGATCAATTTTGGGACATACCTCGTTGGCATGGGGTCTCAGTAGTGGAGATGGTTCATAAGCCTTCATGGGGATATGGCGAGGCTATGGAAGAAGTTTCGTATTTTGCCTCCCCAAAGATTGCCATGGAGACCAATTTAAAGGGAGGAATCATGTTCCTCCATTTAGACCCATAGTTGAGAGCTTGGCCGCCAGCTTTGGCTGATTTCAAGCCTATTAGTGATGAGAGGTCCAAGGAATGCTTTGTTTCTCCTTCTCTTCACCTTATGAATATATTAGAGTGAAAATCTTAAATAAAGGGGCTTCTCTCCCCTCTTTCCAAATAGGCTTAGAACCATGTATTCAAAACTTTAGGTGGCCAAAATCTAGCCACTGATGGCAAGAGGCTCAGCCAAAGGGGTGGTTTGGTCTCTTTTGACCTTGTGAGACACTTGGATGATTATATTGAGGGGAGGAAGTCTCCTCCTCTCTTTTCCCACCTTGGCCATGAGCCATCCTCCATGGAATGCCCCTTCCTTGCTTCCATAGTGATAGCCTCTTTAATTTCCCTTGGAAGTTTTTTTGTAGAGGCAGTCAATTAATTGGAAGAATCTAATTTTTACAAAGGTGAAGAGGTGGATTGATGAGGTATGGAGGAGTGGAAGTAAGATTTGATTTTCTCTCTTAGAATTTTGATTCCTCTTTTCTTCACATGGTTTTCACACCATCTCTAACTCCATGTCCACCTCATTACCTCATAGTTTGCTAGTTGGTTGTTGACCCAAGTCAAACCATTTAATATGGGTTAAGTACATAAGATAATTGAGAAACCAATTAGCTTATGCCACATGAGAGTTTAATTGGATTTTAAGTCAACTTGGCCCATTTAGATTTAAATGGGTTAAGTTGAATATGATTGAGTCAAATGACAAATTTTGATTCAATTAAATTATGTTTGGATTACAATCATATTTAATAACATATGTGAGATGGTTTAAAGTGATTAATTTCATTTAATTTTAAGTTGATTACAATTTAGACCCATTTGACCCAAATTGGGCTTAATGGGCTAAGTTTGGGTTTATTTGGGTCAAATGACCAAATTGTTCAAATTGGACCCAACAATGAATAGAATTATGTTTGATTTCCTTTCTAAGTGATTTTGGGCAATCAAATTGAGTTGGTTTTGGTTTGATTTGAGCTTGAACCCAATAGTGCTCAATTAGGCTCATTAGGTCAAATGATCTATTTAGCCCAATTAAAGTCTAATTGGATTTATAATTTTAAATTAATTTTAATCATGTTTATGCTATATTTAAACCATTTGGAATGATTTTATTTTGTCAAATTTTAATGGGTTGACCTTTGACTTGGTGGGACCCATATAGTCAAACCCATGTCAAAGGGTTGACCTTTTTTTACCTTGATTTAGATTTAACTTTCTTTGATTTGATTGATTTGAATTTGTTTTGGTTTATTTGATTTTTTACTTTATTTGAATTTCTTTTGGATTTAATTAATTTTGAGCATAGATAGGGTAATTAGGTTAATCACCTTAATCACCTTACTTTAATCTCAAATGAATTCAAGTTTCAAGTGAAATGTGTTTGATTTAATTTATGTTTGATATTTGGGTTAAGTCAACTTAAACCCATTAGGTTAGATCAAACTCAAAGAGGGTGCACTTGGTCACTAGGTATAGTGTTATAAGTGCTTTAATTAGGCTTCTAATCAAAGGTTAGGTGTCCTAATTACTAATTTCATAAATGATGTTAACCTCATCCAAAAAAGAGGTTAACAAATATATCACTAGATGGAGGAACCTAAGCATAAGATATGATCAACAGCTCTTAAAAAAGCATGCAGTGGAATTAATACATTCTAAGAATTATTAGATCATGTAGCCAAGTTTGAAAGATTTCTTATACAAAAAGGGCTTAATTTGGACTATAATAATAACTCTGTCGGATGAAGAAAGCAACCCAAACCACAAGAGTCCAAAAAGAATGATGTGAATACAATATTCACATTTATAGTAGACAAAAAGGAAAATAGAGGAGCATCAACTTTGCAACAACTACAAAGCCGATAGAGGAAAAGAAAAGAGTATTGTTGACTTGACTTTTGAAATGAGCTCTCAACTCCTTCATCATAGATCTAGGACTCTTATAGACACTAAGAGTTCCTTAGTCTTAAGACACTTCTAGTGATTAGGTGAACACTTAACCTAACCCTAGAGACTTAGAAAAGTTAACCATATAAATAAGTTATGCCTTAGGGAGACTTGCCTACCCTATATCCCAAACCTAATCCTTGTTTCCTTCTTTCAAACCAAACCCCAAATTCAAATCTAAATTCAAAATCAAATTCAAACTCCAAATGATTGAAACCCATGATTAAATTCAAACTCCAAATCCCATTCTAAGCCCTTTGATTTTATCTCATGGACTTAGCCTTAACCAAATTCAAATCAACCCCAATCCAATTAATTTTCTCAATTATCAAATTCAATTTCAAATCAAATCCAACTTCAAATGATTGAAACCCATGATTAAATTTAAACTCCAAATCCCTTTCTAAGCCCTTTGATTTTATCTCATGGACTTAGCCTTAACCAAATTCAAATCAACCCCAATCCAATTGATTTTCTCAATTATCAAATTCAATTTCAAATCCAAATTCCAAATTCAAATCCAACATCAAATGATTGAAATCCACAATCAAATCCAAATTCCAAATTCCCTTCTTAAGCCATATGAACCACCTTCATTTTCTTAGTCAAAACCTTCAAACCAACTCAAGCCTAGTTGATTTCTTTATAAATCAATCATTCCTTCATTTATATTCACAAATATAAATGAAATCCAAATTCAAACCCTTCAAACCAATTCAAAATCCAAGTTAGCCTTCTTGATCTACATTCCTAATGTGGTCAAAGTTGCTTCCAAATCACTCCAAACTCAAGTGATTTTCTCATAACCCATTTATAAGTATAAATGAAGATAGAAATTCAAATGATCCAAACCAAATCCAAATCAAATCAAATTCCCAATTTTAGCCTTTTTAGCCAAATTCTTGAACTTGGCTAAATGATACCCAAATCAATTTGAAAATCATGTATTTCTTCATGATTCAATCATTCCTTCAATCATTGACCCAAATATAAACATAAATCACCATTATCAAACCAAACCCAAGTCAAGTCCATGATGACCCTTTTGGCTTGAAATTATCATATGAATCAAAACTCATTTGGCTCCAAACCACTTGTAATTGAATTTATATTTCAATCCTAGACTCATGTGTAAGTTCAACTAAACTTGAATCAAGCCATGATCAAGCCAACAAACCCATTTAGGCTCACTTGATCCAAAGTGACCTAAAGGACCCTTTTGAGCCAAGTTCTAATCCAACATAAATTGGATTGAACTAATCCCCTCTAAACCTTCAATCATGATCAACAAGCATCATAGGGTGATCAATTGCATTCAATTAGGTCAAACCAAGTCAAACCTAGCCTTTGACCAAGTCAACATTTAACCCAAATGAAACTCAAACTAGCCAAAATCCACCATATGCTAAATTGATTGAAACCTTTGACTCAAACCCATTCATGATCAATGATTGAACATAACCAAACCCTCAATTGAGCTAAACCAAGTCCAATTAGCCATTTGACCCAAGTTGAACCAAATTGGCCTAAAGAGCCAAAATAGGTCAAACAATAATTCAACCCAAATCGATTGTAACCAATGACCCAAGTTCATTCCAAATCACTTATTGAACTTGACCAAAGCCATAATTGAGCCCAAGTTTACCAATTGGTCAACTTGACCCAACTAGCCCAAATTGACCTAAAGGGTCAAATTAGCCAAAATTCAAATTAAATCCAAATTAAACCAAACCAAAGCCTACAATCATTTTAAATTGACAAATTGAACTTGACTCAACACCTAACCCAACCTAATTTGGTCAAATTGGTCAAATTGGTCAACTTGAGCAATTTGACCCTTTTGAATCCTAATGAGTTAAATCCAAACCTAGACCAAACCAATCCAAATCAATTGAACCAAAACATCACAAATCATTATTTGAGCCTAACCCAAGCCTAAGTTTGACCCAATTTGACCAATTGGTCAACCCAACCCAACCTAGCCAAAATGAACACATTTTGACCACATGAACCCAAATCACCTAAAATCACTTTGGGGAACCTTGGTGGCTAACCTAACCTGACCCAATTGGACCCTAGGTCAGCTCCAAACCAACCCAAGTCCATGTTGGACCCAACCTGAAGGATTAACCAATGGACACCCTCTCATTTGTGTTGGATCCTTTCCTTAAGTGGCAAAGTCCACTTTGTCTCCCCATGGCAGCCATCAAATGGCCAAATGAAGCACTCCTAGGACTTCCTAGCCCAACCTAACCCACCCTAGCATCTGCCATGGACCAAGAGAACAAAGTTAAGCAATTCCCCCTCATGATTGGAATGGAAGAGCGGATCGATCACATAAATCCACCATCTTCCATTATGGATCTAATCATGGTCCCAATCTTATCGACGATCCACAAGAAAGTTCACCGCCAATGTAGACGCAGATGTGATAACTTAAATAGCCAATCATGTCGCACCATGAGGAAAGCGTGCCGCATCAGCGTCACATGGCCCGATGGGATTAATGCTTTAATTAGGCTAATTTAATTAATTTTAAGGCTGAAACTTCATAAATTTATAACTAATTATAGAAAAATCTAAAAAAATGCAAAAATTGGCTCATTTCAAAGGTATTTCTGAGTAGAATATAGAAAAATTATTATTAATTGATTTTGAATAGTGATTTTGGCTTAACTAAGGTTTAATCAGAAGTTTAATTAGCTTAATTATCCCTTAATTAAGCATCCAATTAATCTCAAATTTTGTGGATGTTTAGGGGAATGACCTCTACCTCCCATATTTTTTTTGATATTTTATAGGTTATTTAATTAGGGAAATCAATTGATTTAGCCTTAATCACCCTCTTAATTTAACTACTGATGATTAATGAATGAAAATTTATTTAATTAATTATTTAAGCCTAATTACCTTTGTGGAATAGTAAGGGAACTTAGAGAGTGTAATTAGGATATTTTTCTAATTCATTTCCTAGATTTTCTTCTTTTTTGGAATTAACTTAATTGATGATTAATGAGGTAATTAATTGCATAATTAATTAATTTCCAAAAAAATTATAGCCTAAGTGAGTGTCTGAAATGACTTAGGGATTAAGGATTGAGGCCTTGTCCTTGATCCCTCTCCCTAAATTAATTTCATCACTTTAATCAAAACGTAATCTAAGAATCCAATCAACTAATTAATAAACTTGATTTAACTCAATCTAAAATTCACCTCACACTTAAGCAGCCTTTAATTGATCTTGGGTAGCTCCTTGGGTATTAAATAACTCCAGGAGAGAGATAATAAAATTATGCTTATCTCACATGTATGAGAAAACCATAAAAGTAGTTAAGTGAGATCCCTTAAGCCTAATTAACTATTAATCATGATCCAATTTCACTAAACCCCTTTCATTTCTTAGGAGCATTACAAATTTACTTTCCATGTGGATGCATATAATATTGGCTTATCATTAATTAGTTAATTAACTTAAGGTGACATAGGTAAGGGTTAATTAATTCACTTAATTCATACCCTAACCTAATTAAAACATAAAATAAATCTAAATATTCTTCATTAAACTAAATTAATTCACACATGGGGAATTGGGTTGGGTTTAGCAAACCTCTTTCATATTTCTTAAATCAAATCAAACTCAAAATTAAAAGTGTCTTTAAAGAACTTTGGTTTATTTTAAATTGCCTTATTGAATATGATTATCCTTAGGAATTAATTAGGATGAATGAGAGCATGTGTTATATTCTTTTATTTCTTTCCAATCATGTTAAATATTGTTTGCCATGTGAAATCATGAATTCATTTCTTTCAAAATCAAATGAAAATGATTTTTTTATGTCAAATTGTATGTGTTGGCTTAAATTAAAATAGGTGTGGCTATTATCACTATTAAATCAAATATTATTTTCAAAAGCCTATAAATCAATTATTATAAATGAAATGATGTTAATTACAAATATCTACGAGTTTGCATGTGATGATAATATAAGATAAGAAATATGAAGTTCTCTTTCCTTTTCTTACATGGATTCACTTAGGATTTACAAATGTATAGTTCATTTGAAAAGAACACAACATTTGTCTAAATCTATTCTATGCCTCTCCATGTTAAGACTTAGGAAGAATTTCATATCACATATGTAAACCATACAATCAAATTAAACATGACTTCTTGCATGACTTCTTATTCTTATGGTTCTTTTTGTACATTCATATGCATCTAAAAAAAGTGGTATATTAGTCTAGACACTCCGGGGCTGTGAGGCTTTAAGTAGCCCTAAGTAGGTCTTGTACCTTATGCTGGTGCAAAAAACAATGGTGTCGCACTCACTTAAAACTCTTATATATATGTATGTATAATGTGGCCAATGAATAAGAATCATAAATCAAATAAATTAAGCACAACTCTTGCATGGGTTTTCTTATCCTTATAATTGCTTATACATCTACATATATCTAAGAAAAGTGGCATATTAGTCTAGACACCCTGGTCATGAGGCTTTAAGTAAGTAGGTCTTGCACCTACTCAGTGTAGAAAATAATGGCGATGTACTGACTTAAAACTTTTATACATGTGAATGTGTATCTAACTAATGGGTGAAAAATTGCTCCTTTTCTATTAGAAAGACATGCATTCATAATTCAATCAAGTGAAATAATTGAATTCCAAATATACTTCTTTGCATTTATCATTTAAGTTTGCTAAAACATACACTATATGTATAGCTATGCTTAGGGTTTGATCATATGCATAATGTACATGATGGAAAGAAATAAATGAATATGTGTTATGTGATAGTAATTCATTCTAATTAATCCTACGATGCCTTTCTTATTGAATAAGGTCATTTAGAGTGAACCTAAACTTAGGATTGATCAAAATATGTAATAAGCCATTCACTAAATAGAATTGACCAACTTGCTTTAGAAATTACTTAAGGTAGGAATGAAATAGAAGTCCCCTCTCTTTCTTCTCTTTATAACACTTAGTTATTCCATGCAAGCCAAATGAAACAAAAGAAAACATCAATTAAAACTTGTAAATCAATTAAATCACTTAAAGAAATCAACCCTTTATAAATTAAAATCTTTCACACTTAGCAAAATTACAACCCTAAAGCCTAGTTAGAACATACCACACAAGCCTTGATGCACACACTTAGATTAAGTCACCACTTCTAGCTTTATGTTAAGGCGATGTATGATTTGATGTATGCCTATTTTGTGATGTATTATTTTAGACTGGATGTCAGGGTGTATGTGCGTAGTCTGGATGTTTGGCCCCCATTAGCCTAATCATGGGCTTTAAGGGGTCACAATAAAAAAATATAAATGCTTTTACTGTGTAGGTTGCTTATGCCCCTAAGCATAGCCCAAGTTAGGACATGTGGGCTTAGTTACCCTTGTGTGCGGTGCTAAGTCCAAATTATCTATATAACTGCTTGGGTTGCATGGTGTGTTTAGCTAACATTTATTTTGTAGGTGTAGCTAGATTTACTTTCCTTTTTTTAATGTAATTTTGCATTAGGATTAGGACAAGTGTTATGGGGATTAGGATGAGCATTGGTTATAAGACCAAGTCTTATGTACCATGTGATGCCTTTGGAGAAAGCACATCCAAATCAAAATAGAAGTAAGAAAGAAATTAAGCAAATCAAATGAAGAAATGAAGGAAGATGCAAAGAAGAAAGAATGAAGAATGAAGAACCCCCATAACATTCATCATTTGTAATTGTAATTATTCTTTGTAAAATGAAATGTATAAGGGTAGAGCTCAACTACCCACATTTTTTTTTGGGTTGTATGGTGGTACTCGGCTGCCCTAGCATTTATTCTTTATGATAGCTTTATAAAATTATTTGATATTTTGTTTAGCTTGTGCATTAGAAAAAGTATGTCTTTTCATAGTTTCTTTATAAACTTATGATTGTTGTGTGGCCTGGATGCGATTAGGCTCTTAGGATAAAAATAAATTTTCTACCCATTAACAACTCATAACTAAATTTTTTAAAACAACTCATAACCTCACATAAAAAAAGCCTAGGCATTAAATCAAGATAATAAAATATTTTAGCAACCCATTAGCTGGATGATTGTATGTGTAACATCATGCATAACCATCTTATTTCACTCTTGTTAAGAGAGGGCTTCCATCTTTTCCAGATAAAAATGGGTTAATCTTTTAAAGCCTATGATGGAAGAACACCTCTTTCCCTTTTGATTTGGCCCATAATCAACTTCTCATGCATTTAGGCATACAAAATCATCTAGCCTGTGTCAAAATAAAGAGTCCAAAATTAAATAAAATTTGATAAAAATTTGTATTAGATTTAAGTCATTATTCATACCCTTCATACTCTAGTCTTTAGGGAGTGGTTTTAAGGACATAATCTCTTTCCTAAATAAATAATAGCCTAACTATCTTGCAAAGCATATGACTTGCCTACATGGTTTTAAAATGTAGGAGGAGTTAGTTGGCTGCCACTCTAGCTATAATAAGTCCTACAATTTGGCGGTTTACTCTCTCATATGGAGGTAAACCATATACCCACTTTCACCTTAGATTTAGGTCATGCATTGGCCCTCGCTAAAGCTCCCAAAATTTAGGATCTGAGGTCAATGTTTCCCTTTGCGGGCTACAAGCACAAATCCTCACCTCTTAGGCATCCTAACAATCTTGTGTTGTTAGAGTATAAGTCCTAGCTCTCTAATAAAATTTCAACTCAAATAAATAAATCTCCTCAATTTCAAATATGTATAAAGCACAACCATAGGACAGATTGGAGTTCTCACTAGGTTTCCTAGTATCATGAGCACTCCCTACTTATCTCTTTGGCTTTGATAATAACTCTCCCCTTTTTGATCTATCCCATTTGATCTTCTAAAATGCAACCAATTTATTGATAGTCCTATCTTTGAATTCTTTGGAGACAACAATCACCTACTTTAATTGAGAGTATTCTTAAGAAATTTCCTTTTATTAGAATGTAATTAACTATGGAGGCTTGCCTCCATAGGGTACTTAACTAACTTGGTTTAAATAAACCCTAAATGACTTCTATCTCTCAGGATAGTATATTATTCAAGTCATACCCAATCATCTCAAGTACATCCACATATCAACGTAGTGTCCCTCCTCCTATACCCCCCCCCCCCCCCCTCACATATACACACACAAATGTAAACCAAAAAAATAAACACCACATATTTTTCTGGAAACTCTGCTAGGGATGGTTCTCTCTCCATCTCCAGTAGATGATTATTGTCTCCAAGCATCGAGAGTGGATTTGCATTTTTGTGTGAGTCCTGGACTATCTTTCTTTCTATTGGCACTTAGCTTATTTCATTCTTAATCAAAGTTAGTTGACATCCTTTAGGTTTTAGGATCTCACTGTAGGTCTTGAAACCCTATTGTTCCCAATAGGTGAGAACAAAATTTATCAATGAAGGGACAAATAATATAAAAATTTAGAACCTCCTCACCATTAGCTTGGTGCGGCAAGGTTCATCATAAAATTTAAGAAAATAATTTCTTTTACAAAATGACTTTTCTCAAAAGCACTTCTCTTTGAAAATAGCCATCTTCATTCTACATACTCAAATTTGTTGAATGAAAAATCTATTTTCAAATCATAACATGAGATTAAAGCTCCACTCAACATATTTCACATATGCTAGAGTTGAGTTTCTTTCTTTTCAAAATCAAGAAATCACATGGTATCAAAGATATTATTGAAATCTATTTAACATACTTAAGATTTGTTAAATAAATTTCCCCTCTATTTTAGAATCTTATTTGACATGCCATGTTTGCCAAAAGAAAGAGGGCACATCAAATACATTTGGTTCCCACTTAACATGTCAAAGTTGTTAAGTGAGGATCACAACATCAAATACATTTGGTTCCCACTTAACATGTCAAAGTTGTTAAGTGAGAATCACATCATCAAATACATTTGATTCCCACTTTACATGTCAAAGTTGTTAAGTGAGAATCACATTTTCATGTACATTGGATTCCCACTTAACATTATCAAAGTGGTTAAGTGAGAATCTCATTTTCATGTACATTTGATTCCCACTTAACATGTCAAAGTTGTTAAGTGAGAATCACATTTTCAAATGCATTTGATTCCCACTTAACATATCAAAGTTGTTAAGTGAGAATCACATTTTCTTGTACATTGGATTCCCACTTAACATTATCAAAGTGGTTAAGTGAGAATCTCATTTTCATGTACATTTGACTCCCACTTAACATATCAAGGTTGTTAAGTGAGGATCTCATTATCATGTGCATTTGATTCCATTTAACACATCAAAATTGTTAAATGAGAATCTTATTTTCATGTCACATTTGATTTCATTTCACATATCAAAGTTGTTAAATGAGGATCTTATTTTCATGATATATTTGGCTCCCCACTTAACACACCAAATATGTTAAGTGAGGGCCTCATTTTCATATCACATTTGGGCTTTCATTTAACACACTAAATTTGTTAAGTGGGAGTCCCATTTTCAAAACATATATCAATCACATTTGACTTTCACTTAACATACCAAATTTGTTAAGTGAGAGTCTCACTTTCAATACACATTTGATTCCTACTTAACATACCAAATTTGTTAAGTAAGAATCTCCTTTTCCAAATCACATCACATTTGGGCTATCACTTGACATACCAAATTTGTTAAGTGAGAGTCCCCTTTTCAAAGAAAATAGCAAAACATATATCAATCACATTTGATTTTCATTTAACATACCAAATTTAATAGATGAAAGTCTCATTTTCAAACATAAATCAAACACATGTGGCTTTTACTTAACATAATCAAATTTGCTAAGTAAGAAGCCCCCATTTTTAAATCAACACTTCACTCATCTCAAGCAAAAGGTATTTCACAAAAAAATTCTCAAACACACAATCACATCTTCTTCTTAGCATACTCAAATTTGCTAAGTAAAGGTTCTTTCAAATCATTAATATTTTCAAACAATATACACAAAACACAAATATCTCCAAGAAAAAAATCTCTCCTCAAATTTTTGAACCCCACCCAACTTACCTAAATTGGTTGAGTATGGGTTCTAAAATCAAAAGAATCAAATGGCATAAGACTCTCCTCCAAACATCAAAATCTCTCCACTGAACCCCACTTAATATATTTGGATTGTTGAAGTGTGGGTTTAGGACTCCAAATCTAAATAACTCTTCTAGGATGAATACTAAAGCAGAAATTTGATGCAGATTGCACTTCAAAACATGCAGAGATATAGTGCAGCCGGTCAGTAAAGCCAGTTTTTGCAGTCATCACACATGGCTTCACAGAATTTCATTTTCACTTTCCCCTTCAGGATGGGCTTGGCCTTCGATCGGGCTAGCCTCCCCGAGATTGACTCCACACATTTGGTGTTCTTCAATTGAGATTTTGAGGGAGCACGTGTTACTTGTGAGGGGGCAACCCTCACTACTGTCAGTCAAGATGAGGTGGTTGGGCAGAAGCTAGTCATCCATATTGACATGCCCTCTGATTCTAAGTATACTTCATTGAAGAGGAAGGCTACAATGGTTCCCCATGCCCATTATGTGATTGTTCCAACACCTACCCATCTAGCTATTCCTACCATTACTCCAGTGATAGCTACTACCTACTCGTCGGTCACCCCGAAGGGGAAGGCTATCTTAGCTTCTGAGATAGCCTCCTCCTCCACTTTGAGGTAGGTCCCTCCGCCTTGTTCACTCATACTCAACACCCACAATAAAAAATTATAAGATTAAGCAGAGCACAAGAGCCGTGAGAGGGCATCTCATGTAGCAGAGGGTTCTCCCAGAGGTCTCTCCACTTGACCAACAACAAGTTCCACCCCTCTCCTCGATGGAGAGGAAGATTATCAAGGATTGCTACTTCTCCCACCACAAGCATACTATGAGACACCGAGGAGCATGGAGGCCCTATGTGACTTAGGACTATCTACGCTAGTTGGCAGAGCAGACACTGTTTTATTTTATTTGACGATCATTGATCCATAGGAGTGTTAATGGTAAGATCCATAGAGAGATGGTCGTGGAGGCCCAAGAATCTACTCTGGCAAGTGGGAGAGAATAGAGGAGGTATGCCAGTCAACTGCCTCCACTTTGATGGATTTTCCCAATCGACCCCCCATTAGGGCTGATCATTCGGATGGGATTATTCTTACTGGTGCTACCCGCTGCAGGTAGAGATCTCCTATTGAGGAGCAATTGGTGTTATCTTCACCTCGCCGTCCACCATCACCTGTATAGATCCCAACATCCACCACTCCCATCAAGATCCTGAAGCCCCCATCCGGGGAAAGACCAGCCCCTTTGGTGATCCAGCTATGGCAAGGATCCCACTCCATCTACTCCATCGACTATGGTGAGGATGACTCAACCTCCTACTTCAATCTTGGTGAAGGAGTGGCGACCCAGATCATGGTCACACCACCACCACTACGAGCCGGACAAGGTATAGAGGGTGAAGGCGACAATCTTATAGTTCTCATGGTAGTGGATCTCTCCAAGGACACCACTCCACCATTAAGTAGTCATGAGCATATCTCTTCCAGTGAGCATGACCCTCTAGCACTCCGTGTGAAGTGTTAGATGTATTTCACCATATCCTCCATCGAGTGTTGTGTTGGCATGATAAAATCATTCCTTGGATGAGATCATAGCATATTATTTTACTGAAAGAGGGAACTCTTAGGTAGTGGTCGCACAGACTCAGATGATGGGAGGGTAGCATTTGATCCTGATGAGGATGACCTTCTTGAGGATTCGCCCAAAGTCCACATGGTCGATACTAAGAGCTCCCTCCATAAGGATCAGCAGAGCCAGGAAGGTATTGTAGTTGAAGAAGATGCATCATCCATTCAACTCAACACCTCCTCCACCAACTTAGGCTGAAGGATGATCATATCAATAAAATGGGGAAGAAGATTGAAGAATTGATGGCAGTAGTGTCAGCATTATAGAATTCAACCCTGGTGTCACAGCCTACTCCCATATCAGCCAATAGAGTAAAGTTGGCACACTTTAGATCATCCTAGATGCATTCCTAACAAGGAAGATAGTGGTAGCTTGCATAGGAAGGTGGTGGATAGCACCTCCATGCATGAAAAAGACATTAAACATATGGTGGAGCAGCAGGTGAGGGATGCATTGGCCCAAGCCAGGTGGCTCATCTGTTCAAAGGTTAGACTCTACCTAAAAAAATTTGATGGTGTCTAATATCCTAAATGTTTTGTGCCTCCATCCTTCAAAATTTTTATGGCAATGGGAACCCTACAAAGATAGCACCTTTAAAATGGATGTTGCAGGTGGAGCGAAGCACTCTTATTCTGCTCTTCATCAGCTTGATGTTGCATTTGATTGGTATGTTGAACTACCCAATGGTTCAGTGAAGATATTTGCTAACTTAAAGCATCACTTCATTAAGAGATTTGTTGGAGCTCAGCAAAGGGTAATTGTGGGAGATCTCATTGTAGCTCAACAACACCCCGGTGAGTCCCTTATTGATTATATTCTTAGATGGCACAATTTAAGTATGAAATATGAACCATAGTTATCTGAACAGCATGCCATTGAAATTCTACTCAAGAATATCCATGGCCTAGTCTCCTTCACGCTTAAATGGTTTACCATTAAGACATTTGAGAAATTAATCAACAAGGAGGCCAGTCTGTAAGAAGAGGTCAAACAGTTATCTTACCAAGATCAGTAAGCCAAGCCCAATGAAGGCATTTGAGAAAAAGTTAGGGAAGGATAAGGGTAAATAGCTGGGTCCGAAGATAGGCCTGAAGCTCGCCTCTACCACCTCACCACCTCACCATCATACATCCACCTTAGTTGCCAACCACCACCGCCACCTCATCAATATCAAAGATCATATTCTTATCCACCACCAGGTTACTCTTGTTGATAAATTGAATAAACCCAATTCATTCAAGATGGAGGTAGTCAGGAAGATCATTAAGAACCTCTTAAAGAAGCCTGATTTCTAATTACTAGAGCCTAGAAGGTCAGAGGATGTGGGCAAGAGTCATGATCCAAACTATTGCCCCTACCATCACATATTAGGTCATGTCTTGGAATATTGCTTTACCTTTAAGGCTGGCTTGAGCATAGCTACAAGTCAGATGCCATTATCATCACTAAAGAATACCTACTAGAACAACCATCTAGCTTTATTAGGATAATCCTTGGGGATACATAATATCTTCTAAGATAGTGGAAGGTTGGGATATCTCCCTATCCCGAACCTCAAAGAAAATCATCTCTAAGATTAGAAAGTTACGTAGTGCAAGGCTCAAACCTCAACTCTAAGGAAAGTTTGCAAGTTGCTAAGGATAACTTGAGGGAGGTAGAAGGCCAGAAAAACCTCCACTTGCGGGATAGCAAAGAGCAAACCACCGATCGAACACTCGTTCCATAATTACAATTCCTTCAGCCAGCTCTTCTTCTAGTAGTCGTATTGTATCAATGGAGAGGGCCATCAAATCCCTCACTCCACTTACTTAACTTGATTTCTTCTTTGTACCTCCATCCAAATATAAGAAATCAATGTAGAAGAAGACTGATTCTACTTACATCCTCTCTACTTTTGATGATCTTGATGATTTTATTCCTATTGAAAGCTCTCCAAGTTCTAATAATTATAATAATTCTGATCCACTCCTTTCTAATTTTGAAATGGATTACCAATTCCTAAATCACTCGGGTTCACCCATTGACATTGATTTGGAGTCATCCAACGACATGATCCTATAAAGGCATAGGTGAACATGAGCGTAGAACTTTTCACTAAACCATCTCATGAAGTCACTGAATTCAACCTCCGTAATGGCAAAGTTCTATCTCCTAGGGTAGCACCTCAGGATAAGGGTAAGCAAGTCATTGGTTTAAGTGATCAAGAAGCCCCTCCACAGGATGCTCCACCTATGGATATGCTTGTGGAGGGCTAGCCCAGAGTTGACTACAATATCCTCACTCACTAAGAAAGCTAAACTAAGCATATATGATGCCCTTATCTTATCCAAAGAGATGAGGAGTCATTGATCAAAGCTCTTGATCCAAAATATGCTTAGCTCAGACGCTATTAGAGAGGAGGCATGATATTCAGGAGAAGTCAGAGTTACATTCATTAATGAAGACCTTCTTTGGGGATAACAGACACCCGTCCTCTACATCACAATGGACATGGGCTGACTCTCAGGTGTTAGTTGATCCAGGTGCATTAGTGAACATTATGAGTCTAAAGACCCTTGCCTATTTAAAGATTGACATCTCTGAACACTAAGGAGATTGGATGATGTTGAGAGGATTCAACAAATAAGGCAAGAGGGCTTTAGGCTCCATAGTGTTACAACTAGAGATAGATGACAGGAAGATAGAAGCCAAGTTCTACATAATTGATTCAGATACATCTTTTACCACTTTGCTTGGTAAGCCCTAGATACATGGAAACAACATAATTCCACCCTCTCTGCATCTGTGCATCAAATTTCAAGGAGGTGGAATCGAGTATTATATCAAAGGAGACTTGAAGCCATTTTCAATTAGGGAGGTTGAGATATATGAAGATGCAACCTACTATCTTCCTCCAAATCAAAAATTCTATTCTCATGAACTTGTTGAGAGCTTAAAAAAAAAAAAAGAAATAAAAGAAAAAGAAAAAGAAAAGGAAAAAGAAAATAAAAGTACAAGTGAGCGAGAATCAAACATTGAGGAAGAAGTAGAGCTAGATATTAGATTCCACTCACAGTTCATTCCTCCATATGAACACATGGGTAGGATGACTCGACCCCCACCAAGTAGAGGAAGAGGAAAATTGTGAGGCTTAGAGGTGGAAGACCTCCTTGGTGGCTAGAGAGCTATGTTCCATAGGAGTACCCCTGCTATCCACATAGACTTAGAGTCTAGTTCAAAGGATGAGTCTCATGTGGTTAGCACACCGACCAACCCCTCTCAATGGCTTTGGAGGTGACGTTCGAGCTAGATAGTGGTGAAGACCAGACCTCCAAGCAAAGCATGAATGAATCCAAATCATCATTATGTAGAATAGTCAGGTAGTAGTTGAGAACTTTAGCTTTAACCTCACTTTCTTCCTAGAAAGTTAAGGTTTAGTAGTTAAGGAGGCCCCTCAGTCATCCACAGATGTCAAGCCAAAGAGATTTTTTGTTGGGAGCATCGTCCTCAAGTCAGGAAGTCGATGTAAAACTTAAGGATGATTCATATAAGATTTAATACAACTACCTTTTAATTGGTATTCGCCTTGTGTTATTAACTTTGCAAAGAAGGGATTAATCCCACATACTTAGTCTAAACACAGGTCAGATTACTTTAAAAACTATGGGACAATCAAAGAAGACATTCTCAATCAAGACCAAGATTAGGATTCGGCACAGTGGGTCCAATCGATGATGACAACCATTGCCTAGTCATCACCACTCATCTGGGATCTGAAAGGTTCTTCTAAAATCATACTAACTCTTATGAGGAGGTATGTTTAGAAACTTCAGATGATCCAAATGAGCCTGAAGTCAAAGATGCACCACTAGAGTTTGAAGAAGAAATTAGATCAATCATTGACGAACTCAAAGAAATCAACTTAGGAACAAAAGAAGATCCACGCCCAACATACATCAGTTCCTTGTTAAATAAAGAAGAAAATAATGACCTAGTTAGGCTATTAGCTAAGTTTAAGGACTGCTTTGCATGGAGTTATGAAGAAATGCCCAGTTTATCTTCTGATGTAGTAGTCCATAAACTAGCAAAGATCCTAACGCTAGCCCTATCAAGCAAGCTCCTAGATTCATGCGATTAGATATTGAACAGCAAGTCACTTCTAAAATCAAGAAATTAATCGATGCTGGCTTTATCAGGGAAGAAAAATATCCTACCTCGTTGGCCAATGTCACCCTAATTAAGAAAAAAAATGGCCAAATTCGCATATGCGTCGATTCTAGGGATCTAAATCAGGCATGTCCTAAGGATGAATTTTCACTTCTATACCGAATTAATGGTGGACATCGCCTCATCTCATGCATTATTCTCCTTCATGGATGGTCATCAGCTACAACCAAATCAAGATGGCCCCCGAGGATGAAAGAAATACTACTTTTTGAACCCTGAATGGAATCTATTGTTATAAGATCATGCCTTTCAACCTTGAAAATGTCGGTGCTACATACTAATGGGCCATGACTCGGATCTTCAATGAACTCATTCATCATCAAGTTGAATGCTATGTTGATGATCTAGTAGTTAAAAATAAAGAAAAGGAAGACCATCTCTTTGACTTAAGAGTAGTTTTCGAACGGTTAAAATAATTTAACCTCAAAATGAATCCTCTGAAGTGTGCATTTGGAGTAGCTTCAGGAAAATTCCTTGGGTTTGTTATTCGACACTAAGGAATAGAGATCGACCTGGAGAAGATCAAGGCTATCTTAGAAATGCCACCCCCTAAAAGTCTAATATCTCAGATCATTTCAAGGGAGGTTGGCATATCTAAGATGCTTCATATCTAACCTATCAGAAAGATGCCAGCCATTCTCAGCACTTGTCAAAAAGGATGCCAAGTTCAAGTGGGATGATAAGTGCTAGCATAATTTTAAAGACATCAAGCACTACTTGATGACTCTGTCGGTTCTAGCAACCCCTATCCTAGGCAAACCATTGATCCTCTACACTATTGTATTATAAAACTCCCTTGGCACTTTGTTGGCTCAAATTAATGATGAAGGGAAAGAAAATGCTCTTTACTATCTCAGTCATCTTTTAATACCTATTGAAGCAAACTACCCACCTATTGAAAAGCATTGCCTAGCTTTAATCTTTGCATCCCAATAGCTACGGCATTATATGCTTTCTCATAAGGTGAATCTAATCTCTAGAATTAATCCATTATATCTCATGACACCAACATTATTATTGGTGTAATGGTCCATGATTATATCATAGTTTGACATCACATTGTACTCTGGGTGAAATGAGCATTAATCTTAGAAGCATACCCACTTCTTATTGATTCTTCACTTAGTGATGACCTCCCGAATATCATGAACTTAGAGACACTAGCATTCATCATTGGGAGATATTTTGATGGTGCGGTTTCCTCTCAAAGAGGAGAAGAACCACGATCTACTCTTCCAAGAAAGGTAGGGGTAGGAATAGTTCTCCTAACTCTGGACCGTAATTTGATGAGATTCTCATATCATCTGTCCAATCCATGCACCAACAACGAAGCTAAATATGAGGCTCTGATTTCCATTCTGGAGCTAGTCATTACATTATGCATCCAGAGCATCAACATTTTTGAGGATTCTTAGCTCATCATCAACCAAATCGCTGGGTTCTACAAAGTTCTAAAGCCTAAGCTCCATCATTACCATATGTATACCATGTTGGCTCAAATCTGAGAGGTCACTATCTATAAGATTTCTCAAGGAGATAATATTGTAGCATATGCATTGGCCAAGCTCGCCAAGGAGTTGGCATGCCCAGAAGATGAGTCCATTCTAGTAAGGGTCCAAAATAGACAAGTCTTATCCCTTGTTGATGTTGAACTCATCAAGAGACTCTCTCTTAAAGGGGGGTTATCATTGTCAAAAAGAATGACGAGTCATATTGGAGGCAACCATTCATGGATTACCTAAACACAAGAAAACTACCTCAAGAGAAGATTAGCCAATCATATGAAATAGGGAGCTCTATCTTATGCTCTCATGGATGGCACCCTATATGGTGGTCTTTCGATCATATGTGGTTAATTATTTAGCCAAACATGAAGCCTATAAGATCATGACTGAGGTACATTCAGGATTATGTGGAGCTCACTAATTCAGTCCAAAGATGAAAGCCAAGATCAAAAGACTAGGATACTACTGGCCTTCGATGATTATAACTGCATGGATGTAGCTAGGAGGTGCCACCAATGTCAGGTGCACGGTGTGGTCTTACATCAACCACCCAATATTCTACATCCTACATTGGCCTCATGGCCATTTGAGTGTTGGGGCACTAACATAGTGGGTCTGATCGATCCTTCTTCTTCCAAGGGTCACCGATTCATTCTAGTTGCCACCGACTACTTTTCCAAGTAGGCAGAAGCAATCCCACTTAGAGAGGTCACAACACAGGATGTGCTCCAATTTTTTAGAACCATATATATATAGGTTTGGGGTTCCTCAATGAATTATATCGATAATGGTGTGCATTCAAGATCACCAAAATCAATAGCTTTGCCGAGACATAGATTGGATATTATACCATCTACTATCTAAGAGAAAATGGTCTAGTAGTAAGCATTCGATAAGACTCTCATCCAAATATTGAAGAAGACACTTGATGATTAACAAGTGACAGTGGTATGAGTAGTTAGTTGAAGCCTTGTGAGCCTATCGCACTACATACAGAACTTCAACTCGATCTACCCCATTCTCCATAGTGTATGGGTCCAAGGTTCTACCAGAAGTCCAACTCCCATCACTAAAGATAATGGGTACCAAGATTACTACAGTAGAATGCCAAGTTGGAAGAGCTAAGGTTTGAGGAGAGACGCATGCCGTAACTTTGAGTTGTACAAAGCCAAAATGATTCAAGCTCAAAACAAGTTGGTCCATCCTAGAGCTTTTAAAGTATGAGAGCTTGTTTTATTTCTAAGGAGACTAATTGTTGCCCGTCAAAAGTTGGGAGTCAAGTTTGAACCCACTTGGGAAGGCCCTTTTGCCACAGAGAAGGCCTACCAAGGAGGATCTTTTCAGCTTATAAACTATAAGGGAGAGTGCCCATTGCTTCCAATCAATGGGCTCTACCTAAACAAATACTATTCATAAATTTTGTTTGAAATTAATCATCAATAAAACTTATTTTCATATCAAATTCCATCGCCTATGTGTTAGAAATATCTTTCTCTTATGAATCTATCATGACGTATTTAGGATAGGTGTAAGAGAACCTAAGCAACATCCTATCCCTCTACAACACAAACACAAGCCACAAATGATCCTCCAGTGCTACTAGGTTAGGTGTGAGAGAACCCAAGAGAAATCTTATCTCGACTAGTACAACTAGTTAGGTGTAAGAGAACCCAAGCGACATTCTTTCTTGGTGGAGTCATGTTCCTGCATGTTTAGGGTAGGTGTAAGAGAACCTAAGCGGCATCCTATTCCTTCTTTCAAAACATAAATAAACACATATCTTTTGTCTCAGGCTATTCTGATGTGGGACCAAGCCCTTGTGACACTCACTCATTAGCTCTAGGTTAGGCTGATATGCTACCTTATTAGTATGTCACCCCAGTAGTCACTTGTCTGGTGGATGTGAGTCCCCGTGCTTTCTTCTTGACTTTACAATTATAAATCGATGAGCATCTTATTAGTTTGGTAAGCCTTACACATCCGAAGCAACCATGTTAACTTGAAGCTACACACTTTCTTCTTAAACTAGCCATCATGCATTGACTAGGTTGAATATATTTTAGGTTTAGGGTAAGTCCCCCATTGGCTCCTTTCCTTTTGATTACTTCAAGCTTGGGTTCAGTTCTTCCACATGACTCCTCGCTTAGTAGTCGCCCTAGGTTGGGTAGCCCCTGTCAAGCAAAAGATAGACTATCCCAGCGATTAGTGCTACTTTAGAGAGATGTAAGCCTATACGCCTTCTTTCTAGACTGATTATCACAAATTGACGGGCACCTTAGGTTGGTTGGTTATCGCCATGTTGAAGGTGACCCACCTGGTGGATTCACCACTCTTAGCAGATGTGAGTCCCCGTGCTTTCTCTTTGAGTTGGCCACCAAAGTTTCTTTTATAAGGTTTTGGATAATGCCCCCAAGTGACACCTCTGTGGGAACTCTATTTGGATCACGTCCTTAGTAACCCCATTTAGACACTACCCGGGTTAATTTTGGATTGGACAGTCCCCCTTTCCTAGTAGCCAACCCTGTGGATGGAGAATTTGTTCAGCAGATGCATAGATTCTCCCTTGGTCCAGTAAGTCTAAGATAGGACTAAGCTGATATGAGCTCCTTCTCAGTGTGGTTCCTGGAAAACCAATAGAGTCCATGCAAACATAAAATAAAACATATATATATATATATATATATATATATATATATATATATATATATATATATATATATATCTTCACTTGGATTTGGGATTCAAGCCCTAGACCCCTTTCCCAAGCAAGCATCCTATCTTTAGGCGTGTCAAAGAAAATCCCTATAGAATTACTACATTAAGTTGAGATAAGTCCTCGTCACTCTCGAATACCCCAGTCGTTCAACTTGTTGTGCCACCAATGAGTTACCCTGACAGTCATCTTTGCTTTGAAAGATATAAGTCTATTATGCATTCTTTCTAGCACAATCATCACAAACTGACGGGCAGCCTTAATTTTGGTTCAATTTTTTGCACAAGCAACCAATCACTCCAGTGGTTCCTTGTGTAGGAGGATGTGAGTCCCCGTGCTTTCTTCTTGGCTTGGCTATTGCACACCAAAAGGAACCCCCTAGGTTGGTTAGTTCTATCTCATAGTTGGCAACCTATCCCTTTAGATTTGTAAACCTAAGACAAGTCTAGGCTAATATTAGCCCCTTCTTAGTGGATCCATCGCACACTGAGGGGATCCGTCAAATTAAAATAAATAAAATTAAAATAAATGTGATTCAATCAAATGACATTATCCTGACTACTTGAGTTGATATAAGTCTCCCAACGATATTCATTCAGTAGTCACCCTAGGTTGGGTTCGATTTGTTGCATCCAACAGATCACCCCAGCAGTTGTCCCTTATTTTTGGAGATGTAAGTTTGCTATGCTTTCTCCAAGATAGCCATTGCAATCAAAGGAACCCCTTAGGTCGGATAGTTCTACCATGTGTGGTGGACTACCCTTAAATTGGTAAATCTGAGATAGGTCAAGGATGACATATCCCCTTCTTAGTATGATCCATCACACACTGATAGGGTCCATCTCAAAATCTAAAACTTAAATAAACAATTGACCAACTTCTCCATAGTGAGACATCAATCATCCCAACCTCCGCGGAGGTGTCAATTGAATCCAACTCAAACTTGCATTCCCAGTGGGTGCATCCTCAGAAGAAATTCAAACCCCCTTTATCCTTAGTGGATAACCTAAACCTGCTTCCCTAGTGGAAGGTTCATACATCTATCTCCAATGGGTTACACATTACAATCCCCGACGGATACTCTATCCAAAACATATCTTGCATCCAAATTCAAACCTCTTATCCCTAGTGGATAACCTGAACCTGCTTCCCTGGTGGAAGGTTCACATGCTTCATCCCTTAATGGATCCCTTCTTCCTCCCTTATGCCCTTGGCATGAGTGGAGTTGCATTGCACTAAGATCTTGATTCCTTCTACACCTTGAGTTTAAAAGTAGATCATATCTATTAGTTTTTATGATCCTTCAAACATTATTGATCATCTCGGTCAACACCAATACATGTGGTGTGTCTTGTCAATCACACCACACCTGTTAGGTGCCCATTGTTGACCTCACTTTTGGAATGATCTCCAACTCCCTCATCATAGATCTAGGACTCTTATAGACACTAAGAGTTCATTAGTCTTAAGAACTTCTAGTGATTAGGTGAACACTTAACCTAACCCTAGAGACTTAAAAGAGTTAGCCATAGGAATAGGTTATGCCTCTAGGATTTAGGAGGACTTGCCTACCTATAGCTCAAACCTAATCCTTCTTCCTTCTTTCAAACCAAACCCCAAATTCAAATCCAAATTACAAACTCAAATCCAAACTCCAAATGATTGAAACCCATGATTAAATTCAAACTCCAAATCCTTCCTAAGCCCTTTGATTTTATCTCATGGACTTAGCCTTAACAAAACTCAAATAAATCCCAATCCAATTAATTTTCTCAATTACCAAATTCAATTTCAAATCAAATCCAACTTCAAATGATTGAAACTCATGATTAAATTCAAACTCTAAATCTCTTCCTAAGCCCTTTGATTTTATCTCATGGACTTAGCCTTAACCAAATTCAAATCAACCCCAATCCAATTGATTTTCTCAATTATCAAATTCAATTTCAAATCCAAATTTCAAAATCAAATCGAACTTCAAATGATTGAAATCCCCAATTAAATCCAAATTTCAAAATCCTTTCCTAAGCCATATGAACCACCTTCATATGCTTAGTCAAAACTCCTTCAAACCAACTCAAGCTTGGTTGATTTTTTTATAAATCAATCATTTCTTCATTTATATTCACAAATATAAATAAAATCCAAATTCAAACCCTTCAAACTAAATCAAACCAATTCAAAATCCAAGTTTGCCTTCTTGACCTGCATCCCTAATATGGTCAAATTTCCTTCTAAATCACTCCAAACTCAAGTGATTTTCTCATAACCCATTTATATCTTCATTTATATTCACAAATATAAATGAAATATAAATTCAAATGATCCAAACCAAATCCAAATCAAATCAAATTCCCAATTTTAGCCTTTTTAGCCAAATTCTTGAACTTGACTAAATGATACCCAAATCAACTCAAAACTCATGGATTTCTTCATGATTCAATCATTCCTTCAATCATTGACTCAAATATAAACATAAAACACCATTATCAAACCAAACCCAAGTCAACCCAAGTCAACCCAAGTCAAGTCCATGATGTCCCTTTTGGCTTGGAATTGTCATATGAATTAAAACCCATTTAGCTCTAAACCACTTGCAATTGGATTTATATTTCAATTCTAGACTCATGTGTGAGTTCAACGAAACTTGAATCAAGCCATAATCAAGCCAACAAACCCATTTAGGCTCACTTGACATAAAGTGACCTAAAGGACCATTTTGAGCCAAGTTATAATCCAACCCAAATTGGATTGAACTAAGCCCCTCTAAACCTTCAATCATGATCAACAATCATCATAGGGTGATCAATTGAATTGAATTGAATTGGGTCAAACTAAGTCAAACCTAGCCTTTGACCAAGTCAACATTTAACCCAAATGAAACCCAAACTAGCAAAATCCACCATATGCCAAATTGATTGAAACCTTGACTCAAAACCCATTCATGATCAATGATTGAACATAACCAAACCCTCAATTGAGCCAAACCAAGTCCAATTGGCCATTTGACCTAAGTTACCCAAATTGGCCTAAAGAGCCAAAATTTGTCAAATCACAACTCAAATTGATTGTAAACCAATGGCTCAAGTTCATTCCAAATCACTTATTGAACTTGACCAAAGCCATAATTGAGCCCAAGTTGACCAATTAGATAACTTGACCCAACTTAGCCCAAATTGACCTAAAGGGTCAAATTAGCCAAAATTCAAATTAAATCCAAATTAAACCAAACCAAAGCCTACAATCATTTTAAATTAACAAATTGAACTTGACTCAACACCTGGCCCAACCCAATTTGGTCAAATTGGTCAAAATTGGTCAACTTGACCAATTTTACCCTTTTGAATCCAAATGAGTCAAATCCAAACCTAGGCCAAACCAACCCAAATCAATTGAACCAAAATATCACAAATCATCATTTGAGCCTAACCCAAGCCTTGGTTTGACCCAATTTGACCAATTGGTCAACCCAACCCAACTTAGCCAAAATGAACACATTTTGACCACATGAATTCAAATCACCCAAAATCACTTTGGGGAACCTTGGTGACTGACCTAACCCAACACAATTGGATCCTAGGTCCTATATGGGACCCAACCCAAGGGATTAACCAATGGACACCCTCTCATTTGTATTGGATCCTTTTCCTTAAGTGGGAAAGTCCACTTTATCTCCCCATGGGAGACATCAAATCGTCAAATGAAGCACTCCTAGGACTTCCTAGCCTAGCCTAACGCACCCTAGCATCTGCCATAGACTAAGAGAACAAAGCCAAGCCATTCCCCTCATGGCCGAACCCATTGGATGCAAGGGAGGTCAATCCCACCAATCCTTCCATATTAAGCCCTAAGACTCCTACCACTGCCTGACCACTCTTGGTGATCCACATGGCACTAACGGTGACCCCTCCGATGTCCCGATGGCAACCAATCAGTGACAAATACGGGATGCATCTCATTCATCCATCATGAGCAATTGAGGGGTATACCCCCTCAATTCAAGCGGTAAACATACAGAATTACTTTGTGAGACTTTCTAAGGCATTTTTGAAATCCCACAGAGATTTCCAAGTGATCCCAAGCCCTCCTCAATTAGCATTACCCATTCTTGAGCAAAGCCAAAATAAGACACCACCCTTTTGATCAATACTCCTTCCTCATCCAATCAAATCTCACTTCCTCTTAGCCACACCATCACCATACCTAGTCAAGCATAAATGAACTAATTCCCAAGCTTCCAAGCCATGGGAGCAGTGAATTTGATCAAGACCAAATGCTAAAGGAGGGGAGATTGGTCCATAGAGCATTCCACACCAAATCAAGCTTAAAGCTTCTCAACAGGGTCTCGCCTCAACTAGGCGAAGCTACCTCTGATGACCCACCGCCGGACATTAGCTCCGGTGAGGTAATTTTCCAAACTGAGACTTGTATGCAAAAATGGGTTGGTCTTTTCAAAGTAAATTTAAATTTCATGTGAATTTAACCATTGGATGTGCATCCCCTCTCCTTTCAAAGGTGTGGGATCAATTTGATCCTAATCTGAGCTCGGGTGAGCTCGAATCGAATGGGAAAAGATGAACGATGTTCATTTTTTATAGCTCGTAAGAAGGAGGATCACATGCCATCCATTCTGTGATTAAAATAGACGATTGTGATCAGATCATGGTAGATCCTCATTATTTTCTTCCTTAACCCACGTATCTAATCATGGCCATCTAAACTTAGATCGACGGTCCACGGGAAAGTGCATCCACCGCCACTGAGTCGCATGGATGTGATAACTTAAATAGCCAATCCCATCGTATCACATGGAAAACGCATGTCGAGACACATCGCCGCCATGCAGATGGGATTAAGGCTTTAATTAGGCTATTTTAATTAATTTTTAAAGCTAAAATTCCTAACTTCATAACTAATTATAGAAAAATCCAAAAAAATGAAAACTTTGGCTCAATTCGAAGGTATTTCTAGGTAAAATCTTGGAAAATTATTATTAATCATTTTTGTATAGTGATTTTAGCTTAATTAAAGTTTAATAAAAAAATTAATTAGCTTAATTATCCCTTAATTAAGCATCCAATTAATCTCAAATTTTTTGTGGATGTTTAGGGGAATGATCTCTACCTCCCTTATTTTTCTAGGATTTTATTAGTTTCTTAATTAGGAAAATCAATTGATTAAGCCTTAATCACTCTCTTAATTTAATTAGTGAAAATAAATGAATGAATAGTAGTTTAATTAATTATTTAAGCCTAATTACCTTTGTGGAATAGTAAGGAAACTTAGGGAGTGTAATTGAGATATTTTTCCTAATTCATTTCTTGATTTCCTTCACTTTTTGGAATTAACTTAATTGATGATTAATTAGGTAATTAATTGCTTAATTGATTAATTAATTTCCAAGACAAAAAAATCAAAGCCTAAGTGAGTGTTTAAAATGACTAAGGGATTAAGGATTGAGGCCTTATCCTTGATCCCTCTCCCTAAATTAATTTCATCACTTTAATCAGAATGTAATCAAATTATCCAATCAATTAATTAATTAACTTGATTTAACTCAATCTAAAAATCACCTCACACCTAAGCAACATTTAATTGATCTTAGCTAGCTCCTTGGGTGTTAAATAACCCAAGGTGAGAGATAATGAAATTATGGTTATCTCACATGTGTGAGAAAACCATAAAAGTAGTTAAGTGAGATCCCTTAAGCCTAATTAATTATTAATCATAAGCCAATTGCATTAGGCCCCTTTCATTTCTTAAGAGCATTACAAATTTACTTTCCATGTGGTTCCATATCATATTGGCTAATCATTAATTAGTTAATTAACTTAAGGTGATATAGGTAAAGATTAATTAATTCATTTAATTAATACCCTAACCTAATTAAAACATAAAATCAACCTAAATATTCTTCATTAAACCAAATTAATTCACACATGGGGAATTGGGTTGGGTTTAGCAAACCTCTTTCATATTTCATAAATCAAATCAAACTGAAAATTAAAAGTGTCTTTAAAGAACTTTGGTTTATTTTAAATTACCTTATTAAATATGATTGTCCTTAGGAATTAATTAGGATCAATGAGAGCATGTGCTTTCCATGTGAAATCATGCATTAATTTCTTTCAAAATCAAATGAAAATGGTTTATTTTATGTCAAATTGTATGTGTTGGCTTAAATTAAAATAGGTGTAGTTATTATCACTATTAAATTAAGTATTATTTTCAAAAGCCTATAAATCAATTATTATAAATGAAATGATGTTAATTATATTTATAGTTTATGTGATGATAATATAAGATATGCAATATGAAGTTCTCTTTCTTATCTTACATGGATTCATAGGATTTACAAATGTATTCATTTGAAAAGAACACAACATTTGCCTAAATCTATTCTATGCCTCCATGTTAAGACTTAGGAAGAATTTCATATCACATATGTAAACCATACAATTAAATTAAACATGACTTCTTGCATGACTTCTTTTTGTGGTTCTTTTGTACATTCATATGTATTTGAGAAAAGTGGTATATTAATCTAGAACCCCACGGCTTTAAGTTTAAGTAGGTCTTGTACCTCTAGTGTAGAAAATAATGGTGTCATACTCACTTAAAACTCTTATACATATGTATGTATGATGTGGCCAATGAATAAGAATCAGAAATCAAATAAATCAAGCACAACTCTTGCATGGGTTTTCCTATCCTTATAGTTGATTATACATCTATATGTATCTAAAAAAAGTAGTATATTAGTTTGGACACGGAGAGTTTAAGTAAACCTAAGTAGGTCATGTACCTTACGCCCCTAGTGCAAAAAATAATGGTGTTACTCACTTAAAACTTGTATACATGTGAATGTGTATCTAACTAATGGGTAAAAAATCCCTCTTTTTCTATTAAAAAGACATGCATTCATAATTTAATCAAGTGAAATATTTGAATTCCAAATATACATCTTTGCATTCATCATTTAAGTCATACACTATATGCATAGCTATGCTTAGGGTTTGATCATTTACATGATGTACATGATGGAAAGAAATAAATGAATATGTGTTATGTGATAGTAATTCATTTTGATTAACTAAAATACCTTTCTTATTGAATAAGGCCATTTAGAGTGAACCCTAACTTAGGATTGATTAAAATATGTAATAATCCATTCACTAAATAGAATTGATCTAACTTGCTTTAGAAATGATTTAAGGTAGGGATAAAAGATAGGCTCCCTCTCTTTCTTCTCTTTACAACACTTAGTTATTTTGTGTAAGCCAAATGAAACAAAATAAAACATCAATTAAAACTTATAGATCAATTAAATTACTTAAAGAGAAATCAACCCTTTATAAATTAAAATCCTTCACACTTAGCAAAATTATAACCCTAAAGCTTAGTTACAATATACCACATAAGCCTTGATGCACACACTTTAGATTAAGTGACCACTTCTAGCTTTATGTTAGGGCAGTGTATGGTTTGATGTATGCTTGTTTTGTGATGTATTATTTTAGACTGGATGTTAGGGTGTATGTGTGTAATCTGGTTGTTAGGCTGTCATTAACCTAATCATGTCTTTTGTAGGGGGTCATACTTAAGGGGTTGTTGTAATAAACATATAAATGTTTTTGCTGTAGAGGTTGCTTACGCCCCTAAGCATATCCCAAGTTAAGACAGGTGGGCTTAGTTACCCATATGTGGGGTGCTAAGTCCAAATTATTTATATAACTGCATGGGTTGCATTGTGTGTTTAGCTAACATTTTTTTTACGGTGTAGTTAGATTTACTTTTATTCTTTTAATGTAATTTTACATTAGAATTAGGATAAGTGTTATGGGGACTAGGATGAGCTTTGGCTATAAGACCAAGTCTTATGTGCCATGTGATGCCTTTGGAGCAAGCACATCCAAATCAAAACAAAAGGAAGAAATAAATGGAGCAAATCAAATGAAGAAATGAAAGAAGCAAGAAGAAAGAATGAAGAATGAAGACCCCCATAACATTCATCATTTGTAATTATAATTATTCTTTGTAAACTAGGATGTATAAGGGTAGAGCTCGGCTACCCACATTTCTTTAGGTTGTATGATGGTGCGACTACACTAGCCTTTTATTCTTTTTTGATAGCTTTATAAAATTGTTTGATGTTTTGTTTAGCTTGTGCATAATAAAAAGTATGTATTTTCATAGTTTCTTTATGAACCGGTGATTGTTATGTGGCCTGTATACGATTAGGCTCTTAGGATAAAAATAAATTTTCTACCCCATTAACAACTCATAACTAAATTTCTTAAAATAACTCATAACCTCGCATTAAAAAAGCTCAGGCATTAAATCAAGATAATAAAATATTTTAGCAACCCCTTAGTTGGATGATTGTATGTGTAACATCATGCATAACCATCTTATTTCACTCTTATTAATAGAGGGCTTTCATCTTTGCTAGATAAAAATGGGCTTAACCTTTTAAAGCCTATGATGGAAGAACACCTCTTTCCCTTTTGATTTGGCCCATAATCAACTTCTCACATTTAGGCATACAAAATCCTATAGCATGTGTCAAAATAAAGAATCTAAAATCAAATAAAATTTGATAAAAATTTGCATTAGATTTAAGTCATTATTCATACCCCTCATGTTCTAGTCTCTTAAGGAGTGGGTTTAAGGATGTAGTCTCTTTCCTAAATAAATAATACCCTAACTATCTTGCAAAGCATAAGACTTGCCTATATGGTTTTAAAATGTAGGAGGAGTTAGCTGGCTACCATTCTAGGCGATAATAAGTCCATCAGTAAGGTAGTTTACTCTCTCTTGTGGAGGTAAACCAAATACTCACTTTCACCTTTGATTTAGGTCGTGCATTGGCCCTCGCCAAAGCACCCTAGATTTAAGATCTGAGGTCGATGTTTCCCTTTGCGGGCTACAAGCACAAATCTTCACCTCTTAAGCATTCTAACAATCTTGTGTTGTTAGAGTATAAGTCTTAGCTCTCTAATAAAATTTTAACTCAAATAAATAAATCTCCTCAATTTCAAATATGTATAAAGCCCAACCATATGATAGATTGGTGTGCTCACTAAGTTTCCTAGTATCATGAGCACTCCCTATTTATCTCCTTTGGCTTCGATGATAACTCTCTCCTTTTTGATCCATCCCATTTGATCTTCTAAAATGCAACCAATTTGTTGATAGTCCTATCTTTGAATTCTTTGGAGACAACGATCACCTACTTTAATCGAGAGTATTTTTAAGAAATTCTCTTTCCTTAGGTTGTAATTAACTATAAAGGCTTGCCTCCATAGGAAACTTAATAAACCTAATTTAAATAAATCTTTGTTTACTTTTTCATGTAAAGTATGGGAAAAATCTCTAGTATATTCAAAGACTCATCATTCCTTTGGAGTCCTTATTAGGTGCTTAGGTCCATTGTAGGGTAGTGACTTCTATCTCTCGAGATAGTACACTATTCCTCAATGTCATACCCAATCACCTCAATAAGTAGATCCTCAAATCTGCATAGTGTCCCCCTAACATATACACACAAATCCAAACCAAAAAAATAAACACAAGTACCTAGGACAAGATGGCTAAGCAGTACTCGTTTAAGAGAGAATGCACTAGTAAGATTTTTAAACATGCCCTAAAGTTAGAATTACGACTGCTAAAGCTGCATCAACTAGATCAAGTAAACAAAGTCGATGATCCCAACTAGGCTTATAAGTCACTCGATTGAAGATTATTTTGTTTTCAAAGATTTGGTTGAGAAAAGTTATTGCAATGGAGAACTTACCTTGTCAAACAACATTTTAGTAATTCCTAAAAGGAAATGGTATGTGTTATGGGTAGAATGAGAAAGCTAAAATTAAGACTGGGACACAAATAAAGATAAAGAAAAACTCCACAAGTACAAGCAAAATAAGGTGCTTGGGAATCTTTTATCTCAAAGAAGACTAAAATAATGATCAATATTTTTTTAGCTATAGAGGTGGAGAAATATCCTAGAACCTAAATTGATCCAGGGTATTTTCTAATGAAATTTTTATTCAAAATGAACGAGCACATAAAAAATAATAAGCCTTCTACATTAAAGCCTCGTACGTCAAGAAAAAAAAAGAAATCTTAGAAACAAAAATCCTATAGACAAAAATGATAAATTCTCAAGAGGAGAGAACAACCTCCTCAAAGACCACCTAGGTTGGAAGAATATATGCACCATTTATAGCTCAACACAAAAGAGCCTAAAGAAGAATTCATAAGAGAAACATGTCGAATGATAAATATGGTTACAACTTCAACTGATTCTAAAAAGAAGCTGTCCTTTCCAAAAGAAAAGCCTATCAAATAGAAAAATAAACCATGCTTTGAGAAACTATGCCGTGAATCAAATAGTAGTTCAAAGAGTCATGAAACCTTTAGGAACTCCAAAGAGTTACAGAGATCAGAAACTTCTTCTGATGAAGAAAGCCAGGCAAAAGAAGGAATACAAGTGCAATTAAGGAGTGGAAAATAGATTCCTCCACCTTGAAAATAGAAAACCAACAAAAAAGGCAAAGAAATTCAAATTAATGATAATGCATTACCTCCACCACCGGCTAAACCCCAAAAGTCTACCAAAGTAAGAGTAGACTATGATGTTCGGGCACACTTACACAAGCTTCATGCTCTATTAAGTATATATAATGTTCTCATGCTATCTGAGGATATAAGAGAGACCTTAATAAAAGCTTTGTAATTCCTAGAGCAATATGAAGCATTCTTCGTTGAAGAGTGGAGGAAAGAAGATCTTAACTTGCAAAACCTAGCAACTATCATTTTCATAAACACTTGCTACTCTGATTGATTGAACATAATTGGCCTCTCTATGTTACAGTTGAAATTAATTTTACACACATAAAGAGGGTGTTGATTGACCTAGGTACTTCAGTCAATCTCCTGACAGTCAAGACACTTAGGGCACTAGCTTTGGATGCTCAATACCTCAACAAGTGCATGATATTTTTACAAGGTTTTAATGAATAAGGGCAGCCAGCCTTAGAGTCTATTATCCTGCCCATATGCTTCAGGGAATTATATACATAACATAAATTTTATGTAATCGAGGTGTTGACCTCACTTTGGAGTGAGGACTCATCCTCCCCATCTTTGACTAAGGAGTCTTCTAAGCACTAAGATCTCCCTAGTCATAGGACACTTCTAGTGATTAAGAGAATACTAAACCCAAGCCTAGAGACTTAGGGAAGTGTGCCTTAAGTTTAGGTTATGCCTTAGGACAAATAGGTTCTACCTATCCTATGGCCTAAACCAAAACCTATGGTTATCCACTTATCTAAAACCAACCAGCCAACATAACCAACCTCAAATTGAATCTTGTTTCCTATACAAGCTCTAATCCAAATTAAGTTAACCCTTAACCTAAGTCAATTATACAATCATCCCATGATCCTATGATCCAAGTTGACCTTAAGTATTCAATATAACCAAATCCTTCCCAAATTTAAATTAATTCAAACCAACACCTACAATCATTCTCAAATGATCAATTGAACCTAACCCAAACTTCAACCTAAGTTAATTAGGTCAACTTAACCCATTTGACCCAAATGAACCATATGAGCCAAAATCAAATCCACTTCAAATTAAACCAAACAAATGGAACCAATACATTCCAAATCATCATTTGAACACACCCAAACCCTTGGTTTGACCTGATTTGACTAATTGTTCAACCTAACCCAAGTGAACTCCATTTGAACCATATGGGTCAAATTGAGCCAAACCCATTCAAACAATGTCCAAACCCAACCAAACTTTGCATGACTCATCATTGGGTCAGTATGGGTCAGCCCAAGTGGACCCAACCCATGGTGAACCCGATTTAGGCTAAAACCCATGAACCAACCCACCTAAATGAGACAAAATCCCCATTTGGATGGTCTCACCTACTCCCCAAGCCATGGCAGCCACTCTTAGCTCATTTCAGACACTATAACCACTGACCCAACCTGACCCAAGGTTGTTGGGTTAAGCCTTGGGTCAAGAGAGGGTGTGCTTACACTTTTCACACCATTATTTCACTTAGAGGAGGAGGTACACCCCACGCCATCCCCTGTCACTACCTCAGCCTCTCAAGCTGCTCCACCTCAGCAATCCACTGCCATCTCCTACCGCCAACCCCGGCCGACCGACTACCAAAGGCTGAGCCAATCTTAGCCCTTGGTTCACTTGGGGAGGAGAGTATACTCCTCCCCATCCATTTAAACTACACAAAAAGCATCCTTAGGGAATTTCAAGAAGTCATAGAGCTTCTCTCGATCCCCTAGTGCACCCCATCGCCAGCGAGACCAACTCCCATTTGAAATTGACAGCCCCAACCGTCCAACCTCACCTAAACTCTACCAAATTCAAATTAACTCTTCCCACACCTTTCCCAAGCTCTAACGAGTCTAAATGAAATGATCCTTGATCGATTTGATCACTAGAGACCACTCTAAGATCAACTCTGGCAAGCTTAGCTATGGTGTTTGGTCCATAGAGATGTCGACAAAGAGGTGGCTCAAGATCTTCTCAACATGGCTTCATCTCTTCAAGATGAAGCTACCTCAGTCATCAGATCACCATTCTATAGCTCTAGTGAGGTAAAACTCTAGCAAATCAAAGAAAATCCCATAGGTGTTGGTTTTTTGTGAACCAAAGTGTGATTGCATGTGTTTTTCATCATAAGATCCTCATAGACTTCTTCTGTGCACATTTTGGAGTTGATCCTGATGTCCGACAAGCTCTAGCAAGCTCGGATCAAGCAGTAGAAAGCTGATGGTGTCTGTCTTCTGGTGCTCGAGCGATGACAGATCATCGGCCCATCTATTCCATCTGATTAGAATGGATGGCCCTGATTTATTCCCTAGAAATTTTGATTTAAACTAATAGGAATCATGGGATTAAACTCTGCCAACCATTCCGAGATTAGATGGCAGGGATGAAATCGCATCCACCGCCATTGACTTAGTCACCACAAGGGACATTTTAAGTAGCCTATCCCATGGTGCCACATGGAAAGAATCTCCATGTCAACTCCCACATGGCATAGACAGATTAGAGGATTAATTAGGAGTTAAAAATATCATTAATTAGCCAAAACTTCAAAATTTTATAACTAATTGTAGAAAAATCCAAAAAATATGAATAAGCCCATTTTGGAAAGGGTAAATAGAGGAGAATTTAATAAAAATAAAATCCATAATATTTGATTAATGAATAATACTTAATTAGGGTTTAAAATTTAGGTTAATTACTTTAATTTATGCTTAATAACTTGGCCAATTTACCCCAAATTTGGTGGGTTAGTTCTATGGGATGTTCTCCGCCTCCCATAATTTTCTCGGGATTTATTGGCCATGTAATTTAGAGAATTTGAAACTTCAATCTTAATTATCCTCCTTAATTAACTTAATAATTATTAAAGTTGTTAAATAGCAAAATTTTGAATAATTAATGATGGTTAATCACTATTAATAGTGGAAATGATTAGGGCCTCTTCCCTAATTATTTTCCTAAGTATATTTCATTAGGAGGGTTAATTAATACATGGTTCAATTAAGGACTAATTAAGTGAATTAATGGTAAAATCAAATCAAATTAAAATAGTAATTAGTTCAGGTAATTTAAATTGAACTCATGGGTTCCTCTTTATGTGTTTAATAACATAAAGAACCTTAAGGAACATATGGTTAACCCATGGGTGTGGGAAACCATATAAGTACTTAATTAGATTCTCCTTTAATCTAATTAACCCTTAAACCATGAGCCTCATTGCATTAGGTCTTATTAAGTGCTTTGAAAATTTTAATTACTCATTGGTATATCATTAGAGGCTCATGGTTAAATGGTTAATTAAATTATAGAGACTTAGGAAAGGGAAATTAAATTAATTACTTAATGATTTGAACTTAATCAATCCCTAAAATTTGCTTAATTGCATTTCCTTAAACACATTAAGTCCGATGTGGGATGGGACAATATAGTAAATACTATTTCTCCTCTCTAAGTTTAATAACTCAAATCCAAAATCAAACTTCATAATAACTTTGGTTGATCTTAAATGGTTTTATTTAACTTAATTTTCCTTAGGAATTAATGTGATTGAATGTATCATTTGGCAATGTATAATTATTCCTTTTCAATCATTATAAATTTGTATGTCATTTGATATCATATATTCATGTTTTCAAACAAAAGAATCAAATGAATATATTTATGTATAAGTTGCATGTGTTGAATTAACCTTATTATATGGCATGGCTATTATCACTAATAAATCTCAAATTATTTTTCAAAATTATAAATTGATGATGAAGATTTAAATTGATGTTGGTTGTAAATATTATATGTGATTTACATTCACTTGTAGTTTAAACATGTTAAAGTATTATTCTATTTCCATGATTCATTTGTATGTTTACATGTGTTTGAATGTTAATAAGTATATAGTATGGACATCTTAGGAATATGAGGCTTTATGTAGTCCCAAGGAGGTCTTAGATTATCTCACTTCCCTAGTTTAACAATGGCACATACTTGCTTAAATCTTCAATACATGTATACGTATACTTAGCTAAGGAATGGAATCTATCTTTTCTTCCAAAATATATGCATTAGCAATCATTGAAGTGTGCCAAAAATATATTGCACGTATAGGTATGTTAAGTTGAAAACCATAAGCATGCTATTAATGATGAAAAGGAATGATATAACATTATCCATGTGATAGTAATTCAATCTCATTAATCTTAAGATGCCTTTCATGTTTGAATAGGATTCTTTAAGATTAACACAAAATAAGGATTAATAAAATATTTAATAAATCATTCATTAAAAGAAACCAAAATCATAATGACATGCCTTTAGAAAATAACTAAGGGTAGGGATGAAGAGGGTCAAGCCTTTTTCCTCTCTTAATAATCATTACATGCTAAGCAAATATCAAGTGAAATAAAAAATACAAATTAAGAATAATCAATCCAATTAATCGCTTGAAGTGAAACCTCCCCAAATGTCTAACTTAAATAATTCCAAACTTAATTGATCATAATCTTAAAGCCTAGCTAAGATATGCCACACTAAGCCTTAGCACTCACATTTAATATACTAAGTAACCACTTCTAGATCTAAATTAGGACAGTATATGTTGTGATGTTGGGTTATTTTTATTGATGTATTATTTTAGACTAAATGTTAGGATTATTTATACGTAGACTGGATGTTAGGATGATGTTAGCCTAATGATATTTTCTGTCAGGGATTATGTTAAAGGGGACACTGAAATGATAAATAAATATAAATACTTTTGCTTGTAGGTTTCTTATGCCCCTTTCATAATTATTAGTAGAACAGGTGGGCTCAATTACCCATCTGTAGGGTGCTAAGCCCAAATGCATGGAATATAGCTGCTTGGGTATTTATGGTTGATTTTGCTAATATATTTTTTGCAGGTGTAGTTAGGTTTCATTTTCCATAAACATGCAATTTTGTAGTAGGAATTAGGCTTAATGCTATGGGGTTTAAGATGAGCAGTGGCTAGAAAGCAAAGACTTGGGGGACCCTGTGAAGCTTAGATCAAAACCAAAAGAAGAATAATAGAAAGAAAGATGAAGTATCAAGACCCACATGGCATTCATTCAATTATAATTGTAATATCCTTTTATAATCAGGGTTGTATAAGGGCTTCGGCTCTCAATCTCTTTTTTTTTTGGGTGTCTGAATACCGCCAAATGCCTCTTATTCTTTTAATAAAATCCAAAAAATATTTGATTGTTGTGTTTACCGTCTGTAATAAAAATTGCATGGTCTTCATAGATTTCTTAAGCTTGATGTTTGAATGTGTGGCCTGGATGTGGAAGGCTCTTTAAGAAAAAAAAAATTAATTTTTATACCCAACTAATAACTCATAACTAAATTTTTAAAATAACTCATAACCTGACTTTAAAGCTTAGGCTATAATCATAATAATTAAAACATTTAGAAACTCCTCAGCTGAATGATTTATGTTTTAACACCATGCATAACATCTTGTTTCACTCTTGAATAGGGAGGGTCTCCACTTTTGCATGATAGGATAATGCTTGACCTGTCAGGGTATCCTTTGTAGTGGAGAGCACCTCCTCCCACTGATTTAGACAATAACTTCATTTCATCATGCATTTAGGCATAATTATCTTAAGCATTTGTTCAAATCAATGTGTCAAAATGATATAAAAGATTGTAAAATTTTTCTTTTAGCCTAAGTCACGTCTTCATGTTAGTCATGATCTAGTCTCTTAGGGAGTGAGTTTAAGACTCTAGTATCTTTCCTAATTAAATTATTTCTTAGCTATCTTGCACTTACATAAGATCAGCCTACATGGTTTTGAAACATAGGAGGTGTTAGCTGGTGACCACTCCAGGCGATTGTAAGTCTAGAAGAGTTGAGATGGGTTTACCCTCTCTTATCGAGGTAAACCATTATGTCCCATTTTCTGCTTAGATTAAGGTCATGCTTTTGACTTGTGCTAAAGCATCCTAGATTTAGGATTCAAGGTTTCTTGTTTCCTTTGGGCTATGAGTATAAGTTCTCACTTCTTAGGCATTTCCATAATCTTATGTTCATGGATTATAAGTCCAAACATACTAATTAAATTTCAACTCAAACTAAAATAAACTTTCTATTTCAAACAAATAAAACCTCACTGTAGATAGACTGGAGTCCTTACTAGGCTTTCTAGTATCATGAGTACTTCTTACTTATCTTTCTTTGGAATCCAAAAATAAGTCTTCCAAATTGAACCTTCCCACTTGCTTTCCAAAAATACCCAACCTTTTGATAGTCTAACCTTGAAGTATTTGGAAATATTGATTGACTACGTTAATCGAGAGTGTTCCTAGAAAATTCCCATTTCTTAGGATGTAATTAACTATGGAAGCTTTCTTCCACTAAATAACCCCACATAAAATAAGCCTTGCTTTACTTTTCCATGTAAAGTAGAACAAAGATCTCTGGTATATGTGATGACCCATCTACCTTAGGAGTCTTTATTAGGTGATTTGATCCATTGTAGGGTGATGTTTCCATCTTTCAAAATGGCACATCATACCTTAATGTCATTCCTGATCACTTCAATAAATACCCTCTAAGTTCTATATGGTGTCCCAAGTGACTCTAAATTAAAACACCACACGAGGCCAAAGTTGCATATAAGGCACTCCTTGGTCGGCCATGGATTCATGAGTATGTTATAGTACCCTCAACTCTTTATCAATGCATTAAATATATCCAAAATGGTGAAGAGCATCGAATTGATGGGGACATGACCTCATTCTTGATGCATAAAATCAAGATCTACGATGACACCAAATACTTTATTCCTAAGAAGATTGAAGAGATTAACACCCAAAAGAAACACCACCTATCAAACTAATATTAAAGAGTGATGATTCAAAAAGTAAAATTACTAAAGAATCAAAACAACTCAAAGTAATTCCCCACCTTGGTAGTGACACTGAAGAGGATGAAGAAGAATTGATATTTAAGAATGCCTCAACTCATCAAAAGAAAGAAGAGGCTAGTACTAACTGTGTGACCAATCAATTAGAAAAAACATGCATATCTCTAATAAGAATGTCTGAGTCTAAGGTCTCTAAGAAGGCTATGAAAATAATATTAATACCAAAAGCACACATAAAAGTTTTATTAACTCCAAGGAGAGAAAAATAGAGCAATTAAAAATATTTATGTTCCTCCTAGAAGGGGTTACAAGGGTCGTTGAAGCCTCTTCTATAAATATAATATCGAATCATAAATTCCATGCAAGAACTATTTGAAGCAGATGATTTTGAGGAAGAATCTCTCAATAATCAGCCTTCAATACTTTTTATCAGTTCTAAAAAGGCTAATCAGAAATAATGTCCAATTATCATAATGAAATGCACAAGATCGATTGTTCAAAAAGCTCTGGCAAGGGTATAATGTTCAAAGTTCCATAGGATATGATAAATTCACTACATGGGGATTAGGATATATTTCTTCATCAAATTCTTTAACAAGCTCATGCTATACTATATTTGTTAAGGAAGCAATCCCTTTCGAAACTACTAATCTACAAAGGGGTACCTCATAGGGAAATGAAAATATGCCTGAAGGTGAATTAATAATCGACCTTAAAGAATCCCCAAAAGAATTCGAAGAACGAAATCAAGCCACAGTCAATAAACTTCAAGAAATTAACCTAAGTATCAAAGAAGAGCCTAGGCCAACTTTTGTTAGTGCTAACCTCACAATAGAAAGATGAGAAGAATTAAAAGCACTACTTTATAAATATAAATAATGCTTCACATGGAATTATAGTGAAATGCCAAGTTTATCACCAGACGTAGCTGTACATAAGCTAGCTATTAAATCTGATGTACTACTAGTAAAACAAGCATCAAGGCAAATGAAATTAGCAATTGAAGAATAAGTAATCACTAAAACCAAAAAGCTCATTGAAGTAGGGTTCATCTTTGAAAAGAAATGCTAACTGATTGCTAATATTGTCTCAGTAAAAAAGAAAATTAGGCAAATCTGAGTCTGCATTGATTTTTGAGACTTAAATAAATCATGCCCAAAAGATGATTTCCCATTACCCACCATAGAACTCATGGTGGATAACGCATCCAACTATGATATGTTCTCCTTCATGAATGGATCATTGGGCTATAATCAAATTAAAATGGCTCTATAAGATGAGAAGCATACATCCTTCCACACGCCAATCAACATACACTTTTACAAAGTAATACCATTTGGCTTGAAAAATGTGGGTGACACTTACTAGAGGGTGATGATCCGTATCTTTGATGACCTCATACATAAGTATGTAGAGTGTTTTGTTAATGATTTGGTCATTAAAAGCAAAACACAAACTGAGCATATACATGATTTAAGAATCATATTCGATCAGATTTGGAGTTTCAATTTAAAAATGAATCCTTTAAAGTATGTTTATTGTGTGACCTCTGAAAAGTTTCTAGACTTTATTGAATTCCACAGAGGAATTGAAATTGATCCCTTTAAAGTAAAAGCAATAATGGAAATGCTACCATATTAAGACTTTGAAATAATTATGTTCCCTATAAAACAAACTAGCTTATATTAGTAGATTTATTTCTAATCTCATGGGTAGATGTTAACCTTTTACTCAATTAATGAAAAAAGATGTTCCCTTTATATGGGATGACGCTTGTCATGGAGCATTTAATAGTATAAAGCAATATTTATTGCATCCCCCAATCTTGGTAGCACCAATTACAGGGAAACCATTGATATTATATACAACAGCCCTAAAAGAGTCACTAGGAGTTCTACTAGCATAAAATAATGAAGAAGGAAAGGAAATTCCCTATATTATATAAGTCAACATCTAATAGGAGCTGAAATAATATTTTCTCCTATTAAAAAGTAGTGTTTAGTATTAAACTATGTCATTATATGTTATCCTATAAGATAACATTAATATCTAAAGTCGACCCAATCAAATTTTGATGATGAGGCCTCTCTTAATAGGTCACTTGGCTAAATGGACTATCCTATTGCTACAATTTGATAAAACATATGTCTCACTAAAGCTATAAAAAGGAAAGCCTTGGCTAATTTCTTATTCACTCACCCTTTACAAGAAAACTCCCCACTTAATGATGAGTTACTTGATGAATAGATCTATTATGTTGAAGAAGCTCTGCAACCATCAAGATGGGAGCTTTATTTTGAGGGAGTGTTATCTTTAAAATCAGCTAAAGTGTGTAGCTTACCTACAATATAAGTTGGAATCAACCTAATATTCATAACACCATAATGGGGTATATTGCAGATTTCCTATAGTCTTACTGAGTTTCAAACTAACGATGAGGCTGAATATGAAGCATTTATTACGTGCCAAGAGATTGCAATTAGTATGAAATTAAGAAGCTTCATATTTATGAAGATTCTCAAATTATAATCTGACAAATAATTGGAACTTTTAACATAAGTAAGCCAAAATTAATGCTTTACTATAATCATGTCTTGGAGCTTTTAAAATAAATCCCTGAAGTACCATCATAAGGGTGTCGCACCGAGACAAAGGCAAGGCTGACACATTAGCTAAATTTGCTAAAGAAATGATAAACCCTCAAAGAAATCCCATTATAATAATAATCAAAATACACTAGCGCCAGCCCTCCTGTAATTTTCAAAGCTAAAGAAAGTCAAGAAGTTATAACCATAATAGAAGAAGATGACTAGTGAGAACTATTCATCACTTATCTCAAAGGTGGTGGGCTACCACAAGATAAATAAAAAGCTCATCAAATTTCACAAAGAGAATTACAATATACTCTTATAAATAACACATTATATCAATGCGCGTTTGATAAAATATGGTTGTGATGCCTGGGACCAGATAAAGCCAAGACAGTAATGGCTAAAGTTCATGAAGGATTGTGCTGACCATATCAATCTGGCCCTAAAATGAAAATCAAAATTAAATGAATATGATATCACTATCCTAGCATGGTTCAAGACTATAATAAATATGCTAAAAAATATCATCAGTGTCAAATACATGTAAACACACTACATTGACCACCCAATACACTACACCCAACAATAGTGTCATGGCCATTTGAAAGCTAGTGAACTTATATAATAGGTCTAATAGATCTTCCATCATCTAAAGGACATTGCTTTATTCTAGTCGCTATTGATTATTTCTCAAAATGGGCAAAAGGAACCCCATTTAGAGAAGTTAAAGCATACAATGAAGTGAAGTTCTTCCAGACCATATTGTTTTCTGATTGAGTACTTAGATGAATTATATTAGATAATGGAACTACCTTCAAGAATATCAAAGTCTATCATTTTGTTAAAAAGTATAAGATAGATTGGCGATATTCTTCAATATATAATCCAAGAGCCAATGGTTTGGCAGAAGCATTTAATAAAATCCTAATTAACCTGCTTAAGAAGATTCTCTCTAAAATAAAAGAGAATGGCATGATAAACTAATAGAAGAATTATGAGCATATCATACCACTTATAAAATTGCTACACGAGCAACACCATACTCTTTAGTCTTTAGAGTAGAAGTAATACTTCCCCTTGAAGTTGAATTACCTTCACTCCGTCTGGTAGTTCAAAATGAACTTTCAATAAATGAAATATTAAAATATAATATGATGAGCTTGAAGCCTTAGTTGAAATGTGATTACAAGCTCAATCAAATCTAGAAATATATAGAGTAAGAATGACCTGAGCTCATGACCGTATGGTCCACCCAAGAAGCTTCAAACCAAGTGAACTAGTACTAGTGTTAAGAAGGAAAACTATTCCACATCAATGAGTTGGTGAAAAATTTGATCTAAATTAGAAGGGATCGTATATCATCAAAAAAAGTATATGAAGGTGGAGCTTATCAGCTCATCGACACTAAAGGCATCAAGCCCATGCCCCTTAAAAATGGATAATATCTCAAAAGATATTAAGCATAACTATGAATAAAATATTCTTATTTCAATGAGAAATTCCCTTGTTAACAGAGGGAAATTTTATATATCGTGCATGAAATAAAAATATATGTGATTTTCAAAATAATACTTATACTTATAAATATATTATATTTATTTTAAAATATTATAAGTTATAACTCCATACACTTAATATCAATTTGGATTTCTAAAGTTCAAACATATTTAGATTAATTAATTGATATTTAATTATCCCTAAGTTGGTGTTTTTGAAATTTATAACCAAGAAGCCTAATTAATTTTCATAGTGTCTTTAGTGTTAATAAAGATATTCCAAACCATTTTAGTGTAATTTTGTAATTTCTATAATTTATATTAATTATTTATCTAAATTATTCCAAAATATTTCCAAAATTAAAACTTTTAATCAAAATTTTTAATTAACTTTAAAAGTTCATGGTAAGAAGACAATTATATTAGGTTTATGTCATAACAACCCAATTAGGTTTGTATTTTAGAAGTAAATAGAGAAGTATTGTTCTAAAAAAAAACCCAAAATTATCCCGAAATAGTTTCTCAAATTTAAGGCTTTCAGAAGCATTAGATTTTTCTTTAACTTTCAAATCCATATAGGGTTCTTTTTTAATGATTGATTTATATGATTTCTTTGATTTTACCTCAATTAAGTTGATTAATTAAAATTGTAACTTATCTAAGTTAGTGTTTTTATGACTTGGTTTGATTCAAAAAGGTTTAATAAATTTATATATATTTTTATTGATTATTAAAGTGTTTTGAACTATCTAGATGTCTTCTTATAGCTTAAATAATTTTTAATTAATTATTTATTTAACATTACTCAAGATAGTTCACTAATTAATAAATTTTAACCTCATTGTCATTTTGATTTGAAACTTTTATGATAAGTAGGAAATAAATCTATGTCTACTTTCTAAAAATTTAATCTTGATTGGATTTAAGTTTTAAAAGTAACTAAGAGAATTTGATTGTCAATCAAACTCAAATTACTCTCAAAATACTTCACAAAATATGGAACTATTATGTTCATTGGATTTCTCTTTGGATGTTAAAACCAAAAAGAGGTATTCATATTTTTGGATGTGTATTTTTTTTTTATTATTTGAAGTTCTAACTATTTGCTGAGAAATATTAAATCCCCAAATCTTCTAAGTTCTTATCTCAATCGGCATTTAACAAGCATGACTTTATGCTTGTCGACACACCACTCGATCACATAGATTTTGCTTTGATTTTGGTAAGAAAGCATGATTTGATCTGGACTGTCTAATCAAAGATAGGGCATATATATTAAATGCATGACTTTAGAAGGTCTTTTTGACCTCACTTTTAGTGAGGTTGACAACCCTCCTCTTAGACATAGGATTTATTCTAGGCACTAAGGTTCTATTAACCTCAAGTGAGGTTAATAATTGCCATAATCTTAGTGAATTAGGATCTCTGATCATACATTAGGAGCTTCCTAATTAGGAACTTAGATACTACGATTAGCAGCTAAGTGCACAACCTCAATTAAAGCAAAAATTAAAATAAAATCTAAACTCAACTGAACCCGGATCAAGGTAATTGATTTTGATTAACTCAGTTAAACCATATGTGCTCAAAATCAACTAAATTCAAAAAAAATCCTATTAAATCTAATCTAAATCAAATCAAATCAAACCAAATCAAAGGTATAGAATTAATACATAAGTATAAATAAACCCTAAAAATAAATTCATATGGGGTTCAAAGTGGTCAATCATGTTATTAGACCTAGAGTTGACCCATATGAGCCCCACCAAGTTAAGAGTTGAACTAATCAAAAATTGATCAATTTAATTAATTCTAAATGTTCAAGTTCATTAAATTAGCATGCTAGAACATGAAACTAAAAAATTTTTGAAGCCAATGATCACTCAAATAGCCTAATCATGTCACATAGTATAAGCAAGCCCAAACGAACCCTATTGAACCTAGACTCAAAATTAATTCAAATTAAACATTTTATAATATTTTGAAATCATAATTGGACACAATTTAACTCTTCCTTAAGCTTGATTTGATCGAATTGGCCACCTGACCCAATTTGTCCCATTAAGCCTAATTTAGGCCAAGATTGGTCTAAATCAAAATTAAATTCAAATTAATCAAAATCAATTACTTCAAATACTTAATCAGATGTACATAAATCTTAAACATACTTTAATTTGAGTCATATCAATCATTTAATTTGAATGAACTCAATCCAACTCATTCAACTCAATTTTGGTCAAAACTAATTCAAATCAAAACCAACTCTAAATCAATTAAAATTAATTGCTCTAGGTCATTTTAAATGCTCAATCAAACATGATTGTAACCCAATCTAAACCCATTTGAGCTAAATTGATGCATTGAACCTAACTTGACTCACTTGAGCCAAATGGTCCTAGTTAGGTTCAAACCAATTCAATCCAACCCAAATGGACTCAAGCCACTCCCAAAACTTATCACATGGAGGCCAACACTTCAGCCCATGTGGAGTGGAGCTTCAAGTTAACAATGGATGCCATGGGAGAGAGGAAAATTAATGGAAAGATGCCAAAATCCCTCTTAGTTGACATCTAGCAGGCTCTAAGGTAACTAAACCACCAAATTTGACTTCTCCAAGCCTCCTCCCAACTAGCCATCTCCTCCCCAACCACCATTAATGGTGATTTCAGCCACCATTAGAAAGAGGGGGATAGAGAGCCCATTTTTCTTCTTGGTTGGCTAAAAATAACACCCATAGCTCTTATGATCAAAACCTTACCATCCCCATCCTTTTCAACACATAAAATAATAAATTTTGGCCAAATTCTAATGAGGAGGTTGCACCATCTATGGAGAAGATAACCTGGAGGGAGGCAAGTGGGTGTATTCATTCCAGAGCTTCATCCCATGCTTAAGAGCATATTCAAATCGAGAAATCCATTGGACGTCAGCTCCGGCAAGGTAATTTCTTTAAAAACATAGAAAACCATTAGGTTTCTTTGTTTGTAAGAATATTTTCTCAATTTTAAAAAATTTCCATAGGAAACCATTGCATTTATCTTCTCTCAACCCTTTGGTGTAAAATAGGGCATTTTTTGGTGAGTTCACTGAAGAATCGCCCCTTTAGACGGATGGTTCGGGTGGAACCAATGTCTTATCAGGTTTGGTTCTCCATCCCTAAAAGAGATGGCATAGCAACCATCTAATCCCTCTTAATAGAGATAAACACCTATGATTAGAAGGCCTTTATGATTCCACCCCACTGATCAATAAATTCAATCTGATTTAGATCCTTTCGATCCAAACCAATTTCATGTTTAAAAGGACCACATCAACATTGTTTGTCCAACTAGGTTGGGATACATGGAAGCACGGGCCAGTCAGTTGACAAGGTTAAGTAAGAAAATCTAGGATTTTTGGATTTTTTAAAAAAAAATTAGATCACCTAAAACTTTAAAAAATCAAAAAAAATAAAATACTCATCAAAAAATTACAAATAAGGGCTCATTAGATTCATATTTTTTAGAAGAATCTAATCCACATAAAAGCCCTAGTTTTTATTAGTAATTCTAAGATTAATTTAGTTTTAGTGAAAATTTCTTCAATTAAACCTAGATTAATGATTAAATTGATCTGAAATTTCTAGGGGATTAAATTGAGGTCAAAACACATCTACCATAAAACATTTAATTCTAAATGATAAGTATATTAAATTTTATTGAATTTCAAAGTTTAAAGAAACTTTTTTGTGAATAAATAATTAAAATTAAAAAAATTAAGAAAAATGATCAAAATAATTCAAACCATTACAAATGACTCTAGTGAAACTAATAAAACAATTAAAATCATCTAAAACTTATTAAACCTCAAAATGACCTAATTAAGGGATTAATTGAATTAAATAAATTAATTAATTGACCTTAACTTTAAAAAATTATAATAAATCAACTAAAACTCTAATAATCTCTAATAAGCCCTCTTTGAATTTGTCTTTCAAAGAGAAATCAATAAAAATTAAAAGCCTTAATTAATTTCTAATATGTTGGGTTTAATTTAGTTTTTATTAGAAAATTCAAAACCTTAATTAATCCAAATTACACCTCTCATCATGATAAAATTTTAGGGAGAAGAAATTGGAGTAGAACCCTATATACCATAAAACATTTCGAGCTAAAATGATGAATAGATTAAAAATTATCAAATTTCAAAGTTCAAATGTCTAATTCCATGACATAACTAATTTAAAAGTCTATAAAATCATAGAAATCATTAAAATAGGTTAAATCACTTTAATTAACATCTAAGAAACTTAAGAAAATAAGGTAATCCTGTAAAGCTTGATGAACCAAAAAAATCACTTTAATTAAATCAAATAAATACCATAATCTTTAATTTAAACAAAAATAAACTTGAATACAACATAAACTTGAACTTAATTAAATCTACTAATGAAACTCAACTCAACATTAATTAAATTTCACATTCAACTTTAAATGGATGAACCTAAATCATCAAATAATTAATTACATCATTAATTTAAATACATGCAACTAAATTAAAAGCTCTAACAACTAATCAAACTCTATTTAAATTGATAAAAGACTATGATCAACTTATAATTAAACTTTGGTTAAGTTTACCATAATCAAATTAATTAAACTCTATAAATGAATTAATTAAACTCATTAAAAAAAAGTAATTAAACCCTTTAATCAAATCAATGGAACTCTATAAACAAAATAATTAAATTAATTAATAAAATTAGTTAAACTTTATAAAAAAATTAATTAAAATTATTAATTAAAATAATTTAACTCATTAATCAAATTAAGTAAACTCATTAAATAAAGTAATTAAACTCTTTAATCAAATTAATTAAACTCTATGAATAAATAAATTAAACTTATTAATCAAGTCAATTAAACTCTTTAATCAAAATAATTAAACTCTATAAATAAATTAATTAAACTTATTAATCAAATCAATTAAACTCTATAAACAAGTTAATTAAAGTTAATCAAATCAATTAAACTTTATAAGCAAATTAATTAAACTCTTTAATCAAATCAATTAAACTCTCTAAATAAATTAATTAAACTCATTAAAAAATTAATTAAACTTCTTAACCAAATTAATTAAACACATTAAACAAATTAACTAAATTCTTTAATCAAATTAATTAAACACTAATCAGTTATGTTACCAAGATGTTTCAATCAAATACTGATCAGTTAATAATTTGGCAATTCAAACTAATTAAATAACCAACTAAACATGCCTTAACTAATCATTGAACCATATTTGAATTAATCACTCAAACTTAATTAAAAATTAATTAAGACTTTACTTAAAAAAGATACTCAATTTGATTAATCAAAAGGGAAAAGAGCGTGACTAAAATTTAATTAGATCAATCACATGAACTAAACCTTGAATAAATGAATAAAATAATCAAGTCAATCATAAACCATCTAATCAACCATTTTATATTAATCTAATTAAGCATTGAATCTCTGCAACATAAAAAAATATATGTATGGAATAATAATAATAATAATAATAATAATAATAATAATAATAATAATAATAATAATAATAACTTAAATTAAATAAGCTGAACTAAATCAAACCTTGATCAGCCATTAAACTTTAAATTAAATAGATCAAAAGTCTAACATGTCTTAATTGATCATTGAATATCAACCAAATCAAATCAAATATAAAGATTGTCTTTAATCAATTCAACATATAATCGAGTTAGATTTAATTTAACATATTTGAACAAGTAGAATTAATTAACCATTAAACATATATGTCTAATAATCAAGTTAAAACCTGAATTCTTAATTAAAATAATAAAATAACTCAAATAAACATAATAGGTGAATAAAGTTAAATCAAACTCTAATTATTAATAATTAAATTGAATTGAAATCAAAGTGAACCTTTAATTCATTTTATCCAATCAAGTCAATGGATAAATAAAGCATAATAAAATTAGATAAGCTAAGATTAAAAATAAACTCCAAAGTTATTAAATTACATGAAATTACTATCAATTATAAATAACATCAAAGTAAATCAATTAAATTAGTCAAATGAATTAAATCAATCAAATTAACTAAATGAAGACCAAACTAAACTAAATGGTCATTAGACTAAAATCAATGCATGATCAAATTACTAAACTTAATAAATGGTTAAACTCTAAATTGGGACCTAGTTGAAAGATCACATTAAACCTCAATCAAATCGCAAGTCAATGAAATTAAAATATATTCATCAATCGAAATTGAGCTTAAATGAGATGATAAGATTAATAAACCTAAATAACATCAAAATAAACTAATCAATACTAACCATATATAATTGAAATAAAGACTAAAAAGAAAAGATGCAAGTATTAGTTCAAAGGATATTGAATTATGAAAACCTGATCAAATTAACTAAAGTATATTAAATCCAAAGTTAATAACATCAATCAAAATACATGAGGTTAAATAAATTCAAACTTTGTATAATTGACCTCCTTATGTTCTTAGTTAATATAAGGATCTTTAATGAAATTATGATTCTCCATTGGTGTGGGGAATTATAAAAGTAATTAGCTTAATCTTCTTAATTTAATTATTTATTAAACATGAACTTAATTGCATTAGAATATTTAAGACATTGTAAAATTTATTTTCCAAGCATATCACCATGATTTGTGGGCTCTTGCTTAATAACTAATAAAATTAAGAGATTTTTGGGAGGGTAATTAAATGGATTATTATTGGGCCAAACTTAATTAATTCATAAAAGCCACTTAAATTCTCTTTAGATTTATTAATAAACAAACATGGATATGGGTTGAACAATAATTGTTGCTTCACCTCTTTAAGATTAAATAACTCAAAATAATAAAACTAAAAGCCACTTAAATTCTCATGATGGCTTAAGGTGTGGTTATTTAATGTGATTGTCCTTACATTTTAATGAAGCCAAATGACTGATTTAATAATGTAATTATCTTGTTTCAATTATCACAAATTTGCATTCCATATGTTTCATACATTCATGTTTCAAATTTAAAAAGGAATATGTTGCATTTGCTTTCATGACGTGGAAAGATATAAATATATGTTGTGGCTATTATCACTAATAACTTTCAAGTTATTTTCTCTCTTTAATTAGTAATCATATGTAAGTTATTAATCAAATAATTTAGATCCAAGCTTTGTATTCTCAAATTTTATTATAAATGATAAATCAAAATAAATTTACTTGTCTTTCATGCTTAAAAGATTAATAACTTTCAACCTTTAATAATTTCATTCTTATATTTATGTATATGTATATGTGTACTTGGGCTAATAAGTATATAGTTTGGACATCCCAAGAACACAAGGCTTTAAGTAGCCCGAAGGAGGTCCTAGATAAATTCACTTATGTGGTTTAACAAAGGTACGTACTTATATAGTTTCCTACATCCTTATACATGTGTATAAATGTGAAATAAAATTTCTTTTGCTATAAAATTCTTGCATATTCATAATTCAAGTGTGTTTAAAAGAAATATATAGATATATAAGATATATGTATATGTAGTCAATCAAAATGAAGTAAAGTAGAATAATGATGTATATTGATAATGAATCTAAGATAAAAAAAACATTACTCATTTGATTATGATTTTGCTTCATTAATATTAAGATGTCTTGCATGTTTAAATAATACTCATTTAAGTCAAATCAAAATATAGTTCTAATTAAAATTCATGAATGTTTCATTAAAAGACTTAAAAGTTGTGCAAATTCATCCTTTAGAATCAACCTAAGGGAGGGATTAAAGAGAATCAACTCTCTTTCTTCTCTTTATAATATTAAATTATAATAAATAAAAAAGTTTAAAATCTTATCAAAACTTTAAACAACTTAAAGTCTAACCACCATTGATAAGAAATTTGAACATTTAATCATTAGAAAATCCTAACTCTAAAATATAATTAAGATGTACCATACTTGGCCTTAACACACACATTAGAATACTAAATCACCGATCTTACTAATAGGTTAGGCCGATGATTATTATGGTGATGTGTTTTGTTTTATTATGTAATATTCTAGACTAAATGGTATGATTGTTTATGCGTAGACTACATGTTAGGGTGATATTAGACTAATGATGTCTTTCATAGAGGATTATGCTTATGGGATCTTTGTAAAAATAATTAAACATAAATGCTTTTGCTTGTAGGTTCTGCTTAAGTCCCTAAGCATAATCAATTAGGACATGTGAGCTTGGTTTCCCATGGGTATGGTGCTAAGTCTTAATGTATGAAATATAACTGCTTGGTTTGCATGCATGTTAAGCTAATTTTTATTTTGCATGTGTAGTAAGATTTTCCTTTAACAAAAATATAATTTTGTAATAGAATTAGGATTAATGATATGGGATTTAGGATGAATAGTAGCTAGAAGGCATAGACCTAAGAGGCCCTATGAAGCTTAGAGATGAAGACTATGATTGAAGATGCCCATAGCTATATTTTCATTATAAATTATAATCTAGGTTGTATAAGGGTAGAGCTCAACTACCCAATTTCTTTTCTTTCCTGAGGTGTATGATGATACCTGGTAGCACCGACCTTTTATTCTTTTATGTGATTATTGTTTGGTTGTTGTTTTACATTGATTACATAATATAAATGGCATACTTTTCATAAGTTTCATAAAATGTGAATGTTTGATGTGTGACTTGGATACGATGGGCTCTTTAGAAAAAATTAAATCTTCTACCCTAATTTATTAACTCTAACTAAAAATTTATGTAACTCATAACTTCAAAATAAAGCCTAAGATTTTAATCAAGAAAAATAAAAGATTTAGTAACCCCTTAACTGTGTGGTTTTCTATTATAATATCATGCATCAATATTATTTCTCTCTTGCAAATAGGGGATCTCCACTCTTGCATGATAGGGGATAGGCTTGACTTGTGAGAGAAGTTCCTTGTAGTGGAGAACACCCTTTTCTCTTTGATTTAGCCCATAACTAATTTTCTTCATGCATGCATAAAATCTCCCAAGCTTAAGTCTAAATTCACTAGTCAAAAATAAAATAAAATATGTAAATCTTATTGCATTAATTTAGGTCATAAATTGCACACCCATCATGATTTAGTCTCTTAGGGAGTGAGTTTAGGACTCTAGAGTTTTTCCTAATTAATAATAGTCTAACCATCTTGCACTTATATAAGACTAGATCACATGATTTTGAATCATAGGAGGAGTTAGCTGGCAGCCACCCAAGCAATTGTAAGTTCAGAAGAGTTTAGATTGGTTCACTCTCCCTAGTGGAAGTGAACCAATATATCTCATTCCTCTGAGTAGAATTAGGTTGAGCTCTTAACTTGTGCTAGAGCACTCTAAATAAAGGTTTAGAGGCTTCTTATTTCTTCTTTGTTATGAGTATAAGTCCACTTCTTAGAAATTTTCACAATCTTGTGTTGTTGGAATCTAGGTCCTAACATTCTAATAAAATTTCAACTTAAATAAATAATTTTCTCTCTTTTAGAAATGTAAAGCCTTACTATATGATAGATTGAAGCACTCACTAGGCTTCCTAGTATCATGAGTGCTTCCTACTTATTCTCCTACAGAATCCACTAACAACTCTTTCTATTTGAGCTCCTCATAATTGCTTTCGAAAATGAACAATTCTTTGATTATCTACCTTTGAAATCTTTGGAAACATTAGTTAACTACTTTAATCGAGAGTATTCTTATAAAATTTCCATTTTCTAGGATGTAATTAACTATGAAAGCTTGCTTCTATAATGAACTAAAGAACCCAGCATAAAATAAACCTTACTTTATTTATCCATGTAAACTAAGAGAAAGACTTCTAAGACCAATCTACTTCAGGAGTCCTTATTAGGTGATTGAGTCCATTATATGATGGTATTTCTACCTTTTGAGATAGTACCTTATCCTTTAGATGTCATACTCAATCATTTCAATAAGTACCCATAAGATCTGTGTGGTGTCCCTATGACTCCAAATTAAAACACCATAATTTTTTTGGCAACTCCACTAGGTAAAGTTCTTCTCTCTATCTCTAATAGTCAATCATTGTCTCCAAATATCAGTAGTATGCTTATGCCACTCATAGGCTTAAACTACCATTTATTCTATTGGATGTCTTGTCCATTTCTTTCTTGGGCAAGTGTTGCAAACATCCTTTCTTGATTCGAGAACCTCTTATTAATCACCAGCAAATGAGTAGGTTCTAGAACCTCATGTTGGATTCTTGAACTGATCTATTCAATCAAATTATGATTAATCACTAAAGCAAAATAAAAAAATACTTGATCATCTCCTTAAACTAATTTCCATGCTCTAGCATGACAAACTAGAACCATGAATCTTCAAAATTCATAAAATCTTCCAAACCCACTCAACGATGTGGTTTGAAGCTCAAATAAGAATCTCTCCTAATCTTTTATCCCCCATGCATCATAACTCTGTTAAATGAGTGTGGGTCTAAAATACTAAATCTATGAACTTCGGATAGATAATCAATGTTGCCCTCTTTCAACAGGATCAGGCTACTTTACAATAGCAACCAACTTATATCAAGGCACTATGTTGTCTGCAAAGCTCAATTTCTCTTTTTCCATCAGTGTGGAGTTGGCCATGGATCAAGCCTTCCTCACCAATTCTCCTATCATTAAGTTTGGGCTAGCCTTTGATAAGTTAAAGGTCACTTGTGATGCCCCAACCCTTACTATAACCAATTATGAAGAGGTGGTAGATAAAAAAAACCCCTTTTGTAGTTTGACCTAAAATTATCGAATTCACTAAGACCTAAAATAGCACAACCACATAAAAATTAAAAATCTTGATTAGCTCGACGTATAGCAAAAATTAAAGGCCAAAACAAAAGTAATTGAAGGAGACACAAAGCTCGTCATCTTAGACATTATTAATCCTCTCATCCTTGTGCGCCTCTCGCATAGAAAAATTGGCATTGCTATGGCAATAGCCAAGAAATGACGCATCGGCCATCTCAACAGCTAAAGAAGAAGACTCACAAAATACAACCTCAAAAAAATTAAGAGCACACCTCATCACTACCATTACCATACTGATAAAGAAAACAAAACAAAGCAATAAGAAACACACTTGTGAATCAAATGCACTAGCCCAAGAAGAAAATTACCACAATCATGATACCTACCACTAAGGGGGTTTTTACAAGCAAAGTAGCTCATCAATTTACAAAGAGGTATCATATCAATATTTAATGGCGAAATCCCACACCATCATCACAAAATCCCACCAAATCAAAGCATCAGAATTCACAACAAAACAACTTAGTCAGCATAAAGATTGAATCAATTAACTCGGTATAATGCTCTACTCGACAAAATATTACAGTAACAAGGTATGCACATTTCAAAACAAATCAATAAGAAACTCTTCTTATTAATATATAATGTTTAATTCTACCCAAAGATCACATCTCATTACAAAGAAAGACCTAACTCCTAAGATTGTGTGCACTAGTCTTTATATTATGCAACAACAACAACAACAACAGGCCTTTATCCCACTGTGAGGTCGACTACATTGCGTCCTATTATGTGTCAAATTCTAATTTAATTCTAATAAACTAAGGTCATTTTTTATACATCATAACGAAGCTTTTTTAGGTCTCCCTCTACCTTTCTTAACACAAGACAAATCTAATGCATCTACTCTCCTAACAGAGTCATCGGACGGCCGACGCTTTATGTGACAAAACCATCTAAGGTGATTCTCTCTAATCTTATCTATCATTGGAACTTTTTCTTGAACATACTCATTTCGCATTTTATCTCTAAGAGTAAAGCCACTCATCCACCAGAGCATCCTCATCTCTGCAACACTTAATCTTCTGCTTCCCTTTTATTGGCCAACATTCTGCACGATAAATCATTGAAGGCTTACCACCATCTTATAAAATTTTCCCTTAAGTCCAAGCGATACTTTTCTATCACACAACAGGTCAGATGCATTCCTCCACTTCAACCATCCAACTTGAATTCTACTAATAACATCTCCATCTATTTCACCATCATTTTGAACAATAAAACCTAAATATCTGAATCGCTCACTCTTTTTAATGACTTGGGCACCCAATGTCACAACACCACCACTAGAACTTCTACAACTAAAATTACACTCCATATATTCAATTTTAGATGATCTCAAATGAAAACCTTTAGACTCTAAGGTTGACCTCCATAATTCAAGTTTCTCTTGGACTCCCTCTTTAGTCTATCAACAAGAAGAATGTCATCAGCAAATAGCATACACCAAGGTACATCTTCCTATAAATATCTAATAAGAACATCCATAACTAAAGCAAAAGAGGTTAAGGGCTTAAAGCCGATCCTTGATGTAATCCAACTGAAATAGGAAAATATTTTATCAATCCTCCTTATATTTGGACAGAAGTAACAGCTCTAGTATACATATCCTTAAAGACTTGAATATAACCAATATTAAATCCTTTCTTTTCTAGAACTTTCTAGAGAACATTTCTTGAAACTTTATCATAAGCTTTCTAAAAAAGAGGAGATCACCACCTCAATAGGGAAAGAGGAATAATTTGTCACCTCTTTGCCTAAGAAAGTCAACTCCCCATCTAGAGAGGCAGGTGCATAAGAAGCGCAATCAGGGTGAGGGGCTGAACTTGAAGAACCACCGTGAGAGCAATCCTCGGTGAAATTGGTCACACAGGACAAGATACAACCAAGTTAGCCAATTCAAAAACCACTATAACTAGCATTGTGACATGGAGACTCATCAAAGGTGTCGCTCCTAAACTAAGAAGCCATCACGTGATCAAGCACACCTCCCACTTGTTCGGAACTCAACCCAAAAATTCATCCACAATAAGATGGAAGCTAAGTCACAAGGGAAATAACTCACCAATCTATCATTTATGAAGGCTTCAACTATCGACTTACCTTCTGAGGAATTCGACGACCTGCAACTTATCTCGGAAGAGTCCAAGAAGGTCGTTATCCCGGTCTGTAAGTTAAAAAAGTAATTTAAAATGTTTTCTTCAAAAATAACACTTTGCAAAATAAGAAAGCCATTACCTCAATAAAGCAAGCCTCCACCAACTTGTGGTGCGAAAGTGACAACATCCTCCTTTACACAATCACCTTCCGGCAACGTCGAACCAACGATGCCTCATCTTCTTGAGGACCACCCGACTCAACAAGAGAGGGAACAACTGTCATGGATTACATGGTATGAATCATGATAACTATACCATTAGATCCTTTGCAAATTGATAAATATCAAACGTTAAATGGTAAAGCAAAGTTTTTCAAGTTGGTTGGATTTGATGCTAATTAACATTCATTTGATCTATTTTCATGGCTATGTGATTATTAGGACTGCGAAAGCTAAATTTATTGATTTATTGTGTCAGGCTTTGGTTGGTTCATGATTTGATTTGGGTTGTGAATGAACACTTATATTGATTTGGTGTCTTTAGGCATTGATATTTGCTCTTAAATTGTCAACTAGGCTTTATTTTCTTAAGCATAAATACTATATGGACTTCTACCATTGTTGGCTTATTAATGGAGTTTTGTCCTCTATTAATGGTGGCTAAATTAGGCTATATGCCTTATACTGTAATTTCTAATTGGCCTCTAGCACTTAATGTGCCATGACTTCAAAATATTTTCCATCCTTGAACTGAAGCACTCCATAGATTGGATTGTTATATGGTGTCAGCTATAGGATTATGTAAATGAGAGATTCACAACAATACCATCTCATCTATCTCAATTAAGCTAATCTAAATTAATAGCAGTCGTGGATATCAATTAGTTTGATTGATAAGGACATTAGAAATTAATATCAAAATCTTCAGTTCGAATCCCACCTTATGAGCTGGGTGGGCAAAAAAAATTCAAATTAATGGCTACTATCTACAGGGTATGATGCTTATGAATATTAAAATCTAGGACATGTAAGGGAATTTTTCTTATAAATAATTTAATTGTTTTTAGAGCTTGATTGATTTAAAATAGTCCGCTACAATTATTTTACAACGTGAATCTTAATCAACTTATAAATTTTGATTTTTATAATTTCTCAATAAATTTCTTTGATTTAATGAGTCATTAAATTAACATTTGAGTGCAGATTCTTCATATTTTCTTATTGCATCAACAGTTATCAAATAATTGCTTAATCAGTGCCTTTGAACAAAAATTTTTCAATCTGAATTAATTTTTCATGCACTCATCATCTACCTACATTAGAAGCTCTAGACCCTATGTCTTGCATCATGTATTGTAGAAGAGAAAACAATGAATGGTTTGAAACTAAGAAGAATTATGACAATGATAGGAAAAACAAGAAATATAATTCAGGAACAGGTATTGCTAACATTACAGTCATTCAGCACCTAGCATACCAACATTGAAATATCAGAGCAACACTAGATAAGGGCGGGGGTGGCAAGTAATTATGATCACTGACTATCTCCAATATTGGGATCATAAAAACCTTTGGCGCATATGGCATAAACAACAATGATCAAATTTCTCCTAAAACAATATCAGAATGGCAGCACAACCAAATCCGACAAGTAGTTCTTGTAACTACATACTGATCCATGTAGCCTCAAAAAATACAATCCATATTGGTGGTTTCTCAAATCTGACCAGGATCTTAAATCATGCAATCACAACAGACCAACTGGCATGCTTACAATGCAAGATGCTAAGGTTGGGAGGATATACAAAGGATTATAGACAATTTTATGACATCAAATACCAGTTATTATATTTGACCTTCTAATATAAAAAAAATAAAATCCAGAATCAAATTGAACACTTACATTAGGCTTACTATGTTAAATGAATTCGAATGATGAGCAGTTAATAGTGACTGATAACTAAATATGGCGAAAATAAAAATTTAAAAATGAATGTAAAGCACAATAAAGAAAAAATACATTAGAGGACACATGGAAGTAACATATATGGACGATAAAATAGAAAACAAATTGGCTTCAGTGCTAGGAATCAACTCATTAATGTATAGAAAAAATTAGTACTAAAACTACGAATAGGAAGAGATAAATCTAAAACCACGTGTAGCACTCTACAATAACAACAACAAGCCTTAATCCCACTAGGTGGGGTCGGCTACATGAATCCTTCGTCTCCATTGCCGGTCCCAAGTCCGGATGCAAAAAGTGGAGGGTTGTGTTAGGTAGTCGACAGCCAGCATAAAATTTGCCGAAATAATCATGACATGAATCATTTAAATCATTGTGTAGCACTCTACAATAGAAATAAAAAATGAGGATTGATAAATCTGACCAAATAGCTTGGATGAGGATAATGATGGCAAAGATGATCATTTTGATTCCTATTTATTGAGTAAAAGTGAAGTTGATGACCACTTTGACTGCTATTAATTGAGTAAAGTGATCATATTCAAACGTTTCAAATCAAAAGCTGCCTAAAAGCACAAAATAATGTATTCTTAAAGCCCAATAGCAGAGTTCAAAAATGAAATATGAGGTAAGAACGGAGCTCAACTGTAACAAGCACGGCTATTCAAAAAGGTAGCAAACAGAAGTTACCAACCTATCAAAATACAAGAACAAGAACTTTATAATTTTCTCCCCAAATTCTAATCTATACAGCTCAGTCAACAACAACGTAAAATAAAACAAAATGCAGCTAACTTTTTAGACTAAATGATTTGTTCAAACATTTTGAAAGAAGGATGAAAGAGTAGGATGGCAAAGGACATGTCTGCTTTTTAACAAACCACATTCATACAAGCAAACAGAAGGAACAAGTGTATCTAGGATTTTCTCAAGTATTTGCAGGATATGCTAGAATTAATGTGTCAGACAAACATCATCAATTCAGGCCTGCTATAGATGTTGTTCTCCTCATCCTCCAGCACAGGGTAAGCGGCAACAAGTGTATCCTGAGCACCAATATACAAGGAGTTGTAAATCTTCCAGTAAACCTCACGGACCTTCCTTGCCGGATGGAACAAGCCTTGAAGGCAGTAGTTCAGGACAACAGCAGCTCCTAAGGCAACTCTCATTCCTTCAATAGCCTCCATTACAGCATTTATGACATGAGGAGAAGTTTCAAAAATATTTGGCCACACATAGTTCAACAGATGGATCAAAGCATCCTCACCCAAACCAGCTACACCCAACGCCATGTGCTTGACAGCTGAAGCAGCAGTCTGCCTATGAACCAGATCCCTGTCCATCAAAGCATCTTCCAGCAATGGTGTTACAGCATAAATGTAATCCTTTCCCATCTCTCCAATGTACTCAAAAAGGAAAGAAAGCGATTTTAAAACTCCATTTTGCACATTCAATTCTGGCACACGATATTCATTCATAAGAGCAGGGAGGACAGTGAATGGGGAGCACGTTTCAGCGACTATAGCAATTGCAACTGTTGTGCAAACACGATTTTGACGCTCCTGCACTTTCAAATTGTTTAATAAAGTTGCCAAAACATCCTGTGGTCCAATAGCTTTTGCAATGTACCCAAAGGTGTTTACAGTAGCTCTCCTAATGCCTTTCTTGTGAGCCTTCAGCATATCAAGTAGCTCAAAACAAATCCTCATCCATTCTCTAGCTGGGACAAACTCAGCACCACGATCAGCAATTCGACCAACAAGATCAATACAGTTCTCCTGGACCTTCTCATGTCTGTTCTTCAAAATAGGAGTCAGCCGAGGAAGCAAGTCTTTTATAGGAGGAGTCATCTTGGTCATACCTATAACATTAACTATTGCTTTTAGTGCTCCCAAAATAGAACCTAAAACTTCAGGATACTCTTCTCCAAGATACTCATATAGAACAACACCTAAATGACCCATCAACTGTTCTTCATGGCACTGTTTCATGACAACTGCAATCCGTGATATGAGGTCAGCAGCTTGTTGCCTTACTTTTGCACTCTTGTTGTTCAATCGCCATTTGATTGTTCCACAAATCTGAGGGAGGTAAGGCTTCACTCTCTGACCAAGAGCATTCACCACTGCACCAAATCCATTGAGCATGACATTTGCATCATCACTGGTCTGCTCTTGAAATGCATAAAGAATCCCGTCAATGAGCAGCTCTTCCAGGCGGGCATCAATATCAGAAGCCCCCAAATTGGATACCACTTTCTCAATAGTTTCCATCACCATTCTCCTGTAGGGCTCACTCTCATCTTTAAGGTCTTCCACTGTCCTTCCAACAATATCTGCCACTCCAACTTTATTTGCAATTTCTACGGTAGTGTCAACAAGCTGCTTGTAATTTCTTCGGTCCAAGGCCATTCTCCTCACCCAGAAATTTCTGAAGAACTCTGGAAGAATATCATTTATGTAATCAGCCTCAACACCTTCAGTACTCACACACTGCTTGACAACTTTGAGCACAATCTTCTTCATTTCTTCATCAGGAGATTGAAACTCACGAATAAGAATCACCATCACTTCTTTTTTGTAGTAACTTGCATATAGTGCATCCATAAGGGGAATAATGAAGCCAATTGCCTTCAAAAAGGCTGCCAGTACCTTCCCACGGTGTGAACGAATACCCTTCCAAAGTGGCTTTAGGACTGAATCAAAACTCTCTATACCATAAGGAGCAGCTGCCTCTGCCAAAGCTGCCAGAGACAGGGCAGTGTTCTTACCTTCTGATTTTCATCACTCAGCCCATGTTCAATGATTTCAACCAGAGACCTTAGGTGTGGCAGAACAGCACATCCCATGAGAATTGCAATCTGTTGCACAATTTTAATGCCAGTGTGCCGTGCTTGCCAAGACTTTTTACTTTGACAGACAGCCTTCAGAAAAGGTAACAGAGCAGGAATTCCCAATGCAGAAGCCACCACGCTGAAAGCCCTTGCAGTGGTATTCCTCACATATTCATCAATGTTATCAATATCAGGCCTCATTGCTGCAATCATTGTAGCCAAACCAGCTGCTTTGCTTAGATTAGAAATGATCTCTCTCTTCCTTCAACACGAGCATAATAGTCCTCATCAATAAGTAGGGGCTCTATAACCACAAGAATCTTGTGCACAAAGGGCTAAACCAACTCATCCAACTTGTACAACACCCCTGTCAATAACCTTCACCAAGAGATGCCTCTCTTGGTCTTCAAGAGTAGGTTGCATGAGCAAAGGCAGGATTTTGTTGAAGAGAGGACCTGCTCCAAATTCCCTAGCCTTATCAGTGAGTTGCCTCAATGCTGTTTTCCTTTGTGGAGGAGTACCATTCTTCACCTTCAGCAAAAGCTTCATGATCTTTCTCTCCTTCTGCTCCTCAGGTGACAATTCCTCCTCTTCCTCCTCATTCAAAAGAGCCCCAAAGTACTGATAATCCTCTGGCTTCATGAACGGCAGCCCACCAGGTGCCTCCTTTGGAACATCAAACTGCTGTCCCCGATTCTCTTCAGGGATCGCATAAAGTGGTGTGCCAAGAGGAGTTGGAGTAGCAAGAAGCTTCCTTGCAGGAGTCCTGATGGGAACATAAGATGCTGGTGGTTCAAGTATCTTGTAGCCCTCCTGAGGAAACATTGCATCAAGCTCTTCATCAGTCAAAGGTCTGTTCCTCTCTTCAATATCCCTCTCCCACCTCAGCAAATTATACTGCTCTGGTGTCATAGGTCCCCGAAGATTGATAGCTCCAGGCGTTGGGGTTGCCAAATCAACCCCACCAATGGGAGTGACACCAGGAGTAAAGGCTGCAGCAGGAGTTGCACCTCCAGGCAGTGGAGTGGCACTTCCCATGGTAGCTGGAGTCTCATCCCATCTTGATCTTTGCCGTTTGGGTGTAGGGGTAGCCAAGCCACCAAGCTTTGGCGTGGCATCCCAAGTCATCCCAGCAGGAGTTGCACCAGGAGTGGCTGCCGCAGGAGTAGCATCAGAGTCCGCAAGCCGTCCAGGAGTCGGAGTCTCATCCCACCGGTTCCGCCGAGAAATCGAAGGGGTTGCATCCCCAACTCTTCCAGGAGTTGGAGTAGCATCCCACCTCCCAATGCCAGGAGTTGAATCTGGGGCATCCCAATCAGAACTTGATTTAACCTTCTTCACAACAGAAGTGCTGTCAGAATCCTGTGACTGATCCCACCTGTTCCTCCTCTTCTGGGTAGCAGGCAGAGGAGCCTCAGCAGCAGCAGCTGATCTTCTCTCTTCATGTTTCTTCGCTGCAGCTTTAAGCAACTCTTCCTTCTGGCGTTGAAGGGCTTGTTCTCTCATCACATCAGCGTAAGTACGAACAGAGGGGTCAGGAGTAGCCTCGCCTGTGGCGAAAGGGTCGTTACGAGCAGGGGAGATGATACGATCGAGTCGTCGGCGGCGGTACTCATCCTCACGGTCGATGATGCGAGAGGGCTTCTTGAAGCCGGAGTCGTCCTCACCATCTGCCCGAGGAACATCCAGCGACTTGGGAGCCGTGTAGGAAGACATGCGACGGCCTAGAAGCGAGGCATCCCTTCCGCTTCGTCCTCATCCTCATTAACAGGAATGGATCGGGCATAGCCCTCGAACCTATTTCCCTCGTAGAGGTCGGAATCGAAGGTGACGGAGACCAGAGGCGCCATGTTCTCCATATTCCGCCGCTCCTCTTGGGCCCTCCTGATCTCGTTGTCGATGTTATCTCGGTCTATTTCCATCTTCTGCTAAACCTATTGGATCACGAGCTTGAGTTTGGAATCCAAAGGGAAGAGAGAGATCGGGAGACTATAAAGCAGTAGATAAACGTAGCCAAAAGGATAATTAGGGTTTCGTGCAGTGGTGAACTTACCTTGAGAGTTAGGGTTTTGGGAAGACGCAGTGGACGTTGGGGCTGTCCAGCTTGCCGGTATTCAGCATAGAAATGCAACAAACAGTGCCGTAGGCGAGATTTAGGGCATTTTGTTCTTGGTTGGACATGATCGGTCAATCTCGGCCGTTCATTTCGGGTCACCGACTATATTTTTCATCTTCCAGGATGGCTGGATGCAAACTTTTTAGATACAGTCACAAATTTATGTGAAATATTTGTCATAATTAAAATTATTAAAATATAATAGATAAAAATAATATTATTTTTGGAAAAAATTATAATTTCAACTATAATATTTAATTTTTTTTTTTTAATAATTCAATTGTTACTTTTTTTTATAAACATATCACTAAATAAAACTTAAGACTTTACGTTCATTCAAATATGTTTTGATTTTGATTCACACATAATCGATTAGACTTCATAATCAAGACTTGCCAAAGTCTAGAAACACCCTTCAAGAACTATAACAAGCTTGCCAAGGTCATTAGAAGCCCATCAAAATGGATATTCAACATAGATCTTGATTTATTTATTTTTAATGATTCAGCATAAATCTTGATTAAACTCATTTCCTTTGAGTACACCTCTTTTATTAAGGCGATAGTTTTCTCTTTTTCCCTAGCTTTCGATTTTCATTCCATCGTGGAGGGAATGCTAGATGTTTGGTAATTTCTCCTCCGACCAGAATGAAAGATCCAATTGAAGCGGCTCACCAAAATAGTCATTTATGTGTATTTATTAGTGTACTAACTATTATGTAATGTACTTTTTTATTCATTTTTTATAAAATCAAAGTGTTGTGTTTTCTATAGTGCCCTAGTATCCATTAATATTAGATCAAATGGTAATGTATGTAAAGCGATTTCTGAGCATTTCATGTAACAAAAAGTTAAGAGTTTTTCTCTCTAAAATCTCTCTCTCTCTCTCTCTCTCTCTCTCTCTCTCTCTCTCTCTCTCTCTCTCTCTCATCTTCTCAATATCTTCTATCTACCATTTTGTGAGACCTTATAAATCATGTTAAGATTCTAACATTATCATAGACAAATTTGAATCCAATATTTTGAATGATATAGTGAGCATGGATTGATGGCAAGAAAATATTACAAGAAGCAAAGTAACAAAATAGATATAATCAATGCACAAGAAAAATCACAAATATGTAATTAGTCCAAGAGCTGTACTTGAAAAATTGATCCTTAGAATTTATTAAGTACTTAGGAAATTTTCTCTGAAATTCAACAAATACTCAAGGAATTCATTCATGGAATTCAATAAAGAAAAAGTATCAACTCATCCCTCATATGTAAACCATGAAAAAGAGAGCTCAACTCATCCAAAATTTAAAATTATCAAAGAGAGCTTAACTCATCTAAAAACTAGAGTCATTAAAGAAACAATCCAATAGCTTGGTGAAATCTAACTTGAAATTTTTTGATAAACTTATTTTTCTCCTAAAAAGATTTTTTATTAAAACTTTAAAAAAAAAAAGATGCAATATGAGAAATTTTTTTAAAAACTTATATTTAAAAACTCAAAAATTAACTTTTAAACTTGAAGTTGGCCAACTTCTAGTTAGAAAGTTCACACATTGATGACTTCGATCAATATTAGAGAAACTTACTTCTTAATAATTAAATAATTTAGTAAAAAGTTGACTAAATTAAGTGTGAGATCAAAATGATCTCAGCATATGCTCTAGTTAAAATTTTATGAGGTACTCTCTATAGGAGACCAATTATTTTTTATTGATAAAGTTGTGATCACTCATAAATCTTCCTATGTAAAGGCATAAGCGTCACTTTTACAACTAAAAGATACTTCCAAAAATTCACTCAAATAAAATTAGTAAGAATAGTAGTTAATTTTCTAATGTTCAGTTTAATTGGACATATAACTTTCTTTACATTTATTCAATGATAGATAAATTTGATGTTTATCCTTAACATCTCCCCATTATTTTGGTGAACACATCAATGTTGCTCTTTTGGGTTTTCAAAGTTTGTCTTTATGCTCAACATTGAATGATGAATTGATTTAGAGAGTCATTTTGAGGCTCTTCGATGAGTTACATGACTTAAGTGACATTAAGTGAAGCTACATTGTTCTAAATTACTTAACGAGCTACAATTGGCCTAAACCATCTGGTAGTTGCATTGGCATAAGTTATTCTACGAGTTACTTTTAATCTAAATTTAAGCCAGCTTAGAGAGCTTCGTGTCAACTCAAGTCACTCAGCAAGCTACATTTGGCCCAAGCAACAAGCTTCGTTTGGTGAACTATATTTGGCCCAAATGAAATGCTTGAAAGTTGGTAAGCTAATTTTAGCCTAAGTGTATAAGGATGGACTCAACAAACTATCAAAACTAAATCTTAACCATTTAAACTCACTTGCCTTAATCGCTTCAAATAAATATCTAAGGGAATACATGTGAAAGACCAGCACTTTATGCGGTTGGTGACTAAAGTGTAAGAACAACATTCAATGTGATTAACTATTAAAATGTTAAGATTAATACTTTGTGTGATTGATGACTAAAGTGTAAGACCAACACTCTATGTCGTTATCGACTAAAGTGTAAGACTAACACTTCATATGCTTAATAACTAAAATGTAAGGTCATCTCCTTGTGGTTGGCAACTAAATAAAACTTAATTACATTATGGTGACTTAAGTATTGCTTGATAATGAAGCAATTACTTAAAACAATTGTTATTCAATGAGCATATTCAACAAGTATATTTATTCAATAAGTGCATTCATAAAGCAATTATATTTATGAGAAAATCAATAATATGATAAATCTTTTTCATCAAGAAAAATGTTTAGTAAAGAGCATACAAAAATTTAAACGTATAATTACTCTCATAACTCGTAAGAACAAAGGAAAAAATTACATAAGAAAAAAAAAAGTTAATCGTTGCTTCCTTACTCATCGATCTCCTTGGAGTTCGACTCTGATAGAGCGAGCATGTTGTCAAAGTCTAATAATTTGACATCCAATTAGCTATGTTTCACCAACTTGGCAATTCTGAACTCGATGCCTTCCTTAGACTTTTGCTGTAACAAACTCTTGTACTTGTCAAAGTTGAGAAAACTAGATAATTCAGCTTCCTTCAGCTGAAACTCTTCAATGCAGCGAGAAAGCTTAACCCCCCAACTCTTTATTAGTGTGAGAGAGGCAACTTAGTTTCATAACTGCTCCCTCAAACCATCATATCCTCTTGTCACTTCGTTTCATCTTGAAGCTCAATCAACCTAGACTTGGCAATCTAGAGCTAGTCTATCATTGAGTCGCTCTCTCAGTTGGCAATTATAAGAGATTTTATTTTGGAGGCATACTCCCTGCCAATTTCTTAGGTTGACTACCATGATTTTGCTTGAGCAATCATGGCCACATAATAGAGTCTCCCCCTAAGAAGCTCTTCAAGGCATATGTCCAACTCATCAGAGAAGATTAGATGCCCCAACCAAAAATCTTGACTCATCACATCAAAGATGTTTGAAGTATATTTATCTCATGGATAGACATTATTGTGATCATCCTTTGACTCCATATCCTTATCACTCTTCTTTTTTAGTGGAGCACAAGGAATGGCACTTGTTGGCCTCTTCATAGATTTTTTTGGAAATAGAACATGGTCCTATCGCACTCTCATCTCCAACCAACTTCTCAAAAATAGCCCCAAAGGGTATAGGCTCCTTTTCATCTTCTTATCTTCCTCAAACTCGCTAAGAAACCTGATGACTTCAGGATCTTTTGAGAAGGGAATTGAGATATCATCTTCTAAAAGAAGCAAGCATAAAGATTAATACATGAAAAAGTAAAAGAATCAAGGCAATAAAGTCTCTCTAAAATGGTAAAAGAATTTATAAATAAAAAAGTTTTCAAAAATGTGCATCAAACATTTAATAAAAACATCATTAGTGAATCCCACAAAAATCTAAAGCAACATATATCTTGCTAAAACTTTCAAGGAGTTTACTTGTGACCAGATAAAGAATTAAATGAATTTGGCATAAAATGAAAGGCAAGTAAAAAAATAAAAATATTTTTTATAAAAGAATATTATTCATTTATTATTACAATAAAAAGTTTAAATACAATCTCCATCATCCTTTCTCATTGAATTATTTTTTGAATAGTCAAACTACTAGATTTGAATGTCACTAGAGTGCTCCTTTCTTAGATGAGTGGACAAACAAAAAATTAGCACTATGATGAAGAGAAAAAACCAAGTCAACTTGTCCAACTTAACTTCCTATGCAATTTAGTATCCATGGTCGCCAACTTAAAACTCAACCACTACTATCCTACCTTACCTTTTAAGGAGAGTTACTCTCCTCAAAAAATCAACTCAGGAGGAAGCATATGGTTGAGGTGCCCTATAACATGGCCTTCTATAAGGAGGAAGGGCTTGTTCCTCTCTTGCCACTTGTGCATGAGTTGATGAAAGGAAACCCACCATAATCTAATGAATATTTTTTTGAAGTAGTCACAGGAAGTTGAAAGGGGGCCATTAAATTCTTCTATAGTACGGGAAGATTCACTCCTAAAGAAAAACTTGAAACTACCACCACAGTTGGTGAAGTAATAAAATAGAAACCTTTTCCACTCAAGTCACCCGAATGATGAAGCAATATCATTAACCAAAAACAAGGAATCCTTACAACACATTTAGTCAAAGGCATCATCCTTGAAAAGGAAGCCATTGTTGAAGTAAATGAACTATGACAACTATTTCTTGGTTTGTGACATGAACTTCCTCATCATTTGAATGATATCCAAAGCAACTCGCCTAGTATGAAATGGATATTCATCTCATATTTACCTAGATGTTTTAAAGAGATGTCCATGAGAGCCAGGGACTTACCATCATCTTTGTGGGTGATATTAAAAATTTTAAAAGTTAAATCTTAAATTTTAACTTTTAATAGAAAATTAATTTTTTTATTTTATAATTACATGATACAATTCTCAATGTGGCAAAAATAAAAGTATAATAAAGTAAAGAGAGACAATAGACACAGAATTTTTATGTGGTTTGGCCAAACCCTAAAACTGGCCTACGTCCACGCCTAGCCACTCCTGACTAGGAATCCACTAAATACAAATAGCTTACAAATCGTACTCTCCTATAACGAGGCGAGTATAACCCCTACAACAACATGTGCTTTCCTACAAAGGGGTGAGTACAACTCCAATATAAATTTTATAGCACAAAAAGAAAAATATAGAATAATAAATTTTGAAACAAATATCTCTATCACAAATATGCCAAGCTATCCAATTCAAAAAGTGATCTCATAACTTATAAATTATCAGTTTACAACTTACAAAATTTGGCAAGATAAAATGCTAGTATATATTTTAAATTTCAAAGAATAATTTATTTTATTTTAACCAAAAAGATGCTTTCAATTAATGCAAATGATCATAAAATACTTATATAAAATTAGTACATGATAGATCTAAGTAAATTAGTAAGCTTTTAATTAAAAAGATAGATCTAGCAAATATGAAAATATTTTTAGCACAATAAATTAATTTTAAAATACTTAAACATGCTTCTAAAATAGATCTAAGAATAAATGATCTTTCAAATAAGATTAATGAAAAAATATTTCAAGAAATCAAAAGAAATTTCTATGAAGATAAAAATTTCAGTAAGATGAAATAAATCTTACAAACTATCACAAGAGTTTTTCTTAAAAAAATGATTGAAGAAACTTTGATGTTCAAAGACTAATCCACCAAAAAGTAAAAAATTTGAAATAACAAATACATGGTGAAAATAGTATGAACAACTAAATGAGATTAAGATCAAGAAAAATAAACTCAAGTAATTTGAGAAAGCTTGCTTAATTGAAGATGTTAAAGCTTCCAAACCAAATATTTGATCTTGCAATATTTGGAGAACACTTAGAAGGGAAATCTAGAAAGTTTTCTTTTAGATTTACTGGAGAGATTTGAATTTGAATGAGCAATCCTCTCATGAAGAGAATGAGAGATATTTATAAGTAAGAAGGTTATTTTGAATTATTTCAAAGAAATATATTATTCTAACATCATTTTATCATATAATAATATAATATTTAATAAAATATAATTTATAATAAATAAATATTAAACTCAAATAGCCAAAAAATGGCTACTCACATGGACAAGTTAAAAATAATTAAATATAACTCTTAATATATTCAAAGCATGTATCATGCGTTCATTATTAAAATCAGTTAATGTTTGAAAAACCATAATAAATTCAATTTTAATCAAATGTGGGTCATGCAACCTATCAAATTAAATGAAAAAAAATCCAAGGAATCCATTAGAGATGAAATCAGATCTAAATTCCTTGATTATAAAATAACTTTGGCTAAAATACCAAAATTTCATATATGTTTATTAAATTTGAAATATGACATTTAAATATTATGATATAATTTAGATATAATCATACATATGTTAGTTATCTTATAATATTAAAATTAAATTAAAAATATTTAATTATATTAAGTATATAAATTAATTACACTCAATAGTCATAATTTATTATTTTGGCAATTCAAATGCTATGTATGAAGCATATAATTGAATATTAATTAAAATAAAGATTTATATAAATTAACCTCATTATCTTTATTTAAAATAAATAAAAATAATATGTTAAGTTGTGAGCAAATTAATTCATGCCAATGAACTCATATGAATCTCTAAGATAGTTATAAATGCATATAACCTAAAATATTGTATCTTGAGCTTCATATTATCCATTTTGATCTATCTTTAATTCTTTCATTCTTGTAAGTTTCTCCAACATATTGTAAGATGTATTGGATATGTAATTAGCAACCAATATATCTGAAATATATAAAACATATATTAGAATGTCCAAGCATACATTTGTTATCATCAAAATTAATTGGATTGAACATGAGGCTCATTAAGCCAACAATCTTCATTTATAGATTTGTGAATGCTTGACACACTAAGTTACAATAATAAGAAGACCATATAAGATTGTGCGAAAATGATAAGGTTGTAAAGGTGAAATTCAAATCACGGTGAGATAGGCTTCTACTACATTTTACTGAGAAGGGGTTCTTGCTAACTTGTTCACTAAGACTTCTCTCCATCAATTATGAGAAAGATTCTCTTCCTCATCTTTCTAAGCACTCAACACCGCCTTTATAAGGGAAGGACCAACCAATCCTATAATAGCACTCCCCTCCACTATATTAGAAATACTCGCTTCAAATTGTGAGTCATTACCACCATCCTTGGTCAAAGCAATTGTCTTACGCATAACTAACGCTATTAGCACCAAAGAGCTCACCTTAGCAATAGACGTTGCAACAATCTCTTCAACCTTCTTGTTGACCTCATTTTTGGATGAGGATGACACTAATATTAATCTTAGAAATTAAAATTCCTAATCATAAAATTAGAGCTTTTTAATTAGATACTTAGGACACTACACCTAGTGACTAAAAATATAATCAAACTAAACTAAAATAAAAATTAAATAACAAAACTAATTTAAACACAAAAGTAAAATTAAAATAAAACTAAATCAAAAGTTAATACCTCAGATTGAGATCCAGGTCAGCCTTATGGACCTTTCTAGGACTTAACCTAACCTAATTAGACTAGGTGAGTCTAATCAAATCCAAACTTGATTAAATTTAACAAAAATCAAAATTAATTAATTTTGAATGAAAATGTAAATTAAATTAAGCCATAATTTTGTTAATTGGGTTGATTAACTCAATTAACCCATTTGAGCCCAATCTTTCCTAAGTTCAAATAAAATCTAATTAAATCATACTAAAAGCATAACATTTTTCCACAAAACCTAACATAAAATTGAATGTAGATGGAAATCAAAATGGCTAACTAGGCCATTTGGCCTGAGTTAACCCATGTGGGCCCCATAAAGTCAAAAGTCAACTAAATCAAATTTGATCAAATTGAGTCATCTTAAGGATGAAAAATAATCAAATAAATTCAATCAAACATGAAACTGAATACAACTCAATCAAATGAAGGCTCAAATGAATTAATTGGGTCATTTAGCCTATGTGAACCCAAATGAATCTTATCTAGTCCAAATTTAAATATATTTGAAATTAATTAAAATTAATTAAAATCAAACATTCTAAAGCACTCCAAAATCATAATTGAATGTGATTCAACTTTTTCTTGGGTCTAATTTGATCATTTTGGCCACTTAAAACCCAAGTGAATCCAATTTGACATATTTAAAGCTCAATTTGAGTCAACATGAGTTAAATTCAAATTAATTGAAATAAATTGAGTGAAATCATTCTAAAAACGTAATTAAATATAACTAAAACCTAAACACATTTTGATTTGATCAATTTGAATCATTTAACTCAAATGAATTCAACTTGGCCCATTTAAGTGAAAATGGGTCGATTTTGGTTAAACTTAAATTCAAACTTAAATTAATTAAAATAAATCAATTACAAATAACATGAATGATTAACTAAACATAATTGAAGCATAATCTAAACCCACAATAGCTAATTAGGCTAGAGAAGTCAATTTGACTCATATAGGTCAAATGGGTCAAACCTAGCCTACACCAAATCAAACTCATATAAAACTTGAACAAATTGATTCATAATCCTTCAAATGACCATTTATGTATGATTAGAATCAAAATTATGATTTAATCAAATTAAGAGAGATTAATTGAATTAATCTAACTTAATTTAAACTAAAATGCATTAATTCAAATTTAAACCCAAAACTAACCTAAGTGAGCATATGCTAACCCATGAGTCACTTAAACCTGATTAGACTAGATACAATCAGTCCAAAAGGAGCTGAGGTGGAGACATGGAGGAAGGAGATGGGGAGATGGTAAGATGGGAAGAAACTAACACAAATGCCAAAAGTCCAAAATTCTCCCATGCCGCTCCCCATATACTTGTTTATTTGACTTCAAAATCATCTTTAATCCCTTAATCATCTTTAGAGACCACTTCAAGGCCCAATTCGCCATGGCCAACCACCTCAATGCTCCTTCAATGGAGAAGGGATCAACCAACTATAAAATCAAGCATTTAGCCCCTATTTCCCACCTTTGACATTTCAAGCACCTTCACCATCTCCTAAGCAATCAAACTCACTCTTCCTCTCACTTTCCTGATATCTTTAACTCTTATTTCAATCAAGCTTTGTGAGTAGGGGTAAACATTGGTCTCTAGCTCGACCCAAAGAGAGTCAAAAGAGTAAACTTCACACAGAGCTTCGCCCAAGTCCACTTAACATTTTCAAAAATTTGAACCACTCAACATTGGCTTGAGTGAGGTACTTCATCTCATAAGTACACAACCAATAGGCCTTTGTGTTTTGCGAAGAGACTTCACATGATTCTAAGAAAAATCCAAAGTGAAACATTGCACTTTCATTTTTAAACATTTCCTAATTGTTAAGATGTAAAATTATGGTTCGATCCTAAGCTCCATCTCTCACTAACGAGGTAGGAGATGAAGCCTCAGGCATTAATTCTAATTGATTTAAATCAATGACTTAGATTAAACGCCTAGAATTATAATTTGTTGACTTTTGATCCATATTATCTATGCAATTGATTTTGATGATAACAAATATATGATTAGATGGAACTAATATTTTAATTTAAGTATTTTAAGAAACTCACCACTCAGAATACTCAATCAAATTTGTAAAGTCAAGATCAACTTGTATTATGGTAGTTTGAAAATCTTCTTAAAATTTATAATTATAAGATAAACAAAAGTTCAAGCATATAAAAATAATAGCTTAAACATCTCCATATCATTATCTAATTTTTTTCATATTTTTTTATATTTAATTGCATCATCTTTTCAACTATTCTTGGAATTATCCTTTTTAGATAATTTCAGTACTTGCATGCATTTAGCATTATCTATTGCCTTTCAAAGTGTGTTGGATTTATTTTACATTTCATTAAATTATGTTCATGCTTGATCTTATTATTTATCTATTTATTTTAGCATGAGAGTTAAATTATTTTTCTATTTTCTAAATTATTTTTTCTCTTTTTTATTCTTTATTTTCTCTCTCCTATCAATGATCTCTTCCTAATTTTGTTTTTGCCAAATTTTTTATGGATTTTGGGATGTAAAATCTTATGGGATTTATTTAAATTATTCTCATATTAGTTTTTGTTATTTATTGAATTTTTAAATTCATATTTGTTTGAAATTCAAATTTAAGTATTTTTAAATTTTATTTTGCTTTTGTTAGGATTTGTTTCTAAATGTGTTTTAACTATTCTTGGCATGATGTGTCCAACCCATAATATTTTTTTATTTATCATATTTTAATTTTATTACCTCAATATAAGTTTATTTAAATTCAATTACAATTAGTTCAAGTGCATTTTCTAAAATAGCTTTTCTATTTTAGGAATTATTTTAGCTGGCCCCTATTTATTTAATATTGATTGACTTAAATTATGTGAAAGTTCAAAAAGCTTCTTAAATTAATTTCTCATAATTTACATGTGATTTATTGCATTAATTGATGTTGAATCCATATTTGTAAATGAGACTAGCCAAAATTTTGTTTATATATTCTTGATTTATTTATTAGTTTATTTTTAGTTGACTTGCTATAAATCTTCTCACTCAAATTTAGTGAAATTGATTGAATCCCTTTTTGGAATATGCTTGGTCAGCTCATGCTCTTAACCAACTCAAATTCAATTTATTTTAGATCCTTTCCTTGCTTCATTATTTTTTTAAATGGAGTTGATTCATTTTTGTCAATTGCATTAATCTATTTTTCTCCTTTTAGCCTTGGTTGACCACACGTATTCCCTAATTCAATTTGAATTTAAGTTATTATCATGTGATAAATTATTTGATTTAAAATTCTTGCCTATGATAATTTCCTCTCCTAATTTATTTTGACTTGGCCGAAATTCACATGTGATTATTTTATTATGAAATTTGTTTAATTAATCTTAAAATTCTTTCCCTCTCATATCCCTATTGCTTGGACAAAATTCAATCATTCTTATTTGAATTTATTTTTCATGTGTTTATTTATTTAAAATCAAGTTCTTTCCTTATTGGATTTCCCTCCTCTTTATTTCCCTCTTCCTTCTTTCATGCCTTGGCCAAACCCTTCTTGGATCTTGGTCAATTTAAAGAGGTTGTGTAATAGCTATTCTTCTTCTTGATCCTCTACACCTAGTTTCTTTCTTGGATGTTCTCTAAGATTCAAAGTGTTAAGGCCTTTCTTCTCTCCATTACTTTCTTCTTGGCCAAGACCTTGCCTAAGGTTATTGTTGATTCAAGGTGCCAAAGCTCATTTTTTTTCCATTGAACTTATGTGGACGAGACCTTCCTAAGGTCTTTGTTGAAGCAAAGTGCAAAATTTCTTACTTGTTTATGGCTTCCATCCTTGTCCGAGACATATCTTGAAGATTGTTTGAAGTGGTTGTGCTTAAATTATCTTTCCCATTACATCATCAACATCATTCAAGTGGAGATCTACTTAAACTCTTTCAAGTCTCTTTTAAGCATTGGAAAGATCACATTAAGTATTTCTTTCATTGCTCATACATATAAGGGCTTGAGAAAGAATTTCTATTTCATTTCAATCTTTTAAATTAGTGATTTCATTTTGTTATTTTGGATGAAAAGATTAATGTGATTTATAGTTAAATTTTTTCTCTAATTTCTTTTCATCCTCTTTCAAGTGACTTGAAAGGTTTTTCTTTTTATTTGATTGAATTGAATTCGTCTCTTTAAAGTTTTATTTTGATTGTTCTTCATAGTTTTCATCTCCAAAAATGTTTACTTCCTACTTTGTGCAATTGGTTTAAAATTATATTTCAAAATATTTGCTCTTTCATCTTATGCAAGGTTTCAGAAAGTCAATTTAAATATTTCACTAAATTTAAGTTGGATTGTTCTTTGCATATTTTCAAATTCATTAAACATATAACATAAGCATGGAGCTCTCTTCTCTTTATTTGTCTTATCATTGTGTAGATTGGGTTGAGTGCAAAATCATTTTAAAATTGAGAGTTAGACATATAAATTATCTTTTTTTTATTATTCTTATTGTAAAGTGTTAGGGTTGTACTTAAAAAAGTACATGATTGTGTTGTACTTTTCTAATGTAGGAAAGTACGGGAGATTGAGTGTAATCTCATTTTGATTAGTAAATTTTTAGTCAGGATAACTAAGCGTGGATATAGGCCAGTTTTTGGTTTAGTAAAACAACGTAAAAATCTTTATGCCTCTTGTCTTTACTTTTTTGCACTTTACTTTACTTAATTGGTTTCTTACTTTCTCTTTATAATATATTTTATATACTATTAAGATTAATTTTTCTATAAAGGTTAAAATTAATTTTAATTTAAAAAATATTTTATATACCCAATTCACCCACTCTCTTGGATGTCATTGCTTCTTAACATGATTTATTCTCTTAAGTTCATGGGATTAACCCTAGTCGTCCCATCTTTGATCAAGTGGCTGAGATTAAGCCTTTATCCTACAACTTTACAGATTGGATTTGAGTGGATGTAACGTGGGCTAATGGCCACCCGAAATGCAGAAAGCAATGTCGTGTTAGCCGTTGATGCGGTTAGAAAATCCAAGTTTTCTAGATTAATAAAATAACAAAAAAATACTCAAAATTTTGAAAATTCATAGAAATTAAAATACCTAATAAAAATTACAAATTATGGTTATATGAATTCAACTCATTAAGGGGAATCTATTAAACCAACAAAGCTTTAACATTTATTAGGTACTTTTGATTTAATTTGAGTTTTAATAAAAACAATAAAACTTTAATTAAATCTAAACAAATGAACCAATTAATTTGAAATTTTTAAAGAATAAAGTAAGGATAGGTTGTACTTACCATAAAAATTTCAAACCTAAATGCTAAGTGAATTGTAAGTTATAAAATTTTTAAGTTCAAACTAATAGTATAATCAAAATAATTAACTTAAAGCTAGGGAAATTAAGAAAATTATGGAAATAATTTAGAACATCCTAAGCAACATTAGTAACTTAGAAAAAATTTTGAACCCTTTAAAACAACTTACTACCCTAAAATCACCCAATTAGGGATTAATTAGTATTAACTAATTATTTTAATTAGGCTGAACTCTAATAATTTATAATAAATCAACTAATAATCCAAAATATGTATAAATACCTCTTCTTTGGATTCATATTTTAGAGGAGAATAAAGGAAAATTAAATGATCCAAATGATCTTTAATATTTTGGAAATAATTAGAATTTTTTAGAAATAATAAATCCTTAATTACTCTTTAGATATTAATTTGATCAAGGTAAAAACCCATGCACCATAAAAATTTCAAGTTAAAATGAATAAAAATTTAAAGTTATGATTTCTAAAACCATCTAGAGTATTTTAAGAAAGATAATTGATATAAAATAATCAAAATTTTGAAAAGACCTAAAATTGATTTAGAACATTTTAATTAATATAAAAAACTAAGGAAAATTTTTTAAGTCCCCTGAAGTCAATGAAAACAAATAGTCACATATTTAAGGGTTAGTAATTTGTTTAATCAAAATTTAATTAAAACCCTAAGACTAAAAAATTTCTCATAATAAATCAAATGATAAGTTGAGAATCATAAATGATCCTCTTATGAACTTAACATTTAATTAAGAATCCATTAGAATTAGAATTATAATAATTTATTTAGTATTTTAGGAGGAATTAATTATTTTGTTAAAAAATAATTGAAACTGATTAATTACTTAATTACTTTTTGACATAATCACTTAATAGTGTATGTTTAAAACTTAGAATTTAGATATTAGCTTAAACCCTCCACAAAGTCATCTTCATAAAATATTCAAATTAAAACGAATCTTTAAATTAAATTCATTAATCATAAACATTATAAAACTATTTAACTAAGCAATAAACTTAAGAATTATAAATTTTAAGCATTAATTAAAATACCCTTAATTAACCAAAACCAATAGAGTAGACTATTAAATCAATTGAACTTAATTAAAACATATAATTATAAATTTTAAGCATTAATTAAATTAACATAATCAATATTAATCAATAAAATTTAAATAAACTCTAATCAAAATCCATTAAATATTTAACCAAATTAAATAATTTGACCTTTGTGAATAAAATGAATTAAATTAACAATTAATAAAATTTCAAATACATAAGTTGAATAATAAAAATTGAACATGAATTTTTAATAAAAGGCACTAATCAACTCATGATTAAAATAACAAATACATTGACTTAAATTAAATTATAATTGCATAAACCAATTAAAAATAATCAAATTCTAATTGATATTGGTCAAAGCAAACATTTAATCTACTCAATGAACTTAAAAAATCAATCAAAATGAACATGGAATTAAAATTTAAAAAGGAAATGTTAAAATAATCCAAACCTTATAAACTAAATAACTAAATTAAATCCTAGCAATATATTTAATTTTTTTTTTAAATATACAATCATAAGGTATATAGTTTGGAAATCTAAGATCATAGGGCTATCAGTTTGAATGAGGCACTAAGCCTCATATTTTTGGTCTAACAAAGACATGTACACAAGAATGTATAATAGTGAAGAAAGTAATTCTCAAAATAAAGTAATAATTAAAAAGGGTAATAAAGCCATTAAAATATATTGTATGGTTAGACCTTTAGGGTGAGTCTTCATCCCTTAGTGGAGTTTAACTTTATTAGTATTAGGGTGTTGATTAAAATGGGTTTTGCTTTCATTTTCTTCTTAACTCTTTAAAACCCTAAAATCAATTTCACCATAAATAAAATAATGATTAAAAAGCATTTCAAAACTATCTAAATATTTAAATTGAGATCAACCAATGGTAAACTAAATTAAACTTTGAATCCAAATAAAAAACTAAAACCTACCTTGCCTCACTTTCCCCTTTTTTCACACACCAGATTGCTAAGCCACTAATTCTAGAATTAGGTTTGGCCAGTGCTTTATTTGTGATATGATATTTTCTTTATTTTGTGATGTATTATTTTAGTCTTGATAGCCAAGATTATTTATTTATTAATTTGGATGTCAAGGCAATATTTATTAGACTAACATTATTTTCTATAAGGGGCTATGCTTAAAGGGACTGATGTGATAAAAAAAATAATAGTCATTATTATTTTTTATTTGCTTGTACGTACTATTTTGCTTAAGTCCATGAGCATTGCCTATTAGGATGGGCTTGGTACCCATTGATACTAAGTTTGAATGTTTGAAATATAAATTACTTTTGTATATATTTGTTTTTAATTAATATTTATTTTATAAGGTTTATGATTTTTCCTTTTGAAATTTAAAAATGTAATTTGATCTTAGAGTTAGGTTAAGATTAGCAGAAGCTGTCTACATCAGTTGGTGGTCTCTTATAGAGTTTAAGGAGGTCCTTAAAAAAGTTGACGATCCAAAAGAAGTATAGTAAAGACCCCCATAGATCAAAATTTTAGTTTTAGGTTAAGATGTATAATGGTAGAGCTCAGCTACTCATCTTTCTTTTTTTAGGGGTGTATAGTGATACTTAGTCATACCGACCTTACTAATTTATTTTGATTTGTTTGATGTGTTTACTTTGGGCATGCACTAAAATAGCATATTTTTCTTATAATTTTTGTGATTTGCTATGATGTTGTGGAAAACTTGGATATGTAATAGGCTCTTAGAATAAAATAATTTTTCTACTCAATTAAAATAAAATAACTTAAATAAAAATAAATACACATCATAACCTCAACTAAAGCCTAGCTGTAATCAATAAAAGTACTTAAACATCATATATATGTGAAGTTAACCAAATTGCATATTGATGTTATTTTTTTAAACAAGTGTCTTCACTTGCACGATAAAGGGTAGAGTTAGACCATTGATGATTGCACCCTTGAGTGAAGAACACTTTCTAGCTAATTGGTGGATAACCTAATTTCAGTATACATGTAGGCATATCTGCATACCTTAGCGTGTTAAATAAAATTATGAATCTAAAATGCTTAAAAATTAAAAATTGCATTATAGAAGAATAACATACCAATAATGAACTTATCGACAAATTAGAGGTGAATTCTGATCTTGGCCTCCTTTCCTAATTAATAACAACTCAACTATCATGCATTTACATAAAGACTGGACTTATGGTTTAAATCATTGAAAGTGTTAGCTGGTGACCTATACCAGGCATGAAATAAGTCTAGAATAGTTGGGAAATGTTCATATTCTTTAGTGAGAAAGAGCTAGTATTATCTCAAATCCCTATGATTAGACTAAGTCCACCTTTGATGTATATCAAAATCATCTTTAAACTTAGGATTTGAAGCATCCTATTGTTATAGGAGTAAGTCTTCACCTCTCAAGCATTTTAGTTATAAGCTAAGTCCTAACTTTCTAAAAGATGCTTACTTAAAAAAGCCTAATAACATAATAGGTTAAAATACTTCTTGGACTTTGTGGTGAAATTTTTATTTTCATTCTTCATCTATCTATTTGAGGAAAAATAAATGAAGAACAAAAATGACACTTCTTGTGTTGGACAGCACGTAGATCCACAAATATTTAGGGTGATCAGGTATGACATTGAGGAATGATGCTTATCTCGAGAGGCGAGTCACCATCGCAATGAACTAATCACTTGAATAAGGACTCCTAAGGATAATGGGTCTTTGGATGTACCAGAGATTCTTCCCCTACTTTATATGGAAAAGTAAAGTAGGGTTTATTTTAAATCGGGTTCGTTAAGTTCCTTATGGAGGCAAGTCCCCATAGTTAATTACATCCTAAGGAATGAGATTCCTTAAGAATTCTCTCGATTAAGGTAAATGATCATCGTCTCCAAAGATTTTAAAGCTAGGACTATCAATCAATTGGTATATTTTTAGAAGATCAAGTGGGATTGATCAAGAGGAGGGAGTTATTATCGAAACTAAGAAAGATAAGTAAGGGATGCATATGATACTAGGAAGCCTAGTAAGCATCCCAAAGTATCTTATGGTTGGGCTTTATATTTTTGAAATAATTATGATTTATTTATTTGAGTTGAATTTTTATTAAAAATCTAGGGCTTATAATTTCACAACACAAGATCATGGAAATGCCTAAGAGGTGAGAATTTGTGCTTGTAGTTCACAAAGGGAAGTAGCAACCTCTAAACCTAAATATAGGGAGCTTTAGAGAGAGCCGAAGCACCACCTAAATCTAAGGCAAAAATGAGAATTTAGTTTAGGATAAACCACCCCTCAGTTTAGGATAAACCACCCGACTGTTAGACTTACAATCACCTGGGGTGCTTGCCAACTAGCTCCTCCTATGATTTTAAATACATGTAGGAAAGTCTTATGCTTTTGCAAGATAGCTAGGCTGTTATTTATTTAGAAAGAGACTAAGTCCTTAAACACACTTCCTAAGAGATTAGATCATGTAGGGCATGATTAATGATTTAAATCTAATGCAAATTTTTGTTTTATATTTTTTTTTTCATTTTTGGATAATTGATTTGACACAGCCTATGAGATTCAGATGCCAAATGCATGAGAAATTTGATTATGAACCAAAATTAGCAAGAAGGATATGTATTTTCACCATGGCTCTCAAAGGTCAAGCCAAGTTCTCTGGCAAAGGTGGAAGCCCTCCATAAGTAAGAGTGAAGTAAGATGCTTTTTATGTATGATGTGAAAACATAAAACATCCAGCTAAGGGGTTGCTAAATCTTTTATCTTTATTTATAACCAAGGCTTTAGGTGAGGTTCTAAGTTGTTAATTTTTAGTTTTTAGTTGATTAATTGGATAGAAAATTTATTTTTCTCTAAGAGCCTAATCACATCCAGGCCATTTATCAAAGCAAGGAAGAAACTAGGAAAAATATGTCATCTTAATGCACAAGCTAAACAAATATAAAATAATTTATAAAGCTAGCACAAAAGAATAAAATATCTTTTTTGGTCGGGCTCCATCGCACAAACCCGAAAATAAATTGTGTAGCTCTACCTTTATACAACCCGGATTACAAATGAATTAATTACAATCAAAGAGGAATTCATGTTATGGGGGGGGGTCTTCATTCTTCATTTCTTCTTTCTTCTTCCTTCGTTTGGTTGGTTGGAATGTGGTTGCTCCAAAAGCTTCACATGGTGCATAAGACATAGTCTTATGATCAATTTCATCCTAATCCCCCATACCATTCATTCTAAATCCTAATTAAAAAATTACATGATAATGCGAAAAGTAAATCTAACTAAAATCTGTAAAATAGAGATTAACTAAATAAACCACAGAATCCCAAGCATGTATATGAATAAATTGGACTTAGCACCCCACACATGGGTAACCAAGTCCACCTGGCCTATTTTCGATTATGCTTAGGGGTATAAGCAACTTGTACATGCAAAAGTATTTATATTTTATTACAGTGCCCTTGAAGCCCTCTAAGATAATGATTAGACTAAGATCATCCTATCATCTAGTCTATGCACATACAACATCTAGACTAAAGATTACATCACAAAAAAAATCATCAAATCAATCACCGCTAACATAGAGCTAGAAATGGTGACTTAGCCTAATGTGTGTGTCATTTAAGGTTTATGTGGTATGTCTTAGCTGGGTTTTAAGGTTAAGATTTTCTAAGTGTGAAAGGATTCAACTTAGAGGGTGGTTTCATTTAGTTGATTTGTTAATTTTATTTGATGATTTGGTTTGGTTTGAATGAACCTATACTTAATTACTGAGTGTTGTAAAGAGAGAGAAAGTGAAGAGAACTTCTCTTTCCTCTCTACCTTAAGTAATTTCTAAGGTAGATTCATTAGTGATTTTTGTTTAGTGAATGTTTTATTATGTATTTTAATTAATCCTAAGTTTAGATTTGCTCTAAAAAAACCTATTCAAATAAGAAAAATATTTTAGGACAAATTAAAGTTAATTACTATCACAAAATACACCACACTTTATTTCGTTCCAGCATGTGTATCATGCATATGAATGAATTCTAAGCATATCTATACATGCAAATATAAATATTTGGCACACCTCAATGATGAATGCTAAGAGATGTTACTTGATAAAATTTGGATGCTTCATTATGTATGATTTTGTTATGTAAAAAATAAATGGATTCTTTTATCCATTAATCAAATATACATTTACAAGTATGAAAGACATAAGTGAGTACGATGCCATTATTTTCTACACCAAGGGTATAAGGTACAAGATCTTCTTAGGGCTACTTTAAGCCTCGCAACCTTGAGCATTTTTCTTAAAAATATGTGGATGTACAAAAAGAAATGAATGAAAAAAGAATCATGTAAAAGGTTTATATTTGTTTGTTTGATTTTGTTTGTTTAATTTAAATGTGTAATGTGAAGATCCTTCTTAATTCATGACATGGGAGTGCAAAGGAATAAATTTAAGCAAGTGTTATGTTCTTTTCAAATGAATTATACACTTTGCAAATCCTATACAAACCATGTTAAGAAAAGAGGAGAAAACCACATAACACATTTTAAGCTATATTCACATGCATAAATACTAAATATAAGTAGTATACATTCATTTGTAGTCTTTGATTTATAAGTTTTGAAAATAATTTTTGATTTAGTAGTGATAATAGCGACTCATATTCTTACTTTAGCTAAAGCATGCAATTTGACATAAAGGAAATATTTCATTTATTTTGAATTTCTTTTCAAAAGATATGAATGCATGATTTTCATATGAAAAACAACATTTAACATGCTTTGAAAGAGATAAAATGATTTAAGCATGTAACTTCATTAACCCTAATTATTTTCTAAAGACAATCTTATGGAATAAGTTCATTTAAAGTGAATCAAAATTATTTAAAGAAATTTTGTTTTAATTTTGAGTTTGATTTGATTTTAGGAAATGTGAAGAGGTTTGCTAGTCCTAACCATCTCCCACTTATGTGAATCAATTTAGTTTAATTTTAGAACTATTAGATTGATTTTATATTTTATTTAGGTTAGGGTGTAGATTAAGTCCATTAATTATTCCTTACCTACACCACCTTAACATAATTAACCTAATAATTATGAGCCAACATATGATATGTAACCACATTGAATTTAAATCAATAATGCACCTAAGAAAGAAATGTGCCTATTGCAATTGGCTCACAATTATTAATTAATTAAGCTAAAGGGTTTAATTAAGTACTTTCATAACCTTCCCACACATATGGGTTGGAAATGATTTCCCTAAATTTACCTTAAGCTTTTGAACACTTAAGGATCTACCAAGTAAAGGATTGATTAAGTTCAGATTGATTTTAAAATTTTGATTAAGATAATTAAGAAGATCATTAGTGGATTAATTCTTAATTATGTTTAGTTTAAGGAAAAAATGGAGTTTAGGGAATAGCTTAAGGAAAATATCCCAAAATTATTCCATAAACCTTCTAATCACTTAACAATATTTAATTATCTTAATTAAGTGATTAAATCACTATTCACATGCTTAATTATCCTTAATTATATTAAGAGGGTGATTAGGGATTCACTAATTAATTTTCCTAATTAAGTTATTAATAAAATTAGAGATATCCTCTAAAACATGCACGAAGTTTGGAATTAATTAATGAATTCATTAGAGTAATTAGGGTTATTAATATTTCAAATAAATCCTAATTAAGGAAAGTTCACTATTTAAAATCAATTAGAAATAATTTTATATTATTCCTAACTAAATTATCTTTAAAATGAGTCCTCATTTATATTTTTTTTTTTTTTTATTTAATTATGTATTTTTGAAATTTTGATTATATAAGTCATTAAATCCCCTAATTATATAACTAATCCCATTGATACTGACTTCTTTCTATGTGGCATGATGGGATTGGTTATTTAAGTAGTCAAATCAAATATGTGTCTGCCGCATGCTTTTCTCCTTGGATAGTTCAAAGATCTGGTGATAAAACCATGGTCTAAAGGGATTAAATAGCTAGAGCTACGAGGATTAATTAGGACGATCCATCCAAAACACACAGAATGGATGGTCCATGATTCATCTCTGCCCTCGTTTGCAGGAGACGGAGACCATCCGTCCTCCATGGCTTGATCTGAGCTTTGAGCTCGTGATTAAATTCAACCCACATCATCTATGAGCAACACATCCAAGCGTGGAATTCAATTCATTACACTCTTCATAAAGGACCAAAGATTTTTCTATCCTCGGTTTTGGCATACCTCAGGAGGCTATCAGCAGCTTCAAATGTTGAGGTAGCTTCGTCTAGTGGAGACGAAGCCCGTTGAAGGTTTGAAGGCTTGAGATGAAGGGGATCTTTCTATTGGCCAAAGTGAGCTTCAATGGCTTACGACTTTGATTGAACTCCTCCTTCCCATGGCTTGGTTGCTTGGAAAACACCTTGGGTGAGATCGACTTGCCTCCCTGATGGTGCTTTGCAAGTGAACTTGGAGGTGGTTGTTGAATTCTCCCTCACCTCCCTACTTAGGAAAAACTAAGAAGAGGAATTGGGAAGAGCTTGAGAATTTCTTGAGAGAGCTTGGGAGCTTGCCAGGTCTCTCTGATTCAGTGTCTGAATTAGAATTAAATTAGAGTATATCTCCTTGTCAGATGATTGAGCCTCCATTTTGATCAAATTTCTCTCATTAGGTTTGGTTGTTAGGAGCTTCACATGGTTTTGGTGTTAGTTGCCCATGAGAGTATGGAGTGATTTCATGTGCTCATTTTCCATTGTGGGGGTTGGGTTTGGGGTCATTGGATCATAAAAATGAAACTAAAATGTCAAAATGCATGAAGTGGCCAAGAATTCCACCCAACCTGAGGGGTAAAATAGTCATTTAGCTTTGATTTTGATTTAGGAAGATTTGGAATAGTTGAAAAATGGTTTGTGCTAATTTGATTTGATATGATTTGGCTCATGTTGACCCATTTGGGTAAAAAATTAACTTAGTCAAGTTGACCAATTGGTCAAATTGGGTCAAACCAAGGGTTGGGTCAAGTTCATATGACCATTTAAAGTGATTTTGTATCATTGGTTTGGTTTAATTTGATTTGTATTTAGTTTTGATTCATTTTAGTTCACTTAGGTCAAATGGGTCAAGTTGACCAATTTGACCCATTTGACTAATTAGGTCATGGGTTGGTTTTGGTTTGGTTGATCATTTGAAATGTTGCAAGCTTTGTTTCAATCAATTTTGGTTTGATTTGATTTTAGCTTGATTTGACCTTTTAGGTCAAGTTGGGTTCATGGTCAATTAGGCTAGGTTGGGTCTAGTTGGCCATTGAGGCTTTGGTCAAGCTCAACATATGATTTAGAATAAATTTGACCTATTGGTTACAATCAATTAGGCTTAGATCAAGATTTGACACATTTTGACTTTTTAGGCCAACTTGGGTAAAGTGGCCAACCAAAATTTGGGTTTGGCTCAAATGATGACTTGGTCATGTTGATCATCATCATAACTGCTTTAGATCAATGGTTTCAATCAATTTGGCCTATGGTGGATTTTGGCTAGTTTAAGTTTCATTTAGGTCAATTGTTGACTTGGTGAAAGGCTTGGTTGGACTTGCTTTGACCCAATTTGAGTGATTGATCATCTTATGATGATTGTTGCTCATAATGTGAGACTTAGATGTTTTTAGTTTAATCTAATTTGGGTAGGATTAAAATTTGGCTCAAAAGGGTGCTTTAGATCACTTTGGGTCAAGTGAGCCTAAGCGGGTCAATTGACTTGATCAAGGCTTGATTGAAGTTTGGTTGAACTCAGATATGGACTTATGACTGAAATAAATAAGTGATTTGGAGTTAAATGAGTTTTGATTCATTTGACAATTTCAAGTTCAAATGGTGAACATTGGTTTGATTTGGTTTGAATGAATTTAGTTTTGGTTTGATGATTGAAGTTTATATTTATATTTGGTTTCATGATTGAAGGATTGATTAAATCATGAAGAAAAAGTTTGGATTGATTTGAGTTTGATTTGGCTAAGTTCAAGAATTTGACTTGAAAGGGTTTAGGATTTGATTTGATTTGGAGATTTGAGTTTTGAATTGATTTTGATATTTGAATATTTCATTTATATTTATGAATATAAATGAGAATATAAATGGGTTATGAGAAAGTCTCTTGAGTTTGAAGTGATTTGGATTTGATTTGAGCTAAGGTCATAAGATAAAATCAAAGGCTTAGGAAAGATTTTGGATTTGAAGTTGATCATGGATTCAATCAGTTGGAATTGATTCATGATTTGAGAAAATCCATTGAAATTGATTTGAATTTGAGAAAATCAATTAAGTTAGAATTGATTTGAGTTTTGAAGTTGGTTTGGATTTAGAGTTTGATTTGAGTTTTGAAATTTGACTTGAAGGAAGGAAGTGAGGATTTGGTTCAAGCTATAGGGAAGATAAATTTTCCTAACGCCCCTAAGGCATGACCTATTCCTATGGCTAACTCTTATAAGTCTCTAGGGTTAGGTTAAGTATTCACCTAATTACTAGAAGTTTCTTAAGATTAAGGAACTTATAGTGTCTAAGATTGAGAGGTTGAGAGCTCATTCTAAAAATGAGATAAACAAAGAGCGTCTAATAGGTGTGGTGTGACTGATAAGGTACACCGCACGTATTGTGTTTGACCGAGATGATCAACAACACCAAACGATCACAAGCACAAACAAAAATGGTCTACTCCTAACCCAAGGTGTACAAAAAATTAAGAGCTTAGTGCAATGTGACTCTACTTATGTCAACAATATAAGAGAGTGAAGGAGGAATCCACTAATAACTGAGTATGTGAACCTTCCACTAGGGGAAGAGGTTTAAGTCACCCACTGGGGGATGAGAGGTTTGATTTAATTTGAGTCTCGCTAGGGAGAAATTTGATTTGATTAGTTAATTTAGGATTTGGTGCTCCACTAGGGATGAAAATGTGAGCTCTCCACTAGGGGAGCAAGTTCATCCACTAGGGAGAAGAGGTTGTGAAACCATTGGATTAGAATTGAGATCCACTGGGAACTAGAAAGATTTTCTCAGAGAAGGATTGATTTATTTTGATTTGATTGATTTTTTTGATTATTTTGATTATTTGATTTGACTCCGGAGATTGGATTGGATTTTTTGTTTGTTTAGTTATTGGGTTTGTTTCAAAATTTTAAATATTTGGATTTTGAGATGGACCCTATTTGTTGGATCATAGGAGACCATGGCCATGTAACTTAGATTTACCAATCCAAAGGGGTAGTCTACCAAACACATAATAGGACTAACCAACCAAAGGGATTGCCTTTCGATGTGCAGCAGTTGTACTTAGGAAGAAAGTGTAGTAGACTTACATCCTCCAAAGTAGGGATCAGTTGTTGGGGTGATCAGTTGGCGAGGTAACAAATTGAACCCAACCTAAGGTTGACTATTGAGTGAATGCCACTGGGAGACTTAAATCAGCTCAAAGATAGTCGAGATTAATTTTATTTTATTTAGTTATTTTTGATGGATCCTATCAGTTTGCGATGGACTGCACTGAGCCTTGGTCTACATCAGATTTACCAATCCAAAGGAGTAGTCTACCAATCACATGGTAGGACTATCCAACCAAAGAGATTGCCTTTCGGTTTGCAATGGTCAAGTTAAGAAGAAAGCACAGGGACTCACATCTTTCAAAATAAGGAGCCATTGGGGTGATCGGTTGCTTGTGCAACAAATAGAACCTGACTTATAGTTGATTATTGAGTGAATATTGGGGCTCAAAAAATAGTCAAATTAATTTCATTTTAATTATTTTGATGGATCCCATCGGTTTATGGGGACCGAGTAGGCACCATGTACTTGACCTATAGATTTACCAATCCAAAGGGGTAGTCAACCAACCACATAGTATGACTATCCAACCAAAGGGGTGCCTTTTGGTTTGCAATGGTCAAGTTTAAGAAGAAAGCCTGTGGACTCACATCTTTCAAAATAAAGAATCACTAGGGTGATCAGTTGCTTGTGCAATAAATCAAACCCGACCTAAGGTTGATTATTGAGTGAATGCCACTGGGGGACTTAAATCAGCCTAAAGGTAGTCAATATTAATTTCATTTTTAAGATGTTTTTGATGGATCACTTTGATTTACAATGGACTGCACTGAGTAGGGGCCATGGGCCTAGGCCTAGCTCAGATTTACCAATCCAAAGGGAGTAGCTTCCCGGCCGAGAGGAGAACTATCCAACCAAAGGAGTGTCTTTCGATTTGCAATGGTTAATTTAGAGAAGAAAGCATGGGGACTCATATCTTTCATGAATAAAAGACCACTAGGGTGACATTATGAGGTAACGTCAACTAGCTACTCGTTGATTTGACGGTCATCTAGAATACATATTAGACTTATATATTCCAAAGCAGAATGACTATCGGGGTAACTTGCTTGTAGAAAAATAGATTGAACCTGACCTAAGGGTGACTACAGAGAGAGTGCCGACCTGGGGACTTATCTCAACTCAAGCATTGTCAGACAATTTCTATAGGGAGTTTTGCTAACATTGCCCTAAAAATAGGATGCTTGCTTAGGAAGGGGTCACTGGGGGCTTGAATTCCTAATCCACAGCGAATATTTTATTTGTTTATTTTTTATTGTGGACCATATTCATTCGTGAGGGATCATACAGAGAAGGAGCTTATATTATCCTAGACCTATCTCATCAGAACCAAGGAGAATCAGCATCAACAAATTCTCCAACCACATGGGTGACTACTAGGAAAGGGGGACTATCCAATCCAAAGGTAACCCGGGTAGTGTCTAAATGGGGTCGCAAAGGACATGATCTACGTAGAGTTCCTACAGGGAAAGGGGCCGCTAAGAGATTTGTCCAAAACCCTAGAGAAGGTAATATGCATAGGTATTCGGTGGCCAATTCAAGGAGAAAGTGCGGGGACTCATATCTGCCAAGAGTGGTGTATCCACCGGGTGAGTCGCTGTCAGCATAGCGAACATCAACCAACCTAAGGTGTCCGTCGGTTTGCAACAATTAGCCTAGGAAGAAAGCGTGTGGACTCACATCCTCCTATAAGAATTGTTGAGATAGTCTTCAGACCGGTGGCCTAGACTATTGAAGTGAATGCCAGGGACTTACATCAACTCAAGAGTAGTCAAGAGGAAAGGAGCCTCTAGGGGACTTATCCTAAATCTCAAATATACTTGACCTAGTCAGTACATGATGATTAGTTCAAGAAGAAAGCATGGGGACTCACATCTTCTTAAACAAAATTAACATGAGGTAGCTTACTAGCTGCATAGTAAAGTCTACCAAACTAATAAGGCGCTCGTTGGTTTGCAATGGTCAAGTCAGGAAGAAAGTGCAGGGACTCATAACCGTCGGACAAGTGACCACTTGGGTGACTTACTAGCAAGGTAGCATGTTAACTCGACCTAGAGTAGTTAATGAGTGAGTGCCATAGGGGGCTTGCTCCCACATCAAAATAACACAAGATAAAAGATAGTTGTTTGTTATTGTTTGTGCTCGTGTTAAAGGGAATAGGATGCTTTTGGTTTTCTCACACCTATCCTAAAACATTGGGGAATTTGATGAAATGGTGCCATGAATGGCCAGGATCCCAATAAGAAAGGATGTCACTGGGTTATCTACACAACTTAGTTGTGCTAATCAAATATGATGCCTTCTCTCACACCTATTTAGTAGCACAGGAATTGTATTTAATTATATTTGTGTAAAAAGGGATATGATGCCTCTTGGGTTTTCTTACACCTATCCTAAACACGTCGTGGTGGATTCGTAAGACAAGCAAACAACACTTTGAATGAAGAGAAGATTTTAATGAATTGGAATGAAATTTTATTCTTTTGATGATAATTTTTTTCAAACATGATTTATGGGTAATATTTCTTCAAATAGAGCCTATTAATTGGAAGCATCGGGTGGTCCCCTTTATAATCAATAAGCTGATAAGATCCTCCTTGGTAGGCCTTCTTTATGATAAAAGGGCGTTCCCAAGTGGGTTCAAACTTTCCTCCCATCTCTTGACAGGCAATAATTGGTCTCCTTAGAACTAGAATAAGCTCTCCTACATGGAAAGTTCTAGGGCGGACCAGCTTGTTGCGAGTTTGAATCATTTTGGCTTTATATAACTCGAGATTTTGGCACGCCCGTAGGTGTCTCTCCTCCAAACCTTCAAGCCCTTCTAACCAAAACTTGCCATTCTTCTCTGTAGTGATTTTGCTACCTAATGATATCTATAGTCATGGGAGTTGAACTTCTAATGGTACAACAACTTCAGACCCATATACTAAGGAGAACGGGGTAGATTTGGTCGGAGTTTTGTATGTGTGAAGCAAGGCTAATTTAACTGCTCATGCCATGCCACTTATTGTCATCGAGCATTTTCTTTTATTTAGTATGATGAGTTTTTGAATGCTTCTAGAGCCATTTTCTAGAGTAGATGGTGGAGTATCTCCAATCTATTATATCTTTGGTGAAGTCGTTGATCTTGATGCTTTTGAATGCATCATTATGGATATAATTCATCGAGGCACCCCAAACCTATATATATGGTTCTAAAAATTGGAGCACATGTCAGCGTGATCTCTTTGAGTGGGATTGCTTACCACTTGGAAAAGTTGGCTATAATGAACCAATGACCCTTAGAAGAAGGAGGGTCAAAAGGACCCACAATGTTGGTACCCCAACACTCAAATGGCCATGAGGCCAATGTAGGATGTAGAATGTTGGGTGGTTGATGTAGGACCACATTGTGTACCTGACACTGATGGCATCTCCTAGATACATCCATGCAATCTGTAATTATCAAAGGCTAGTAATATCCTAGCCTCTTGAACTTTGCTTTTTAATTTTGGATTGGATTGATGTGCTCTGCATAGACTTGAATGTACTTTAATCACGATCCTATGGGCTTCGTGTTTGTTCAAACAGTGTAACCATATTTGATCGAAAGACCGTTGGTACAAGGTGCCATCCATGAGAGCATATGAGAGAGCTCTCTATTTCATCTGATGGACTTGTGATTTCTCTTGAGGTAGTTTTTCAGCGTTCAAGTAATCTATGAACGGTTGCCTCCAATCCAGCTCCTCATCTTTGTTGGCAACGACAACCTCCCCTTCAAGAGAAAGTCTCTTAACAAGCTCAGCATCAATAAGGGATAGGACTTGTCTGTTTTGGACCCTTATTGGAATGAACTCATCTTTCAGACATGCCAATTCTTTGGCAAGTTTGGCCAAAGCATTTGCTACTACATTTTCTCCTTGAGGGACCTTGTAGATGGTGACCTCAAGGATTTAGGCCAATAACTTCATGGTATACTCGCGGTAGTGACGAAGCTTAGGTTTTAGAACCTTGTATGACCCGACAATCTTGTAGATGACCAACTGAGAATCCTCGTAGATGTTGACACTCTTTACACACACTGTAATGGCTAACTCTAGACAATCAAAGCCTCATACTCATTGTTGGTGCATGGATTGAGAGATAGTATGAGAATCTCATCACATTGCACCGAGTTAAGAGAACTATTCTTACCTTTACCTTTCCTGGAAGAGTAGATCGTGATTCTTCTCCTTTATGAAAGGAAGCTGCACCATCAAAATACATCTCCCAATGGCAATTGTCAACCTCCCCTAAGTTCATGATTTGTTTGTCAAGGAGATCGTCACTAAGGGGAATCAGCAGGAAGTGGGTGTGCTGCTAAGAAATTGCTTGTCCTTTCATCACACAGAGGGGTACAAATGTGATATCAAACTACGAGAGAATCATGGACCAACGTGCCAAACGTCCAGATAGCATTAACCATGTCATGAGATACTGTAGTGGATTGGTTCTTGAAATCAAGTTCACCTTATGAGAAAGCATATAGTGCCATAGCTTTTGGGATGCAAAGATTAAAGCTAGGAAATATTTCTGAATAGGTGGGTAATTTACATCAGCAGGAACCAGACGATGATTGAGGTAATAGAGAGCACTCTCCTTCCCTTCATCATTGGCTTGGGCCAACAAAGCATAAAGGGAGTCGTCCAATGCAGCAGTGTAGAGGATGAGTGGCCTGCCTGGGATAGAGGATACTAGAACTGATGACTTCACCAAATACTGCTTGATATCTTAAAGGCATGCGACACTTATCATCCCACTTGAACTTTTTTGATAAGTGAAAAAATGGCTTGCATCTTCCCAGATAGGTTAAAGATAAAGTGCCTTAGATTAACCGCTTGGAAAGATCTAAGTTGAGTTAAATTTTTAGGTGGCATTTCTAAGATAACTTTGATCTTTTTTAGATCTATTTATATTCCTCGGTGTCGGACAACAAACCAAAGGAATTTCCCCGAAGCTACTCTGAATGCACACTTCAGGGGATTCATTTTGAGGTTAAATTATCTTAACCATTCAAAAACCACTCTCAAGTCAAAGATGTGGTCTTCCTTTTCGTTTGACTACTAGATCATCAACATAACACTCAACTTGATGATGAATGAGTTCATTGAAGATCTAAGTCATGGCCTGTTGGTATGTAGCACCAGCATTTTTAAGGCCAAAAGGCATGACTTTATAACAATAGATTTCGACCGGGTTTGAAAAGTAGTGTTTCTTTCATTCTCTTGGGCCATCTTGATATGGTTGTAGCCAGATGACCCATCCATGAAGGAGAATATTGCATGAGATGAGGTGATGTCAACCATTAATTTGTATAGGAAGAGAAACTCATCCTTAGGACATGCCTTATTTAAGTCCCAAATCGATGCATGTGAATTTGGCCATTCTTCTTCTTAATTGGGATGACAAGCTAACCAAGTAGGGTATTTTTCTTCCTGATGAAACCAACACATTGATCAATTTCTAGACTTTAAATGACCCGTTGTTCAATTTAATTGCATGCATCTGAGCTTGCTTGATGGTTAGCATTGGTATTTAGTTGTGGACCATATAGAGATAATGGGCATCTCTTCATAGCTCCATGCAAATCAGTCCTTAAACTTAATCAATAGCCTAACTAAGTCATTTGTTTCTTGTTCATTCAACAATGAACTGATGTATGTCGAGAGTGGATTTTCTTCCATCTGGAGATTGATTTCTTTAAGCTTGTCAATTATTGAATGGATCTCCTCTTCAAATTCTGGCAATACATCTTTGATTTGGAGATCATCTGGATTATTTGATGTTTCTAAGCACACATCCACATAAGAGTTAGTGTGGTTGAAGAACCTATCAGACTCTAGATGATTAGTGACAACTAAGCAATAATCATCATCATCGATCAGACCCACTATACCGAATCCAAGTCCTGATCTTAATTGTGCATCCCTGCCTTTGTTGTTCATAGCCTTGATGTACTCGACCGCTTAGACCATGTATAAGAATCAAATCTTTCTTTGCAAGATTAAGAACACAAGGTTAATCAAAGGCAATTCCATTAATTCTTTATATGAATTATCCTCAAGCCCTACATCAATTTCTAAGGATGATGATCCCAATAGATCTCTCGCTTGACATCCCCGGAAGGCTGAGGGCTTCCTTGACTACTAAATCTTCAACTTTTGAGGAGAGTGAGGTTAGAGCTAAGGTTATTGTCCTGATAGGTCACATAAACTTTCAATACATTCATGCTTTGCAGGCCTTTCTTCATCACTCTCCAGAGTGTCACCTCCAATGAATGTAGCCGAGAGGGGTTGGTTGGTAAATCAATCACATTAGACTCCTCCTCTAAGGATTCCAAGTCTATGTGAATAGTAACCTAACATAACCTCTGGGCCAACCGAGGGTCTTCACTGAACTACCTTTATTTCTCATCGCCTCATGGAGGTCGAGTCATCCCACCCATATAATGATGGAATGAACTATGGGTGGAATGTGACATGCTCTACTTCTTCCTTGAAGTCTTTTCTCGTTCACTTGAACTTTCATTTTTCTTTTTCTTCTTTTTCTTTTTTTTTAATTTTGACCAAGTTCACGAGAAAAGGTGTTTTGAGGAAGATAGTAGGTCACATCTTCATATATCTCAACCTCTTTGACTGAAAATGATTTTCATCACCTTTGACATAATATTCAATTCCATCTTCCAACTTGATGCACTGATGAAGGGAAGATGAAATCATCTTATTCTAATGTATCCAAGGCCTCAAGAAAACAAAGGAACAAAGTATTTGAGTCAATGATATAGAACTTGGCTTCTTTTCATCCCTATTTCCAAAGGTAACACTATGGAACCTAAAGCCCTAGGATGTATTGTCACCATGGAGGTTGACTTGGTGATCTATGGGGTGGAAGATTCTACTTGTTCAGCTCACCTATAGCTTCCCTATAAGACCCTGTAATTAGATGATTCCAAGTCTATCTCAAGAGGTGAACACATAGTAGAGAAGGAAAGTCCAATTCTGAATCAGAAAGAGGAATATTAGAGTTGTTATAATTATTATTTAGACTTGGAGAGTTTTCAAAGAGAGTAGAATTAGACAACCCATCAGAAGTGACACAGATGTAATTCAAAATAGCTTTATTCCCCGATTTCTTGGATTTTGAAGGAGGTACATAGCAGAAATCAAATAAAGTAAGATGGGTGAGGGATTTGATGCCCTCATCCATCGATATAAGATGACAGAAGAAGAAGAGCTGAAGTAGAAGTGCTCATGTAGAAACAATGGTCGGAGGTCGGGCTAAGTTGCTCTACTTAGCTATCTTGGGCTGGTGTAGGCTGTTGTTGCTACTATTGTTGCTCAGCTCCCCCTTTCACCAAGTTTTCTTTGGAAACTTACAAACCTTTCTTGATGTTGGAGGTTTGAGCTGCCTCAGGCACCTGCAAGAAAAGTTTCTTGATTTTGGATAAAATCTTTTTAGAGGTTTGAGATAAGGAGATATCCCAACCTTCTTTGGTTTTGAGAGGATCGCAGGTATCCCCAAGGACTACCCTAATGGAACTGGATGGTTGTTCCACTAAGTATTCCTTTAGGATAACTAGGCCTTCTATGCTCCGTCAAATATGTAATCCTCCAAAACATGGCCTAGCATGCATGGTAGGGGCAAAAGTTAAGATCATTGCTCTTGCCCACTTCCTGGCCTTCTAGGTTTGGGTAAGAATCAAGTTTCTTTAAAATATTCTTAAAGATTTTTCTAATTACCTCCCTTAAATGAATAAGTTTATTTAGTTTATCCAAAAGAGTGGGTGGATGGTAGCTACACTGGTATTATTGCTGTGAATATGGTCGAGGAGGAGGCTAAGGTCGTGGAGGCATGCATTGGCTTAGGTGGTGGTAGAGGAGGTGGAAGTGACAGCTGTGGAGCTCGAGGTCTCTCATACTACTCTCTAGCCGACTGCATCCCCTTATCTACTGTTGTCACTGCTCTTGGCTTCTTCTCATAAGCATTCTGTGGCTTTGGCTTTGTTGAGTGATCTGAAAAAGGTAATTATTTGGCTTCTCCTTGTAAGCTATCCACCTTGTTGATTAGCTTCTCAAATGTCTTGATGGTAAAACCTTTGAGCATGAAGATGACCAGGCCATGAATATTCTTTAGTAGAATTTCAAGCATGTTGTCGCATTGTAAGATTTCATACTCAAATCATCATATGAATTATTGACCTCATTTTTAGAATGAGCTCTCAACCCTCCATCTTAGACATAGGGCTCCTCTTAGACTTTCGAGTTTCTTAGTTAAGACACATCTATGAGTGGACACTCTACCTAGCCAAGACTTAGAAGAGTTAGCCATAGAATAGTCATGCCTGTGTTAGGAAATTTGCCTATCTTAGCTAAACCATTCCTCACTTTCCTTCTTTCAAGTCAAACTCCAAATCAATCTCAATTGATTTTCTCCAAAATCAAATCAATTCCATGATTGAAATCCATGATTGAAATCTATGACTGAAACCCATGATCAAAAATTCATCAAAATCCCTAAGTCCAAATTTTGCCTAAATCCTTAATATTTCCTTAAGGACTTAACAAAAATCATGATTCAAACTTATTTAAACCTTTGAGATATTCTCATAATGAATTTATATTCTCATTTATATTCACATATATAAATGAAATATAAATTCAAACCCATAAATCAAACTCAAAATTCCAAATCAATTCATGAAATTTTCCTTATCTTAATTTTCCATTAATGGACTTAGCCTAAACATGATCAAATCAATTCAAATCCTTGGGATTTTCTCTCATTTATATTTTCATTTATATTCACATATATAAATAAAATAAAATATAAATCAATCAAATCAAATCCAATAATTAAACTCTTTAAAATTTCCTTAAATCCATTAAATTCCCTTTAATGGATTTAACCCAAATCTTGATCAAACCATCTCAAACTCATGGGATTTTCTCATAATTCATTTATATCCTCATTTATATTCACATATATAAATGAAATATAAATATAAATCAATCAAACCAAATTCAAAAATTCAAACTCCAACTTTATAAAAATTTTCTAAGTCCTTTAAATCCTTCTTAATGGACTTAGCCCAAGTCATGATTAAACCACTTCAAATCCTTGAAATTTTCTCATGATCCATTTAAATTCTCATTTATATTTATATATATAAATGAAATATAAATTCAAACAATCTAAACCAATTCCAAAAATCAAACTCAAATCCACTCAAAATTTAATCTAAGCCTTTCAAGTCAAAATCTTGAACTTAGCCAAATCAATTTCAAATCAAGCCAAACTCTTGATTTTCTCTCATGATTCAATCAACCCTACAATCATGAGCTCATATATAAATCCAAACTTCAATCAAACAATCAAAACCCAAGTCAAAAATCAAAGCCAAAACACTTTCATATTCTTCCTTAGAATATGAAGTTTTCAAATGGATCAAAATCCATTTGACTTCAAACCACTTGTAAATAGATTTATATTATACCATAGTCCATATACAAGATCAACCAACTTCAAATCAAGCTTTGACCAAGCCATTTGACCCACTTAGACTTACTTGACCCAAAGTGACCTAAAGTACCCTTATGAGCCAAATTTTGATCCTGACCAAATTGGATTGAACCAAACTCATTTTCCCTATCATCATGATCAACAATCATTATGATGATCAATCAACCGCCAAGTCAAACATTTTACACCTTATATACCAAATTGATTAAAATTGATTGACCATTGAAGTTCACTCATGACTTGTGTTTGAACTTGACCAAGCTTTCCTAACCTAGCTTGGTCAACTTGACCAGACCCATTTTGACCTAAAGGGTCAAAATGTGTCAAAACTTGATCTAAGCCAAATTGATTGAAACCAATGGGTCAAGTCCATTCCAAATCACTTGTGGAACTTGACCAAAGCTCAATTGACCAACTAGACCTAACCTAGCCCAATTGACCTTAGACCCAACATGACCTAAAGGGGTCATGTTGAGCCAAAATTGAACTTTACCCAAATTGATTGGAAACAAAGATACCAATCCACTCCATATGACTAAGCAAACCTAAATCTACCTCAATTTCAAATAAGTCAACTTGACCCATTTGACCTAAGAGAAGTCATATGAGCCAAATTCAAAACTATACCAAATTGAATCAAACCAAAGCTACCAAATATTTCAAATGGTCATATGAACCAACCTTGGTTTGACCCAATTTGACCTATTGGTCAATTTGACCCAAGTTGACCCATTTTGACCTAAATGGGTCAACATGAGGCAAACCCTATCAAATGAATTCCAAATCCAATGAAACTTGGCCAAACCTAGTTTCTCCACATACCCAACATGTCCAAAGTAAAAAAAAATAGCAAAATGACCATCCTACCCCTAGGCCATAGAACATATTTTGGCTTAACCCATGGGTAATTTGGTCATACCCTCTTCAAAATCACTTGAGGCTTTCCTAAAAGCTCAAGGGGACTTAGTGATGAGTGGTGCACCCAACCCAATGGGTTTGGTCAGCCCATTTGGTCCCTAGACCAAACCCGACCCTATGGTCAAAATTAAAATTCAAACTCCCTCAAGATCAAATTCAAGCACATGGGAGGTTGGCAATCCACTCTTGGCAAACCAACCATGTGCACACTCTAATGATCAAACAACCTCACCTAAGCTCAATTGGATCAAAATGTTATGTGCATTTGTCATCCGATCCTTCAAGGGGGAGATATACTCCCCCTAAAAAAAATTCAAATGCATAATTCCAATTGATTGAGTGCTAGGAGAGCTAGAACCCAATAGCAAGAATCCTAGAGCTCATTCCATTGTCCCATTTCTTGTTTTCAAGCGGAAAATGTGGGAAGCCAATTGAATTGCCAACTTCTTCCACACTTCATTTCCTTCCAATTGAAGCACACTTAGTGACCAAGCTCTCACCTTTGATTTCCAAGTTCTAAAAGAAGGATTGAATTATCAAAGTTGGAGCCCAAGGAGGAGTTGGTCCATACATTGATCTACTCAACCTCAAGTGCTCATACTCAAAGGTTCCTCAACTGACAAAGCTTCTCCAAGGGAATCGAGTGCCGGTGATCACCTTTGGCGAGGTATGGAATTTTCTGACCATTAAACTCAATGTGGTGTGGAGCTTTGTGAAATAAATTTTTACCCCATTGATTTTTGACCATTGGATTTGCCACTCTTTGACTTTACATGGCGTGGGTTGAATTTGGTTTGATTCCATGCTGATCGAAGCTTCCCTTGATCATGGATGATCTATTGATCAAGGGAAGAACTTGATGATCTCCATCCATCCGCATTTTAGATGGACTGAGATTATTCAGATGTTTAAATATCCTTATTTGATTTAAAAGCATGGGAATCCATCCGATCTTTAATCGACGGTAGAGGATTGTGTGTGAGCCCCATTATGTGATGATTAAGTGATCCCCCTCAGATGCATGTGTAAAGTGCGTCGCCGCCATCGCCCATGAGCTGGGATTAGTTAGGATTAATAAAATGTTTTTTAATTGACTTAGAGATCTTCCAAAATTATAACTCTTGCTTAAAAATATGTGAAAAAAAATCCTATGGATAGATAATTAAACCTAAAACAGTTTAAAATTAATTTCAATGAGTTTTGAGTTATGCTTTTCTCTAAATTTGCATTTTATTGGAAAGTTTATTTTGTTAATTACTTTTTAATTAAGCCTCTGATTAATCCCAAATTTCTTGGGTATGCTTTAGGGGATGACTTCTACCTCCCCTAAGTTTCTTGGGATTTTTTGGAAGCTTGATTAGAAGAATTGCATATGGTTTCCTTAATTACCCTCATTATGTAATTAAGCATAATTAAGGTATGATTAGTGATTTTAACCTATGATTAGAGTTGATTAAGGTTAGATCCTATAAGTAGGAGGTTTATGAAATATTTTTGGGGCATTTACTCTAAGCTATTCCCTAAATCCCCTCTTCTCTCCTTAATCTCCTCTTAATTAAGGGTTAATTCATTAATTATCCCCTTAATCAATTTTAAAAAATTCTAAAAAGTTCCAGAACTTAATTAATCTACTTTGGGTAGATGCTTAGGTGTTTAATAACCTAAGTTTAATTAAGGAAATCAAAACCCAATTCATAAGTGTGAAAGGGTGTTTTGAAATTACTTAAGATAAACCTCTTAGCTTAATTAACTTTAATTGGAGCCAAATTGCATTAGGCCTCTTTCTTATTAGGTGCATTGCAAATTTAAATTCCTTGTGGGTTTTATGTCATCTCATTGCTCATAATTATTTAGTTAATTCTTCTAGGTGGTGTGTAAGGGTTAATTAAGTTACTTAATTCATACCTTAACCTAATCAACTCATAAAAAATGGATCTAATTATCTAAAAATTAAACAAAAATATCAAACACATGTGGAATGGGTTAGAACAACAAACTCATCTCACCATTTCAAAATTAAATTAACTCAAACTAAATAAAAATCACTTTGAATTCACTTTGATTTATTCTAAATTTCTTATTCCATAGAATGTCTTAGGATTTAAGTGAAGTGAGTTTGTTTACTTTTCATTACTTTCCCCAACATGTTAAGTTGTATGCCATGTGATTTCATGCAATCATAATTTTATTTTTTTTTAATTTTAAAATAAATTTGTTTACTTTATGTCAAATTTGTATGTGTTGGCTAAAGTAGAAATAGTGGCTATTATCACTACTAAAATCCAAATTATTTTCAAAACATATAAATCAAATACCAAATTTTAAAGTATGCTACTTATATTTTCATTATGAGTTTGCATGTGATAGATTATAAAGGTATGCTTAGCATAGGTTTCCTTTCTTTCTTATGTTGGTATAGTTTTGAATAGAGTTGGTAAGATGTGGGGTTCATTTGAAAAGAACCCAACACTTACTTAATTCCATACCCTATTCATCCCTATGCTATCACTTAAGGAGGGTTACCTATACTTACATATATAAATTGCATAAAAGAAAATGAATCCATTAAATAACTTTTACGTTCTCCTTTTCTATTTCATTTCTTTTATACACATGTTTGTATTTAAGGAAAGTGATATATTTGTCTAGACAACCCTGAGGTTGCGAGGCTTTAAGTAGCCCTAACTAGTTCTTGTACCTTATACCTCTAGTTAACAATGGTGCTGTACCCACTTATGCCTTTCTTACTTTCATGTGTGTATGTAAAAAATTGGATAAGGAAACCCTTTTCTACTTAAGGAAAAAATCATGCATATTCAACTTCTAAATTTCCTTAAATGGATTACTTGGCATGCATCATAAAGTATGTTAGATATCCTCATTTGCATGTATAGATATACTTAGGGTCCATCCATATGCATGTTATATATGTCGGGAAAGAAATGAAGTAATGTGTGTTATGTGAATTTTGATTCATTTTATTTAATCTTAAAATGCCTTTCTTTTTGAATAAGTTTGTTTAGAGTTTATCTAAACTTAGGATTAATTAAAATATTTAATCAAAACTTTCACCTAAATAAAACTAAAATGTGATTCTAATTTAGAAATTACTTAGGTTAGGGAAGGAAAGAGAAGTTTCCTTATCTTTCCTTCTCTTTATAACTTAGTAATTAATTGCAGGATCTACTTAAACTAAATCAAAACATGAAATAAAATCAACGTAAAATAATTAAACAACTTAAATGAAACCCTCCTCTAAGTTAAACATGTTCTTCACACTTAGAAAATTCAAACTTAAAGCCATAGCATACCATACAAACCTAGCACACATTAGCCTAAGTCACCACTTCTAGCCTTAGGTTAGGTGTGCATGGTTTGATGTTTATTTTATTTATGATATATTTTAGATGAAGTGAAGGAGACGTTTTAGTTTCATAAATATTTTAATTTTTAATAATCATAATATGGACTTAGTCTAATACATTATGGGAAGATTTATAAATCCTTTTCATATATTTTAGGATTTGGAATGATTTGTTATAAGGATTAGGATGAACATTGATCATAATATCCTATCTTATGCACCATGTGAAGCCTTGGAGCATCTACCTTCCAATCATCCAAAAGGAAGAAATAAGAAGAAAGAAAGAATAAAGAAGAAAAGAAGTAAGAAGAATAAGCTTGAAGACCCCCATAACAATGAATTCCTTGCTTAATTTAATTCATTTGTAATCGGTTTATAAGGGGAGCTACCTACATTTGATATTTTTTTTGTGTGGTGTACCACAATGGCCTTTTATTCTTTTTCAATTAGCTTTATAAATTGATTGATGATTTATTTAGCTTTTGCATTAAGTGGCATGATTTTCCTTATTTCTTCCTTGCTTTATGTATGGTCTGGATGTGGATTAGGCTCTTTAGGGAAAAGTAAATCTTTTACCCAACTTAACAACTCAAATAAAAAATTAAATAACTCATAATCTCACCTAAATCTTAGGTTTAAAATCAAGATAAAAGAATTAGCAACCCCTTAGCTGAATGAGCAATTCTTTTATAATATCATGCACAACAGCATCTTATTTCACTCTTGATTGGAGGGCTTCCACCTTTGCTAGTGATCCTTGGCTTGACCTCAGAGCAATGGTAGAAACTCACCTCCTCTCTTCTTGCTTATTTGTCCAATAACTTTATTTCTCATGCATTAGTCATAAAAATCCTATTAGACTGAGTCAAAATAATTGTCCAAAGTAAAAATAAAATGAAATTTGAATTACATTAGATTTAGGTCATTTGAAGCATTCCTTTTACATGATGTAGTCTTTAGGGAGTGAGTTTAAAAACTTAGTCTCTTTCTAAACAAATAACAAATAGCTATCTTGCATAAGCATAAAGACTTTACATGTATTTAAAATCATGTGGAGTTAGTTTAGCCACCCTCAATTATAAGTTCAAGTTGCCGAGTGGTTTGTTTCTCTGCCAAACCATTACCCATTTTCACCTTATATTTAGGTTGTGCTTTTGACCTCCAAAGCTCCCTAGATTTAGGTTAGGTCGCTTCTCCCCTTGGGCCATAAGTTTAATTCCTCACCTCTTAGGCCTTTCCTTAATCTTGTATTAAGGAATCTTAAGTTCTAAATTTCTAATAAAAAATATAACTCAAATTAATTAAATCAATTTCAAAAATGTAAAGCCCAACAATAGGATAGTTTGAGATGCTCGCTAGGTTTCATAACATCATGAGCATCTCCTACTTATCTTTCATTTTGGCTTCATAATAACTCTCTTTTGATCAATCCCATTTTATCTTAAAAAAACTAATCAATTGATAGTCCTTCCTAATGAAATCTTCAAAGACAATGATCATTACCTTAATCGAGAGTTTTCTAAGAAATCCCCATTCTTAGGATGTAATTAACTATGGGGCTTGTAGGGAACTTAATGAACTCAATTTAAAATAAACCCCTTTACTTTTCATATAAAATAGGAAGAATCTTTGGTACATATCTGAGCCATTGTCCTTGAGTCCTTTGATTAGGTCCATTAAAGGTTAGTGAGTTCTCTTTTCAAGATAGTACACTCTTTCCTTGATGATGTACTCGATCACCTAAATAAACACATTTGTGGATCTGTATGGCATCCTAAAAAGATGAATTTCTATAGTGTCCATGTGTTCCAACAAATTTGAAGGAGACTACTAAACACCCTACTAAAAAATTTTCACCATAAGAATATAATCAGGACTCACCAGGTGTTGTTGAGCCACGAGATCGCTTAGTCACCCTTCTGAGCTCCGAAATCTCTTAATCAAGAGTTGCTCCAACTCAAAAGTCTTCACTAAATTGGTTCAAGACCAATCAAAGGCTATGCCTTGCTCTTGACAAAAAAGACGGAAGAGTAACGCATCACCGCTTCAGCATTGCATCTTCAAGTGCTATGTCGGGTTCCGTTGCCATTGAAGCTCTTGAAAGAAGGTGGCACAAAACCCTTAGGATACTGGATGGCATCAAATTCCTCTGGATAGGGTCTACCTTTTGGAACTGATGATCCTCCTCAGGCTTGTGCCAATGCTTCTCTCACCTACTACTCAACCATAAGTTTAATGTCCTTTTCTTATTCTGAGGTACTATCCACTACCTTCTTATACAAGTGGTGGTGCTCCCTTTCACTGGAGGTGAAGTCTTGGCTTGATCAAAACATAACTCAGTGACATTTCGCAATAGTAGGATGTATTCTGGGGCTTGGTTCTAAGTGCCAAACTTTACTAACAAGTCTTCAAGCCTCTTTCCCATCCTATCTATTTGATCATCCTTATTTTAATTGTTGAAGGGATGTTGGGTTGAGTAGGCTGTATCTTCCTGCTTAGTCATGACTCCCTCCAAAGTCTGCTGATCATGAAGGAGGGAACCCCTAGTGTTTACCATGTGTACTCTTACTGAATCCTTCAATAGATTGTCTTCATTAGGATCAAAACTGACCTTCTCATCCTCTAAGTTAGACCTGGTGTATCCTAGAATTTCCTTCTCAAAGATCTGGCTAAATATCATCGAGAAAATGGTCCAACTGAATAGGTACAAAAGATCGAGACTGACTGATAGTAGGATCACTATCATGAATAGAAAGACATCTAGCCTCCCCTGCTACTAGAGAGCTAACCCTATGAGGGTTACGCTCACTAGAAGATACATGCTCCTGATTATCACTAGATCTAGGTGGAGTAATACTCCTAGGAGGATCTATGGCCATGGGGGAAACTGAATTGTCTCCTCCTCCCTCGATTACTACTATCTCCATAGCTTGCTGTGGTGGTGGCGGTGATGGCACAACTACAATGTTCCATGGTTGTCATTCCCTCTTCACCATAACTAGGGTAGGAGGTCGATCAGGAGAGCTCGACCTCGCCTTAGTCGGTGGTGTAGATGAAATGGGATCTCTTGGCCATAGCCAGATCACTAGTGGGGCTCTCTTCTCCCCGTATGCATCCTTCATGTCTTTTGTTGAAACGGTGGATGATGAAACTTATATTGGAGATGCTGGGCGTGGAATAGAGCAGTGTGGTGGAGGCACCACTGAGTCTCTCTGGGCAAGAGCTCCTCTCCTATCGTGGGTAGTACCCATTAGTAGAATGATATCAGTATGATTACTGTGGGTAGCACTCCGATCAAAAAAGTCCATGAGGGCTGAGGCCACTGACTGTCGGGCGTACCTATGTCTCTTCCTGCTAGTAATCTATAATGATACCCAGGCCTCCCTGGCCTCTCCTATCTGATGTGTCTGTCCACACTACGAGGGATGACAAAACATAAATCAAATTGAGCCCTAGACTCTGATCGTCCGTAAGCTTCACCAACTCGATAAAAAATTGATCTAAGGCTGGCATATGACCTCCTATCACTGATAGGAGCCTCGAACTATACTGCAGGTGGAGGTGAAATTGAAATCCTCCTAATGTCTTTCTCTCTGTCAGAACCAAAGAGGGGGTGAAACTTATTCTCGTGATGGAGGAGATTATCCAGGTAACTTCTCCGCATACCAAGAAACTTCCTCTAGCTCTCTATGCCCATGATGTCGCTTGATCTTGTGGCATTGGTTACACAGAGTCCTGGAGGGGCAACATGAACTAGACCCAACTTCATGTGGGGAGACTATCCCTAAAGATAGAGTAGCCTTCCCCTTGGAAGGAGCCAACGAGTGGGTGCCCCTGCATCATGAAAGGGGAACCACCTACGAGCACCTTCGCATCGCTATGAGAACTACCACAACCTTCCTCTTCATTGAGGGAAATTTTGAGCTAGATGACATCCCAACCTAGATGACCTGCTTCTGCCCGGTCACACACTCCTGCTGACTGTTATGAGGGTGATCCCCTCACAAGTGATCCAAGGTCCCTCAAAGCCTCAGCCAAAATGAATGAGGATGAAGTCACCAGGAAGCGCATCCAAGGCCAAATCCATTCAAAAGGAAAAGTAAACATACTTGAGCATAAGAATGAATCACCAAACTAACTGAAAGTCTGCAATGTTGGAAAACAAACCCGAATCATATTTCTACTTTTGTATGACTTTTGTATTTTGATTTTAGAATTTTGAACCCACACTCAACAATTTGAATATGTTAAGTGAGGCTCACTGATTTTGGAGAGAGAGGTTTTGAATTGATTGGAAAGGAGGGTTTTGAATGTAGAATCCATTTTCAACAAATTTGTGTATGTTGAAAATGGGTTCAAATTTTTTTTGAGAGATTGATGCTTCCATAGGTTCATATTTGAATTTAATTCATTGTGTTTTGAGGACCCTTCATTTAACAAATTTGAGTATGTAAAGTAAAGGGCCAATTGATTTTGTTTTGATTTATGATTTTGGAATTTACTTAGAAAATTTGGGTATGCTAAGTGAGGTGTTTGAAAATAATTTTCTTCTTTTGTTTGCTTGTTTGTGAATTATGTGTGAATTTGAAAATGGAATCTTTACTTAGAAAATTTGGGTATGCTAAATGAAGAATCCAAGTGCTTTTTTTGAAAAGGATCTTTACTTAGCAAATTTTAAAATAAAGAATCCTAATGTGTTTTGTTTTGATGATTTTGAAAAGAGAATTCTTTACTTAGCAAATTTAGGTATGCTAAATAAAAGAAATCCAATTGTGTTTTGTTTTGATGATTTTGAAAAGAGGATCCTTAGCAAATTTAGGTATGTTAAAGAAATCCAAATGTGTTTTGTTTTGATGACTTTGAAAAGAGGATCCTTAGCAAATTTAGGTATGCCAAAGAATTCCAAATGTGTTTTGTTTTGATTTTTTGAAAAGAGGATTCTTTACTTAGCAAATTTAGTGTATGCTAACTAAAGGATCCAAATGTTGTTTGATTTTTTGATTTTGAAAAGAGGACATTCACTTAGCAAATTTTGGTATGCTAAATGAAGATCCAAATGTGTTTCAATTTTTTATTTTTGAAAAGAGGATTGTTAGCAAATTTAGGTATGCTTAAAAAATTAAAATGTGTTTTGTTTTTTTAGATGAGTTTGATTTATGAAACTTTTTGTGCAAACATTTTATTATGTGCATTTTGAAAAAGTACTTTTTGGAAATTGATGTTTTTATAAAGGATTTATTTTTCTTTATTTTTGAATGAACCTTTCCTTACCCTAGAAATGGTAAGAAGGAAGTCTTTAGTTATTTCTTTTATTAAATTTTTATTTTCACCTATTGGGAACCCAAGGGTTTTAAGACCTAAGTGAGGTCCTAAACAAAGGATGTTGGCTAGCTTAGCTTAAGAATGAAATAAACTAAGTGCCAACGGAAAAGAAAGATAGTCTAGGGCTTGTACAAAGTACAAATCTAGTATCGATACTTGGAGACAATGATCATTTACCAAAGATGGAGAGAGGAACCTTCACCAGCGGAGTCGCCAAAAAAATATGTGGTGAAATTTTTATTTTCATTCTTCATGTATCTTTTTGGGAAAAAAATAAATGAAGAATAAAAATAACAGTTCTTATGTTAGACACTATGTAGATCCGCAGATGTTCTTATTAGAGTGATCGAGTATGACATGGAGGAATGATGTACTATATCGAGAGATAGAAGTCACCATCTTGCAATGGACCTAATCACCTTAATAAGGGCTCCTAAAGGCAATGGGTCTTCGGATGTACCAGAGATTCTTCCCCTACTTTACATGGAATTGTAAAGTAGGGTTTATTTTAAACCAGGTTCGTTAAGTTCCTTATGGTGGCAAACCCTCATAGTTAATTACATCCTAAGAAATGAGATTCCTAAAGAATACTCTCGATTAAGATAAATGATCATCGTCTCCAAAGATTTCAAAGATAGGACTATCAATCAATTGGTTTATTATTAGAAGATCAAGTGGGATTGATCAAGAGGAGAGAGTTAATATCGAAACTAAAAGAAGATAAGTAGGGGATGCTTATGATACTAGGAAGCCTAATAAGCATCACAAACTATCCTATGGTTGGGCTATATATTTTTGAAATTGAAGAGATTTATTTTTTTGAGTTGAATTTTTATTAGAAACCTAGGGCTTATAATTCCATAATACAAAATCATGAAAATGCCTAAGAGGTGAGGATTTATGCTTGTAGTCCGCAAAGGGAAGCGGCAACCTCTAAACCTAAATCTAGGGAGCTTTGGCGAGAGCCAAAGCATGACCTAAATCTAAGGTGAAAATGGGTATTTGGTTTACCTCCATAAAGAGGAAACCACTACTTGGACTTACATTGGGGTGGCCACCCAACTAACTCCTCCTATGATTTTAAATACATGTAAGTCTTATGCTTTTGCAAGATAGCTAGGCTGCTATTTATTTAGAAAGACACTAAGTATTTAAACACACTCCCTAAGAGACTAGATCATGTAGGGCATGATTAATGACACAAATCTAATACAAATTTTTGTTATATTTTAGTTTCATTTTTAGACAATTGATTTGACACAGGTTATGGGATTCATATGCCTAATACAGGAGAAATTTGATTATGGGCCAAAATCAGTAAGAAGGAGATGCATTTCCACTATGGCTCTCAAAGGACAAGCCAAGTTTCCTGGCAAAGGTGGAAGCCCTCCATAAGCAAGAGTGAAGCAAGATGCTTTTTATGCATGATGTGAAAACATACAACATCCAGCTAAGGGGTTGCTAAATCTTTTATCTTGATTTATAACCAAGACTTTAGGTGAGGTTTTGAGTTGTTAATTTTTAGTTTTTAGTTGATTAATTAGATAGAAAATTTATTTTTCTCTAAGAGCTTAATCGTATCTAGGCCATTCATCAGAGCAAGGAAGAAACTAGAAAAAACATGCCATCTTAATGCACAAGCTAAATAAATATCAAATAATTTATAAAGCTAGCACAAAAGAATAAAAGGCCTTTTGTGGTCGGGCTCCACCACCCAAACCCAAAAAGAAATTGTGTAGCTGAGCTCTACCTTTATACAACCCATATTATAAATGAATTAATTACAATCAAAGAGGAATTCATGTTATGGGAGGGTCTTCATTCTTCATTCTTCTTTCTTCTTTCTTCTTTTGGTTGGTTGGAATGTGGTTGCTAAAGACTTCATGCATAAGACATAATCTTATGACCAATGTTCATCCTAATCCCTCATAACATTCATTCCAAATCCTAATTATAAAATTACATAAAAATGGGAAAAGTAAATCTAACTAAAACCTGCAAAATAGAGATTAACTAAATAAACCACACAATCCCAAGCATGTATATGAATAAATTGGACTTAGCACCCCACACATGGGTAACCAAGTCCACCTAACCTATTTTGGATTATGGTTGGGGGTATAAGCAACCTACATAGCAAAAGCATTTATATTTTTATTACAGCGCCCCTGAAGCACAATCTCATGTAGAAGATAATGATTAGACTAAGATCATCCTATCATCCAGTCTACACATATACACCCTAACATCTAAACTAAAACATTACATCACAAAATAAAATCAGGCATCAAATCATATACCACCCTAACATAGAGCTAGAAATGGTGACTTAGCCTAATACGTGTATGTCATTTAAGGCTTGTGTGGTATGTCTTAGCTAGGCTTTAAGGTTAAGATTTTCTAAGTGTGAAAGGGTTCAACTTAGAGGGCAGTTTCATTTAAGTGATTTAGTTGATTTGTTAATTTTATTTGATGATTTGGTTTGGTTTGAATGAACCTACACTTAATTACTAAGTGTTGTAAAGTGAGGAAAAGAGAAGAGAACTTCTCTTTCCTCCCTACCTTAAGTAATTTATAAGGTAGAATCATTTGTGATTTTTATTTAGTGAATATTTTATTTGTATTTTAATTAATTCTAAGTTTATATTTGCTCTAAATAAATTTATCCAAATAAGAACAACATTTTAGGACTAATTAAAGTGAATTACTATGACAAAACAAATCACACTTTATTTCTTCCCAACATGTGTATCATGTATATGAATGAATCCTAAGCATATCTATACATGCAAATGTAAATATTTAGCACACCTTAATGAGAATGCCAAGGGATGTTGCTTAAGAAAATTTGGATGCTTCATGATGTATGATTTTGTTATGTAGAAAAGAGAGGGATTCTTTTATCCATTAATCAAATGCACATTTATAAGTATTAAAGACATAAGTGAGTATGACACCATTATTATCTACACCAAGGGTATAAGGTGCAAGACCTTCTTAGGGTTACTTAAAGCCTCGCAATCCCGGGATGTCCAGACTAATATACCACTTTTCTTAAATACATGTGTATGTACAAAAAGAAATGAATGAAAAAAAAATCATGCAAAAGGTTTATATTTGTTTGTTTAATTTATATGTCTAATGTGAAGATCCTTCTTAATTCATGACATTGGAGTGCAAAGGAATAAATTTAAGAAAGTGTTATGTTCTTTTCAAATAAACTATACACTTTGCAAATCCTATACGAACAATGTTAAGAAAAGAGGAGAAAATCACATAACACATTTTAAGCTATATTCACATGCAAGCTTATAAATACTTATAGGTAGCATACATTCATTTGTAGTCTTTGATTTATATATTTTGAAAATAATTTTTGATTTAGTAGTGATAATTGCCACTCATATTCTTACTTTAGACAAAGCATGCAATTTGACATAAAGGAAACATTTCATTTATTTTGAATTTTTTTTTGAAAAGATATCAGTGAATGATTATAATATGAAAAATGACATTTAACATGCTTGGAAAGTGATAAAGTGACATAAGCATGTAACTTCAATCACCTTAATTAATTCCTAAAGACAATCTTATGGAATATCATTTAAAGTGAATCAAAATTATATTAAGAAATTTTATTTTAATTTTGAGTTTGATTTGATTTTAGGAAATGTGAAGAGGTTTGCTGGTCCTAACCCATCTCCCACATATGTAAATCAATTTAGTTTAATTTTAGAACCATTAGATTGATTTTAAGTTTTGTTTATGTTAGGGTGTAGATTAAGTCAACTAATTACCCCTTACCTACACCACCTTAACATAATTAATCCAACAATTATGAGCCAACATATGATATGCAACCACATTGAATTTAAATCAGCAATGTACCTAAGAAAGAAAGGGGCCCAATGCAATTGGCTCACAATTATTAATTAATTAAGCTAAAGGGTTTAATTAAGTACTTTCATAACCTTCCCACACATATGGGTTGGAAATGATTTCCCAAAATTAACTTTAGGCTTTTGAACACCTAAGGATCTACCCAGTAAAGGATTGATTAAGTTCAGATTGATTTTAAAAATTTGATTAAGCTAATTAAGAAGATCATTAGTGGATTAATCCTTAATTATGTTTGGATTAAGGAAGAAATAGGATTTAGGGAATAGCTTAAGGAAAATATTCCAAAATTATTCCATAAACCTCCTAACCACTTAAACAATATTTAATTATCTTAATTAAGTGATTAAACCACTATTCACATGCTTAATTCATAATTATATTAAGAAGGTGATTAATTCATTTTGATTTCAATTAACTCATTAATAAATTCCAAGAAAATTAGGGAAGTAGAGGTCATCCCCAAAATATGCTGAGAAGTTTGGAATTAATTAATGAATTCATTAGGAATTAGGGTTATTAAGATTTCAAATAAACCAATTAAGAAAAACATTTAAAATCAATTAGAAATAATTTTATATTATTCCTCACTGAATTATGTTTAAAATGAGACCTCATTTATATATTTTTTATTTTTCTACATTTAATTATGTAATTTTGAAGTTTTAGTGATTAATAGGTCATTAAATCCCTAATTAATAACTAATCTCAGACCAATTAGACTCCGCCTACATGGACGTCGATTGGTTATTTAAGTAGTCAAATCAAATGTCAAGGTCGCATTTTCCTACCGTATCAAAGATCAGATTGTCAAGATAAAACTCGTTAATCTAAAGGGATTAAATCATTGTATCTATGCAGATTAATCAGAATCGTCCTTCCAAAACATGTGGGAAGGATGGTCCATGATTCATCCCTGCCCTCGCATGCAGGAGACGGAGACCGTCCATCCTCCATGGCTTGATCTAAGCTCACTTGAGCTCGGATTGAGCTAGGATTCAACCCACACCATCTAGGAGCAATAAGAAACACATCCAACGGTGGAATTCAATTGGGATTACACTTCCCTTCACAAAGGACCAAAGAATTTTCTACCTAAGCTCAATTTTGATGCATACCTCGCTGAAGGCTGTCATCGGCACTTCCAAACATTAAGGTAGCTTCGTCTAGTGGAGATGAAGCCCTGTTGAAGGTTTGAAGGCTTGAGATGAAGTGGATCTTTCTATTGACCAAAGTGAGCTTCAATGGCTTGCATCTTTGATCGAACTCCTCCTTCCTCTGGCTTGGTTGCTTGAAAAACACCTTGGGTGTGCTTGACTTGCCTCCCTGATGGTGCTTATAAGAGGAATTGAACTTCTATGGAGAATTGGCTAAGTTGGAATTCTCCCTCACCTCCCTTGGTTTCAGCTTAGGTAAAATCGAGAAGAAGAATTGGGAAGAGCTTGGGAATTGCTTGAGAGAGCTTCGGAAGCTTGCTTTAGGTCTCTCTGGCTCAACCGATAGCAAGTGTACTGAATTGGAATGAAATTAGGGGGAATATGTCTCCCCCTACTTGGATCAGACGGCCGTGAGCCTCCTTTCCATTTTTATCAAATTGATCTCATTGAATGGGTTGTTAGCTTGTTAGGAGCTTCACATGGTTCATTTTTGGCAAGGGAGTGTAGTGGAGGAGTTGCCCATGTGTTAAATGAGAGTATGGAGTGATTCCATATTGGCTAATTGAGGCTTTGGTCAAGCTCAACAAGTGATTTAGAATAAATTTGACCCATTGATTGCAATCAATTTAGCTTAGATCAAGATTTGACACATTTTGACTTTTTAGGTCAACTTGGTCAAGTGGCCAAATAGGCTAGGTTAGGCTCAAATGATGACTTGGTCATGTTCAATCATTGATTATAAACTAGTTTAGATCAATGGTTTCAAGCCATTTTGCCTATGGTAGATTTTGGCTAGTTTAGGTTTCATTTGGGTCAAATGTTGACTTGGTCAAATGTTAGGTTTGACCCAATTTGAGTGATTGATCATCTTATGATGATTGTTGCTCATAATGTGAGGCATAGATGAGCTTAGTTCAATCCAATTTGGGTAGGATTAGAATTTGGCTCAAAAGGGTGCTTTAGGTCACTTTGGGTCAAGTGAGCCTAAGCGGGTCAATTGACTTGATCAAGGCTTGATTCAAGTTTGGTTTAACTTACATATAGACTTATGATTGAAATATAATTCCAATTACAAGTGATTTGGAGTCAAATGAGTTTTGATTCATTTGATAATTTCCTATTCAAAAACATGGGTGATGGGTTTGAGTTTTGAATTTAGTTTTGTTTGATGATTGAAGTTTATGTTTATATTTGGTTTCATGATTGAAGGATTGATTGAATCATGAAGAAAATCCAAGGGTTTGGATTGATTTGAGTTTTTATTAACTAAGTTCAAGAATTTGACTTGAAAGGGTTTAGGGTGGATTTTGATTAGATTTGGATTTGAGTTTTGAATTGATTTTGGATATTTGAATTTATATTTCATTTATATTATGAATATAAATGAAAATATAAATAGGTTATGAGAAAGTCTCTTGAGTTTGAAGTGATTTGGATTTGATTTGTGTTAAGTCCATAAGATGAAATCAAAGGCTTAGGAAAGATTTTGTATTTGAAGTTGATCATGGATTTCAATCATTTGAATTGATTCATGATTTGAGAAAATCCATTGAATTGATTTGAATTTGAGAAAATCAATTAAGTTGGAATTGATTTGAGTTTTGAAGTTGGTTTGATTTGGAGTTTGATTTGAGTTTTGAAATTTGACTTGAAGGAAGGAAGTGAGGATTTGTTTCAAGCTATAGGCAAGTTTTCTAACACCTAAGCATGACCTATTCCTATGGCTAACTCTTCTAAGTCTCTAGGATTAGGTTAAGTGTTCACCTAATCATTAGAAGTGTCTTAAGACTAAGGAACTCTTAGTGTCTAAGAGGAGTCCTATGTCTAAGATGGAGAGGTTGAGAGCTCATTCTAAAAATGAGATCAACATACTTCCTATTATATTGAGTATTTCTTACTAATTCTCATTTGGCCTCTATAAAGAACTCCTTCCTTTTTGATCAATTTCTTTTGAATTGCAAATTTGCCCTCCTTGAATATTAATTTAAAATCCATAATGATGAAGGCTAATTTCTTTAATTGACAATTTTCCTTCTTCTAAGATGTAATTAACTATAAGGGTTTTCTTGTATATTGACCTAGTAACTTGACATTAAAATAAACCATGTTATTCTTCTCCATATAGTTCAAGAGAAAAATCTCTATTATATGCAGACTCATAAGCCTTAGGAATACTTATTAAGTAATTGAATCCATTATAGAGCAATATTTTTATTTTTTTGAGATGATATATTATTAGCTTAATAACATATTTAATTACCTAACTCTCGAGATCTACTTGTGTCCAAATAAAAAAACTCTGCATTCCTTCTTAACTCTTTTCTTTTTCTTTTACAAGACTAACTAAAGCTTAGGAGGATCTAATGGGGTTTTAGGATCCATAACATGTGTTTGTCTTGTCAGTAAATGAACTCAACAAGGAACAATGAGACATCTTCTACAAACATTATGGTAAGAAACTAGCTCTCAAACTCAAATTTTTTTTAATAACCCAAAATGTAGAAGAAAACTCTAAAGGAAAAAAGTCATATCAAAGATGATGTGATGTAAATATAAAAATTTTTTAGTCAAAATTTTTGATTAAATGCTAATAATTAATTTCTACTTTCATTCTTCTATCTTTTTTGCTAGTCACCTCTATAAGAAGTAGATGAACCATAGAGCAAAATGTATACCCATGTAGTGCACATGAACTAACAAGGGATTGACACATGAATAATTAAGTAGTGACAAGTAAAATTTGAACAAGAAATTCACTCACTCATAAGATTCACTCTATGTGGGTGACTATGAAGAAAGACCCTCTCAATCAAGCAATCATCATTAAACAACTTGCCTCATATATGGAGACACACCCACATAAGGGTGACTATGAAGCCTAATACTCACATCACACAACACACCCTATTGGCATTGGAGATTATACTTAGTGATTTTTGATTCAGCATATATCACTTGCCCACTCTCTAGATCATGAATGAATCCCTTGTTATGTAAGACATAGTTGATATGTATTTTATTTATGTGGCTACTTCTATCCTATAAAAATTGGGATTCTCAAAGAGGTAGTGATCTTTGGATTTTTTAGTACTTTTTCATAGAGGGAGAGGGAGATATTCTTGTACTCTTACCCTTGCTCCCCTACTTGTGCTTTTATTTTGGACATAGTGGAAATTTTCATACTTCTTGCACTTTCTTGTTTTGTTTTCTATTTACTTTATCCCAAAAATCTAGCCCTACTTCTCATTTGACTAAGAAAAATGTCTTGCATCACTCCATAAATAAATTGGATTCAACAACCATCATTGCCTTCAATTTCTTAATGGGGATAAGCTTGGTCGACCAACCATCCAATGGAAGACCTAACAAATAAGATCTTTCTTTTCCAATTTCTCACATTATTCACTAAGCTAGCTATGTGAATGATGATGCTAAAGTTAGATACTCTAATCATTATATGCATTTTCCATGAAGTGGTGGAAAAAAAAAGAGAGTGAAGCTCCATGGAATGCCCTCACATAAAAAAAAAAGTGGTAGAAAGGCACACAAAGCTCATCCTTATATAAAGCATTAATCCACTTATTTTTGTTCAACTACTAGAATGTGCAATTACTAAAAAAGTAACCCAAGAAGGTCATGTCAATGGTGAATTTGTTCACACTTGATGAGTTTTATTTGAACTTAGTGAATGTATGATGGAACTTCTTAGAGTGTTCATATCAAACTCAAGAGCATGGAGTAATAAAAAAGTGAAAAAGAGAAGAAAGAAAGAAACCAAACCAAATGTCATAGTGATTTATTTAGTTAGGTGGGTGGCTATTTATAGAGAGAGAAAAAATTCAAATTTGAGTTAATGTCACTTTCACCTTTAATGTCCAAATACATATCAATATCCTTATAATTATAAAAGATCCACCCATACATAGCACATGAAGAACAAAATATTGAATTTGTACATGAATAGATAATTTTCCATAAAGAATAAGATGCTAACATGTAAAAGGTAAAAAGTAAGATAAGTCATGAGTATTTATATTATAATAAGTGCCATATCAATATCCTTATAATTATAAAAGAATTTGAAGAACAAAATATTTTTATACATGAACAATTTTCCATATAAGATGCTAAGTAAATATAGATAAGTCATTATTTATATTATAATATCCATATTTGATATATTTTTATTACTTGAACAATTTACATTACATAATGAATATATAATATTAAATATATATATAAAGATCATTTCTTTCTTTATTAGTTATTATAGGAAGAACTTACCTCTGGCCAAAATCTAACATGACTGCATTTACTTGTAGTGTCTTTAGTCATACCTCTATCTTTAGCTCCATCATCTCCCATCACATGGAGTTTAGTCCTCAATATTGGAAGAACTAGCCTTCTACTTTGAAGTCATGATTTTTTGTCTCTCTTATATGGACAAGGGCTTGAGTGTGGAAACCTCCTCCTCTAGAGCTTTTATTTTCCACGATATGGTAGTGATGCAAAAATGTAAAATCATGGCTTCTACATCACTCGATGGGACAACAATCAACTCACAAGGGAGAAGGATGAGAAAGTAATACATGCCAACATATGAGTATCCTTGATAGTGGGGACTAACACCTCTTGGGAAGCCAACATAAGAGGTGTCCACAGTAGGATACAATTCTAAAGAATTTTTTGGACTCCTTCCTTGTCAAATGTGGGGATCACTAAAATACTTAAAATTTTAAAAGAATATATGAGATTACAATTTTTTTTATATGATCATCTCTTTTTGCATATTTTAAAAAAAGTAAAAACATATTTTTTATAAAATTCTACACTTTAAAATATTGAATTATATATTAATATTAAACATAATAGCACTTAAAAATTAATTTTTTAATTTAAATAATATTCTATATTTAATCTTGTTCATAACCATTTTTATACATTTAATTATCCTCATTAAATATCTTTTCCTGACATGAAATAGAGAAGAGGTAGGGAGAAAGAAAAGTTAAGAAGAAAGAAAAAGAAGAAGGAGAAGAGGAAGAGGAGAAGAAGGGAAGAAAGAAGGAAGAGAAGGGAAAAGAAAAAGAAAAGAAGAAACAGGAATAAGAAGAGAGCAAGAGAGAGAGAGAGAGAGAGAGATAAAGAAAGAAAAGTGAAGAGAAAAAAAGAGAAAGAAATTGATTTCAAAGATACATTATAATTAATGAGGGAGAAAAGAGAGAAATAGAAAGTATGGGTTTAGAGGCCTTAAAACTATTTTTGCAATGCAAGGTAGTTGGAAAATTTGATTGACTTGAGATAGGATATCATTATCTTGCTTTTTATAGTGATTTTGTAATTTTATTATTCTACTATTTTTAAAATGGATAGAACTTATGAAAAAATAATAAAATAACTCAATTTTTTGAAAAACCTTCACCATGAAACTTTTAATTTATTTTTACTTTAATTATTATATATATTATCATCATCAGGTTAAATTTTTGCACGATATTTATATTTTTTTGAAGCATCTCATAATTTAAATTATATAAATTTATGTTAAAAATAAAAAAAATTTATGTTAGCATCTTAACTTAGCATAAATAACAAGCAAGCTTATTGTGATTTATCTATTATAAGTTATATTTGTAAAATGAGCATATTGATTATTCTTTGAATCCCACTATTTTTTATTTATTTGTAATTTATATTTTGTCAAACTAACATGATCAGATGAATGCTAAGTTTGATACAAATGTCAAATAAGATATATGTAATAAAATATGTGTTACATGAAAAGCTAATTATTGTAATTCAGGTTGGTGGAGACATGATGATCTCTACACATGAGGGTGTGCTGACATGCTTTCTATCAAATAAGGGTTATGGAATGAACAAGATACATGATGGGACTTATTAGGAGGATCATACATGAAAGTTCCAATGATCTGGGGGTGACAATTCCCATGTTTTATGTCACTTGATTGTTTTACAAGATATAATATGACATGGAGTAGGACATTTATAATATGTAGAGTAAAGGAAGTCTATAAGCACTTGGAAATGTTCTAATGGTTAAAGCCACCAATTGAATTTGAATTTGTCCTTGGATGTAATGTTGGGCCTTATTAAAGATTCATTGAGAATAGAACTAGGTTAAATAGTTTAGGTAATATAGTAAATATAAAAAATAATAGAAATAAATCTCAAGTAAAGCATGAAAAAATATCTTTAATATGAATGTTAATATAGCGAGTAGTACATGAAAAGTATAAAGAAGAAGAAGATGATGATGACCCAATGTAAAAAGGACCCACTTTTTAGGGTGCTTTGCTTGAGGAATAGTTACAACTATAGAAATAGTAGGTTAATTATTAATATGAAGGTTATAATAAATAATATAAATATGTAGATTTTATCATGTGTAATTGTTGTTTGATATTATATTCAATATCTTTGGAGGTTGAGTACGTGATTTTGAGTAGTGAGTCCTTAGAAAGTAGTCACCAGTGTTAAGCAAGTGAAGATGTAGTAATCACTTGTATGGGACTTGTCCTCATGTAGTGATCACCTAATCTTCTATGGGTGAAGTTAGACTCATGGTTTCCTCTAATGTGATCTTTGCAGTCTTGCTTGAATGTGAGTTCTACTTGCTACTTTCTTCCCTCTTGATGAGTGACCTAGTGGACCATGGGTGTGCATTTAATTCCCTAATTCCCTTGCTCATTATAAAGATGATTTGTAAAAGGTTAAGAGAATTATAAGTAAAATTATTGTTAATTAAATTATAGTTTATAACCATTATTAGAATTTTGACAACTTTGACTAGAATTTTTTAATAAATGAGATACATCACTTTTAGTTTTACATCTCTTGGAGCCATTCATGATCCAGAGCTAGATAATGGTACTAAGAGAAGGTGAAGCTATAATTTTTTAGTTATCAACTCTCTTGTTGAGTGCTTTTAAATCTCTTATTTACTTCCTAGCTAAATGCCTTTTATACTTGTTGGATTGTCCTCATGGAATTGAAATGGGTTCAGGGTGATATTTGTGGTGATGAGCTTTGGTTAAAACTTTGCAAAGATAAAAAAAATGGTGGCACTAGAAAAAAAGTGTGTTTCACTAGGCTAGTAATGTAGTGGCTACTATAAAAATGGTGCCTCAATTGTAGCTGATAGCTTCACTTCTATTGTTATTGTTGTACCCTTCCTCTTTGCTAGGTAGTGAGGAAGATGAGGAAGAGGATATGGATTCTCTTACTTGGCATTAGCAAAAAGTGGTGGTGAGTATAATCATGAGTTTACCACCCAAGCAGAAGTTTATGGAGAAATGTCTCACTTAGGTATTAAAATTTACTACTATATGATCATGTTAGTTGTATAAAAAAATTCTAAGTTTTTATTCTTATATATCAGTGCAACAAGTGTTTAGGAGTCCTTTGAGATGAGTGGAAAACATACACTGACTTATGAAGGTGGGTTGTTTAAAGCCTTTATGAATGGGATGTTGATGAGTTCTTTCCATTAACTTAGCATTTATTTCACTATTGGAGAGTTTCTTGATCATCCTCCTAGTAAAGAGAGATGAACTTAATCTCATAATGTCTTCACTATTTGAGGATAACCTCTATGACTAATCACCTTGTTGAAATTTATGTAATGAAGATCTTAAGTTGATTACTTGTTATGTCAAAGACAACTTTGCATGAAGTGATTACTCTGGTGATGGATCTTCAAGTCACTCCTCCTCACGATGTCACTTATAGTATAGTTGCTTCTCGCTCTCCTTTGACTTTAGAGTCTTTTCTACATGGTAAAGACTCAATAGCATGTCCTCCTCCTCTTGTACATGTGACAAGCTTACCTTAATAGAGTTGGTCTTGTCTCTCTTCTATAGTTCATCGTATATGTGGCAAGTCAAAGAATGGTGAGTTTTTGCCTTTTGGAGAATGTAAAGGTCACATTTTGGAGGACCTTCTTAAGACCATCTCTCTGCATAGTGTACTTCTTTGATGAGAAGGTAATTCTCCTTGAAGAGGGTGCAAGTTTGACATCTACTTTGGTCTCTAGGTTCTCTTAGGCAAAGAGAAGTAAGGGAGTTGTGTAATGAGCTGGTTGTTCTCCATTGTGGTAATAAATTAAGCATGTCTTCTCAATTTCTCATAGGGCCAATTTTGTCTTAGAGTACCTAGTGAATAAAGAGCATTATTTGAAGAATGGCTCCTGGATCATGTATTTAAGAAATTTAGAAAATAATATTTATTTGTAATAAATAATTATAAAGGCAAGTGTGAGTGATCTTGTGAGGTGGGTATTTCATTATATTGTAATGGCATGTCTCTATGTGAACATTGTGAAAATAAACAAAAAATTATTCATTATACTCGCCTGTCATTTCTTCTTCTTTTTATATGTTGCACTTTTTGGCTAAGTTTGAATAATATTATCTTTTTGATGAGTTATATGATGTTACCTTTTGGGCTAGTATGCTAAGTTTACCTCTATAGTGAGTACATTTGTAATGTCTTTTCATGATGTCCCCAAAATTGGTGGGTTCTTATGTTAAATGCTTGACATAACATATTCATAGTGATCGATAAATTACTTTGTCTATTAATACCCCTTTTAAGGATTAGGTGCATAGTCATTTTCTATTTTTGGTTAGTAGCTTTTCTTTTAGTGTGAGTTCTTTCTTTCTCTATGAGTCAATTTTTGCTTCTTTAATAAATATTGTAATGGCAATTTTGAAGAAATGCATGATCAATTTTCTCTCATATGATAATACAAAGTCTTCTATTCTTGCCTCAGAAAAGGTAGACACAATATTCCTTATCTACTGCTATGATAATGTCAATTACTTAGTGCAAGTGGCTTACAAAGACTAGCAAGTAAATACCATGATCCATAATAAGCTTTATGTTCCCATTGATCACTTTAGGTCTGGCCTTTGATTTCCTCTGTGTGATTTAATGGAAATTATAAATTTCTATAGAGTTATACTCATTTAGATATTACCAAACACTATGGTGAGTTTCATGACTTTTATTTTACTACTAAAGAAAGAGAAGTAACCATAAAGCCAAAACTTATTTTTCCAAGTCTTCTCCATAAAGGTCCCTAAGAATGACACAATATAGTTCTCAAGGTTATCTGATTACATATCGGCATGAAAAATAAACTAATAAATTGTCATTCTAAGCTTTGCTTTGTCAAGTGCTTAATAGCCTGATTAGTGTTAACTAAGCTTATTATCTTTACTATAAAATGGTCATTGTCCCAATGGTAACTCTGGAGGAGGATGCCTCAAGCAAGCTGAGAGTGAGGATGATTAATTTTGATCCAACAATATTTATGAAGTGATTTGTTATAAGTACTCACTACCTTTTGCATTCATTCATAACTTCATTTTCTTTTAGTTAACTATTTTCTCAAAGTAATCTTTTCAGGCATTGATGTCTCAATGTTGTTGTACACTAGATGACATAAATGAAAATGGTCCAACAACTAGAGCTCAAACAAGAAGGATTGTAGATTATATGCAAGGTTTAATACCAAGAAGTAAATCAAAGAGAGAAGAATGAAGAAATTGAACTTAATTATTTATTTTTTCAATTTCTTATGTTATGTGGTTATGTATAATTTCAACTTGAAGTTATGTGTCATGTATAGTCTCTTATGTAATAGTTTCTCTTTTATGATTACTTATATAATTTGGGAAGGTTAGAAGATTATTGTGCAAAAAATATTAAATTAATTAATTAATCAACTTGAATATGATATAAGATGGCTGGTCATAGAAGGAGGAGTTGGGAAGTTACAAACATCGCCCCTCTCCAACCAACTATTTCCTCTCTTTTTGCCATTTGCCTCCAACCCTTCCCTCTAGATGCATTTTAAACTGATATAAGTTGTATACAACACTTGCTTAGTTATGGAATGAAGTTATTCTATTCAAAAGAAATTTAGAGTAAAATTTTAAAGTTAGGTGGGGCTTGGTGGCCAACCAAAGAAGGATTTGAAGATCCTTAAAGAGGGAGTGTTTGTTATCTTTTCTACCTAGGCTACTTTAGTGAGTAGTTATAATTATATTTTATGTTTTTATGTAATTTAATTTTAAATTATTTTTGATGATTTATATTATGTTAGAAAATAATTTCTTTAATTTTTTCCATAAAAGTGAGTTTTCTAATTGTTATATTTGATTCGAACCTTAAAGATAGATTGACTAGTTATTTTTATGGTTGATATTAAACTCCACCAATTTATATGAAATTTTTTTGAAATAATTTTAACACACTTATGCTTAATTTCATATGTTTATTAGGTTTTGGGTTTTTCCAAAGTTTTATCTATCATAAGTGTAAATCTATAGAGTTAGCTTGGCTATTTTTACAATAAGTAATCCTCGGAGAAAATATTGGGAAAAATATAAACCTTTCCAAATTTTATAAACCTTTAAATTAAAATTAAACTTTCTATTATACAATTGTTTTCAAGTAATTTGGACTTTTGGATAGGAAGTTCTAATTATAGAAGTTTGAGTTCGGGATTATAACCTGTTGTTTATATTTTGTGTTGGCTGACCCTAAAACAAAATATATGGTCACCATCACTTCAAATTAAACCACACCATAGGCTTTCCTACCCTTCTAACCATCTTAAAGAATCCCCATCTAATGATTGAGTCACTCTATGTGAACCCATCACATTTCACACCATCATTTGGTATCAAAGCTCAAGAATGGTTAATAGATTTGGAAGGTGATCACCAAGAGGATTGGAGTGCTATGATAAAGTGCTTGAAAAGAGTGGTAAGAAATTATTCTTTAAACTTATATTATTAAATTTTAATATTTTCATTTGACCATTAAAGTTTTTCATAAACTTAATTATAAGGTGTTAAATTAAAATTATTTTCATTTGACATTCATTATAACAAGATATTATGGTTCAATTGCATAATTTAATAGAAGTGATTATTGATTAAAAAAGATAAATTTAAAATTTTATAAGAAATTTATTAATTTTAAATTTTTTTAAATACTAAATGGGAGAGTGATAATTCTTGTGATTCACATGAAATTAACACTATTCTAAGCTAGAAGAAATTAACCTTTGAGATGCTATTACAATTGATAGTGTTGTAATCACTTTCTCTATCTCCACCATATTCTTTCAGTGGCCTCCACATTACCTTTAATTTCTTAGGAATATTTTTAAATGATTTTATATTTATATGTCATCTTAAAAAAGTTATAAATATTAGTACATGGTTTCAAGCTAATTTATTTGGAGTGAGTAGAGTGCTTTTTTTAGAGGTGGTACCAGGTGATGATCTTTTAGACCAACATAAACTCCAACATCTATTACATGCCACTTCAACTCTTTGAAGAAAAATTCTTTGATACCTAATAGAATTAGTGTAGCACCAAATGATGTAGAAGTATTCCCATAACCAGAGCTTAAACAAGAAGGTTTGCAACTGATAGAAAGGTCCAACCACAAAAGTAAATACAAAAAAAGTAGAATGAAGATAACATAATAATTATTTATGTTTTTTTTCTTAGTTATTTATATCCAATCGACTTGGAAATACTCACCTTCAAGAGTCACATGAGAAAATGTAGAATTACATTGGTAGAATTGAAGCCAACTAATGATGCTTTTATACTTAGTTTAGCTATCTTCTTATCCAAGTTAGATACTACTTTGAAGTCACTTCCTAATAGATGGATTCACTATATTAGCATGACTATATAAGTAATGGCATGGCAATCACCATTGCTATTACATATATATAGAAAAATAATAAATTGTTATATGAAGGGAGAACAAGTACAAAACTAAACTTTCTTTAAGGAAAACCATTTTAGGTCCATTATGCTGCAAGTTAAGAGTACATCTTTTATGAGTAAGTTTGAAATTAGTTAAACCTAGCACAACTTGTTTTCTAATGATGTAAGGCCATCCCAAGTAGATATCAATTTGCCAAGTGTGGTTTAGCGAGCCTCCATATCCACCTTTTTGAACACAAGTCACCAACCATGAGGTGCTTCTCCTTGATGTGTTATTATAATATTTTTCCATGCTTCTCTTTTCTCCTACCTCAAGGATGCTTCTATATGTAGTTCTTCAAATGGGTTGAGTGCAGTCACCTTGGCTCCTACATTTCTCATACTCAAAAGTATATTGATGGAGGCCAGCAGTCACCATGACTCTCTCACTATGCAACACATACTCCATGGGTAGCACTACTTCTTCTTTATGTGATAGTGCAATGAATATTTGTCCATTTGTTAAAAAAGGTGTTAGTATAAAACCAAAAAGTTTGGTGGGTAGGGCATCAAGATGCTTAATTTTGGCACCTTTAATCTTCTTCCTCAAGAGATTGAGGATCTTCTTGTTGGTGAACTCAACTTGTCCATTAGTGTGTAAAGTGATGTATAGAGATAAAGTTGATGCAAATCACTCGAGACTCACATAATTCTTTTAGTCTTTCATCGATAAACTAGGGGCTATTATTAGTGATGATCAATTATGGTTGTTCATAAAAACATTAAACTATCTATGTAGTGATCTTGGTGAGTGGCATGGTCTCTATCTACTTTTTAAAATAGTTAATCATAATGAGTATGAACCTCTTTTAGCTACTAGTAAGTGGTAAAAGGACCTATTACATCCATCAACCACGTAACAAAAGGCTATAGACTGGTGATTGGTTGTAAAGGTTATGGTAGTTGTAACTATATAAGAGATTTTCATGCATTATCTACATCTCTTAACAGAATCTTTGATATCATTTCTGAAAGTCAGCCAAAAGTATGCCTAATGAAGAATATGATGGACAAGTGTTCTCTTATCTAAGTAGCTCCCACATTCTTTTGAGTATACCTCACTGAGTATGTTTTCTTGCCACTCTCTTTAACACACCTCAAATTTAATGAGGTATTTAACCTTTGAAACACTCCTTACTGATTATGTGGTTTTGATTTAAAACCTTTTAGAATCTTTTTTTCTTCTTCTCTAGCTCCCTGTTGGTTAGAAAAATTTCTATAGAGTTGCCTTCAAAATCTATGGTGAGAAAAGAAAAGGCAAGACTATAAAAATTTGTCTTTTTAGAATGCCACACAGATTCGCAGATGTGCTTATTCAGGTGATCGGGTATGTCATCAAGGAATAGTATACGATGTCAAAAGATAGAAGTCACTACCCTTTAATGGACCTAATCACCTCAATAAGGACTTCTAAGGATGCATCAGAGATTCTTCCCCTACTTTACATGGAAAAGTAAAGTAGGGTTTATTTTAAATCGAGTTCGTTAAGTTCCATACAGGGACAAGCCCCCATAGATAATTACATCCTAAGGAATGAGATTCCTTAGAAAAACTCTCGATTAAGGCAAATGATCATTATCTTCAAATATTTTAATAAGAAAGGACTATCAATCAATTAGTTCATTTTTGAAGATCAAATGAGATTGATCAAAGAGAGAGAGTTATTATCAGAGCCAAAAGAAAGATAAGCAGGAGATGCCCACGATGCTAAGAAACCTAGCAAGCATCTCAAACTATCCTGTGGTTGGGCTTTATATTTTTGAAATTGATTTAGTTTGTTTGAGTTGCATTTTCCATTAGAAATTTAGGACAAATGATTCTTTAACACAAGATTAAGGAAATGCCTAAGAGGTGAGGAATTATGCTTGAAAGGGAGAAGCAACCTCTAACCTCTAGGGAGCTTTGGTGAAAAGCACAACCTAAATCTGAGGCAAAAATGGGTAATTGGTTTGCCTCCACAAGAGAGGACAAACCACCGGCGACTTGGACTTTGCTAATAACTCCTATGAATATATATAGGCAAGTCATATGCTCGTGCAAGATAGCTAGGCTGTTATTTATTTAGAAAGAGACTAAGTTCTTAAACTCGCTCCCTAAAGAGACTATATCATGTTAGGACATGCTTCAAAAGACCTAAATCTAATGCAATTCAAATTTCATTTTATTTTCATTTTTGGATAATTATTTTGACTCAAGCTAATAGGATTCATATGCCTAATGCATGAGAAATCAAGTTATTGGCCAAAATCAACGAGAAGGGAGGAGGTGTGTTTCCACCATGGCTCTCAAAGGTCAAGCCAAGTTTCTATGGAAAAGGTGGAAGCCCTCCAATCAAGAGTGAAATAAAATGCTGTTGTGCATGATATTATAAATGAAAGTACTCATCCAGCTAATGGGGTTACTAATTCTTTTATCATGATTTTAAACCTAAGCATTAGGTGAGGTTATTAATTCTTTATTTTTAATTTTGAGTTGTTAAGTTTGGTAAAAGATTTATTTTTCCCTAAGAGCCTAATCTACATCCAAGCCATACATAAAGCAAGGAAGAAAATAGGAAAAGGATTCCACTTAATGCAAAAAGCTAAACAAATCATCAATCAATTTATAAAGCTAATCGCAAAAGAATAAAAGGTCATTGTGGTCGGGCACCACCGCACAAACCTAAAAATGACAAATTGGGTAGCCAAGCTCTACCCTTATACAACCCGGATTACAAATAAATTAAATTACAATTAAGTAAGGAATTCATTATTATGGGGGTCTTCAAGCTTCATTTCTTCATTCTTCTTTTCTTCTTTCTTCTTTCTTCTTTGGTTCCTTCTTTTGGATGGTTAGAAGGTGGATGCTCCAAGGCTTCACATGGTGCATAAGATAGGATCTTATGATCAATGCTCATCCTAATCCCCATAACAATCATTCTAAAATCCTAATTGCACAAATTTACATGAAAAAGAAAAGTGGAAATCTAACTAACACCTACAAAATATAGATTAGCTAAAATAAACCACATAAATTCCAAGCATGTATATTGGACTTATCACCCACACATTAAGTCCATCCACCCTAGATTATGCTTAAGGGTATAAAGTAGCAAGTAAAAAAAAGCAATTATATTTTTATTTATGATAGCCTTAAGCACAATCCCTAGAAAATAATGGTTAGACTAAAGCGTCCTACCATTCATTCTATGAGCATACATCCTAAAATCTAGTCTAAAACATATATCACAAAATAAAATGAACATCAAATCATGCATCTCTCTAACCTAAAGCTAGAAGTGGTGACTTAGGCTAATGTGTGTGCTTTGAAGGTTTATATGGTATGCTTAGTTATGGCTTTAAGTTAGAATTTTCTAAGTGTGAAAACATGTACAACTTATAGGAGGGTTTTATTTAAGTTGTTTAATTAATTTGGGCTGATTTTATTTCATGTTTTGATTAGATTCAAGTGAATCCTACAATTAGTTACTAAGTTATAAAAGAGAAGAGAACTTCTCTTCCTTTCCTAACCTAAGTAATTTCTAAAGTAGATTCACATTTTAGTTTTGTTTAGTGATTGTTTTGATTAAGTCTTTTAATTTCCCAAGGTTAGATAAACTCTAAACAAACCTATTAAAAAAGAAAGACATTTTAAGATTAAATAAAATGAACCAAATTCACAAAACACATATTACTTCATTTCTTTCTCAACATGTATAACATGCATATGAGTGAATCCTAAGCATATCTATACACACAAATGATGATATTTAACATACTTTATGATGCATGCTAAGTAGTTCATATAAGGAAATTTGGAAGTTTGATATGCATGATTTTCTTTAAGTATAAAAGGTATTTGTTAACCAATTTTCATATGCACACATGAAAGTAAGAAAGGCATAAGTGAGCACAACGCCATTGTTAACCAGAGGTGTAAGGTACAAGACCTACTTAGGGCTACTTAAAGCCTCACAATCTCGGGGTTGTCCAGATTTATATACCACTTTCCTTAAATACAAACATGTGTACAAAAGAAAGGAAATGGAAAAGAAAGAATACAAAAGTTGTATTAATTGATTCATTTTGTTTATGCCATTTATGTGTACAAGCATAAATAACCCTTCTCAAATGATAGAATGGGAATGAATAAGATATGGGATTAGGTAAATGTTAGGTTCTTTTCAAATGAACCATTCATCCTACCAACTCTTATTCAAAACTATACCAACATAAAAGAGAAGGAAGATATACACTAAGCACACCCTTATATTTCTATCACATGCAAGCTTATAATTAAAATATAAGTACCACACTTTCAAATTTGATAATTGATTTATATGTTTTGGAAATAATTTGAATTTAGTAGTGATAATAGTCACTCATATTTCTACTTTAGCCAACACAAGCAAATTTGACATAAAGTAAATAATATCATTTTTTTAAAAATTTAAATTTGAAAAATATGGATGCATGAAACCACATGACATATAAATTTAACATATTGGGGAAAGAATCAAAGCAATGAAAGCATGTAAAAACATTCACTTTAATTAAATCCTAAAAACATTCTTATGAAATAAGAAAGTTTAAAATAAATCAAAGTGTATTCAATGTGATATTTGTTTAGTTTTAAGTTTGATTTAATTTTGAAAATGTGACTTGAGTTTGTTGTTCCTAACCCATTCCCACATGTGTTTGATATTTTTGTTTAATTTTTTTGATGATTAGATTCATTTTTATGTATTAATTAGGTTAAGGTATGAATTAATCAAGTTAATTAACCCTTACCTACACCACCTTAGCTTAGTTAACAAAGTAATTATGAGCCAATGAGATGACATAAAAAACTCACAGGGAATTTAAATTTATAATGCACCTAGGAAGAAAAGGGCCTAATGCAATTTGGCTCATGATTAATGGTTAATTAAGCTAATGGGTTTAACTTAAGTAATTTCAAAAACACCTTTCCACACATATGAATCATGTTTTGATTTCCTTAATTGAACTTAGGTTCTTAAACACCTAAACATCTACCTAAATTAGATTAATTAAGTTTTGAAAGATTTTAGAAATTTTAGAAATTAATTAAGGGGATAATTAATGAATTAACCATTAATTAAGAGAAGATTAAGGAAAGAAAAGGGGTGGGGTTAGGAAATAGCTTAGGGGGAATACCCCAAAATTATTCCCTAAACACCCCATCTACTGGATTTGACCTTAATCAACTCTAATAATGGATTAAAATCACTAATAACACCTTAATTATCCTTAATTAGGTTAAGGGAGTAATTAGAAAACACATTTGTAATTCCCCTAATTAAGCCTTAAAAAATCCTAAGGAAATTAGGGGAGGTAGAGGTTATCCCCTAAAGCATACCCAAGAAGTTTGGGATTAATCAGAGGTTTAATTAAGAGGTAATTAGCAAAATATGATTTCCAATAAAACCCAAAATCAGAGAAAAGGATAATTCGAAATCCATTGAATTTTTTTTAAATATTCTAGGTTAAATTATCTTTCCATAGGATTTTGCCTTATAGTTTTTTAAATTTTATTGAGAGAGATTTGAATTTTAGAAGTTCAAGATCCCTAAACTAATCCCTCTCACAAGGAAGGGTGACATAACGCTCTTTATCTTTATTTTAATCAATTTTGGTTTAAATTTGGCTCAACATGACCCCTTTAGGTCAAGTTAGGAAGGTCAATTGGGCTGAATCTAGTTGGCCAATTGAGGCTTTCAATTCAACAAGTGATTTGGAATGAACTTGACCCATTAGTTTCACCATTTTTAGATCAAGTTTGTTTTTACTTTACTTTAGGTCAAGTTGGGTTAACTTGGGTCAAGTGGCCAATTTGGCTAGGTTAGACTTAGATGTTGGCTTAGTAAAGTTCAAACATAAGTCATGAATGAACTTAGATCAATGATTTCAATCAATTTGGCCTATGGTGGAATTTGGCTATTTTAGGTTTCATTTTAGGCTAAATGTTGACTTGGTCAACCCTTAGGTTTGACTTGGTTTAACCCAATTTGATTAATTGATCATCTCATGATGATTGTTGATCATGACGAGAGGCAAATGTGAGTTTGATTCAATCCAATTTGGTTAGGATTAGAATTTGGCTCATAAGGGTACTTTAGGTCACTTTGGGGGTCAAGTGAGCCAAAGTGGGTCAAATGGCTTGGTCAAAGCTTGATTTGAGTTTGATTGATCTTGCACATGGACTTATGATTGGAATATAAATCCATTTGCAAGTGGTTTGAAGCCAAATGAGTTTTGGTTCATTTGACAATTTCATATTCAAAGGAAGAACATGAAAGGATTTTGGCTTTGATTTTTGAATTGGATTTTGATTTTGTGATTGAAATTTGTATTTATATATGGATTCTTGATTGTAAGGTTGATTAAATCATGAAGGAAAATCAAGAGTTTGGCTTGATTTGAAGTTGATTTGGCTAAATTTAAGATTTTGACTTGAAAGGTTTAGGTTGGATTTTGAGTGGATTTGAGTTTGATTTTTGGAAATCGTTTTGATTGTTTGAATTTATATTTCATTTATATATGTGAATATAAATGATAATATAAATTAGTCATGAGAAAAGTTTAAGGATTTGAAGTGATTTGATCATGATTTAGGCCAAGTCCATTAAAAGGGAATTTAAAGGACTTAGGGAAAGATTTTAAATTTGGAATTTAATTTTTAGATTTAATTTGAATGATTTGTATTTATATTTCATTTATATATGTAAATATAAATGAGAATATAAATGAGTTATGAGAAAATCCCATGAGTTTGAATTGATTTGATCATGATTTAGGGTAAGTCCATTGAAAGGGAATTTAAGGACTTAAGAAGGATTTTAAATTTAGAATTTAATTTTTAGATTTGATTTGATTGATTTGTATTTATATTTCATTTTTGTATGTGAATATAAATGAGAATATAAATGAGTTTTGAGAAAATCCCATGAATTTGAATTGATTTGATCATAATTTTTGGCTAAGTCTTTAAGAGAGAAATTAAGGACTTAAGAAGGATTTTAAATTTGGAATTTTATTTTTGGATTTAATTTGATTGATTTATATTTATATTTCATTTATATATGTGAATATGAATGAGAATATAAATGAGTTATGAAAAAATCCCATAAGTTTGAATTGATTTGATCATGATTTTTGGCTAAGTCCTTAAGAGAGAGATTAAGTACTTAAGAAAGATTTGGACTTAGAAATTTCATTCATGGGTTTCAATCATGGATTTTGATCATGGATTTCAATCACATGGAGTTGATTGGAGAAAATCAAATAAGATTGATTTGGAGTTTGACTTGAAGGACAGAACGTGAGGAATGGTTCAAGCTAAGGGTAGGCAAGTTTTCCTAACACCCCTAAGGTATGACCTATTCCTATGGCTAACTCATCTAAGTATCTAGGGCTAGGTTGAGTGTCTGCATAATCACTAGATATGTCTTAAGACTAAGTAATTATTAAAGTCTAAGAAAAGTCTTATGTCTAAGATGGAGGGGTTGAGGACTCATAATAAAAATGAGGTCAACACTCCCTAGTCTTAAAACTTCTTGATAAGATCGACCAATTTTGGTGAGTCATCATATATTATTTGCATTGACTTGACCTATTTTATACTTGGAAAAGCAAGTTTAAAGGTAGGTTGGTCTTCTAATCAACTTAGCAAGTTGGTGAGCTAGTTTTCTTCTCATGGCATATATTCAATCTTTAAATACTTAATGTTTTATATTTCCACCCTCACTTTATATATGTAATTTTATAGACATTCATCTCTAGCCCCATAGTTATTATTTATTTAGTTCACTTCTAGTTGGGATCTGAGTAAGCCATTGGGAGTTTTGCAACTAATCCTTGAGTAAAGCATAGTCTAGCGAGTAGTGCTTCATACTCATAATGGTTATTGGTCAAATCTAATCTTTATAAATTTTGTGACTCAGTTTTATTGGACTTTTATATAATGCTTGCCTCGATCTCTTATTTTCTTGAGGATCCACCCACATATAGATGTGATGATTACTCTAGGTATGTCAAGTTGTGTTGTGGATAATTAAACTCTACTAAGAAGTCAACGAGTGATTGCACCTTAATAATAGTGTGATGTGATTAAGAAATATCAAACTTGCTTAGCTTAACCGGCCACTTTAAAAATTTGTTGAATGGTCTAGCTTAGTGAGTATGTTGACCTCATTTTTGGATTGAGTTCTCATCCTCTTCTTAGACCTAGGAGTCTTCTAGACACTTGGACTTCCTTAGTCTTAAGACACTTCTAGCACTTAGGTGAACACTTAACCTAAGCCTAGAGACTTACAAGGGTTAACCATAGGATTAGGCTATGTCATAGGACTTAAGGAGATCCGCCCACCCTATAGCCTAAACCCAATCCATGTTCACCTTCTTAAGCCATAACCAAACCTCAAATTCAATTCAAATACCAAATCCAAATCCAAATTCCAAGCCAAATGATTGAAGCTCATGATCAAATCCAAACTCAAAATCAACCTAAGCCCTATGATTATATCTTAGAGACTTATCCTAAGCCAAATCCAAATCAATCCAAACTTAATTAATTTTTTAAAATATCAATTCAACCCTTCAATCAATCCATCAAACTTACAATCACGCTCAATTCCAAGCCCAAATCAAGATCCAATTTAAATCAAATCCAAACCTTGAATTAATTTCATGAACTTAGCCAAAAATCTCATCCAAATCAATCCAAAATCAATTGATTTTCTAATAATCAATTTATATATTCAATCACCTTCCTAAATATAAATCAAATCTACAGTCAAATGATCAAAACTAAGTCAAACTAAACCAAATTAAATCAAGATCCAAATCTAAGCCCTATGACCTACCTTCATGAGCTTAGCTAAATTTTCCTTCAAATTACTTCAAACTCAATTGATTTTCTCGTGAATCAATCATATCTTCAATCATCTTCACAAAAATGAATGAAATATATATTCAAATCATTATAACTAAATCAAACTAAATCAAAAGTCTCCTTAAAGCCCTTTGAGCTAACTTCATAAACTTAGCCAAAATCTCATCCAAATCAAGCCAACGTCAATTGATTTTCTCATAAATTAATCATTGCTTCAATCATCTCTCCAAATATAAATGAAATCTACAATCATCAAGCCAAATCAAAATTGATATAAGTCAAACCCAACTTAGCCCTTTTGACTTCAAATATTCAAATGATCAAAACTCATTTGAACCCAAACTGATTGTAGTTGAATTTATATATCAATCCGAAGCTTATATATAAACTCAAATAAACTCAAAATAAACCAAAATTGATTCAACTAAACCCAATTAATCCATTTTGACCCAAAGTGACCAATTTGACCTACCTAAACAAAAATATAGTCCAATCTGAATCAAATTGAACTAAGCCAACCTAAACCTCATTCCATGACTGTTGATCACCCTATGTTTATCAATTATTACAAATTGGATCAAACCAAGTCCACTTGGTCCTTTGACCAAGTCAATCATTTTATCCCTTATGAATCCAAACTAGCCAAATTGCAACCTAAGCTAAATCCCTTGGAACCAATGATCCATACTAACCTAAAATTAACTTTTGAACATGACTTAATCTTCAATTGAGCCAAACCAAACTCAATTGATCCTCTTGACCCAAGTTGACCCAAATTGACCTAAAAGGTCAAATTGGATAAAATTGAAATCTAAACCAAATTGATTGCAACCAATGGCTCAAGTTCATTCCAAATTTGAACTTAACTGAGCCTTAGTGCCAAACCAAACCCAAATCTCTTGACCAAAGTTGACCCAAATTGACCTAAAAGGCCAAATTTGGTCAAATCAAAATCTAAACAAAATTGATTATAACCAATGGTTGAAGTTCATTCCAAATTGATTGTTGAACTTGACCAAAGCCTCAATTGAGCCCAATTGACCCACTAGAACCAAATGACCTATTGAACCGAACTTGACCTAAAGGGTCAAACCAACCTAAAACCCAATCAAATCCAAATTAAACTCAACCAAAGCCCACAACATATTCCAAATGATCAAGAAAACCCAAACCAAGCCATGACCCTAGCCAATTTGGCCAAATGGGTCAAATTGGTCAACTTGATCCATTTGACCGAAATGAACTTAAATGAGCCAAAATCGAATCTAAGCTAAACCAAATCAAACCAATGATGCCAATACACTCGCATTGATCATACAAACTTGACCCAACCCTTAGTTTGACCCAATTTGACCAATTGGTAACCTAATTTGACCTACAATTTGACTAAATCAAATTGAACCAAATTGAATCAAATCAACTCCAAATTACTTAAAATTTGGCCCAACCCACCTTTAAATCATTCTAAATCTGGCCAAATCAAATCCAATTCCAAATGACAATTCTACCCTTGGGTCAAGGTATCACTTGAGATAAATCGCCCATGTAAGTTATCATTTCCCTTCCTTGGCCACTTAGCATTCTCCTATAGGTCCACATGGGCACCTAGGACATTGCCCAACCTGACCCAAGGGTGGTTGGGTCACCATGAAAGGGAGGTGAAATCACCACGCCCCATTAGTGCACTTGAAACACCAAGGACACCCACTAATTCTCTTGTACCACACCTTCAAGCTTTAAAAAACCAGCCACAGGATAATTCTCTACCATTCCTAGCCACCACCGGTGGCTGGACATCCACAAACTTCTAAACTCAGCCAAGCCGTCTGATCTTGGGAATAAGGGGGTATACTCCCCTCATTTCAATCCAAAATGAGTGTGTGAGCTTAGGGCCTCCTCAGTGAGAGCTAGAGCATTCTAAAGAGAGTTTCCCAGAGCTTTTCCAAAACCCCCAAGCCTCCCTATTCTCAGTTTTGTTCAAGCTGAAATAGAGCATCCTCCCCTTGATTCCCATTTGCTAAAACACATCCAAAGTGCAATTAACTTTGCACACACCATCTCTAGAGCCAATAAATGAATCTCAAAGCTAACCACCGAGGTGGGACTTGATGTCGAGCTAAAATCAGTTCATGGCCTTCAAAGCAAGGGACTTGATCCAATTGTTGCTCAATATCTTCATCTACCTCAAGCTTCCTCAATCGGTTGCACGGTCTTGAGCTCTGGTGAGGTATGCCATTAAACTAAGCTTTGGGCAAAAATGAGTTGAAGATTTTTGAATGAAATGCTCATCCCATGTGATCTTGACCATTGGATCCCCTGATCATGGGGTGAGTTGATCCGAGCTCGGGTAAGCTTGTATCATACGAGCAATGATGGACAGACTCCATTTTCCCTTACACTCATAATGATAGAACATGCACCATCCATTTCATGATCAAGTAGATATGATGATTCGATAGATCGATCTGATTTAATCCTATTAAGTTGCGAGATTAATCATGGCCATCCGATCTTAGATCAGATGGCACACGAGAAAGCACATCCATCGCCGTCACATAGGCATTGAGTCAGATAAATTTTAAGTAAGCAATCCTGTGATGCCACGTGGAAAGCATGCCACATCAGTGCGCCACATGACTGATGAGATTAGGCGTTAATTAGGCTTAATTAATTCTTTCTAATGGGTAAAACTTCCAAAAAATTATAACAAATCATAGAAAATAAGAAAAATGCAATTAAATCTTCATTTTAAAGGTATTTTAGAGGAGAATTAATTAAAAATAATTCTAATTAAATTTAAACAATAATTAAAGATTAATTAGGATTTAATTATAAAATTATTTAGCTTAATTAATCTTTAATTACTTGAGCAATTAATCCCAATTTTTGTGGATTAATTTAATAGGATGGCCTCTTCCTCCCATGATTTTCTTGGGATTTATTGCTCACTTAATTAGGAAAATTGACTAATTAAGCCCTAATAACTCCCTTAATCTAAATTAATGGTTAATTAATCTAACAAACATTAATAATTTGATTAATTAAGTTTATTAATCACTATTTAACAATGAATGGACTAATGGAATGTGGTTGGGACCTCATTCCTAGCCCCTTTCCCTAAGTTCACTTCATTCTTCAAAATGAAATTAATTAAAGCTTAAACTATTCAATTAAATTGCTTGGTTAATTAAATTGAAATCATAATCACATCAAACCTTAACTAATCAATTCATGGGATAGATCTTTAGATGTTTAATAACATGTGGTATTTATTTTGGATATGGGGGACACCACGTAGATCTTAGGGGGTACTTATTGAAGTGATTAGTACGATATTAAGGAATGGTGCACTATCTCAAAAGATAAAAATCACCATCTTATAATGGACTTAATCACCTAATAAGGACTCCTAAGGCATGATGGGTCTTTGAATGTACCAAGATTTTTCCCCTACTTTACTTGGAAAGGTAAATCAGGGTTTATTTTAAGCCAGATTCGCTAAGTTCCCTATGGAGGCAAGCCAGCATAGTTAATTACATCCTAAGAGATGGGATCTCTTAAGAATACTCTCGATTAAAGTAGAAATCAAAGTCTTCAAAGATTTCATGGCTAAACTATCAATAAAGTGGTTATATTTGGAAAAATTAAGTGGGAAAACTCAAGGAGAAGACTTATTATCGAAGCCAAAGGGAATGAGTAAGAAATGCTCATGACACTAGGAAGCCTAGTAAGCATTTCAATCTATGATATGGTTGAGCTTTATATATTTGAAATTGAAGAGATTAATTATATTAAAGTTGACATTTTATTAGAAAGGTAGGACTTATAATCCCACAATACAAGATTATGGAAATGCCTAAGAGATGAGAATTTATGCTAATAGCCCAAAGGACATAGCTACCTCAGATCCAATATCTAGGGAGCTTTAGTATAAGCCGAAGCACGATCTAAATCTAAGCAAAAATGGGTATATGATTTACCTCCACAAAAGAGGATAAACCACCAAACTATTGTACTTACAACCGCCTAGAGTGGCAGCCAACTAACTCTCCTACTCTTTAAAATCATGTAGGCAAGTCAAATGATTTTGTAAGATAGTTAGGTTGTTATTATGTAGAAAAAGACTAAGTCCTTAAACCTACTCTCTAAGAGACTATAGCATGAGTGGTATGAGCAATGACTTAATCTAATGAGAAATTTTTTCAGATTTTATTTGTATTTGACACTTTATTTTGATAAAGGCTTTGGGATTTTCATATGTCTAAATGCATGATAAAATGGATTATTGGTCAAATCAGAAGAGAAGAGGGTGAAGCTCCATCAGTAGGAGTTGCTTTGATAGGTTAAGCAGTTCCCATGCATAAAAGAATGGAGGCCCTCATTTTTGCAAGAGTGGTAGAAGCTGCATGCATGATATTTAACATACAACTATACAGCTAAAGGGTTGCTAAATCTTTTAATTATCTTATTTATGTCCTAGGCTTTATATGAGGTTATGAGTTGTAGAATTTTTAATTATGAGTGATTAATTGGGGGTAGAAAAATTAATTTTATCCTAAGAGCCTAATCGCATCTAGACCACACATTCAAACATCAAACAAGTAAGAAATTAAGAAAAGGCATGTCATTTCTAATGCACAAGTTAAACGTAATATCAAACAATTTTATAACTAGCATAAAAGAATAAAAGACTGGTGTAGTCGGGTGCTTTCGTACAACCCAAAAAGAAAAATGTGTAGCCGAGCTCTACCCTTATACAACCCGATACATAAAGAATAATTTATAATTTACAAATGATAAATGTTATGGGGAGTCTTTAAGTCTTCATTCTTCATTTCTTCATCTTTATATCTTCATTTGATTTGATTTACTCCACTTCAAAGGCATCACATGGCCTCCTAGGATAAAACCTTCTAGCCAATGTTCATCCTTATCCTCCCATAACACTAATCTTAATTGCTAATGCAAAATTACATTAAAATAAGAAAAGTAAATCTAACTACACCACCAAAATAAGTATTACCTAAGCACACATATAATCCTAAACAACTATATTTGTAATTTGGACTTAGCACCCTACACTTGGGTAACCAAGCCCACCTGTTCTAAGTTGGATTATGCTTAGGGGCTTAAGCAACCTGTAAAGAGAACATTTATATTTATTTTTAAGCGACCCCTTAAGCATCCCCTATAGAAAATATGATTAGGCTAATCACGATCTAACATCCAGTCTACAAAATATGCACTATAACATCCAGTCTAAAATAATACATCACAAAACAAAACATACATCACACCATGCACTGTCTTAACATAAAGCTAGAAGTGGTGACTTAATCTAATGTGTGTGTATTAAGGATTGTGTGGTATGTCCTAACTAGACATTAAGGCCATGATTTTCTTAGTGTGAAAGGATATTTAATCATAAGAGGTTGATTTCGTTTAAGGTGATTTAATTGATTTAAGAATTTTACTTTGTGTTTTCTTTTATTTCATATGGCCTACACTTAGTAACTAAGTGTTGTAAAGAGAATGAAAAGAGGTTGCCCTCTTTCATCCCTACCTAAACCACTTCTTAAAGCATGTTAATTTAATTTATTTCCCTTTAGTGAATGGCTTATTATCCATTTTAAATTAATTCTAAGTTTAGGTTCGCTTTAAATGATTCCACTCAATATGAAAGGCATCATAAGATTAATTTGATTGAATTACTATCACATGACATGTTCAATCATTCCTTTCCATCACATGTAACATACATATGATATTAAATCCTAAGTATACATACACATGTAATATATTTCTTTTAATACACTTTAAATGAAAGATGCATATGTGTATTTTGTAAAAAATGGGATTTTCACTCATTGGATACATGCACATTCAAGTGTATAAAAGTTTTAAGCAAGTACTTTTGGCATTGTTAACCATGGGAGTGAGGTGAAGACCTCCATGGGGCTACTTAAAGCCTCACATCCTCGGAATGTACAGACTAGATATACCCACTATTCTTGAATACACATGAATGTACAAATGACTACAAGAATGAAAAATTATTGAAAAGTTATATTTCTTTCAATTGAATTATTTATAAATATGAGCTAAAGTTGAAAAGGAGATTTTGATTCATTAGCTAAATTCACATACAAGTGTATAAAAGTTTTAAGCAAGTATTTCACCATTATTAAACCAGGGGATTAAAGACCTCATTGGGCCTACTTAAAGCCTTGCATCCACGGAATGTCCAGACTAGATATACCCACTATTCTTGAATACACATGAATGTATAAATGACTACAAGAATGAAAAATCATGCAAAAGTTGTATTTCTTTCAATTGAATTATTTATGCATGTGAACTAAAGCAAGTTCTAACGTAGAAATACATAGGAATGAATTCGAACAAATGTTGTGTCCTTTTCAAATGGGCTATACACTTGTTAACATTCAAACTTTAGGTAAATCCATATAGATTAAAGAAAGAGAACTCCATATCACATGCTCTAAGCCATAGACACATGCAAGTTTATAGATATTTATAACTATTATCACTGCAAAAATTATGGTTGACTTATAAACTTTTGAAAATAACTTTGATTTACTAGTGATAATAACCACACATTTTATAAATTTAATTCAACACATAAAAACTTAACATAAGAAAAATTCATTTAAATTTAAATATTTTGATAACATGAATGCATGAAATCACATGACACACATCATTTAATATGATTAGAATGGAATAATAAGACATAGAACACATGTTTCATTCAATCAAACTAATTCCTAAGGATAATCATCTCAAATAAAAGCATTTAAGGAAAATAAAATCTTTTTAATGCCATCTTTAATGTTATGTTTTGATTTGATTTAATGAAATGAGGGAAAATTTGCTGAACTTAACCCATCCCCATGTTTGTAAATTAATTTGGTTTAATGAAAATCAATTAAGTTGATTTTATGGGTTAATTAAGTTATGATATGGATTAAATTAATTAATTAACCCTTACATATGGCACCTTAAGGTAATTAACTAAATAATTATCAGTCAACATTATATGAAAATACATTTGGAAATTAAATTAGCAATGCTCTTAAGAAATGAAAGGGGCCTAATGCAATTGGCTCACAATTAATAGTTAATTAAGCTTAAGAAACTTAATTAAGTACATTTATGATTTTCCCATGCACGTGAGCTACCATAATTTTCTTAAATATCTTTAGGCTATTGAACACCTAAAGATCTACCCCTAAATTGATTAATTAGGTTCAGATGTGTTTACATTTTTAATTTGATTAATTAAGTAATTTGATTAATTGATTAAACTATGATTAATTTAATTAATGAAATAAACTTGGGGAGATAGATTAGGAAAGAGGCCCCAATCTTATCCCATGAGTTCATTCACTATTAAAGAACACTTAACCACTTAATAAATTATTTGATTACTGTTCATGTGATTAATTAATCATTAATTGAGTTAAGAGAGTAATTATAGCTCAATCAATCAATTTCCTTCATTAAATAAGTAATAAATCCCAAGATAATTAGAAGAGGCAGAGGTCATCCTCTTAAATAATCTCAAAAATTTTGGGGTTAATCACTTGAGTAATTAGAGAGTAATTAGTCTAATTAAGTTCTTAATTAAATTTTAATTAGGCTTTATTTATTGTTCAAAATCAATTGAAAATATTTTTATTAAATTCTCCTCTCAAGTACCTTTAAAATAATAATTTATTTACATTTTTTAGAATTTTCTATAATTAGTTATGAATTTATGAAGTTTCAATGTTGTAAATAATTTTTCATGATTTTTATAAAGTTCTTAATTTTATTTTTGCTAAAAATAGACAATTTGAGCTTCAGAATGCAATATCTCCCAATACAAAAGTTCTTTTGACCTGAAATTTTCATGGTAGGTAGATTATAAGATCAATTTCGATCCCTATAAATTTTACCTCAATCCGATTTATATTTTTAGAGTACTTGATGAAATTTTATTTTCACTAAAACTCAAATTAAAGTTAAAATATTCAATAACATTTTGGGATTTTGGGCTTATTGGATTTCTTTCAGAAAGATGAATCCAAAGAGCCTTTGTTTGAAATTTTTTATTTAGTATTTTATTTTTTATGAATTTTTGAAGTTTTAGGCTATTTAATTAATTTTTTAAAATTAAAAAGGGCCAAATTTCTTACATATCCCGACCATGTGACACCGATGTGGCGCTTGTTACACGTTTTATGTGGTTGCGCACTATGGAATCATGCATCGCCGATGCGACTTGCGGAAAACACATTCTGTTAGTTCGGACGGACGATCGGATCAGATCCGTGATCTGAAGGCTGAAATTAAATGATTCTGGTATTAATCTCAACCACCTGTTTCCCTGAATATGAAATCTGGTGGCTACTGCTTCATCCACTCCCCAGTGGAGAAAAGCAACGTCCAAAATAATGAAAATTGACGAGACTTTCATGAAAAATCATGAAACTGAATGAAATTTTATTCAATTGGGCTTGATTTCACGTTGATTCTCACCAAAAAACTTCTATTTTTGCATGGGGATTATATGAAATGAAAGATGCAAGGATTTTCCAAGGTAAATTCCTAAAATTGAGCAAAAAATGAAGCAAATGAGACATCCTACGGCCAACAAAAGTTTATTTTTTGGAAATTACCTCACTGGGATGATTTTCGATAGCGGTGTTGATCCAAGCACATTCCTCGATGAAAGAAGAAGCCTTGGGATGAACTTAGATTTTGCTTCTCTTTGGAATGATGTATCCACCAAGAGTCATCACTTCTTTGCCAGAATCTACTTGATTTTTGGTGGCTTTAGCCCAAAGTAAGTAAGGGGATGAATGCTAGTTGCTTGGGGAGGTCTTGGAGAGTGAAATGAGAGCATAATTAGTTCTTCTCAACCTCTCCTTCTCCTATATTTGGTTTTGGACAAAAATCACCTCTCATGGTAATTTTTTGGCTCCTAGTAGACGTCCTGTAGCTTGGGCTGGTTGGGAATGGCATGAAATCATCCTAGGTGGCTTAGCTTGGTTAGCTAAGAGGGATTAGTGGGTGTGAAAGTAAGGGGAGCTGGGGGTCCTTGATGCCAAGTGTTCCAATGGGAGAGGTGAGATGAATTCACCTCCCCATGAGTCATGGCTAGCCCAACCAACTCTAGGGTCAAGTTGGTTAGTGTCCTTGGAGCCTAGGTGGAACAATGTATGAGTGAGAAGTGGCCAAAGAAGAGAAATGACCATTTACATGGGTGTTTTATCTTAAGTGATACCCTTAACCCAAGGGTAGGGTGATAATTTGACTTTGAATTTGATTTTGGCAGATTTGAAATGAGTCAAAAGTGAGTTGGACCAAAATTTATTGTATTTGAATTTCATTTGGTTAGGTTTGGCTCAATTTGACCCATTTGGGTCAAATTGGGTCAAAATGGGTTAGGTTGACCAATTGGCCAAATTGGGTAACCAAGGGTTGGGTCAAGTTCATATGACCATTTGAAGAGGATTGTATGCTTTGGTTTGATTTAATTTGAATTTAATTTAGGTTTAGTTTAACTTGACCCTTTATATCAATTTGGGCTGGTAGTCAATTCAAATCGGCCAAATTGGATTCAATTGTGGCTTTGGTTAAGTTTAATAATCAATTGGAATAAACTTGAGCCATTGGTTGCAATTAATTTGGACTGGATTTTGATTTGACCCATTTTGACCATTTAGGTCAATTTGGGTCAACTTGGGTCAAGAGGGCCAATTGGGTTTGGTTTGGCTCAATTGAAGGTCAAGTCATGTTCAAATATTGAATTTGGGTTGGTGTGAATTAATGGTTTTAATTGATTTGGTAGGAAGAGTTTTGGATATTTTGGGTTTCATATGGGCTAAGGGTTGACTTGGTCAAATGACCAAGTTGACTTGGTTTGACGCAATTCAAGACAATTGATCATCCTAGGGTGATCAATGGTCATGGTATGAGGTTTGAATGGGCTTGGTTCTGATTTGGGTTGGATTAGAACTTGGTTTAAATGGATTCTTTAGGCCACTTTGGGTCAAGTGGACTAAAGGCTTGGTTTTGGTTTGATTAAGGTTTATTTGAATTTATATATGAGTTTAGAATTGAAATATAAATCTAACTGCAATCAATTTGGGCTATGATGGGTTTTGGTTCATTTGAAATTTTCAAGTCAAAAGGGCTAGGTTTGACTTGGGTTGATTTTGATTTGACTTGATGATTATAGATTTCATTTATATTTGGATAGGTAATTGAAGGAATGATTGATTTAAGAGAAAATCTATTGATTTTGGCTTAATTTAGATGGGTTTTGGCCAAGTTCAAGGAAATGGCTTAAAGGGCTTAAATTAGCTTTTGATTTGATTTTGAATTTGGTTTTGGCTATTTGAATTTATATTTCATTTATATTTGGGAAGATAATTGAGTAAATAAATGACCCATGAGAAACTCACTTAAGTTTGGAGTGATTTGGAGGCAAAGTTGGCTAAGCTCATGGAGGTAGGTTGAAGGACTTAAGAGGGAATTTACTTTAGTTTGATTTAATTTCCATCATTTAAATATGGATTTCATTTATATTTGTGAAGATAATTGAATATATAATTGATTTATGATAAAATCAATCAATTTTGGGTTGATTTGGGTTAAGATTTGGCTAAGCTGATGAAGGTAGATTATATGGCTTTGGAAGGATTTTGGAATTTGGATTTGATTTTGGGTTTCAATCATTTGGAATCAAATTTGGATTTGATAAATGATTGAGGGATTGAATTAATCTTGGATAAAATCAATTGAATTTGGATTGAATTTGACTTGGCTAAGGTTAAGGTCATGGAATTCAATCATAAGGCTTAGGGAGGATTTGAGAATTTGATTTGATCATGGGATTGATTGTGAATTTTAGAAATTTGATCTTGAATTTGAATGTGAATTTTGTTTGAGAATGAGAAGGAGAACTAGGATTGAGTTTAGGATATATGGTAGGCAAGTCTCTCTAAGTCCCTAAGCCATAACCTACTCCTATGACTAACCCTTCTAAAGCTTTAAGCTTAGGTTAAGTGTTCACCTAATCTCTAGAAGTGTCTTATGACTAAGGAAATCATAGTGGCTAGAGGACTCCTAAGTCTAATATGAGGAGATTGAGAACTCACTCCAAAAGTGAGGTGAACATAACCTAAAGAAGTTTAATGAAACTATGCTTAGTCCACATGTGTGGGATAACCATAAGAGTAGTTAATTAAGTCCCTTAATCTAATTATTTTTATTTCTAAGATCAGTTTACTTTCCATGCATAAGATATGCTTGTTTACTTTACTTTAAGGTGGCACATGGGGTTAATTAATGTACTTCATTTAATTCATATATGAGAATGAGTTAGGATCAACAAACCTCTTCTCACATCCTTAAATCAAATCAAAACATGAAATCAAAAATGGCATTAAAAAGCTTTGGTTTACTTTAAATGGTTTTATTTGTATGATTATCCTTAGAAATAATTTAATTGTATGAAATCATGAGTTTATGTTTATTTATTCCTATCCAATCATGTTAAATGTTGTATGTCATTTGAAATCATGCATTCATCTTTTCAAAATTAAATTAAATCAAATGATTTTCTTTTATGTAAGCTTGCATGTGTTGGATTAATTTATAATATGTGTGGCTATTATCACTAATAAATTCAAATTACTTTCCAAAGTTTATAAATCGATTACATTGATTAGAGTGATAGTAGCTATGAACATATATATAGGTTCACATGTGCTTAGTAGCTTAGATATGTGAAGCAAAGCTTTCTTTTCCTTAATTCATATGTAGTTTTATATGTATTTGAATGTTAATAAGTATATAGTCTGGACATCCCAAGAATACGAGGCTTTAGGTAGCCCTAAGAAAGTCATTTGATTACCCCAATTCCCTGGTTAATAGCGACATATACTTATTTGATTTCATTTACATGTGTTTCTACATTAGAATTTCAATAGAACTTTAATCCACATGCATAAATATTTAAATCAAATAAAAATACAATCTTTGCATAGTTTTCCTTCCTTTATTTATATATACATCCATATGTATTTGAGAAAAAATAAGTGTTTAGTCTGGACATCCTAGTAACACGAGGCTTTAAGTAGCCCCATGGAGGTCATTTGATTACCTCACTTCCCTAGTTAACAATGACATGTACTTGCTTATGTCTCTTATACATGTGTGTGTGTATTTAATTATGGAATTAGAACCATTTTCTTTTATCAAGGATACATGCATTCTATAATCATCTAAATGATTAGCATGTGTTACATATAAGGTGATGCTCTCTTTTCTATGATTCATGTATAAATTTACATAAGTTTGGAATGTAAAAAAGTATATAGTCCGAACATCCTGGGAATACAAGGCTTTAAGTAGCCACAAGAAGGTCATTTGATTACCTCACTTCCTTGTTAATAGTGACATGCGTGCTTATGCAACTCTATTCTCATGTATTTTGGTATTAGAATTTGGATAGAGCTTTAAATTAATATGATCAAATAATTCAATCAAAATGAAATATATAAACTTCAAACATATATGTACATTCATCACTTAAGTGTGCCAAAACATGTCACATGAAGAGATACACTTAGGATTAAAATCATATGCATGTTATATGTGATGGAAAGGAAGAATTAAATACAATTCATATGGTAGTAATTCAATTAAATTAATCTTAAGAAGCCTTTCATCTTGAATAGGATTATTTAAAGTGAACCTAAACTTAAGATTAATTAAATCATTTAATATGCCATTCACTAAAGAGAACTAAATCAAATTAACATGCTTTAGAAAGTGGCTTAAGGTAGGGATGAAAGAGGGCAATCCTCTTTCTTCTTTTATAACACTTAGTTGCTAAGTGTAATGATGAAACAAAGAAAACACAAATTAAAAATTCTCAAATCAATTAAATAAATTCAAGTGAAACCAACCTTTCATGATTAAATTGAACCTTTCCAAACTCAGAAAATACAAATCTAATGCTTAGTAAGACACACAACGCAAGGCTTAACACACACATTAGAATTAACTCACAACTTCTAGCTCTATGTTATGACAGTGTATGATATGATGTGTATTTTATTTTATGATGTATTATTTTATACTAGATGTCAGGGTGTATCCTTCATAGACTGGATGGTATGCTGATATTAGTCTAATCATATTTTCTACAGAGGATTATGCTTAAGGGATGCTTAAATATAAATATAAATGCTCTCTTTGCGGGTTGCTTAAACCCTTAAGCATAATCCAAGTTAGGATAGGTAGGCTTGATTACCCATGTTCAAGGTGCTAAGTCCAACTCATACATATAACTGCTTGGGATTGCATGTGTGTTTAGCTAACACTTATTTTGCAGGTGTAGTTTGATTTACTTTTCCTATTTTTAATATAACTTTGTATTAGGAATTATGGTTAGTATTATGGGGGATTAAGATGAGTAGTGAATAGAAGGCTTTATCCTAGGAGGCTTTGTGTTGCCCTTAAAGCAAACATATCCAAACCAAAGAAGATGGAAGAAAGAAGATATAAAGAAATGAAGGAAAGAAGACCCCCATAACATTTAATATTATTGTAATTATTCTTTCATATTTTGGGTTGTATAACGGTAGAGCTCGGCTACCCACCTTCTCTTTTTTCGGGTTGCAAGGCAGCACCCATCCGCACCGGCCTATTATTCTTTTATGATAGTTTATAAAATTGATTGATGTTATGTTTAAATTGTGCATTAGGATGGCATGCTCTTTATAGTTTCTAAATGTTTGATGCTTTAATGTGTGGCCTGGATACGATTAGGCTCTTAAGATAAAATTAATTTTTCTACCCCAACTAATCTCTCATAACTAAAATTTAAATAACTTATAACTTCACCATAAAGCTTAGGCATTAACCAAGATAACTAAAAGATTTAGTAATCTCTTAGCTGTATGGTTGTATGTCTCACATCATGCATATCATCTTGAATCACTCTTGCAAAATGAGGGCCTCCATCCTTACACGCATAGAGACTGCTTGACCCATGAGAGCAACCCCTACTGATAGAGCTTCACCCTCTTTCTTTTGATTGGGCCAATAATTTACTTCATCATGCATTTAGGCATATAAAAATCTTAAAATCTTTGTCTAAAATGATGTGTCTAAAATGAAATAAAAGCTAAAAATATTTTTCATTTATAGATTAAGTCATATGCTCATACCACTCATGTTGTAGTCTCTTTGGGAGTGGGTTTAGGGATTTAATCAAATAACTACCCTAACTATCTTGCAATTCATAAGACCAGACTACATGGTTTTAAAATTGAAAGAGGAGTTAACTAGAAGCCACTCCAAGCAGTTGTAAATCCAGAGGTTGGATGGTTCATTCTCTCTTGTGGAGGTAAACTATCATGTCCATTCTTTGCTTAGATTTAGGTCATGCTTTAGCTTATACTAAAGCTCCCTAGATTTAGGATTTAAGGTAGCTGTTTCTTTAGGGCTACAAGCATAAATACTTACCTCTTAGGTATTTCCATAACCTTATGTTGGTGGATTATAAGCCCTAACAATCTAACAAAAATTCAACTTAAATAAATAAATCTCTTCACTTTTAAATATATAAAGTCCAATTATAGGATAGATTGAAATGCTCAATAGGCTTCCTAGTATCATGAGCATTTCCTACTTCCTCCCTTTGGATTCCAAAAATAAGTATTCTCCTCGAACTTTCCCAATTGATTTTCTAAATAAAGCTAATCCTTTGATAGTCTAACCTTGAAATCTTTGGGGATGATAATTGTTTACTTTAATCTAGAGTATTCTTAGGGGATTTTATTCCCTAAGATGTAATTAACTATGGAGGCTTTCCTCCATAAAGAACTTAAGAACCCAGTTTAATATAAACCCTACTTTATTCATCCAAGTAAAGCAGGAGAAAAATCTCTGGCATATTCGAAGACCCATCATGCCTTAGGAGTCCTTATTAGGTGATTAGGTCCATTTAAGGGTGATGCCTCTATCTTTCGAGATAGTGCATCATACCTCAATGTCATACCCTATCACTTCAATAAGTATCCCCCCTGATCTACATGGTGTCTCCCCCCTCCCATACATAAAACACCACAGAGTACAAACTTAAGCCAGTGATCAATGATAATTTAAATTGAGTGAGACTAAAAGTAAGGTTGAAGTTGTTGAGTTAACACTATAAAGGTGAGTGCAAGTTTCTTCATAATTGGATATTATAGCTTAGTACTCATCAAGGATTTGTTGACATAATACACTGACCATTAATTTTTTTTATTCTTGTTGAATCAACATAAAACTCATTATATCCTCTCCAACTCTTAGATATAACAAACAAGTCTTACCTAGCATTGGAATTTATAGTAGAATTGATGAGGTGAGTAATGCTTTCAAGTCTTAAAAGAATATTTTACATTCTAGTGTCCACTCAAACTTCTTTGTACTCCTAAAAAATTTAAAGAATGGAGAGCAACATTCACCCTCCTTTTAGATGAACTTATTCAAACTTATGATTTGCCCAGTGAATTACTACACCTTTTTTATCATCCTTAGTAATGATAGATCAAATATTACCTTGTCCTTCTCTAAATTATTCTTTATGCCTTTATGGGTGAGTAGAAACTCCAAAAATTTGCCTAACTCCTCATTGAATATGCACTTAGTGGGTTGGCTCACATATTGTAATTCATTTGAGTGGAAATAGGCTTTTTTCAAGTCTAGAAAGTGTTGCTTAAGTAACTTACTTTAGATTAAGAAATCATCCACAAAGAATTCCACATTGCATTCTCTTTGCTTATTAAAGAATTGGTCCATCATTGCTTGATAGGTGGAGTAACATCCTTCAAATTGAGGGGTATCATGCTAAAATAATTGAGCTTTTCACTAGTAATAAAGATTCTCTTATCTAAATTAGTTAGGTATTTTTTTTATCTGATGATAACTTGCATAAATGTCTAACAAGACCATCACTTGATAAACCACTATCTAATGAGTGGGTATGCATCCTTGGGGCATGTTGAGTTTAGGATAGTGAACTTTATATACATCCTTCATTTTCCATTTGAATTTTGCACCATCACCACATGGGAGATCTATTATGGGTACCGTACATCTCAAATAAAATCTACCTCCAAAAAATTATTAATTTCTTCTTTGATGGGATCTTCAAGTAGAGTTGCTATGCTCCTTATTTTCAATCAATCAAGCACCCTTTTTAACATTAAGTCAATGGAAAGAACATTAATCTTAATTCCTTGCATCTTTATAGTAGTTAAAGCAAACATATCTATATCTTCTCTCATTGCATACATTAAGGCTTTTTGTGCTCAACACTATAGGATGAGTTGATTCTTAATACTCACTCAAGATCTACTACTAGTTGTGTCTTCTCAAATTTCTCTATGGTTTATAGTCTTATTCAAGCAATTTCTAATTGTAACACTTCTTCAGCTCTATGTGAAAGTCAACTTCTTACAAATAGCAAGTTTTAGAATAATTTAAGTCACCAGATAGTGATTACTTCTCCTATAACTAGAACTTCATTGTTACATGGTATGAAGATGTGACTACTCTAAAAATATTCAATAATGGTTGACCAAATATTGCATTGTAAGTGGCTGACATGTCTATATTAAAAAAATTAGCCATAGTCATAAGCTACTTTTTTTGTTTCTACCCAAGTGATAGGGAGAGTAATCATAGCTTATTTTCCACTCTTTTATCAATAAAATACTTAAAGGGGACAAACTACGTGTGAAAGTTTTGAGCTCATTAAATTCATCTTATCAAACATGGGCATAAAAAAATATTTTATTGAAATTCTCGTGCCGTTAATATGTTGTATATTTATCAACACATGACAATTTTTGCATCATTGTAAGAGTTGTTGATTCTAAATCGATCTTCTCCATGAAGCTAATTGGGACAATCTCTATTTTTTTATTTAGCCATGGTTGCCAAATTCACTTATCTTATTATAAATTATTTTAAACTTGCTCACTGTGACAATTCCTCATCTTTACTAAAGATGGTTGGTACCACTCTTGCAATATGAATCGCATGAGTTGGCATGGGTTCATTATTTGGTTCTCTCACTACCTTTTTTATGGTCTTTTGATGAATTTTTTTAACTTTCCTTCTTTGATGAGCTCCTCAATTAAACTTTTCATATTTTCACACTCTTTGTGTTGTGGCAATAATCTTGATGATAAGCGCAATTCCTTGATGGATTATGGGATGCTCTATTACTTCTTATTGGAGCTAGCCACTTGAAGTATTATTTAATTTGAATGACTTCAACTAACTTGTTCATTGATACTCATAGGTATGTAATTACTGGTGGGTGGAGGTTATGCAATTGATACTCATTTTAGTAAGGATGAGTATGTTATGGAGCAAGATGAGCAGAAGACACATGTTTATACTAATGTCTCTACATTGGTACTTTTCAAGGTTGAACTCATGACATTCTTTCTCTTCTCTCCAATCTTTATATCCAGACCTCTCCTTCGACTATTACTTAAATGGAGAACTCTTAGCCAAGCAACCTTTGTGATTTTCCTTGGAGCATTAAGTGACTTCATTATACTCAACATTTGCATGACTTTTAACTAGTTCCAATAACTCTACTAATATCCTTTGCTATTGAAGACCAACAATATATCTAATTGGACTTTCCTTGAGGTCTTGGGCAAGTGTTGCTTGTGTTGCCACTTCCTCAAAATCTTTTACATCTAACATCTTCCCTTAGAAATGTGCAATAAACTTTCTTAAAGATTTTCCAGGCTCTTGTCTCATCTATAATAGATCTTGTATATTCTTTAATGTTTTATGGGCATTGGAGAATTGTATAGGCTATATCTTTTGAATTTGACAAAGAATGTGATAACTCTCATGTGAAGACATGAGAACTACCTTAAGGCCAACTTTTTATATATTATGAAGAGTTATCAACACTTCAAAGCATCATCCAAGTCCAATAATGAGGTCGTAGACTCAAAATATATTACATTGTCATGGGATCAATTTGACCTTTATTTGACTCCAAGTGTGGCACTTTAAACTTTAGCAATGAATGATTATTAGCAATTTTATAGAGAATACATTTTCTAGGGTGGCATTTTCTACTCTCCCTTTTATGATATTCTCACTACTTGGGTGATAGGACTCATTACTAATGTGAAACATCATGGTTAATATTTGGTTATGATGTTGAGTATTGTGAGTAGCTAAACACTTCAATTTTCTCTCACTCTTAGTACTTCATGTTGTATCATCTTCATGGCACCTTAGACCAAACAAGTAATGAGATCCATGTCCTTCAAATGTTGTTGAGTGGTTCCATTATAATTGAGTTATGACATACAAGCTAGCATACTCGATTGAGTGCTTGACTTTTTGGTCTCAGCATTGATCCATGCTCATCACAACTAAAAGGATATTGAATCTGAATTTTTTGTGTGAAGATAATGTCAATCCTTAGTAGAGGCTCATTAAGAGTAGGACTAGGCTAGATAAGTTAGGTAATACAATAAATGTAAGAGAATAAAAAAATAAAGCCCTAGTAAAATACTAAATAAATATCTTTAATATGAATGATGGTATAATTAGTAGTACACAGAAGCTTAAAAGAAGAAAAAGATTCTCTTCTAAGACTATTCCCTCATTTTTTATAGAGATTAAGGGATGTATACAAATATAAAAATTGTGTGTCAATTACAACTATGAATGTTACAATCAATAAGAAAAATATGCAGATTTAATCTAGTTTAACCATTGTTGGACCTATCTCTAGAGGTTGGGCCAATAAGTGATGCCTAGTGGTAGGTCCTTTGGAAGTAGGAAATTGAGGATGTAGTAGTTACATGTATGGGGAAAGTCCTCTTGTAGTGATCACTTATGTTTCTTTGGGTGAACTTGGACTATCATATTTTTCTTTGATGTGATCTTCACAATTGCTTGAATGTGAGTTCTACTTGCTACTTTCTTCTCTTCTAGTAAGTGACCTCGCAGACCCTATGTGTACACAACCACTAAAATAATTGAAGATTGGTTGCTAAGGATATAAAAGATCGTTGATAGACTACAACATTTAAATAATCATAAAGTGCCATTGATCATATTTTTATTTGAGGTTAAGGTAGAATATTGGTGTTTAGGTTAGGAAAGGGGAAAATTTCAAGGTATATTGATTATTTAATTTTTTTAGAAAGAGTTCATAAGTATGTTTAGAGAATGGTTTATTCTTTCACCTACTAGAAAAAAAATGTAGGAGACTTTCAAGAGGCTTATGCAAGGGAGCATAACTATTATGTAGTATGAAGCTAAATTTACAATTTTGGCCAAATATGCCTGACAATTAGTTAATACCATTGAGAAATAAGCCTATCAATTTTCTTTGAAAGGAATCATTGTAGATTTGAGACATCCATTAATTTCTTTGAAGATTTGATATTTTATATAGTTAATGAAGAGTGTGAGTAGTAAAAAATGACTTATCAGTATCTCAGTGGAGATGGTATATCTATAAGAAGAGATTTAGTAGAGAGATTTATAAGAGCTATTTCATTGGTAGAAAAGTAGATTTGGGCCAAGAGATTTTAAATAGGGTCCTATTATATCTATCAATAGAATCTTAGCATGTACAAGTAATGGAAGAGATCATTTATGGTTATGTGATCACTACACAATATTTTAGCAATGATTAGTTTAGATACAAAATGGTAGATTTCTGTTATACAGGATTTAAAGAAATATCAAATTCTAGACTTGATAACTTATAATGAATATGGAAGCAAAGAGCAACATCACTAAGAGTTTTTAGTGAGTTTACAAGTAGTGGTAGAGGAAGGATTACAACTGGTGGAACTCGAAGGGAGTAAACTACTTTAGTGATGCCTACTTCAATTCAAGTAAGGGAATATAATAACTCAATAGGAACCAAAGAATGCATTTGATGTTGTAATGGGTACAACTTATTTCTCAAATTAATCTTATAGAATTCTCTTTGATTTTTATGCTAGTCATTCATTTATAGGTGATAAATTCATCCATTATTTGAAATTATTTATTCGTACAATTCAAATAAATCTATGTATTATATTGCCAACTACAAATTGAATGATCATTAAGTATGCATATATATATATATATATATATATATATATATATATATATTATTAAATTTCTAATAAGGGGTTAAAATCTCAACTCATAATTTGACCTTTGACATAATTTGAGGTGATATTTGGAATTGATTGGTTGAGTATATATGGAGCCCATTTGAATCACAATAAGAATAAAGTGACTTTATGTTTGAATGATGAAAAGATATTTTTTTAAGTGTTAGATGAGTGTTATCATTTATAGTATTAGCCTTACAGATTGATAAAATATGAAAAAAAATATCATACATCTTCCATATGTGAGAAATAAATCACCACTTTCATTAGAAAAGTTTTATAGTAAATGAATTTATTGTAGAGTTAGTGTTAAGAAATTATGACACACAAGAGTTGGCCTTCATCTATGCCAAGTTACCCTAACCAAAAATTCATTAATCAAAATGGGATTATACCCAATCTACTGTATTTTCCTACATGAGGCATGTACAACCTCAACTTCATACTTTCTTAAAATGGGCAAGTATAACCCCAACACTTTACAATAAGAACAAGGAAAAAAATATAATTTGCATGTCTAACTTTCAATTTTAAAATGATTTTACACTCAACCCAATCTACATAATGATAAGACAAATAAAGAGAAGAGAACTTTACTCTAATGATATATGTTTAATGAATTTGAAATTATGCAAAGAATAATTCAACTTAAATTCAATGCAATATTTAAGTTGATTTTGTGAAAGCTTGTATAAGATGAAAGAGCAAAGATTTTGAAAGTAACTTTTTAAACCACTTGAATAAAATAGAAAATAAAGATTTTGAGATGAAAACTATGAAGAACAATTAAAACAAAACTTTAAAGAGATCAATTCAATTCAATCAAATAAAAATAAAAACCTTCAAAATCACTTGAAAGGATGTAAATAAATTAGATAAAACCTTTAACTATAAAGCACATGTATTATTTCATCTAAATAAAGCCAATGACTCAAAAGATTGAAATAAAATAAAAACTCTTAGTCAAGTCAATGATGTATAATAAATGAAAGTAATGACTAGATGTGATCTTTCCAAAGCTTGAAAGAGGCTTGAACAAGTTGAAGTAGATCTTCACTTGAATGATGTTGAAGATGTGAGGGAAGGAGATAATCTTAAGCATAATCACTTCAAGCAATCTTCAAGTTATATCTCAGCCAAGGGTGGAAGCAATAAAGGAGCAAAAGCTTTTGCACTTTGCTTCAACAAAAACTTTAGGAGGATCTTAGCCAAAGTAAGATCAATTAGAAGAAGTGAGCTTTGACACCTTAAATCAACACAACCTTAGGCAAGATCTCAATAAAGAAGAAATAATGGAGAAGAAAGGCATTAGCACTTTGAATCTAAGAGAACCTCCAAGAAAGAAACTAGCAAGGGTGGCCAAAGTGGAGATTATCAAGAAAAAGAATAGATATTACACAACCTCTTTAAATAGACCAAGATCCAAGAAGGGTTCGACCAAGGCATGAAGAAAGGAGGAGGGAAAGAAATAAGAGGGAAATCTAATAAGGATGGAATTTGATTTTAACTAAATGAACACATGCAAAATAAATTCAAATAAGAATAAATGAATTTTAGCCAAGCAAGAGGATATGAGCGGGAAAGACTTTAAAGATTAATTAAGAAATTCCATAATAAAATAGACACATGTGAATTTTGGCCAAGAAAAAATAAATTAAAGAAAAAATTATCTTTGGAATGAATTTATTTCAAAAAATTTAGCACATGATAATAACTTAAATCCAAATTAAATTAAGAACAAGTGTGGTTGGCCAACTCTAAGATGAGAAAATAGATTAATGCAATTGACATAAATGAATCAACTCCATTTAAGGAACTAATCAAGTAAGGAAAGGATTTAAAATAAATTCAAAATAAATTTAATTTGAATTGGTTAAGAGCATGAGTCGACCAAGCATATTCCAAATAGGAATTCAATCAATTTCACTAAATTTGAGTTAGAATACTTAAAGCAAGTCAAAAAAATTTTAATCTAGGTGGATATTTGAAAAATATTTGAATTTTCATCTTAATGTGGATGTAGCTTTCTTATACATTTATAGGAGTAAAGCATAGTAAAGGCAGTCTCTAAAGTCTAGGGATCATGAAGCTCTACCTCAATCCTAATATCTCCTTTTAAACCAATTACAAATTTATTAGCTATTTGCCACTCTCAGTCTGTGCATTGTGTTCTAGCTATTAACTCCTTAAATGTATTCATATATTCCAATACTGATATATTTCTTTATTTAAGAGTAGTCAATTGTTCATGGAGCCTATTATCATAATTTCTAAGATAATACTTAGCCCTTAAAATTTCTTTCATTTCTACCTATGTTATGGTCTATCGAATCTCTTTTCTTTAGCTAAAATATTATTTCAATAGATTTTCATGTAACCTACTAATTTCATTTTAGTGAATGTAGTTCATTGATAATCATCCATATGATACCAATCAAAGAAATTATTGGGTTAACAAATCTAAAAATTTATTGGGGTCATGAACACCGTCATTCATTGGAGCTTCTATTTTAACTTATTTTGTAGGTTCTTGTAATGTTTCATGGACCATAAGATGGTTGTATCTAATGGTGTTTCTTAGGTTTGGCTTTTTTTTAGGATAATCATTTCTAGGAATTTCAATATTTTCCCCTCCTACGAGTTCTAAGTTATTCGGACATTGAATAGTTTGTGGGGTTTGAAGCATAGTACTCATTGTTTGAATTTATGTGGTGAGGTTCATGAGAAGGTCTTCTACCCTACTGACTTTCTCTTCACTTCTCATATAGGTCTCATCTACTCTCCTAGTTAAGTCCTCTAGTTAGTCTAAACAATAGATTTGGGTGGAATGATGTTTAACAAAAGGATGCAAGTATGACCTCTAAATAAAATTTTTAAATATGTGATAAGTGAACTAAACTTAACACAAATGAGATGCATAAATTTTAAAAACGATTAGCCTTCAAGAACAAAGTAACATGTGGATACTGTAAAATATTAAGCGAACTTACAAAGAAATAAACATAAAATTCTTTAAAGATATAAGTTTGATTTTTATGTAAAGTTTGTATAGTTGGTTATGGTATTTAGTGAACTCTCCCTTACTCAAGTTGTCACTCAAGTATGATCGCTTGTAGTTAGGTTAAGTAGCCAAAGGTTAGGTTTTATAAGTGGAGACAACTACATGCTTAAGTGGTGGCATGCATCCATGCAATCGAATAGCCCCTTCCTCCCATTGGCATAGTGTTGGTTGGAATCTGATTCTAAGACCCTCATCTACATTATCAAGGAAATCAATGATCTTGACACACCTTGGTTCTTAATAAATAAAATCAAAATCTTGAAGGATCTGCTGAAAAAGTTGAACATATACTTTTCCCATATACATTATGAAGGAAACCATCCCACTGATATGTTGGCCAAGAGGGGAGCCTCCTCATAATCCTTTTGAATTTCCAAGTTCATAGACTCACAACTAAAATTTCTTGTGGATAGTGATAACATCAACTTATCTTACATTAGGGCTAACTTCATGAAATACATCTTCATCCTTTTGAATTCTTTTTTGGATTACTTGTACTTTATAGTCATCAATATAGTTTTTCCCCATTTTATGAAGAAAAGTGGAGACAACTAGATGGTAGTAATACAAATATTCATAAGATTTCCTACAACATGAATTTAGCATAATTTTCTATGCAAAATTACTAACTCTATAAAAAAAGTACTCAAAAGCCAAAATACAAAATAAATGCCTGAATTTAATATGGATTATTTGTGAGCACTTTCCATGCCTCCAAACCTTTAGCTCTGATACCAAAAATTGGTAAAGATAGGTTATGAGGAGAAGATATCACAGTGGATGGTGGAGAAGAATTGCTCCAAGGATCTTTCACTCACCAAAGTGGCGGGGATACCAAGAATTTTTACTCACCAAAGTAGAAAGGTAGTGAAAGATCACTAAATCCCTTGGACTGGCCACCAAGTTCTAACTAAAGAGTTTTTACTCAAAGTTTCACACACAAACCAACATTAATCTTCATTAGGCCATAATAGACATTTAAATAAGTACAATACTCTAAGGGATGTATCAATTAGGGGAAAAATTATTAAAATTGAAAAAGAGAGAACTTATTATTTTGTAATGCCAAGGTGCTACAGTCCAGTGTCGAGGCACCACAATCCAACAACGAAGCACTAGCTTCTCTTTCCCAAGTATAAAATACCATGGAATATAGCGCCAAGGCATTAGAAAGGTAGCGCCAAACTGACACCTATATAATATAACACATTAACTCATGTGTTTTTAACCACAACTCTTATACAACACCTAAAATGATCAAATCCATCCATTACTACATAATACAACACATGAAACATAAATCCACAATACATAAAGTCTAATAAAGCTCCTCTTAAATTCAATCTTTGGTTTGGGACCTTGTGGCAGATCATTTCTTCCTTTAATATGCTACATCAATGACCAAGCATGAAAATTACTTAATGAAGTGTGAAATAAATCTAACATACTTTAAAAAAATAGATAGGTTTAATCTCATTCAAGTACTCAAATTATCCAAAAAGGATAATTTCATGAATAATTTAAAAAGTGAATTAAAATATAAAAAAATGCATAATTTAAATACATGATATGAAGATGTTTAAGTCTTTATTTTTATATTATTGAGCTCTTATTTATCTTATTATTAAAAAATCTATGAAGATTCCTAAACTATCTTAATCTAGATGATCTTGACTTTCCAAATTTGATTGAGCACACTGAATCTGGTTAGCTTCTTGAAATACTTGAAACAAAATATTAGCTACATCCAATCATATATTTGTTATCATCAAAATCAATTGCAGAAATAATAGAGCTCATGGAGTCGATAATGTCCCCATTTTGATGATGGAAAATCTATATTGATAGTGTTTAGAGATGAAGGTGCAAAGTGACCTTTCATATTCTTTTAAGAAAATATTCATTTATGTAATATAGTAAATTTTACTAATAAAGACTACACAAACTACAAACAAAATGAAATGAAACATGTAGTAAAGTACAATCAAATGGCTAAGAAAAATATGTAACAATAACAAAACAAAATAGCTCACCCCAAATCTATGCATATTTAATTTTATTTTAAAAAATAATATTTGATAGATAATAATAAATTTTTTTTTGAAAAACTAACATAAATATTTCTCTCTTTTGGCATCAAAAGATATAAACATGCAACATATGTTAAGAATAAATTTTATTTAAACACATGGATCTAACATGCCAAGCATATGACTCAAAGTACAAAAACATTCTTTAGATAGAAGTTTTGTAAAAATGTCATTAATTTGTAAATCAATACTAATAAGTTCGACATTAACATCACTTTTAAAAATATGATCTTTAATAAAGTGGTGTTTAATCTTAATATGTTTCATTTGTGAGTGTTAAATAGGTTTTTTAGTTTAAAAAATAGCACAATATTGTCACATACAACAAGAATGTGTATTAATTTAATGCCAAAGTCTTGTATTTATTACTTTAATTAAAGAACTTAAGTAACACAACTTTCAACAGCTATGTACTGAACTTTAGCAGTAGAAAGAGCAATAGATTCTTATTTCCTAAAGGACCAAGACACAATAGATGATCTTAAAAATTGACATGTGGTTGATGTATTTTTTCTATCAATTTTACAACCTGCAAATTCATCATCAAAATAAGCAACCAAATCACATGATAAGAAATTTTTAAGATACCACAAAATAAACCTAGAAGTGCCTATCAAATAATGATTTATATGCTTGACTGCATTTAGATGAGATTCCTTTAGAGCAACCTAAAAATGAGCACACAAATAAACAATAAATATAATATCAGGCCTACTAGCAATAAGACATAAAAGTGAACCTATCATACTCTTATAAGGCTTAGATTAACAAGTTTACCTGATTTATTTAAGTACAATTTAGTGGAAGGGCTTACGGGGTTTAACTAGATTTGAATATCTTCATGTCAAATATTTTATTTCAATTATTTATATACTTAGTTTGACAAATGAAGGTGCCATTTTCCTGTTGTCTCACTTGAAAATCAAGGAAAAAATTTAGGTTTTCCCATCAAACTTCTTTCTAATTCTTTAGACATCAAAGATGAAAACTCAACACAAAAATATTCATTTGTATTTCTAAATAAAATATCATCCACATATATTTTGCACAATAATCAAGTCATCATCTATATTTTGAAAAATAGGGTCATGTCTACTCCACTCTTTCTAAACCCATGATAATAAGATAACTACTCAACCTATCATACAAAGCCTAAGTAGCCTATTTTAAACTTTATAAAGCTTTCGTCAATTTAAAAACATAATAAAAAAATTTTAAGCTCTCAAAACTCTATAAAGATATCCTAGTCAATAAACTCATTCAAGAATGCACTTTTCTTATTCATTTGAAAGAGTTTAAACATTCTATAACAACCATAAGTAAGGAGAAACCTAATAGCCACTAGTCTTACTACGGGTGCAAATATAAGCTTCATTTTCGGGTTGATGGTTGGATTCAGTCAGTCTCACTTTGAGGGTGTCAAGGGTTGTTTCAAGCAAGCTTTCACTTTGTCTCTCGGCTTTCAACAACTTTTGCTGACGCTTTCAAAGGCAAAATATAGCCCCTCAACTTGTGTGTATCATTATGCAACTAACTTAGCCTTATTTCTAACAATATAGCTGCATCATCTAACTTATTTCTAAAGACACATTTAGTTCTAATTATAATTTGATCATAGGATTTAAAGACTAATTCTAAACATCATTCCTATTAAAATAATTTAATTCTTCTTTTATTGCTACAATCCAATAATGATCTTTCAATTCTTTATCAATAGACTTAGGTTCAATCTCATATAGAAAATAAAAAGATTAACCAAATCCTTAAAATGTCTTCTAGTTATAACACCTTCGTATGGATCCTCTATAATTAAATTTTTAGGATGATTCTTATTAAATGCCCACTATTTAAACAAAGAATCAACAACTTTTCTTTCAAATTAATTTTATTAAAATCTTCTATTTCATCATGAACTAAATCATCTCTATTAGAATTAACTAAGTTTTCATCAAATATTACATATACAGATTCTTCTATAATCATTTTTCCTCTTATTAAATACTTAATAAGATCTAGCAGACAAAGAATAAGCCAAAAAGATTCCATCAATTAATTTGTTATCAAATTTTTCTAAAGATTCTTTTTCATTATTCAATATGAAACACTTGCTACTAAAATATGAAAATGAATTATCTTAGGTTTCTTTCTAAAAAAATAACTCATAGGATTCTTATTCAAGATAGATCTCAAATAAACTATATTCATCACATAACAAGCAGTATTAACAGCTTCAACCCAAAATTATTTAGGTAATCTATAATTATCTAACATGGTTTTTCTCAACTCAATCAAACTCTTATTTTTTCTTTCTACAATGCTATTCTATAAGGGGTCTTAGAAGCAAAAAAAAAGTTTAATTCCAAATTCATCATAAAAATCCTCAAATAGATTATTTTCAAACTCTCCTCCATGATTTGTTTGAATTTTATTGATTAAACAACTTGATCTCTTTGAATATATTTTACACATTTTTTAAAAATATCAAATGCTTCATTTTTATGTCCTAAGAAAATAAAAGTAAATCTAGAGAATTCATGAACAATAATAAATCCATAAAATTTACCTCCTATGTTAGTAGTGCTAATGGGTCCAAACAAATCCATATGCAGAAGTTCAAAAGGTCTACAAGTATAAAAACTTTTTTATTTTTGAAAGAATGATTTGAATATTTTATGTATGCATGCATCGCAAACATAATCAAAATAAAATTTCATTTTTGGCAGATGATATACTAAATTAAGTTTTGCAATTTTAATGCATGTTAATATGACATAATTTTTTGCCTCAAACAATTATCATCATGTGTACTTTTGAAATAAAGTAAGTTTAAACTATCATCACAAGAATTTTCAATATCAATTAAATAGATATTTTTGTACCGATGACTTAACAAGCAAAATATTTTCTTTATTTTAAATAACACAAAAGAACTGTGAAATTTAACATTTAGACCTTTGTCACATAATTGGCAAATGAAATTATATTATGCATTAAGCAATCAACAAGAAACACTTTGCCTAAAGTAATTGAATTTTTTGAAATAGAACTAATTCTAATAAGTGTTTTTATTAGCATTATCACCAAAAACAATATAACCTTCTTCACAAGGTTCTAAATAAGTAAATTTAAATTTTTCACCTATCATATGCCTTGAACATCCACTGTCCAAGTACCACATGTCTTCTTTGATCTTACTTTGAAGGAATTCTTATAAGAGAAAAATTAGGGGTTAACTTTTGGAACCCAAACATGTTTGGGTCCACATCTTAAAGAAAAGCTATGTAATGTATGTTGTGTAGTGTGTGTGTTGTTTCAATGTAATTTTTTATAACCAAATAAAATTTGATTTAGGAACTATTTAAAATTTAGGTGCATGATAATCAAATGATATATGACCCTTTTTATTGTAAGTTATTCCACACATTTGTATTAGCATAAGGTATATATCTAGATGATTTAGATGAAAAAGCTAATTTACTTTTATCTTTACTAAATGAAGCATGTGAGTGAGAACTACAATAAGTATTTGATCATGCATGTAATAAAATATTTTCCCTTTTTATGTTTTTCAACTCACTACATTCATCTTTTAAAGATAAAACTTGCATTTCAAGGTTTTATTTTAATTTTATGAAATGTTATATTTTCTTTCTAATTTTTTGTATTCATGTGCTAATTCATTAAATGCATCATCCAACTCTTCATAAGAAATTATTTCACATACCTCACTAGAAGTGTTTACATCCACCATGAGACATTATATAGCATCTTCCTCAGTAGTGTTATCACTTCATTCTTATGAATTTGAGTTTTCCCACAATGCCCTTTTGTTTTCTTCTATGGCTTTTATTTTTTCAACTTTTCCTTCTTCAGCTTACTTTTCTTTCTTAGCGATTTCTACGCAATCTGTTCTTACATGTCTAGGCCTTTGTAGTTGTAGCAAACTATTCCTTCATATGCATTAAACTTTTTATTAGGTAGTTTATGCATTTTGGATTACTATAAATTAATGCAATAAATCACATGTAAATTATGAGAAATTAATTTAAGAAGCTTTTGAACTTTCACATAATTTAAGTCAATCAATATTTAATAAATAGGACTAAAATAATTCCTAAAATAGAAAAGCTATTTTAGAAAATGCACTTGAACTAATTGTATTTGAATTTAAATAAACTTATATTGAGGTAATAAAATTAAAATATGATAAATAAAAAAAATATTATGGGTCGTACACATCATCCCATGAATAGATAAAACACATTTAGAAACAAATCCTAGCAAAAGCACAATAAAATTTAAAAATACTTAAATTTGAATTTCAAACAAATATGAATTTAAAAATTCAATAAATAACAAAAAATAATATGACAATAATTTAAATAAATCCCATAATATTTCACATGCCAAAATCAATAAAAAATTTGGCAAAAACAAAATTAGGAAGAGATTATTGATAGGAGAGAGAAAATAAAGAATAAAAAAGAGAAAAAAAATAATTTAGAAAATGGAAGAATAATTTAATTCTCATGCTAAAATAAATAGATAAATAATATGATCAAGCATGAACATAATTTAATGAAGTGTAAAATAATTCTAACACACTTTGAAAGGCAATAGATATGGCTTAAACTCATGCAAGTACTGAAATTATCTAAAAAGGATAATTCAAAGAATAGTTGAAAAGATGATGCAATTAAATATTAAAAAATATGGAAAAAAAATTAAATAAATGATATGGAGATGTTTAAGCTATTATTTTTATATGCTTGAACTTTTATTTATCTTATAATTATAAAATTTAAGAAGATTTTCAAACTACCATAATACAAGCTGATCTTGACTTTCCAAATTTGACTTAGCATTTTGAGTGTTGAGTTTCTTGAAATACTTAAATTAAAACATTAGTTCCATCCAATCATATATTTGTTATCATCAAAATTAATTGCATAGATAATATGGATCAAAAGACAACAAATTATAATTCTAGGACGTTTAATCCCAATCATTGATTTAAATCAAATAGAATTAATGCCTGAGGCTTCATCTCCTACCTCGTTAGTGAGAGATGGTGCTTAGGATCGAACCATAATTTTACATCTTAACAATTAAGAAATGTTTAGAAATAAAAGTGCAATGTTTCACTTTGGATTTTTCTTAGAATCATGCGAAGTCTCTTCGCAAAACACCAAGGCCTATTGGTTGTGTATTGGTGAGATGAAGTACCTCACTCAAGCCAATGTTGAGTGGTTCAAATTTTTGAAAATGTTAAGTGGACTTGGGCGAAGCTCTGTGTGAAGTTTACTCTTTTGATTCTCTTTGTATCGAGCTAGAGACCAATGTTTATCACTGCTTACAAAGCTTGATTGAAATAAGAGTTAAAGATATAAGGAAAGTGAGAGGAAGAGTGAGTTTGATTGCTTAGGAAATGGTGAAGGTGCTTGAAATGTCAAAGGTGGGAAATATGGGCTAAATGCTTGATTTTATAATTAGTCCCTTCTCCATTGAAGGAGCATAGAGGTGGTTGGCCACGGCGAATTGGGCCTTGAAGTGGTCTCTAAAGATGATTAAAGGATTAAAGATGATTTTGAAATCAAATAAAGAAGTATATGGGGAGTGGCATGGGAGAATTTTGGACTTTTGGCATTTGAGTTGGTTTCTTCCCATCTTACCATCTCCCCATCTCCTTCCTCCATGTCTCCACCTCAGCTCCTTTTGGACTGATTGTATCTAGTTTAATCAAGTTTGAGTGACTCATGGGTTAGCATATGCTCACTTAGGTTAGTTTTGGGTTTAAATTTGAATTAATGCATTTTAGTTTAACTTAAGTTAGGTTAATTCAATTAATCTCTCTTAATTTGATTAAATCATAATTTTGATTCTAATCATACTTAAATGGTCATTTGAAGGATTATGAATCAATTTGTTCAAGTTTTATATGAGTTTGATTTGGTGTAGGCTAGGTTTGGCCCATTTGACCTATATGAGTCAAATTGACTTCTCTAGCCTAATTAGCTATTGTGGGTTTAAATTATGCTTCAATTATATTTAGTTAATCATTCATGTTATTTGTAATTGATTTATTTTAATTAATTTAAGTTTGAATTTGAGTTTAACCAAAATTGACCCATTTTCACTTAAATGGGCTAAGTTGAATTCATTTGAGTTAAATGATTCAAATTGATCAAATCAAAATGTGTTTAGGTTTTAGTTATATTTAATTAAGTGTTTAGAATGATTTCATTCAATTTATTTCAATTAATTTGAATTTAACTCATGTTGACTCAAATTGAGCTTTAAATATGTCAAATTAGATTCACTTGGGTTTTAAGTGGCCAAAATGATCAAGTCCGTTATGGAGTGCTTTAGAAATTTTAATTAATTAATTTTAAATATAAATTTGGACTAAGATTCATTTGGGTTCAATATTGATAGTATTGATTCATTTTCATTTCATTTGATTGAATTTTTTTGGTCCTTAAGATGACTCAATTTGATCAAATTTGATTTAGTTGACTTTTGACTTTATGGGGCCCACATGGGTTGACTCAGGCCAAATGGCCTAGTTAGCCATTTTGATTTCCATCTACATTCAATTTTATGTTAGGTTTTGTGGAAAAATGTTATGCTTTTAGTATATTTAATTATATTTTATTTGCACTTAGGAAAGATTGGGCTTAAATGGGTTAATTGAGTTAACCAACCCAATTAACTCAATTATGGCTTAATTTAATTTACATTTTCATTCAAATTTAATTAATTTTGATTTTTGTTAAATTTAATCAAGTTTGGATTTGATTAGACTCACCTAGTCTAATTAGGTTAGGTTAAGTCCTAGTAAGGTCCATAAGGCTGACTTGGATCTCAATCTAAGGTATTAACTTTTGATTTAGTTTTATTTTAATTTTAGTTTTGTGTTTAAATTAGTTTTGTTATTTTATTTTTATTTTAGTTTAGTTTAATTATATTTTTAGTCACTAGGTGTAGTGTCCTAAGTGTCTAATTAGAAAGCTCTAATTTTATGATTAGGAATTTTAATTGCTAAGATTAATATTAGTGTCGTCCTCATCCAAAAATGAGGTCAACAAGAAGGTTGAAAAGATTGTTGCAACATCTATTGCTAAGGTGAGCTCTTTGGTGCTAATAACGTTAGTTGTGAGTAAGACGATTGCATTGACCAAGGATGGTGGTAATGACTCACGATTTGAAGCGAGTATTTCTAATATAGTGGAGGGGAGAGCTATTATAGGGTTGGTTGGCCCTTCCCTTATAAAAGTGGTGTTGAGTGCTTAGAAAGAAGAGGAAGAGAATCTTTCTCATAATTGATGGAGAGAAGTCTTAGTGAACAAGTTAACAAGAACCCCTTCTCAGTAAAATGTAGTAGAAGCCTATCTCACCGTGATATGAATTTCACCTTTACAACCTTATCATTTTTGCAAAATCTTATGTGGTCATCTTATTATTGTAGCTTAGTGTGTCACATTATCCATTTTTGCACAAGATTGTTGGCTTAATGAGCCTCATGTTCAATCCAATTAATTTTGATGATAACAAACGTATACTTGGATGTTCTAATGTATATTTTATGTATTTCAGATATATTGATTGCTAATTACATATTCAATACATCTCACAATATGTTTGAGAAAATTACAAGAATGGAAGAATTAAATATATATCAAAATGGATAATGTGAAGCTCAAGATATAATATTTTAGGTTATATACATCTATAACTATCGTAGAGATTAAAATGAGTTCATTGACATGAATTAATTTGCTTACAATTTAACATATTATTTTTATTTATTTTAAATAATGATAATGAGGTTAATTTATATAAATTTTTATCCAATTAACATTCAATTATATGCTTCATACATAGCATTTGAATTGCCAAAATAATAAATTCTGACTATTGAGTGTAACTAGTTTATATATTTAATATAATTAAATATTTTTAATTTAATTTTAATATTATGAGATAACTAACATATGTATGACTATATTTAAATTATATCATAATATTTAAATATCATATTTCAAATTTAATAAACATATATGAAATTTTGGTATTTTAGTCAAGGTCATTTCATAATCAAGGAATTTAGATCTGATTTCATCTCCAATGGATTCTTCGGATTGTTTTCCTTTAATTTGATAGGTTACATGACCCACATTTGATTAAAATTAAATTTATTATGATTTTTCAAACATTAACTAATTTTAATAATGAACGCATGCTACATATTTTGAATATATTAAGAGTCGTATTTGATTATTTTTAACTTGCCCATATGACTAGCCATTTTTTGGCTATTTGAGTTTAATATTTATTTATTATAAATCATCTTTTTATTAAATATTATATTATTATATGATAAAATGATGATAGAATAATATATTTCTTTGAAATAATTCAAAATGATTTTTTTGCTTATAAATATCCCTCATTCTCTTCATGAGAGGGTTGCTCATTCAAATTCAAATCTCTCCAGCAAATCTAAGAGAAAACTTTCTAGATTTCTCTTCTAAGTGTTCTCTAAATATTGCAAAATCAAATCTTTGGTTTGGAAGCTTCAACATCTTCAACTAAGCATGCTTTCTCAAATTACTTAAGTTTATTTTTCTTGATCTTAATTTCTTTTAGTTGGTCATACTATTTTCATCATCTATTTGTTCTTTCAAATTTTTACTTTTTGGTGGATTAGTCTTTGAACATCAAAGTTTCTTCAATCATTTTTTATAAAAAACTCTTATGATAGTTTGTAGGATTTATTTCATCTTACTAAAATTTTTATCGCCATACAAATTTCTTTTGGTTTCTTGAAATATTTTTTCATTAGTCTTATTTGAAAGATCATTTATTCTTAGATCTATTATAGAAGTATGTTTAAGCATTTTAAAATTAATTTATTGTGCTAAAAATATTTTCATATTTGCTAGATCTATCTTTTTTAATTAAAAAGCTTACTAATTTACTTAGATCTATCATGTACTAATTTTATTTAAGTATTTTGTGATCATTTACATTAATTGAAAGCATCTTTTTGATTAAAATAAAATAAATTATTCCTTGAATTTTAAAAAATATACTAGCATTTTATCTTGCCAAATTTTATAAGTTGTAAATTGATCATTTATAAGTTGTAAGATCACTTTTTGAATTGGATAGCTTGGTATATTTGTGAGAGAGATATTTTATCAAAATTTATTATTTTATATTTTTCTTTTTGTGCTATAAAATTTATATTGGAGTTGTACTCGCCCTTTTGTAGGAGAGTACATGTTGTTGTATGGGTTATACTCGCCCCATTATAGGAGAGTACAGTTTGTAAGCTATTTTGCATTTAGTGGATTCCTAGTCATGGGTGGCTAGGCGTGGATGTAGGCCGATTTTAGGGTTTGGTCAAACCATGTAAAAATTCTGTATCTATTGTCTCTCTTTACTTTATTATACTTTATTTTTGCTGCATTAAGAATTGTATCTTGTAATTATAAAATAAAAAATTAATTTTCTACTAAAAGTTAAAATTTAAGATTTAACTTTTAAAATTTTTAATATCGCCCACAAAGATGATGGTCAGTCCCTAGCTCCCATGGACATCTCTTTAAAACATCTAGGTAAATCTGAGATGAATAGCCATTGCATACTAGGCGAGTTGCTTTGGATATCATTCAAACGATGAGGAAGTTCATGTCACAAACCATGAACCAGTTGTCATAGTTCATTTACTTCAGCAATGCCTTCCTTTTCAAGGATGATGCCTTTGACTAAATGTGTTGTAAGGATTCCTTATTTTTGATTAATGATATTGCTTCTCATCATTCATGGGTGACTTCAGTGGAAAAGGTTTCTATTATTATTGCTTCACCAAGCTGTGATTTGGTAGTTTCAAGTTTTTCTTTAGGAGTGAATCTTCCTGTACTAGAGAAGAATTTAATGTCCCTTGCTCTTTCAATTGCCTTAGTGACTACTTTTACTTCAAAAAATATTCATTAGAATATGGTGGGTTTCCCTTCATCAACTCATCACTAGAGTGGCAAGTTAGAGAGGAACAAGCCCTTCCTCCTTATAGAAGGCCATGTTATAGGGGAACCTCAACCATCTGCTCCTTCCTCTGAGTTGATTTTTTAGAGGAGAGCAACTCTCCTTAAAAAATGTACAAACTATGTAGGATAGGTAGTGGTTGAGTTTTAAGTTGGCGACCATGGATACTAAATTGCATAGGAAGTTGGCAGTCGACAAGTTGACTTGGTTTTTTCTCTTCATCATAGTGCTAATTTTTTGTTTGTCCACTCATCTAAGAAAGGAGCACTCACTATTGAGTGACATTCAAATCTAGTAGTTTGACTATTCAAAAAATAATGTAAGGAGAAAGGATGATGGAGATTGTATTTAAACTTTTTATTGTAATAATAAATGAATAATATTCTTTTATAAAAAATATTTTCATTTTTTTACTTGCCTTTCATTTTATGCCAAATTCATTTAATTCTTTATTTGGTCAGAGGTAAACTCCTTGAAAGTTTTAGCAAGATATATGTAGCTTTAGATTTTTTTGGGATTCACTAATGATGTTTTTATTAAATGTTTGATGTGATGCCCACATTTTTGAAAACTTTTTTACATTATTTATAAATTCTCTTTACCACTTTTTGGAGACGTTATTGCCTTGATTCTTTTACTTTTTCATGTATTAATCTTTATGCTTGCTTCTTTTAGAAGATGATATCTCTATTCCCTTCTCGATAGATCCTAAAGTCATCAGGTTTCTTAGTGAGTTTGAGGAAGATAAGAAGATGAATAGGAGCCTATACCCTTTGGGGCTATTTTTGAGAAGTTGGCTGGGGATGAGAGTGCGATGGACCATGTTCTATTTCCAAAAAAATCTATGAAGAGGCCAACGAGTGCCATTCTTCGTGCTCCACTAAGAAGGAAGAGTGATAAGGATAAGGAGTCAAAGGATGATCCCAATAATGTCTATCCATGAGATAAATATACTTCAAACATCTTTGATGTGATGAGTCAAGATTTTCGATTGGGGTATCTAATCTTCTTCGATGAGTTGGACATATGCCTTGAAGAGCTTCTTAGGGGGAGACTCTATTATGTGGCCATGATTGCTCAATCAAAATCGTGGTATTCAACCTAAGAAATTGGCAGGGAGTATGCTTAAACGAAGAGATAAGAGGATATGATGGTTTGAGGGAGCAGTTATGAAACTAACTCGTCTCTCTCACACTAATAAAGAGTTGGGGGGTTAAGCTTTCTCGCTGCATTGAAGAGTTTCAGCTGAAAGAAGCTGAATTATCTAGTTTTCTCAACTTTGACAAGTACAAGAGTTTGTTATAGCAAAAGTCTAAGGAAGGCATTGAGTTTAGAATTGCCAAGTTGGTGAAACATAGCTAATTGGATGTCAAATTATTAGACTTTGACAACATGCTTGCTCAGTCGAACTCGAGATCGATGAGTAAGCAACGACTAACTTTTTTTGCTTATGTAATTTTTTCCTTTGTTCTTACGAGTTATGAGAGTAATTATACGTTTAAATTTTTGTATACTCGCTTTTATACTAAACATTTTTCTTGATGAAAAAAGATTTATCATATTATTGATTTTCTCATAAATATATTTGCTTTATGAATGCACTTATTGAATAAATATACTTGTTGAATATGCTCATTGAATAACAATTGTTTTAAGTAATTGCTTCAAATTATCAAGCAACACTTAAGTCACCAACTACATAATGTCGGGATTAAGTTTTTAGTTGCCAACCACAAGGAGTGATGACCTTACATTTTAGTTATTAAGCATATGAAGTGTTAGTCTTACACTTTAGTCAACAACCACATAGAGTGTTGGTCTTACACTTTAGTCATCAATCACACGAAGTATTAGTCTTACATTTTAATAGTTAATCACATTGACACTTTGTTCATAAGTGTTGGTCTTTTATTCATAGTTGCTAATCATATGGAGTGTTGATCTTACACATGTATTCCCTTAGATATTTATTTGAAGCGATTAAGGCAAGTGAGTTTAGATGGTTAAGATTTAGTTTTGATAGTTTGTTGAGTCCATCCTTATACTAAAAATAGCTTACCAACTTTCAAGCATTTCATTTGGGCCAAATATAGTTCACCAAACGAAGCTTGTTGCTTGGGCCAAATGTAGCTTGTTGAGTGACTTGAGTTGACACGAAGCTCTAAGCTTAAATTCAAATTAGAAGTAACTCGTAGAATAACTTATGCCAATGCAACTCACTAGATGGTTTAGGCCAATTGTAGCTGGTCAAGTAATTTAGAACAATACGTAGCTCGCCATGTCACTTAAGTCAATGTAACTCATCGAAAGAGCCTCAAAATGATCTCTCTAAATCAATTCATCATTCAATGTTGAGCATAAAGACAAACTTTGAAAACCCAAAGGAGCAACATTGATGTGTTCACCGAAATAATGGGGAGATGTTAAGGATAAACATCAAATTTATCTATCATTGAATACATGTATTAAGAAAGTTATATGTCCAATTAAACAGAACATTACAAAAAAAATAACTACTATTCTTACTAATTTTATTTGAGTGAATTTTTGGAAGTATCTTTTAGTTGCAAAAGTGACACTTATGCCTTCACATAGGAAGATTTATGAGTGATCACATATCAATAAAAAATATTTGGTCTCCTATAGAGAGTACCTCATAAAATTTTAACTAGAGCATATGCTGAATCATTTTGATCTCACACTAAATTTAGTCAACTTTTTACTTAATTATTTAGTTATTAAGAAGTAAGTTTCTATAATATTGATCGAAGCCATCAATGTGTGAACTTTCTAATTAGAAGTTGGCTAACTTCAAGTTTAAAAGTTAATTTTTGAGTTTTTAAATATAAGTTTTTAAAAAAATTTCTCATATTGCATCTTTTTTTTTTAAGTTTTAATAAAAATTCTTTCTAAGAGAAAAATAAGTTTATCAAAAATTTTCAAGTTAGATTTCACCAAGCTATTGGATTGTTTCTTTAATGACTCTAGTTTTTAGATGAGTTAAGCTCTCTTTGATAATTTTAAATTTTGGATGAGTTGAGCTCTCTTTTTCATGGTTTACATATGAGGGATGAGTTGATACTTTTTCTTTATTGAATTTCAAGAATGAATTCCTTGAGTATTTGTTGAATTTCAGAGAAAATTTCCTAAGTACTTAATAAATTCTAAGGATCAATTTTTCAAGTACAGCTCTTGGACTAATTACATATTTGTGATTTTTCTTGTGCATTGATTATATCTATTTTGTTACTTTGCTTCTTGTAATATTTTCTTGCCATCAATCCATGCTCACTATATCATTCAAAATATTGGATTCAAATTTGTCTATGATAATGTTAGAATCTTAACATGATTTATAAGGTCTCACAAAATGGTAGATAAAGAAGATATTAACGAAGATGAAGAGAGAGAGAGAGAGAGAGAGAGAGAGAGAGAGAGAGAGATTTTAGAGAGAAAAACTCTTAACTTTTTTATTGTCAACATGAAATGCTCAGAAATCCTTTATGAGTACATTACCATTTGATCTAATATTAATGGATACTAGGGCACTATAGAAAACACAACACTTTGATTTTATAAAAAATGAATAAAAAAGTACATTACATAATAGTTAGTACACTAATAAATACACATAAATGACTATTTTGGTGAGCCGCTTCAATTGGATCTTTCATTCTGGTCGGAGGAGAAATTATCAAACATCTAGCATTCCCTCACGCACGAATGGACAGAATCGAAAGCTAGGGCGGAAAAAGAGAAAACTATCGCCTTAATAAAAAGAGGTGTACTCAAAGGAAATGAGTTTAATCAAGATTTATGCTGAATCATTAAAAAATAAATAAATCAAGATCTATGTTGAATATCCATTTTGATGGGCTTCTAATGACCTTGGCAAGCTTGTTATAGTTCTTGAAGGGTGTTTCTAGACTTTGGCAAGTCTTGATTATGAAGTCTAATCGATTATGTGTGAATCAAAATTAAAGCATATTTGAATGCACGTAAAATCTTAAGTTTTATTTAGTGATATGTTTATAAAAAAAGCAACAATTGAATTATTGAAAAAATAAAAATTTAAATATTATAGTTGAAATTATAATTTTTTTCCAAAAAATAATATTATTTTTATCTATTATATTTTAATAATTTTAATTATGACAAATATTTCAGATAAAATTGTGGCTATATCTAAAAAGTTTGCTTCCAGCCAACCTGGAAGATGAAAAATATAGTCGGTGACCCGAAATGAACGGCCGAGATTGACCGATCATGTCCAACCAAGAACAAAATGCCCTAAATCTCGCCTACGGCACTGTTTGTTGCATTTCTGAATACCGGCAAGCTGGACAGCCCCAACGTCCACTGCGTCTTCCCAAAACCCTAACTCTCAAGGTAAGTTCACCACTGCACGAAACCCTAATTATCCTTTTGGCTACGTTTATCTACTGCTTTATAGTCTCCCGATCTCTCTCTTCCCCTTTGGATTCCAAACTCAAGCTCGTGATCCAATAGGTTTAGCAGAAGATGGAAATAGACCGAGATAACATCGACAACGAGATCAGGAGGGCCCAAGAGGAGCGGCGGAATATGGAGAACATGGCGCCTCTGGTCTCCGTCACCTTCGATTCCGACCTCTACGAGGGAAATAGGTTCGAGGGCTATGCCCGATCCATTCCTGTTAATGAGGACGAGGACGAAGCGGAAGGGGATGCCTCGCTTCTTGGCCGCCGTCGCATGTCTTCCTACACGGCTCCCAAGTCGCTGTTAGATGTTCCTCGGGCAGATGGTGAGGACGACTCCGGCTTCAAGAAGCCCTCTCGCATCATCGACCGTGAGGATGAGTACCGCCGCCGACGACTCGATCGTATCATCTCCCCTGCTCGTAACGACCCTTTCGCCACAGGCGAGGCTACTCCTGACCCCTCTGTTCGTACTTACGCTGATGTGATGAGAGAACAAGCCCTTCAACGCCAGAAGGAAGAGTTGCTTAAAGCTGCAGCGAAGAAACATGAAGAGGAGAAGATCAGCAAAGCTGCTGCTGCTGAGGCTCCTCTGCCTGCTGCTACCCAGAAGAGGAGGAACAGGTGGGATCAGTCACAGGATTCTGACAGCTCTTCTGTTGTGAAGAAGGTTAAATCAAGTTCTGATTGGGATGCCCCAGATTCAACTCCTGGCATTGGGAGGTGGGATGCTACTCCAACTCCTGGAAGAGTTGGGGATGCAACCCCTTCGATATCTCGGCGGAACCGGTGGGATGAGACTCCGACTCCTGGACGGCTTGCGGACTCTGATGCTACTCCTGCAGCAGCCACCCCTGGTGCAACTCCTGCTGGGATGACTTGGGATGCCACGCCAAAGCTTGGTGGCTTGGCTACCCCTACTCCCAAACGGCAAAGATCAAGATGGGATGAGACTCCAGCTACCATGGGAAGTGCCACTCCACTGCCTGGGTGCAACTCCTGCTGCAGCCTTTACTCCTGGTGTCACTCCCATTGGTGGGGTTGATTTGGCAACCCCAACGCCTGGAGCTATCAATCTTGGGGACCTATGACACCAGAGCAGTATAATTTGCTGAGGTGGGAGAGGGATATTGAAGAGAGGAACAGACCTTTGACTGATGAAGAGCTTGATGCAATGTTTCCTCAGGAGGGCTACAAGATACTTGAACCACCAGCATCTTATGTTCCCATCAGGACTCCTGCAAGGAAGCTTCTTGCTACTCCAACTCCTCTTGGCACACCACTTTATGCGATCCCTGAAGAGAATCGGGGACAGCAGTTTGATGTTCCAAAGGAGGCACCTGGTGGCTACCGCTCATGAAGCCAGAGGATTATCAGTACTTTGGGGCTCTTTTGAATGAGGAGGAAGAGGAGGAATTGTCACCTGAGGAGCAGAAGGAGAGAAAGATCATGAAGCTTTTGCTGAAGGTGAAGAATGGTACTCCTCCACAAAGGAAAACAGCATTGAGGCAACTCACTGATAAGGCTAGGGAATTTGGAGCAGGTCCTCTCTTCAACAAAATCCTGCCTTTGCTCATGCAACCTACTCTTGAAGACCAAGAGAGGCATCTCTTGGTGAAGGTTATTGACAGGGTGTTGTACAAGTTGGATGAGTTGGTTCGCCCCTTTGTGCACAAGATTCTTGTGGTTATAGAGCCCCTACTTATTGATGAGGACTATTATGCTCGTGTTGAAGGAAGAGAGATCATTTCTAATCTAAGCAAAGCAGCTGGTTTGGCTACAATGATTGCAGCAATGAGGCCTGATATTGATAACATTGATGAATATGTGAGGAATACCACTGCAAGGGCTTTCAGCGTGGTGGCTTCTGCATTGGGAATTCCTGCTCTGTTACCTTTTCTCAAGGCTGTCTGTCAAAGTAAAAGTCTTGGCAAGCACGGCACACTGGCATTAAAATTGTGCAACAGATTGCAATTCTCATGGGATGTGCTGTTCTGCCACACCTAAGGTCTCTGGTTGAAATCATTGAACATGGGCTGAGTGATGAAAATCAGAAGGTAAGAACAATTACTGCCCTGTCTCTGGCAGCTTTGGCAGAGGCAGCTGCTCCTTATGGTATAGAGAGTTTTGATTCAGTCCTAAAGCCACTTTGGAAGGGTATTCGTTCACACCGTGGGAAGGTACTGGCAGCCTTTTTGAAGGCAATTGGCTTCATTATTCCCCTTATGGATGCACTATATGCAAGTTACTACACAAAAGAAGTGATGGTGATTCTTATTCGTGAGTTTCAATCTCCTGATGAAGAAATGAAGAAGATTGTGCTCAAAGTTGTCAAGCAGTGTGTGAGTACTGAAGGTGTTGAGGCTGATTACATACGAAATGATATTCTTCCAGAGTTCTTCAGAAATTTCTGGGTGAGGAGAATGGCCTTGGACCGAAGAAATTACAAGCAGCTTGTTGACACTACTGTAGAAATTGCAAATAAAGTTGGAGTGGCAGATATTGTTGGAAGGACAGTGGAAGACCTTAAAGATGAGAGTGAGCCCTACAGGAGAATGGTGATGGAAACTATTGAGAAAGTGGTATCCAATTTGGGGCTTCTGATATTGATGCCCGCCTGGAAGAGCTGCTCATTGACGGGATTCTTTATGCATTTCAAGAACAGACCAGTGATGATGCAAATGTCATGCTCAATGGCTTTGGTGCAGTGGTGAATGCTCTTGGTCAGAGAGTGAAGCCTTACCTCCCTCAGATTTGTGGAACAATCAAATGGCGATTGAACAACAAGAGTGCAAAAGTAAGGCAACAAGCTGCTGACCTCATATCACGGATTGCTGTTGTCATGAAACAGTGTCATGAAGAACAGTTGATGGGTCATTTAGGTGTTGTTCTGTACGAGTATCTTGGAGAAGAGTATCCTGAAGTTTTAGGTTCTATTTTGGGAGCACTAAAAGCAATAGTTAATGTTATAGGTATGACCAAGATGACTCCTCCTATAAAAGACTTGCTTCCTCGGCTGACTCCTATTTTGAAGAACAGACATGAGAAGGTCCAGGAGAACTGTATTGATCTTGTTGGTCGAATTGCTGATCGTGGTGCTGAGTTTGTCCCAGCTAGAGAATGGATGAGGATTTGTTTTGAGCTGATATGCTGAAGGCTCACAAGAAAGGCATTAGAGAGCTACTGTAAACACCTTTGGGTACATTGCAAAAGCTATTGGACCACAGGATGTTTTGGCAACTTTATTAAACAATTTGAAAGTGCAGGAGCGTCAAAATCGTGTTTGCACAACAGTTGCAATTGCTATAGTCGCTGAAACGTGCTCCCCATTCACTGTTCTCCCTGCTCTTATGAATGAATATCGTGTGCCAGAATTGAATGTGCAAAATGGAGTTTTAAAATCTCTTTCTTTCCTTTTTGAGTACATTGGAGAGATGGGAAAGGATTACATTTATGCTGTAACACCATTGCTGGAAGATGCTTTGATGGACAGGGATCTGGTTCATAGGCAGACTGCTGCTTCAGCTGTCAAGCACATGGCGTTGGGTGTAGCTGGCTTGGGTTGTGAGGATGCTTTGATCCATCTGTTGAACTATGTGTGGCCAAATATTTTTGAAACTTCTCCTCATGTCATAAATGCTGTAATGGAGGCTATTGAAGGAATGAGAGTTGCCTTAGGAGCTGCTGTGTCCTGAACTACTGCCTTCAAGGCTTGTTCCATCCGGCAAGGAAGGTCCGTGAGGTTTACTGGAAGATTTACAACTCCTTGTATATTGGTGCTCAGGATACACTTGTTGCTGCTTACCCTGTGCTGGAGGATGAGGAGAACAACATCTATAGCAGGCCTGAATTAATGATGTTTGTCTGACACATTAATTCTAGCATACCCTGAAAATACGTGAGAAAATCCTAGATACACTTGTTACCTCTGTTTGCTTATATGAATGAGGTTTGTTAAAAGACAGACATGTCCTTTGCCATCCTACTCTTTCATCCTTTCAAAATGTTTGAACAAATCATTTAGTCTAAAAAGTTAGCTGCATTTTGTTTTATCTTACGTTGTTGTTGACTGAGCTGTATAGATTAGAATTTGGGGAGAAAATTATAAAGTTCTTGTTCTTGTATTTTGATAGGTTGGAAACTTCTGTTTGCTACCTTTTTGAATAGCCGTGCTTGTTACAGTTGAGCTCCGTTCTTACCTCATATTCCATTTTTGAACTCTGCTATTGGGCTTAAGAATATACATTATTTTGTGCTTTTAGGCAGCTTTTGATTTGAAACGTTTGAATATGATCACTTTACTCAATTAATAGCAGTCAAAGTGGTCATCAACTTCACTTTTACTCAATAAATAGCAATCAAAATGATCATCTTTGCCATCATTATCCTCATCCAAACTATTTGGTCAGATTTATCAATCCTCATTTTTTATTTCTATTCTAGAATGCTACACGTGGTTATAGATTTATCTCTTCCTATTCGTAGTTTTAGTACTAATTTTTTCTATACATTAATGAGTTGATTCACTGAAGCCAATTTTTTCTATTTTATCATCCATATATGTTACTTCCATGTGTCCTCTAATGTATTTTTCTTTATTGTGCTTTACATTCATTTTAAATTTTTCGCCATATTTAGTTATCAGTGACTATTAACTGCTCATCATTCGAATCCATTTAACATAGTAAGCCTAATTTAAGTGTTCAATTTGATTCTGGATTTTATTTTTTTTATATTAGAAGGTCAAATATAATAACTGGTATTTGATGTCATAAAATTGTCTATAATCCTTTGTATATCCTCCCAACCTTAGCATCTAGCATTGTAAGCATGCCAGTTTGTCTGTTGTGATTGCATGATTTAAGATCCTGGTCAGATTTGAGAAACCACCAATATGGATTGTATTTTTGGAGGCTACATGGATCAGTATGTAGTTACAAGAACTACTTGTCGGATTTGGTTGTGCTGCTATTCTGATATTGTTTTAGCAGAAATTTGATCATTGTTGTTTATGCCATATGCGCCAAAGGTTTTATGATCCCAATATTGGAGATAGTCAGTGATCATAATTACTTGCCACGCCCTATCTAGTGTTGCTCTGATATTTCAATGTTGGTATGCTAGGTGCTGAATGACTGTAATGTTAGCAATACCTGTTCCTGGATTATATTTCTTGTTTTTCCTATCATTGTCATAATTCTTCTTAGTTTCTAACCATTCATGTTTTCTCTTCTACAATACATGATGCAAGACATAGGGTCTAGAGCTTCTAATGTAGGTAGATGATGAGTGCATGAAAAATTAATCCAGATTGAAAAATTTTTGTTCAAAGGCACTGATTAAGCAATTATTTGATAACTATTGATACAATAAGAAAATATGAAGAATCTGCACTCAATGTTAATTTAATGACTCATTAAATCAAAGAAATTTATTGTGAAATTATAAAAATCAAAATTTATAAGTTGATTAAGATTCACGTTGTAAAATAATTGTAGCGAACTAATTTAAATCAATCAAGCTCTAAAAACAATTAAATTATTTATAAGAAAAATTCCCTTACATGTCCTAGATTTTAATATTCATAAGCATCATACCCTGTAGATAGTAGCCATTAATTTGGATTTTTTTTGCCCACCCAGCTCATAAGGTGGGATTCGAACTGAAGATTTTGATATTAATTTCTAATGTCCTTATCAATCAAACTAATTGATATCCATGATTGCTATTAATTTATATTAGCTTAATTGAGATAGATGAGATGGCATTGTTGTGAATCTCTCATTTACATAAATCCTATAGCTGACACCATATAACAATCCAATCTGTGGAGTGCTTCAGTTCAAGGATGGAAAATATTTTGAAGTCATGGCACATTAAGTGCTAGAGGCCAATTAGAATTTACAGTATAAGGCATATAGCCTAATTTAGCCACCATTAATAGAGGACAAAACTCCATTAATAAGCCAACAATGGTAGAAGTCCATATAGTATTTATGCTTAAGAAAATAAAGCCTAGTTGACAATTTAAGAGAAAATATCAATGTCTAAAGACACCAAATCAATAGAAGTGTTCATTCACAACCCAAATCAAATCATGAACCAACCAAAGCCTGACACAATAAATCAATAAATTTAGCTTTCGCAGTCCTAATAATCAAATAGCCATGAAAATAGATCAAATGAATGTTAATTAGCATCAAATCCAACCAACTTGAAAAAATTTGCTTTACCATTTAATGTTTGATATTTATCAATTTGCTAAGGATCTAATGGTATAGTTATCATGATTCATGCCATGTAATCCATGACAATTGTTCCCTCTCTTGTTGAGTCGGGTGGTCCTCAGGAAGATGAGGCATCGTTGGTTCGACGTTGACGGAAGGTGATTGTGTAAAGGAGAATGTTGTCACTTTCACACCACAAGTTGGTGGAGGCTTGCTTTATTGAGGTAATGACTTTCTTATTTTGCGAAGTGTTATTTTTGAAGAAAACATATTAAATTACTTTTTTAACTTACAGACCGGGATAACGACCTTCTTGGACTCTTCCGAGATAAGTTGCAGGTTGTCGAATTCCTCAGAATGTAAGTCGATAGTTGAAGCCTTCATAAATGGTAGATTGGTGAGTTATTTCCCTTCCATCTTATTGTGGACGAATTTTTGGGTTGAGTTCCGAACAAGTGAGAGGTGCGCTTGATGACGCGATGGCTTCTTAGTTTAGGAGCGACACCTTTGATGAGTCTCCATGTCACAATGCTAGTTATAGTGGTTTTTGAATTGGCTAACTTGGTTGTATCTTGTCCTGTGTGACCAATTTCACTGGAGGCAATTGCTCTCACGGTGGTTCTTCAAGTTCAGTCCCCTCACCCCGCGGTTGCCGCTTCTTATGCACTCAGTGCCTCTCTAGATGGGGAGTTGACTTTCTTAGGCAAAGAGGTGACAAATTATTCCTCTTTCCCTATTGAGGTGGTGATCTCCTCTTTTTTAGCAAAATTGGGATAATTCGTGCGCTTTTGTCTTTAGCTTATGATTACGGTGGTGGTGAGTAAGCAAGTTTACACCTACGTTTAAGAGCAATGGCTGCACTCTAGAGAAGGTTTACTTGGACAACCTCCAAGTGGAGCTTGCCTCCCTATTTAGAGTGGTTGAGTTCTTGGAGCAGGGTGCGAGTTTGGCGGTTGCATTGGTCTCCGTGTTCCCTTCTGTATAGGAGGAAGTTGCGGAGCTTTGAGTTGAGCCGGTCACAATTCACCGTCACGATGAGTTAAATGAGTCTACTCAGTTCATTACGGTCAACAATTTTGTTTGGGATACTTAGTGAATAAGGGAGTCATCTCTTCCTAATGGTTGTTGGGTCCTATATGCATTAGACAATTTAGGAAAATAAAATTCATTGTAATGAATAATTTAATGATGAGTGCATAATCTTGGTAGTAGATCTTTTATTGTAACGCATATCAAGAAATCTTTTGGCTTGCTAATCTTTTTAATATTATTTTAAAGGCAAAAGATGCCAGATGAGTGGAGAAAGAGTTTGTTGATTTCTATATTTTAAAGAATAAAGGTGATGTACAAGAGTGTGCAAATTACAGAGGAATTAAATTAAGTTAATGTGCCATACATTAAAATTATTGGAGAGGGTAATTGAGCATGGGTTATGATGTGATACAAATGTTTCTCAAACTTAATTTGATTTCATATTAGGTAGGTCTATTATGGATGCTATACATTTATTTAGAGGTTTGATGGAGAAGTATAAAGTAAGGAGGATCTGCATATGATATTTGTTGATTTTGAGAAAGCTTATGATAAAGTTTCAAGAGATGTTCTCTAGAAAGTTCTAGATAAGAAAGGATTTAATATTGGTTATATTCAAGTCTTTAAGGATATGTATACTAGAGCTGTTACTTCTGTCCAAACATAAGGAGGATTGATAAAATATTTTCCTATTTCAGTTGGATTACATCAAGGATCGACTTTAAGCCCTTAGCCTCTTTTGCTTTAGTTACGGATGTTCTTATTAGACATTTATAGGAAGATGTACCTTGGTGTATGCTGTTTGTTGATGACATTCTTCTTGTTGATAAGACTAGAGAGGGAGTCCAAGAGAAACTTGAATTATGGAGGTCAACCTTAGAGTCTAAAGGTTTTCATTTGAGATCATCTGAAATTGAATATATGGAGTGTAATTTTAGTTGTAGAAGTTCTAGTGTTGGTGTGTTGTGACATTGGGTGCCCAAGTCATTAAAAGAGTGGCTTAATATTTAGGCTCTATTGTTCAAAATGATGGTGAAATAGATGGAGATGTTATTAGTAGAATTCAAGTTGGATGGTTGAAGTGGAGGAATGCATCTGGCCTGTTGTGTAATAGAAAAGTATCGCTTAGACTTGAGGGAAAATTTTATAAGATGGTGGTAAGCCTTTAATGATTTATCGTGCAGAATGTTGGCCAATAAAAGTGAAGCAGAAGATTAAGTGTTGCAGAGATGAGGATGCTCAGGTGGATGAGTGGCTTTACTCTTAGAGATAAAATGCGAAATGAGTATGTTCAAGAAAAAGTTGGAGTAGCTCTAGTGATAGATAAGATTAGAGAGAATCACCTTAGATGGTTTTGTCACATAAACCGTCGGCCGTCCGATGACTCTGTTAGGAGAGTAGATGCATTAGATTTGCCTTATGTTAAGAAAGGTAGAGGGAGACCTAAAAAAGCTTTGTTATGATGTATAAAAAATGACCTTAAATGAGAATTTGACATATAATAGGAGACAATGTAGCCGACCCCATAGTGGGATAAAGGCCTGTTGTTGTTGTTGATGTTGCATAATATAAAGACTAGTGCACACAATCTTAGGAGTTAGGTCTTTCTTTGTAATGAGATGTGATGCTGGGTGGAATTAAACATTATATATTAATAAGAAGAGTTTCTTATTGATTTGTTTTGAAATGTGCATACCTTGTTACTTTCATATTTTGTCGAGTAGAGCATTATACCGAGTTAATTGCTTCAATCTTTATGCTGACTATGTTGTTTTGTTAGGAATTCTGATGCTTTGATTTGGTGGGATTTTGTGATGATGGTGCGGGATTTCGCCATTAAATATTGATATGATACCTCTTTGTAAATCGATGAGCTACTTTGCTCGTAAAAACCCCTTTAGTGGTAGGTATCATGATTGTGGTAATTTTCTTCTTGGGCTAGTGCATTTTGATTCATAAGTGTGTTTCTTATTACTTTGTTTTGTTTTCTTTATCAGTATGGTAATGGCAGTGATGAGGTGTGCTCTTAATTTTTTTGAGGTTGTATTTTGTGAGTCCTCTTCTTTAGCTGTTGAGATGGCCGATGCATCATTTCTTGGCTATTGCCATAGCGTAATTTTGATCGAGGTGCACGGGATGAGAGGATTAATAATGTCTAAGATGATGAGCTTTGTGTCTCCTTCAATTACTTTTTGTTTCGGCCTTTAATTTTTGCTATACGTCGAGCTAATCAAGATTTTTAATTTTTATGGGGTTGCGCTATTTTAGGTCTTAGTGAATTCGATAGCTAGTATAATGATCTTCAACTTGTTATTGAGGTGGGAAGAGATCTGGTGGAGCTTGAAGTTATTCTGCCATGCCTTTTTCACCGGTCATCAGGATGGGACTATTTAGTTTTCGACAGTTCAATTGAGGATGTCTGACTTGGTGAACAAAGTGAAGTGTCAGTCTAAGTTCTTATTTGTCAAGTGCTCGATTGGTTAGATGGTGCCGACCAAGCTAATCTCTTTTAGCAAGGAGAAAGTGGTGGTGGCGGAGGCGAGCCAATTAGAGGGTTGGACCCTTAAGAAGTTAAGGTAGTGAACAATCAACATTGGCCATTTCTTTAGAGTTGTTCAAATTTTCAAAGACATTGCTTCTTGCATTAAGGTTTATCATTTGACACTTTGGTTTTTCATGCACATAATGACAAAACAACTATTTACCCACCCATCATTCTTGAAGTGCTCACATTCTTGGGTGAGTCGCCGCGAGGAGAGGAGTCGATTGAGGCCACACCTCTCTCTGAAGCACCATGGGTTTAGCTGTAGGAAAGGCAAGTGTGAGGGTTTGGACTCCTAACAACACTAAGATGCCTTTGGTGGCGAAGAAGAGATCAACGAGCATTGCAGTGAATAGAGTTCCTCGATTCTTGCTTAAAAACAAGGCGTATGACGAGGAAAAACAAAGATTGTGGAGGCTGGTCCTTCCATTGGAGTTCTCATGGATGAGGGCAATTAGGACTTGCGGATTGGCCAGGTTTCTAATGCTGCTTTTAGATTCTGTGACATCATTTTCTTTAGGGATATATATGAGTGACATGATTCTATCCCTCGTAAGTGATTGCATTATGTTATCATGTTTGTCAAGCTCTAAGCTGGTAGGCGACTTTCAACCTTTGCGAATAATATGCAAAAATGTGAAGGGGTTAGTAACCATGAAGAAAGAATGCAACTCAACATGAGAGATGCTTTATGAAAATTTTGATCTCCATAAAGCGATTGATCAGGCTTTGTTGGCGATTGAGGATAACGTGGCCAAGCTATTGATTGAGATTGTTAGTCATGATGAGGAGAAAGAGAAGCTTGTAGGTGGAGTTGAAGGCGAAGGTGCTATTGTGGGCTAATTACGTGAGTTTTTGTATTGTGCGAAGTTTGTGGTCAGAAGTTGGCTGAACATGCTCAACTCAATAGCAAATTCTTAGACTTTGATAACATAATCGCTTTGTTAGAGTTCAAAGATAGCCATGAGATGAGTTTTGAGAGATGATTCCTTTCTTTTTTGTACCTGTGAGCAAGATGAGTTAATATATTTATCTTTTTGACAATCTTGTGTACTCGCCACATGTAATTTTTTTTTGATAGTAATGAAATAAATTTTTTGTTTTTAGCTTTGTTTGTCGCATTAATGAATATTCATTTGCTTGCATGTTTTTTCTTGTGTTTTTGGATGTTGGGGGCTATAGTGATTGTAGGCTAAGCATTGTATTTCACACAAATGTTGGTGGTTAACTCAGTGGTCGTCATCTAATGGACTTGGTGCCATTGTATGTTAAATAGTAATATGATACTCGTTTGTAAAACTTATTTGGTTGGTCCACATGTGGATCTTCACGAGTTTGTCGAAAGCTTGTTGGGTCACCTTAGATGCACCTTGCACATCGTGATGCATGGATCCATGTGGGTGGCACTCATTTAGACTTAATGATAAGATGGAGTTGTGCGATAGTCATTGTGGAGCTTGTTGCACAGGAAGGAGTTGGCTTGCTATAGCTATAATTGTCACCTTGAGTACGCTTTCACTATACTCATGGGTTTTTGTGGGGAAAACACCTAGATTTATAGACTAAGAGGGACTCACATACTTCTTAATGCAGAGCTTGTTATAAAGGAAGGGGGCCAACTCACTAGGGCTTAGCTATTCTTTCCTTTGCTTAACTTGTGCGCTTTTGTGGGAGTCTTCATCTATTTTTTGTGCGAGTATTCCTTTGAATTATCGAGATTAGTGTTCATATTTTTATTCATAGTGACTAAGACACCTTCAGCATGTTAGAGCGAGTGGGGCCATAGGTTAGGGCGATTTTTCTTTGCTTGGTCTTTTCTTCGTGTGGGGGATCTTCTTTAGGTCTTGTGCTTGGAGGCCTCTACTCGCCTTCAATGAATAATCTAGTCTCCTAAACGCTCTGGGCTAGAATGTGGTCAACCTTTGAGTTAATCACCTTGTACCTTTAGTTGATTGCTTTAGTTAAGTTGATGGATTTTAGTCACCTCGATTATTCATGCTACTTGTAAAGTTGGCCTACTTTAGAGGTAGTGAAGGAACCATCTTCATTGGTTGCTCGCTTGATTCGGTGAGTTCTTCGAGTGCAATGGGGCATGGGTGCGTACATTGGCGATGTGGTCGAGCTATGCATATCTCGTTGAATAATTGCACTCCCCTTATGGATAGAATTTTTTCAAATCAAAAGCATTCTAAGTTGTAGGCACGTTTTTTCTTAAATGATTCTGCAATTGATAGACGTTGGGTTCGACTTGCTTTTTGATGAAATATGCCCATCTCAGGTTAAGGTGATGTTGTAGACTGCATTTTGGCGAGCTGCTGGATTTACTTTCATCAATATCAAGTTGCCAGGTCAAAAAGTTTTCTCTTAACATTGTTGATTGTTGGTGAGTGGTAAATGACCAATGAGATCTATTCTCCACTCGACAAATAGCTAATGTCTAGTGATGAGCTTCAGTTATTGTTTAGATTATAATTGCAAGGGTGCAAATTTTTGACAATGCTTGCACCTTTTAGAGAAGATTTTACCATCTTTTTGAAGAGTAAGCTAAAATCAACTTTGCTTGAGAATTTAGTAGGCAAGTGTTTTTCTTTTTGAGTGGTTCTTAGAATCATTCGAATGCACTTCCTTTAATACTTTTTTTTGCTCGTTTTCTCTAATTCATCTTAAAATATGGCGAAGTGATCAATCTCTTGAACAATTCTCTACTTATTAGAATGTACTACGTCACATTGATTCTGAATCACCCAGGATCTTTGATTCTTGGCTCGAAATTCTCTATCTTTAAGTACCCTATAAAAAGGATTTATCCAACTTTATGGATGGTTTTGCTTAATCTGCATTGACTCACATTCTTCGTACTTGGTATGATGAGTTCAAGGGATGGTTGATCTTCCAACCCATTGGCTTTATAAAGCAGATCAGTGAGTTGTTCTTTGAGTTTTTGGACTATTATGAAGTACTCAAGTTTTTCGATTTCGGCTTTGACCTTGAACAAGTATCGTTGTAGTATTTCATCTCAGACCTTGAAGTTGCTGACCTAGTTCACCATCACTTGAGAGTCTGAGTACACTATAAGTGTCTAGCACCGAGCCCTTGAGTGAATCTTAATTTGACGAGTAAAGCTTCATATTTTGTTTGATTATTGTTTACTTTGAACTTGATTTTCAATGATTAGATAGTGCTAATCTCTGTTAGGCTTTTTAAGATAATACTTACTCCCATTCCTTACCATCCTGAGGCCTCTCCACATAGAGGGACCACAATTAGTTGGGATTGGTGGCTTCACACTGAGTCATTGAAATCTACTAAGAAGTCATCAAGGGCATGTTCCTGGATTGTTGTGCTGGTTGAATTGGAGATGCTAAATTCTCTTAGTTTGATCGACCATTTTAATAATTGATTAGAATTGTCGTGTTTGGCGAGTACAACATTGAGCAGGTGATCAGTAACAACTTGTACAAAGTGGGCTTGAAATAGAGTTGTAGTCGTGTGTTAAGATGATAAGGGCGAGTGCGAGCTTCTCCATGATATGATATTTTCAACCACTTGTTGAAATAGTAAATTGGCCATTGCTTTTTGCCTTTTGTAATTAACATGGAACTCACATCATCTTCCAACTCTCAAATATAACAATGTCTCTCTGGGTCTTGAGCTTTGCAATAAGGGTGGTGATTTGAGCAGGGACATTAATTCCAAGAAAGTTGTTTCACACTTTGGTGTACACTTGAACCTCTTAGTGCTTTTAAGAATTTAAAAAAAAGATTGAGTATCATTGTTCTACCTGAGGGATGAAATGATCTAATTTGGTGACTCACCCTTTTAGTTGTTGCACTTTCTTAGTTGTCTTGGGGGACAACATGCCAAGAATGGTCTTGACCTTGTTCGGATTCATTTTTGTTCTATATGGAGTGAGAAGATATCCTAATAACTTTTCAGATCTTATGTTGAATTTACATCTTGGATGCTTCTTTAGTGCAGAGAAAGTTTCTTTTAAGTGAATATGTGCTGTTCTGGGGATTTTCTTTTTACTAACAAGTCTACATATATATCTACATTTCTTCCCTTATGCTTTTTGAAGACTTGGTTCATCATTTTCTAATAAGTTGTTCATACATTTTTTAAGTTAAAAGGCATGACTTTGTAATAGCATAATCCTACTCCAATGATGTCCCTTTGTTTTAGAGTTGATTGGGTGCATTTTAATTTGATGGTATCCTGTGAAGATGTCTAGGAAACTTACAATTGGTATATTATTGTTGAGTCAATGAATGTGTCAATTCGAGGTAGTGGATATTCGTCATTGGGCACATCGAGTTTAAGTTTGTGAAATTCACATACATCCACCATTTCCTATTGGCCTTCTTCACTATTATCACATTGAAAATTTATTTTAAATATTGAACTTATCTAATGAAATTTGCTTCGAGCAACTTGCAAATTTCTTTCTTAATCGGCTCGGTGAATAGAGATGCTGTCTTCCACATTTTTTGTTTGATTAGTTGAGCATCCTTCGTAAGATTAAGTTACATGGAGAGTAATCACTCTTTCAGTTTCTCCCTTTTTTCTAGGGAAGCCATAAAGTGGTCTAATAGTAGGCACAAGCTTCGAACATGCTAGATTCATCTTTTCACAAATTGATTTGAAAATAATATTGATTGAACTGCCATTATCTATTAATATGCTCCATCTTTAGTAGTTGGTGATTAATGATGTGATTACTGTCACATTGTTATAGGGGTTACCGATTGCAGGTTGATCTTTCTCTGTGAAACTTATGGGTACTATCTTCTTGGAGAGCGCTTGAGCAATGAAGATCGAGTTTATCACTTATGACCTTATTTACTTGAGGCTTGCTCTTCGCATGGACTCGCCATCCCCTCCAAGGATTGCCAGCATGACTCATGCAATATAGATAGGCTTGGCAGGTTTTGTAGGTTCTTCTCGTTCTCTTCTCATGAATTTTCTTAATTTCTCAGCTTTGATGAGCTCTTTAATTAAACTTTTTAAGTGTTGCCACTCTTTCATATTATGCCCATGATCTCTGAGATATGTGTATATCTTGATGAATCATATGGTGGCCTATTGGCTCTCATAAAAAATGGGCAATTGAAAGACTCCTTATTATGAATGACCTTTGTTAACTCGGTCATTGATAGTTGAGGTAGCCATGAGAGGATGGCGTGATTGATACTTGGTTTGGTATGGGTGAGTAGATTGTGATACTTTCATATGGGTTGGTGGGGCAATACTTTGTATGGGTCCTAGTCTCCTTCATCTTTCTAGCCTTTTGAGGGTGGCGGCTCTTAATGGGATTCTCCTAAGAGGTGGCGACTTTGTTGTATTCTTCAGTATTCATGTGGCTATTTTCGTGTTCTAACAACTCCACCGATGTCCTTAGTTTTTGTAGGTTGAGGGCGTATCTGAACGGTCCCTCCCTAAGGCTTTGAGTGAATGTTGCTTGTGCGACTACAGGTTCTAGATCTTTTACTTTCAGCATCTTCACCTGGAAATGAGTGATAAAATTTCTCAATGCCTCTCTTGGTTCTTGCGGCATTTGCAATATGACTTTGAGAGCTCTTTCGGGGTCTTTGTGCATTGGCCAATTTAGTAACAAACATCTTTTTGAACTCGACAAAGGATGTGATGACACCTATAGGCAAGTGGGAGAACCATCTTAAAGTGGATTCTTTAAAATTGTTTAATAGAGATGACACTTAAGCGCATCGTCAAGGTCTGGCAGTGATGTGGAGGACTCGAAATAGGCGACATTGTTGGCAAGATTAGTTTTCCCCCTTATTAGGTTCCAAATGCGGTAGATTAAAACTAATCAACAGATGAGCTTTTGTGATCTCCAAAAAGAAACCATTGGCTGGTGCTCTATTTACTTCTCACCTCTTTAGCCTCATCTCTTCGTCACTTGTGTGATAATACTCATCATCAATACTTGGAGTCGAGGTCAATGCTTTCTTGCAATGCCTGATACACAAGATTGTTGAATTAGACTATCCTTCTAACTTGTATATCCTTGGGTTTCTCGTTGCATTCTCTTCATGGCGCCTTGAACCACATGAGTCCATGTCTTTCAAGTTTTGTTGTGTGTTTTAGTGTCGTGGCTTGTTCCATAATGATTAAGTTGTCTTAGGAGGGTTCTATTTCTTAAAGAGTTTGGCTTGTCTGTGGTCAATCGCATCAAAAAAGATTTTGGATTTTAACCTGTTCATGGATTGACACCAAACATTACTAGCGTGTCTAGTTGTGAGTAGGAGAGGGGTCGAGAGAGGCAATATGCAGGCCGAAGGGATATGATATGTAGATTGAAGTAATATGAAAGGACAATGATGAACATAGTATGAAGACAAGTACTTTAAGAAATCAACATAAAGTGAGTGCACTATAAAACTATTATTAGTAACTCTAGAGATATATTCCAAGATTACAGGCCTCGGTAAAGTACAAAAATCTAGAGAATCCAAAATCTATAAGAGAAAGTAGGTAAAAAGTCTAAAGATTTCTAAACATGCCTCTTGATCCCATATTTATAAGGCTAAAGGGCTATATATATGGTTGCAAGAAAATTTGTAATAAGTAAAGAAATGTATGGACTTCAAGAACTAATGGCACATGCATACACCATGTAGTGAAGGTATAACCACTAAATAATGTGGCCTTCCATCTGGAATCACTTGCCCATGTTTAAGGATGGGGTGAGCACATCATCATGAGTTTGTGCACAGTGAGGAGTCCTTCGTGTGCCATCATGTGGTGGTCGCTTGTATATTTTGTTGGACGAGCCTTAGTTACTTGGGATGATCATCTTATTGAGTGGCGACTTTGTTTTGAGATCATGGAGTTGATCATCATTATTTGTTAAGTTCAACGGGTGGTCATCGAGTTTTTTGTTCAAATTGATGAGTTAACAAATCTCCTTCGTTGGTTGAGTAGAGAGCTTCAACTCGTCTTTTGAGGGTGACCCCATGTGCTCCGGGCCTGACTTTCGTGGACGAGTTCACTTTATGAAGGGGTGTGCCCTTGGTATATAGATGATTGATGATATATTTTTGAATTATTTTTTACTTTTATTAGTTTTTTAATTTTTTTAGTTTGTTTGAGACTTACGTCTTAACACTACTTTTGTCAGTCCCAAGTCCGGATGTGAAAAGTGGAGGGTTGTGACAGACAGTCGACAATCAGCGTAAGTTGAAATAATCACTACATGATATTATGTTATCTTGGGGCATCCCAGGCGGAAGCGATACAGCTATATGGCTTGAATATTAGTGAAAAGTATGCAAGGGCCGCTCTATCGGCGCTTGGGTGCAGTGTTAAATAAGCATGGATGAATGCAGACAAAGAAGTTAGTCCATGAAACTAAATTTAGGTTAGGAACTTGGAATATAGGTACTCTTACAGATAAATTAATGAAATTAATATATATTATGGCTCATAGGAAGATAAATATTTTGTGTATTCAAGAAACTAAATGGATTGGGGAGAAGGCCAAGGAGATCGATAGTTTAAGTTTTAAGCTTTGGTATTCTGGTAGAAGGCGAATTAGAAATGAGGTAGGTGATTATAGATAAAAGTTTGAAGGATAATGGTATAAATATTAATAGATTTGGAGATAAAATTATAGCTTTAAAGATTATTGTTGATACTAAGATTATCAATGTTATAAGTGTTTATGCTTCTCAACTAGGTTTGGATGTGTAGGCTTAAAAGAAAAATTTTGGGATGAATTAGAGGGATTAATACAAAAGATACCTCTTTAAGAAACAGTTTTTATTGGAGGAGATTTAAATGGACATGTTGGTAGAGTAGTAAAATATTTTAAAAATATTCATGATAGTTATGGATTTATAATGACTAATAAAGAAGGTAGGACTATTTAGATTTTGCTTTAGCCTATGATTTTGTAATTGTTAATACTTTATTTAAGAAAAGAGATGAGCATATTATTACTTATCCATAGTTGAGAATGCATTTATACAATATTATAGACTGAACTATGTATGTTGAATTTCATGATATAAATTCTAATTTTGTGTTGGAGATGTATCATCAAGATGTCATTGGTGTTTATTCAACTATTCTCCTTATATTTCAGAAGTCAGTGACAAATAAAGTGAGTATCATTGGTTTGGGTTGGGGTTGTACCACAATATGAGAGCTGCTTAAGGTTTATTCTTCTTCCTAAGAGGTTTAGGAAGAGTTTATAGGCCTGGTGGAGTTCTGTGTAATTAGAGTTAGAGCTTAAAAGAGGTCAGCCAACACAATATAGATCAAAACCATAGAAACCATAGTCTTTGTGTAGTTAATCTACTAATCTTTTTGCCTTGAAACTTTGAGTAATATTAAATTAACATTTCTACATGTGTTTTGGAGGTTTTCATAATTTTTGGAGCTTATTTGATAATTTTTCTGGATTTTGCAAAATTAGATTAGGAGGAATTCTTTCTGGCTGACAACACATTGAGGAGGATTTTGGCTTTGGGAAGTGGACTTTAGGAAATTGGGCTAAAAATATATGGAAATCAAAGACTGGTTTCTAGTATGGATATGAAATTGTTACAAATTGTTACACGTTTTGATACACTAAATATGCTATGGATTAAGACTTAGTTCTGCAAGAGACTAGTTTGGCTGACCATAAAAGAAGGATTTACCTTGGTTTTTTATGTAGATTTAATTATGCAAAAAAAAATGATAAAAATGTACTCTGATGAAAGAAGAACAACATGACTTTAAAGGTTCAATAGAAAAACATATACATAGTAATTTAAACAACTCTTCAAAGTAGTAGGGGTAGGAGAAGCCACTAAACTTGCTTCCTTTGATTGTTTAGCCACCAATTCTCAGTCTCCTTTTGAATGCCTCCCAAAATTTTTTTTTCCAACAATTGAAAATTATTTAATTTAATTTTATAGCAATATTTAAGATGTTTACAAAACAATTTAAAAAGAATGAGAGGGAGGAGAGGGAGAGGGGTCACATATGTTGATGAGGACTAGTTATTGTGTATAACTACTCATAAATATCACTCCAATGAGTGGATGATCGTTACTTTAGATGGAAAATGATTATTTGAATACATTTTATGTCAAATAATAAATTTCTATTGATTTAAAATGATTCTCATAGGATAATAAACACTAAAACTAAAAACTTTTAAGGATTTAAATTTTACAAATCTCTACACATAAACATCTCAAATATATAGTTTTAGACATGATATTCATACATTGATAAACAAAATAAAAATCTTTGACTAAGAGTCTTCATCTTACTTTTGGTTATTGGACCTTATTGATTAGCTACATTATTTTTGGATCAAGCTTTTGTTTTTGATTCTTTGCTCACTTGATTGGCACCTTGTGCCTGTTGAGAGATAAACTAGGAAATTGATTTGAGAGATCTTAAGTAAAACTTTGAATAAAAGTGAATAAAATACAAGATCACAAAAGATACTATATTTAATGTGAAAAAATTCAAGAACAGGAAAAAACTACAGAGCTACACTACACCAAGAAATTTATTATGAAGAAAATGAGGAGAATAGTACAAATTACACTTAACTCAAGCCTCTTTACACTTTTCACACTTGAAGGTACACACTCTCCACTTATACTCGCAATATAATGAACAAAAAAGACACTAACAATATAAAAAATTGTAGAAAATTGCTTATATACGAATTCTGCCATTTCGTAGCATTGTAAGATCGTGAATCTGGCGCCAATGTGCTATTGTTGTTGTCCTTTTGGCTTTTTTGCATGAGTTTTAGCATTGTAGCATTACTACTGCAGCGTCGAGGCACTGGCCACTTTGTGTCCTGTAACTTTTGTTCTCGGGTTCTAGGACTACTTGCTGTAGTGCCAAGGTGTTGGCTTCTTTGTCATTCTGGTGCAAACCCACAGATCCTGGTGCCGTGGTGCTGTTTTCTTGGTGTTGAGGCGTTTTCTTTGACACTGAAGCCAAGACTCCATGCCATAGCATCGAGATGTTAAATGCAAAAAAAAAATAAAAGGTTTTTGGGGCCAAGCACCCCAACCCTAAGTAGGGGGCGCGCTACCCCCGAACGAGCTCATTGTCGAGCTCAATTGGTGAAAGTAAGGTTTGAGTTCACAATACATCTCCAGTTGATCGACACAATTTGGCTTTACAAAATAACAATCTTTTACTTGGAGACTGATTGTGTGATAAATCCTGTTCCTTCTCTAAATCAGTAACACCCATTATAATTGAAGGTTGTGGTATGGCTCACCCCTTTTTTAGTCCTCCTGAACACCAATTGAAGCTAACTATAGTTTCAGTTTATCAACTGTCACTATTTTCGTCAATATGTCTGCAAGATTCTTACTTAGTGTGTATCTTTTGTATGCATGGGTATTTTAGTAATGTTAGCTGCCAGTAATATTCCTAATAAATTATGACCAAAATATCAAAAACCTTATGACACCGAATGACGGCATTAGTGTTTATTCATGGTCCAAATCAAATTATGCCCCAATTAATGCCCCACACAACCATTTACCAAATTTAGATTTCAAATTTTACAGTCCAATTGAAACAAATAGCAATGAAAAGAAAACCAGATGGATCTCGATTTGCATTATGTATCTTCGTCATCTTCAGCTTTGTGTAATTGAACTCTTACAATATCTTTTATATGCATTCGTTTTTTAGTATTGTTAGCTGCCATTAAGCGATCAAGTAATTAGTACTATAGAATTGTAGATTTCATTATAATTTCAATTAACACTTTGTCATTTATATTTTTCTTTGTAGACTTTGATGCTATTTGTATCAGCACATTGGCATGGTACTGATTACTTTTGATGTTGTGGAAGCATGCTATAAGAGATATTTCCTGGGTTGCTAATAAGATTTAGTTTAGTAGTGTTATACTTCTGTACTGGAATTGTGCTTTTTCTTCCAAAATTTCTCAAGTTTGATGGGCGCTTAAATTTGTGTCCAGTATATTCTTAAATAGGTAGAAATTAATATTCCTCTGAGATCACAAAAGGAATTAATGGCTCTTATGACATCAATGGTTTTCTGTTTTGTGGTGTTTTTATGTTAAGATTCAACGTCTTATATTTGATAATTTTCTCTCTTTGCTGGGAAGATTTACATACATACCACATAATTCTTATGCATTTACATATCAAATATCTAAAATTTAATATTTACATTTCTGATATTTTATTTATGGGTGAAAAAGCTGTATTTACTTTTAAAAAGATAATTATAGTGGTATTAATGTAAAATATTTAAGTGTTATGTTTGTAAATATTGAAGTTTAGGTGTTGGATATTTAAATTTGTAAGAATTACCCCATTATTTGGAAGATTTAATTATTTGATTTACAGAAGAACACTTAGTCATGAATAATGGAGATTTAGTTGCCAACTGCTGTTCTTAGCCAGTAGTCCCAGTACTGAAAGGGATTTATTTTTATCAGCATTCCATTTTATTGAACTGTTTTTTTTTTTTTTTTAAATTACTTTGAAGAACATTTATCGAACTGATAACTTGCCCTTGCCGCTGCTTTCGCTAGCAGTGGAAGTCCGGAGAATGCATTAGAGATTATGCTCTGCCCTTGTGCAGTATCTGTTTTCATTTCAAAACATGGATTTTAAGATTGGTGCTCTCTGCTGTAGAGACTGGCTACTGTCTTGTCTCATTATTTTTTATCAATATTGTGTATCAAATTTATGTTAAGTCTGATGAGTTAGAAATGAAGAAAAGGTGCCACTTGGAGAAATGACTATGATCGTTTATTGTTTTTTTTGTTCGGTTTCCTGAAGTAATATTAATGTGCATTGTGTATTCGTATGGAAGTTTATTACAGATTTGCCATCGCTGCGACTGAACTTTTGTGTAGATTTATCAAACTGTCATTTATAGCGAAGAGCTGTAAGAAAACCATTTGTTAAAACTGCTTTGAGTATTCGATATATTCTAATATTTCTTCTTGAATCTCAATTGGACCATTATTTATGTAAAATAGCAGTGTTCTTTGCATTTTCTCTGCTTCTTTTAGTCTAGGAAATGATATGGTGGCCAAAATTCAAAAGGGTTGATCCCATCCCGTCTGAATCAACTTAATCTAATAATTTAACTATGGTGGAACTTAAAGAGGAATGCATGTTCAATAGGAAGATAACATCTGAATCCAGCCTCTTAGCCTGTAATATTTCTGATAAGAACCCTCTCGTTGGTGCAATTAAATGATTTTCTCATGACTTGGTTGTGACTACTCACATCCTAATACAATCTATTTACTTCACATATTGTTAATATCTTGGCACATAACACCTTCAACAAGAAACCTTCCATTGGTACAAGTTTGCATAAATCTTTTAGAAAAAGATCTACATGGTAAAACTTTTCTAATTTTTTTTTGCTTCTTTAAAGATATCTTTCATCGTGTTTCATGGTTAAAAGATATTATATTTTATGAAGTTGATCTATGTTTTCTTCTTTGATTTAGAGATTTTTAGAGCATACAATTAATGATTTTTAGAATCTATGTGTTTACCGCTTGACCTTAAACAAGCATTACCATTTTAATGATCATCAATATAATTTGATACGAGCAATATGGTTTAAACAAGATTCATGTATGAAATAAGCATCAACATTTCAGATAAAAGCTAAAGGAGCAAATCATAATAAAAGTACTATTAGAAGTATGAACATGACCTAAAAGAAGCTTGAGGTATAAGCAACTCAAGTTAGTTTAAGAGATTTTAAGATTCATGCTTTAATGATTCAAATGTGTTATTTTTTTTCTTTTCTTGAGTACTATATTATTTTATTTTTAGATGTTAAGGTTGCTAAGATGACTAGAAAAAATGAGCCTAAATAAAATATTATGTAAAACTATTAACAATTAATTGTAATTAATCATATGCATGACCATGGATTATACTACATAATTGATCAAAATTAAAATTCTCAAGATCTAATTTGGCTTTACCATTTGATTTCAAAATTCTAATTAAGTTATTTTTAATACGGTTAAAAGGCATGTTAATTAATACAAATTAATCTCAGTATTGTATATCATGAATTAAATTATATTATACAATCAATCTTATTTTGGTATAATATTAATAACATCAATTTACATAAAATAAGTTAATATAAAATTTACATTAATAATACCATTACATGAACATTATACTACCTGATTAGCATGATTATCTCGATCAAACTAATATAATTAATTTACCTTACCTTTATGATTATTTAAAATTAAATTAATTATACTATATGATTTGCATTATATTATATAATTAATTTTGTCATATAATTTTTAAAATAATTAATACAATTTAAATTAGATTAATTGTACTATATGAGCTTAATGGTATTATAAGGTTGATGATCTTTAACTTTTTTATTTTATTTTAGTAAACATAAAGTTTAGACTAATTATTAATTTACTTAATATAAAAACCTATATTAAATATTGTATACCCAAGATGTTTGAGTACGTTCAACGAGTGCTCATAAATTATAAGAATCAAACATAAAAATATGTCACAATATGAGATAAAATCTATACAAGTGAATCATTCGTTTATGAAAACTCAACCTAGGTACGGTGAATACAAGAAGGGATTATTCATCAGATAGTCAATATCCAACAACTCTCTTCACATGGGAGGATTCACCTTTTTGTCGGATGAATGTGAGGAAAAAATGATCAAGCTAGTCGATCCACATCAAGTAACCTACCTCCCATTGAAGACTCACCCATAAAAGGGTGACCAATATTAAATACATATTAGATATCACAATTTAGCATTGGCCATTATGTTCAGAGGACTTGCTATTCAACATAACACACTCACCCCTTATTGCTGAGTTCTTTTCCATCCTATAAATGACTTAGTTGATGTAAATGCCCTATGTAATGGCTTTTCAGCCTTATAAGAAGGAAGGAATTTTATGGATGAGGGATCCTTTAGCTTTACCTAGATTTTTATACTTGTACTTTCATTAAGAGGGATAGGGAGAAATCTTTATAATATAAGTTTCTGACATAGTTGAATTTCTAACACTTGTGCTTTTCTTTCTTCCTTTACTCCACTTCTACTATACTATTTTACTTGACTTGTTCCGTTCTTTCAAGTGCCTAAGAGGTTCTGCTTTACTCCAAACAAAAATTCAGATTCAATATCTTTTTAAGTGTAGTGAGTGTGAATAAGGCAGATAAATAAAAGTCAGTGACCTAGTGAAGCATACCAATTAGTAAGGAATAACCACAAACATGGGGTTGAATACTTAACAATTCATCATGCAACAAAACCTGAAGAACATGGAAGATAGAATTACTCTCTTAATTTAGGTGGCTATGGAGATATTGATGATGAGAGTCTAAGGTCAGAGACTATGAATGTTCATTTGGATCAATGACTAGTTGGACTTGATGATACTAAAGGAAATTATCAATATCACTCATCATAGATGATGAGTCATATCAAGCATGTGAAGAGGAGAGTACTAGGGAGGAGAGGCAAATAATAATCCCACTATCACCATTTCTAAAAAGGATTATAGAAGCTTGACCCTGCAGAAGTTTAAGATTCCTCATTTAGAATCTTATAAGGATCACAATAACTCTGCCGATCACATAGCTTACTTTGAATCCACCACCTCACTATTAGATTACTTGCACCTGTTAGTGGGAGTCATTACTTCTTTTATAGATTTTAAGAGAATGTTTCACATTTCCACTACATAGAATTCTTTGAAAAGCTCATAAGCTCTTTTGTAGATGAGATGGAAACATGATGCCACATTCTTTCAAAGGGAGATGTTGAAAGTAAATTCCAAGAACCCATATTTGTGTAAGCCACACTCACTTAGTGCGCTAAAAGGAGTTCTTCTAGGTTTGACCTTAGGCTTTAGCAGCCCAAACATTAGTAGAATTGCTCAAGTTAACGAGCAGCCATGTAAACACCAAGGAGTATAATAAAGTTTCTCAACCAATAATAGCGACTCATGAGAAGAACTCGGCAAAGAAGTCACCCCCAGAGTGAAACTCAAAGAATAGGTTTCATGTCTTAGATAGGAAAGGGGAAGAAGACAATTTGTTAAGTGAGAAAAAAAAAAAAAAAATGGTGCATCCTACCCTAACTATACCACTAAGGGTATTACTTCAAGAGACCACCACCACCTGAGGCAGATGTATTTTGTGATTGCTTGAGGTATTGTTTCTATTATCACAATCATGGACATGACACTGAGAAGTGTTGACATTTGAAGAGTATGGTGAAAGAACTAATCAAGGTAAGAAAGCTAAAGGAGTTCATGAGGAAGCTTAGAAAAGAAGTCATTGAGATAGAAAATAAACCTACCCTAGCTCATGCAACCATATTGTTTGGGTTATACCTACTATATTAAGAGGAGATCGAGAGTTATTAAGGTGAGCTAGACTTAAGCGACTCAGATCAAGAGACATCAACTCGACAATAATGGCACGAGCGCTAAGTACTCAAGTTGTGCCAATAAGTTTTTTAGAGAAAAATGATTTGTACTTGGAAACCCATACAATGATACAGTTGTCGTCATGGTGTTAATCAACAAACAATCAAATTGGGAGCATCTTGATTTATTCTAGGAGATTGATCAATATTTTTTTTGTATCTATGTTTGATAATATGAACTTGGCAAGTTTAAAACTTGCCATAATAGGAAGTCCCTATTGAAATTTTTAATTTTGGAACACCACACAAATCTTGAGGGTACTTATTTAGGTAATCAAATACATCATTAAAGAATAAATATATTATCTCAAAAAATAGACATATTACTCTATAATAGATTCAATTCCTTAATAAGGACTCCTAAGGCTGATGAGTTTTGATGTTCCAAAGATTTTTCCCTTGAACTATATGAAGAAGTAGAACAGTGTTAAAGAAAGAGACTAAGAACCTAACTCACTCCCTATTCTTAAGATAAAGTTTACCATGTTATGCACCTAACTAATGCAATACTTTTCATCTTTTATGTTTTGACTCACAATTTATTTAAGGCCATGAGTATACAATTTATGCCTATAATGATATACAGTTAGAAGTGATTATGGGCCAAATTAAAAGAGAAGGCACACTTCCCTAACAAGGGTGGTAATCCTCAAAGGTCAGATGCTCCTTTATGTTCAATGGGTGAAAATCCCAATTTAAGGAGTACGAACAGTATGCTATCATATTTCACAAAAGTTAATTATTTCTAGTTGCTTTTAAGTTGTGCCTAGGGATTTATTTAACATGAGGTTGCGAGTTCATTTATTTTTGTGTTTAAGTTGTTTAGTTTTAGATTGAGTAGAAAATTTAATTTTTCTAAGAGCCTAATGTTCTAGAAATTTTATCACAGAAACACAATCATGAAATGAAACCTAGAAAAGAAGATTATTTTTATTGCACACCCATAATAAATTAAACCAATTTAATTAAAATAGAATAGGCAAATGAGGCCGGGTACCATTGTACACCCTGAAAGAAAGAGAAAAATGGCCAGCCGAGCTCTACTCATATACAACTTAGTCTAGAACTAAAAGTTTGTTTTATGAGTGTCTTCTTTGAGGATCGTCACCTTCTTTAGGGAGCTCCACGGGTTTCATAGGGGACTACTAAGACCATGCACTAGTAGGGTCAACTCTTATTATTCTTAGATCCCACAGATCCTAACCTAATTCTAGGTTCAAATCACATTTAAAATTCCAAAAATAAATTCTTAAACCCTACAAAATAGATGTTAGGAAATACTAACAACACTCCAGTGGTTATATTTATAAATATACAGGCTTAGCATTAGTTGCTTGCTAAGTCCACCTATCCTATTGGGTTATGCTTAGGGACTTAAGCATACAAAGAAAAGTATATATATATATATATATATATATATATATATATATTACTATAACAGTCTCTTTTTGCATATCCTTATGTAGAAATGGTGTTACAATCTAGACTAGCAGGCAAATAATCATAGCCATCTAGTCTAAAATAGTACACCACAAAATAAGAAAATATTTCATATCACATCACAGAATATCAAAGAACATCGATCTAACCTAAGTCTAGGGTCGGTGACTTATTAATATAGTGTATGAAGAAATGGGCTTGTGCGCTATGTCTTTAGGCCTTTTAAGTTTGAGTTTTCATGTTTCACGGTTTATTTAATTTACCCTTGGGTAGTTTTAATTTAAATGATTTAATTAATTTAAAATTTTATTTTCATTTTTTATTTCATTTTATGTTAAAGTGGAATTTAAGTTTTCAAGAATAAAGAATAAAATAAATTTCACTTTTGGTGGAACCCATTTTATTCAACAACCTAAATCCTAGTAAGATGAGATCTGCATTCTAAGGGTCAAACTAAGATAATAAGTATCTTAATTAGCTATTTTGAATTCATTTGAGTGATTCATTCTAGGTTATGTTTTTATTTTTCTTTTCTTTTAAGTTTTGAGTTTTATGTTAATGATATTTAGGGATTTCATTTCTATTTCACTTCTTTTGCTTTAATTGATGTTTCTTTGGCTTAATTTATAATCTTTAGTTAAGATTCAAAATGCTTCTTTAAATCTTAATTTAAAGTCCATGTTACCATGATTTAGTTTGATTTTGGTTTTCATTTTATGTTTGATTTGATTCATTTATATTTGATGTTATTTAGTTTATATTATTTTTATGACTTAGCTTCATATTTGATCTTATATTTCTTTTTTTTTTGATTAAATGTTCATTTGATCTTATATGTTTTAATTATTTATTTATGAATTTGGATAAGTTAACTTGATTATGTAATCTTGATTGTTTTGAATTTTAATTACTTGATTGATTTGAATTTCATTTATTTATTTCATTAAAATTTATGGTTTTTAGTGTTTATGTTCATTAGCTTGAATGAATCCACTTAATCCATTTTAGTTGATATTGTAATTCAAGCATACTTTAAAAGGCTTTAATTTCAATTAATTAATTGATTTATTAGGAATTTATCAAATTAATGATTTAAGGCTTGATTTTGATTTTTTTCATTTCATTAAACCCTAAGTATGTAATTAATCCAAAATTTTAACTTGAGAGGGTTATAAAATTTTCCTAAAGTGTTTTAATGTTTATGGAAATGTTTTAAGTTGATTTTTCTAATTTTATAATTTATTATTTCACTAAAATTGACCTATGGGTTGGAAATTCAACAACTTCTAATCTAGATGTCATTTGTACGTAAAATTTTTATGACAAGTGAGGTTCCTTGTTAAGTTAAGTTTCCTAAAGTTTCACCTTAATTAGATGTATAATTTAAGATAAATTAATTATTTTAATAAAACTTAAATTAAGCTTAAATTAGATAAATTGATTAGGGTTTTAATTTTTTTGAATTCCTCTTTAATAGATGCACTCATAGAGAGTTCATTTAGAAAATTTGGAAATTTAGTTAATTTATTATGAATTTTTAAAATTCACATTAATTAATGAAATTAATTAACAAATTAGGTCATTTTGAGGATTATGGTTAAGCAAGTTTTAATGATGTACTTAGATTCATTAAGGTTTATTATGATGATTCAAGTTGATTTTATAATTTTTCATTATTGTTCTAATTTAATATTAATTTATTCCATGAAATCAAGGCCTATGTCTTTCAAATTTTATATTTTACGATTTACTTGCCAATAAATTATGAAAAATTTCTCTAAGGTAGATTTTATCCTTAATTTCAATTCCCCAAAGTTTTAAATTGATTAGATTAATAGTTTGTGTTTAATTTGAGTTTGATTATTTTTATTTAAACTCAAATTAACTCAAAAATAACTAATAAAAATTTGCATTTTTTATTTTTAGGTTTAATGGTTTCTCCTCACTAAGATGAATCCATAGAGCCCTTATTTGCATTTTTTTTGGTTGAGTATTTTTTTTTTTTTTTGATTTTTTGAAGTTATGGTAATTTTTTAATTCAGAAATCCTGATTTTCTTACTTAACCTAGTTAACATTGACTGGACAACCCTTTCTGCATTTCGACCACGGATTGCTCCCTGTGGGATCCACATGGATCCCATGTCAAATGACGGTACGAACTCTGGATTCATCAGAGCCATCGGATCACGGATCAGACGACCTAGATTTGATCTTTGCATGGATTTCCCACATTCTCCATGGCGACACCTCATCCATTGTGATTTCACCTCACATGGCCCCTCTTTGCTTGTGGCACCACCACAACACTCCTTTGGGTTAGTGATTGGTTGGTCAAATCAAACAAAAATAAATCATGGGTCAAACTCAAGTCCATTTGAGTTGGATTTGGGAATTGGACTTAGTTTAATGCCATTTGGATTAAAATTAGTTTAATGTGATTTAATTATATTTATTTTGATTAATTGATTTTAGATTTAGGTTTCCATTAGTATTGATTATCCAATGGATAATTTGGAGGTTAATTGATTCATGGGTTTATCTTAATTTGACCCATTTTGAGTTAAATGGGTTAAATTAAGTTCAATTGAGTCAAATGAACAATTTGACTCGATTAAGGTATGTTTAGGTTCCAATCATGTTTAATCACATGTGTGAAATGATTTGGAGTGATTAATTTCATTTGGTTTGAAGTTGATTTCAATTTTGACCCATTTAACCTTAATTGGGTTAATGGATTAAGTTGGACTCATTTGGGTCAAATGACCAAATTGGTCAAATTAGGCCCAATGATTGGTTGGATTGTGTTTAATTATGATTTTTAAATTATTTTGGCATTTCATTTGGATTAATTTAAATTTAATTTGAATTTTGATTTTAATAAGGTTCATTTGGGTTTATTTAGATCAGGTGATCTAATTTGCCCAAATAAGTACTTATTGGATTGAGATTCATTTGATCCATGTTTAAACATGTTCATTTTATGATTTTGAGTCCTTGGAATGACTTCATTTGGTCAAATTTTTGTGGGTTGACTTTTGACTTAGCGGGACCCATATAAGTCAACTCTATATCAAATGGTTGATCAAATTTGACCTTCATTTGAATTTAGTTTTAAATCCATTTATGACTTTATGCTTTTCACTTGATTTAATTTTAATTTATTTAAATTTCTTTGAGCTTAGGTGATTTTGAGCTTAAGTAGGATAATTGGGTTAACTACTCTAATTATCATGTTTTAAACTCAAATTAGAATGTGTCTGATTTAGTTAATTATTTAGAATTATGTTTAGGTTGAGCTCACCTAATTTTATTAAGTTTGGTCAAACCTTAGGAGAATTCACTAGGTCACTAAGCATAGTGCCCTAAGTGCTTAATCATGAGGCTTTTAATCTAGGATTGGGTGTCATAATTACTAATTTAGGGATGATGCTAATCTCATCTAAAAATGAGGTCAACAGACCCCTCTATGAGTTTTCTAGAGAAATAATGGAGACTAAAGAAATTATCACTCTTCTAATAACTTGGAGAGAAGGAGATAAATAATTTATTACAATGAATAATTTTATTATTATGGATGCACCCCTCTCCACATACAATACCATCTTTGGCCAACCATTGCTCAACACATTCAGGGTATTAGTTTTAACTCTCCACACATCTATTAAGTTTCTCATAGGAGGAAAAGAGATCTCTATTCAATGGAACTTAAGTTAATCTGGAGTGTACTATTTATGAGAAGTTGGTGACTTGCATAGAGTGGAGGAGGTTTTGCACTAGAGTGTGGATGCTAAGGAAATTGATGAAGTGCCAACTACAACAAACCCAAAATGAGTCCTTAAGATATATTTGACCTTTAGTGGAGACCATAGTTAAAATCCAAGCTCTACAAGAAGATATTAATGTATTCGCTTGGACTTTTGCTGAGATGCCCAACATCAACATCAATGTCACTTTTCATAGGCTCGACCAATCAAGCAAAAAATGAGAAAAATACTTACAATACTTGCTGAGCCAATCAAAGAAGAAGTCACCATGATACGGGAGGCCACCTTCATTAGAGAAGTTTAGTATTTAGAGTGGATATCAAATGTGATAATGGTGCAAAAGTCCAATGACAAATGAAGGATGTGTGTGGAATTCAATAATTCAAAATTGGCATGCTCAAAAGATGATTACCCACTTTCAAGAATTAACTTACTCATCGACTCAATGGAGGTTACTCTATGATGAAGAAACTTTTTGAAGGTACCATCAAATTCAGAGACATCCTATTGAGTTAGAAAGGATATTATTTAGCTATAAAGAGGCAATTTATTATTATAGGGTAATGCCCTTTATGTTAAAAAATGTAGAATTGACTTATTAGAGAATGATGGGCTGAGTGTTCAAGAAATAAAAAGGTAGGAAGTCTATGTGGATGACTTTCCAATAAAAAGCAAGTCACCTAAATATCACATGCATGACTTAAAAGAGACATTCACCACCTTGATAAAGTATAACCTTTGCCTCAAACCTTTGAAGTGAACATTTAAAGAAAGGCCAAGAATGTTCTTAGGGTTACTAATTACCCCATAAGGCAAAAAGTGAATCTTAACAAAGTGAAGGCCTTTGCCAAAGATAAAGAAAGGTATATAAAAACTAACAAAGCGAGTCATAGGCTTAAACAAATTTATTTTTAAGGTAGGATAATAATGCTCACCAATCTTCAAAGTGTTAAGTGGTACAAAGAAGTTCAAGTGGATGTCTGAATGCGAGAAAGCATTCTATGAACACCTCACCTTTCTAATTTTAAAGCCTAAAGGAAGGTGGAATATTATTTTTATATCTAAGAGTTGGAGAAGACTCTATTAGTTCAATCTTAAATAGAAAAGAAGGGAAAAAATAATGGCTAGTCTACTATGTGAGCAAGTCACTAAGGGGTGCCAGGTTACATTACCAAATCATGGAAAAAACTCACACTTGCACTAATTATTAGTGCAACAACTGAGAACATACTTTAAGCTCACTCAATTTGCTTAAGTCAATACTCATCAAGTCAAATCACTTTGGAAAGTTGCTAAAATGGTTGGTGGAGCTAAGAAAGTTTGACTTATCATACTTGTCTAGAACTATGAACAAGGCATAAGTGTTTTCCAAGAACTTGCGTGGCACATATATGTAGATGGTTCTTTATGCAAGCAAGGAATGAAGTGAGTATTGTTCTATAATGCCAAACAAAACTCACTATAACTCAATCAATAAAGTTTAACTCTAGAGTAATAAATAATCAATCTGAATATGAAGCTTTACTCACCTAACTTAGATTTGATTGAAGACTTAGTGCTTGGAACATTAGTGTTTACTTAGACTCATATGAGTTAAATTAAGTTTAGACTAATTATTAATTTACTTAATATAAATACCTATATTAAATATTGTATACCCAAGATGTTTGAGTATGTTCAATGAGGGCTCATAAATTATAAGGGTCCAACATAAGAACATTTCACAATATGGGATAAAATCTATACAAGTGAATCACTCATTTATGAAAACTCAACCTAGATAGGGTGAATACAAGAAGGGATTATTCATCAGATAGTCAATATCCAACAACTCACTTCACATGGGAGGATTCACCCTTTTGTCGGATGAATGTGAGGAAAAATGATCAAGCTAGTCGATCCATATCAAGTAACCTACCTCTCATTGAAGACTCACCCATAAAAGGGTGACATATATTAAATACATATTAGATATCACATTTTAGCATTGACCATTATGTTCATAGGACTTGCCATTCAACGTGACACACTCACCTCTTATTGCTGAGTCCTTTTCCATCATATAAATGACTTAGTTGATGTAAATTCTCTATATAATGGCTTTTCAGCCATATAACAAGGAAGGAATTTAGTTGATGAGGGATCCTTTAGCTTTACCTAGATTTTCATACTTGTAATTCCATTAAAAGGGAAAGGGAGAAATCTTTATAATATAAGTTTTGGACATAGTAGAATTTCTAACACTTGTGCTTCTCTTTCTTCATTTATTCCACTTCTGTTATACTATTTTACTTGACTTGTTCCCTTCTCTCAAGAGCCTAAGAGGTTCTACTTTACTCCACACACAAATGTAGATTCAATATCCTTTTAAGAGTAGTGAGTGTGGATAAGGCCGAGAAATAAAAGTCAGTGACCTAGTGAAGCATACTAATTAGTAAGGAACAATCACAAACATGAGGCTGAGTACTTAACAATTCATCATGCAACAAAACCTGAAGAACATGGAAGATAGAATTACTCTTTTAATTTAGGTGGCTATGGAGATAATGAAGATGAGAGTCTAAGGGTCAGGGACTATGAATGTTTCTTTGGATCAATGACTAGCTGAACTTGATGGTATCAAAGGAAATTATCAATATCACTCATCATTGATGATGAGTCGTATCAAGCAAGTGAAGACGAGAGTACTAGGGAGGAGAGGCAAAGAACAATCTAACTATCACTTTTTCTAAAAAGGATTATAGAAGCTTGACGCCGTAAAAGTTTAAGATTCCTCATTTAGAATCTTATAAGGATCACAATAACTCCGCCGATCACATAGCTTACTTTAAATCCACCACCTCACTATTAGATTACTCGCACCTGTTAGTGGGAGTCATTACTTCTTTTACAGAGTTTAAGAGAATGTTTCTCATTTCCACTGCATAGAATTCTTTGAAGAGCTTAGAAGCTCTTCTGTAGATGAGTGTGGAGAAAATTTATGACACCACATAGAGTTTAGAAATTTCTTATTTGGATGATCAAATGCATCATTAAGGAATAAACGTATTATCTCGGAAGATAAATATGTTTTCCTATAATGGATTCAATCATTTTATAAAAGACTCCTAAGGCAAATAGGTCTTTCGTGTACTAGATATTTTTCCCCTGAATTACATAGAAGGTAGAACATGGTTTAATTTAAATAGGGTTCATGATTCCCTATAGAGACATGCCCCTATAGTTAATTACATCTTAAGAAGGGTCTCTTCCTAAGAATACTCTCGATTAAAGAAACAAGTTGTTATTTCTAAAGATTTCAAAGTTGGTTTTCAAAGGATGGAATTTTGGAACTTTAATTGGGATTGGTTCAAATTGGAGAGAGTTATTTTGGAGGCCAAACAGGATGAAGTAGGAAATTCCTATTAATACTAGGAAGTCTAGCAGGCATTTCAACTATCCCGTGATTGGGCTTTATGATTTAGAATTTAATTTAGATTTTGAGTTGACATTTTCTTAGAAGTCTAGGAGTTAGATTCTAGCAGTATACGACTACAGAAATGCCTAGGGTTGAAGACTTATTCCTAAAAAGGATGCATTAGAACCTAGTCTATAGGTGCTTCTGACACATGTCAGATGCTTGACCTAATTTTATTTTGGGAATTATTAGTCATTCCTCTTACTTGAGGGAACTAACCTATCCTTGACTCTTATGGACTTACAACCCGCTTGGAGAGGGTTGCCAGCTAACACCACCTAAGCGCATTTTAAATTTATGATGCTAAGTCTCATGAATGCAAAATGTCTGGGCTGTTGCATTTTTAGGAAAGGAATCTATGAACCTAGACTCACTCCAAAATCCCTAGAATCATGTAGGATATGCAATGCATCTAACTAATGCATATTTTTCAGATTTTTAAATATTTTGATTCAAGATTTATTTGAGGCCTTGGGTATGCATTTTTTATGCCTAATGCCATGAAATTAGAAATGGTTATGGGCCAAATCAATATAGAAGGCAAGTTTCCCCAAGAAGGTGGTCATCCTCATAGGTTAGATGCCTCTTATGTGTAATGGGAGAAGTTGCCCAATTGATGGATTGGAGCAATATAATTTCATGGTTTCAAAACTTGATTATTTCTAGTTGATTTTATGTTCTGCATAAGGCTTTAGTTTATGTGAGGTTTTAAGATTTTCATTAATTTTGTTTCATTTGTTTAGATTTAAGTTGGGTATAAAATTTAATTTCTCATATGAGCCTAATCATCCAGACATTTATTCATAGGCAACATAGAAAGAAACCTAGAATAATAGGTTGATTCTATTGTACACCCAAAAATAAATCAAGTCAATTTAGTTTAATAAAAAGGCCAATGTGATTGGGTACTGCTGTATGCCCGGGAGGAAAAGGAAAATAGCAGCCAAGCTCTGCCCTTATACAGCCTGACCTAGAACTACAAGTCTAGATCTATGGGTCTTTTTTCCAAAATAGTCTCCTTTATTAGGGACATCCATTGGGCTTCATAGGGGACCACTGCACCTATCTTCTAGTAGGGCTAGCTCCTACTAATCTTAGACCCCATAGATCCTAACCTAATTCTAAGCTCAAATTTACATTTTGATTTTAAAATTAATTCATATGCCCTGCAAAAATAAATGTTAGCAAAATACAAACAACACACAACAGATATATTTTACAAACATATGGGCTTAGCATTAGTTGCTTGCCAAGCCCACCTATCTTATGGGCTATGCTTAAGGAATTAAGCATACCGGCAAGAAATAATATTTTTAATTTTTATTTATGATAGAAATCCTTTCTAGCATAGCCCCCTACAAAAGATAATGTTAGATCTAGAAAGAACATCCTACCATCCAGTATAATAGTCTAAAATAGTACACCACAAAGTCATGTGAAGCACATCATATCAAAACACATCACAAGGAATCATAAAGAAATCACAGAATGACCTAACCTAAGTCTAGGGTCTATGACCTAATGATCTAGTGTGTGAAGAGAATAGGCTTGTGTAACAAGATTTTACTAAGCTTCTTTAGTTTAAGTTTCAATTTGGAGTTTGAGTTTGTTTGAATTTTACCTTTGGGTGGTTTCAATTCAAATGATTTAGTGATTTAGTTTCATTTTTATTTCACTTAATTTAGTTAATGCGAAGTTTAGGTTTTCAAGAATGAAGAGTAGAATGAACTCCACTTTTGGATGGAATTCACTCTATTCTACATCCTAAGTCCTAATGAAATGAAATCTTCATCCTAAGATGAAGATCCATCCTAAAGGTCTAACTAAGATCCTTAAGTATCTAAATTAATCCTTTTGATTTCATTTAGTTTGTTTAAATTTGGATTGATGTTTCATTTCTTTTCTTTGGAAATTTATATTTAATTTGATTTTCATTTGATTTTAATTTTTTTTGATTGAAGTATTTCATTTGAATTAGTTCATTTCATTTAATTAATTTATTTCATTTGGTTTTAGTTTGATTTGAGGTTTTGACTTTAGTTTGTTTCATTTGATTTGTATTAATGTTTTGGATTAAGTTATATTAGTTTCATTTTTGGCTCATGTTAACTTAGAGTATTTAGGTTAAGGTTTGATTTCATTTGATTTTATTTAGGTTGTTTCATAATTTAATGGATTAATGAATTTTCTTTATTCATTATTTGATTAATATTGATATAGGAATTTGGAAATTCAACAATTCACAATCCAAAGTTCAATTAAGTTTGAAATTATTATGGCAAGTGGGGTTACATGCCAATTTCATGTTTCCAAAGTTTCATCTTGATTAGATTAATAATTAAGGTGTAATTAAGGTTTTAATTTTATCATTAAAACCCAAATTAAGAATAATGTGATGCAAATTATTTTAGGGTTTCATTTTACATTTATTCCTCTCTAAAAGATGTTTCCAAAGAGGGTTCATTCATAATTGTTGAACATTTGACTGATTTGTTATGATTTAATTAGTTTTTGGTTAATTATTTAATTACTTAATTTAGCCTATTTATGATTTATTAAGTTTGAATGAGTTTCATTAATGTTTTAATGTTCATTAAGGTTTATTCAGTTGATTTAAGGTTGTTTGATTCATTTTCATTAATTATTTTATTTTATATTAATTTATTTAATTAAAATGAAGGTTTAAGATTTGAAATTTCATTTCTTATGAATTACATTGCAATAATTCATGAAAAATTGTCATAAGGTGTGTTTTAACATCGATTTTAGTTCCCCAAAGTTTCATTGTAATTGAGTTAATGGTTTAAGATTAATTAAGGTTTAATGGATTTCAATTAAACCCAAATTAAGGCTAAAATACCCAAAATTAAATGGGGATTTTATTTTTTATGGATTCTTCTTATCAAGATGAATCCATAAAGCCCAAGTTTGCTTTTGTTGTATTTATATTTATTTTCTATGAATTTTGGAATGTTCTATGATTTTTAATCAAATTTTAATTAATTTTAAAGGGGGATTAGCCATTTTTAATGATGCTTAATGGCGACATGGCCTCAGACGTACATGGGACCCACATGGCAACCACGCTTAAAGGCATGATGATCTTGGACCATGATTGGTCGACAAGCATTGGGATTTAAATGAATCCGTCCACTTAGATCAAGGCCGTTCGATCCTAATAGAAGGATCAGATGGAGAGAATTTAATCCCGCAATCCACCGGAGAGAGACATATGCTGTCCATCTTTTTCTCCTAATTGCCGGTGACCTCTGGTGAATTGCACTATTATTTTGATCCAAAATCGATCAGTGATCGATTTAAGACCTATCTATATGGCTAGATCCACTTGGGGATCAAATTACTTTAAAAAAGCCTAAAATTGATGTCCTAGAGGATTAAAGAGGGAGCATACTTGGATTTTGGTGATCATTGATGGTGAGATCGTCTCCTTTAGCTTCATCTTGACCTAACAAATAAGTGGGCAAAGTTTAGTGGCTTGCCTCCTCGTGGATTGCTCCCTAGGATAACATTGGCTTGATTTTTTGACAGTGTAAGTCATTTTTCAGCTTGCCGACGACGAGGGGCCGGGGGTGGCAATTCGTTTAAGCTCACCCCGACCTCTAGAATGTGTTGGTGGCTTCAATTAGATGAGATAGCTACTCCTTTGGATTTCACCATTGAGTGTTCATCTCTGTCTTGTGGATCTTTTTGGACAGAAAGGGGAGGGAATGCCTCCCCTTTCTATGGGTGATCGAGAGCTTCTTTTATGGGATTTTTGGTGGCTGGAATCTAGTCATTGGCGGCGACAAGGCTAGCCAAGGGGTGGATTCAATCCCCCTTGGCCTTGTAAGCATGCTTGGATGAAAATTGGGAAAGGAGGATGGCTTTAGGCCTATTTTTCATGCTTGGCCAAGCCATAGGTTACTCCTCCTTCTTTTTCTTCCTTTGGAGAAAGAGAAAGCTAAATTCTCTTTTGCTTTGTTGGCTTGATGGCCTTCAATTGATGGTAGCCATCTCCTTCTTGTCTTTTTAGTCAAGAGAAGAGATGTAAATGAGATAAAAGATCAAGAAAACCAAAGTGGAATTTGCTTCACATGATCTCTCTTTGTCATTAGATAAGTTTATTATTTTGGCTTGATTTAGAATTGATTAGTTTAATTAAGATTACCTTGCAACCTGTCCTAATCCATGCAAGGTTGAATTTAAATAGGTTCCATAGATTTCATTTCAATTTGAATTCAATTGGTGATTAATCTTGGCATTGGAATTAGTTTCAATTTCAAATGCTTTAACCACCATTAATTGATTTTAAATTTTGATTTGGATCATCCTTATTTGTTCATTAGATGATTGATTTGGTTATGATTTAATTATTTCATTTAGATTTGAATTAAATTTAAATTTTATTTCATTTTAACCCATTTAGCCTAAATGGGTTAAGTTTGGTTTCAATTGGGTTCAAATGACTAATTTGACTCAATTGGATTGGGTTTGGACTCCAATCATGCTTGATCACATGTGTGAGATGATTTGGAGTGATTGATTTCATTTAATTTCAATTTAATTTCAATTTGAACCCATTTGACCAAAAGTGGGCTTAATGGGTTTAGCTTGGGTTTCCTTTGGGTCAAATGACCAATTTGACCAAATTAGACCCAATGGTGGGTTGGATTATGTTTGATAATCATTTTCAAATGATTTTGAGCAATCAAATTGAGTTGATTTCATTTTGATTTGGATTGGAATCCAATAGGACCTATTTAGGGTTATTTTAGACTAAGTGGTCTAATTAACCCAATTAAGGCCCAAATAAAATAAAATTTCTTTAGATTCATGATCAAACATGTATATTTGATCATTTGAGATATTTGGAATGATTTAAGGGTCAAATTCTTGGTGGGATCCACCTAAGTCAAACCAATGCCAAATGAGTTGACTATATCTAACTTTGGATTTGGTTTTCTTATTTTAATTTGATTTCATTTTGATTTATTTGTATTTTATTTGAGTTAATCCAAATTTAAAATTTGGGTTGATTCCACCTAAGCCAATTAGGTTAGCTCAAACCCAAAGATGATACCCTAGACCACTAAGTATAGTGTCCTAATCACTGAATTTGAAGATTCTTATTTGAGATTAGGACATCCTAGTTATTGATTTCAGAGTTTAAATTAACCTCATCAAAAAATGACGTCAACAATGAGATAGGAACATGATGAGCCCATTAAGAAGTTCATCACATTCTTTCAAAGGGAGAAGTTGAAAGTAAATGACCAAGAACCCATATTTGTGTAAGCTACACTCACTTAGTGCCATAAGGAGAGTCCTTATAGGTTTGCCCTTAGGCTTTAGCAGCCTAAACATTGATAGAATTTCTCAAGTTGACGAGCAACCATGTAGACACCAAGGAGTATAATAGATTTGCTCAACCAAGTAGCGACTCATGAGAAGAACTTGATGAAGAAGTCACCCTTAGAGTGACACTCAAAGAATAGGTTTCAAGTCTTTGATAGGAAATGGGAAGAAGAAAATTTGTTAAGTGAGAAGTTGCACTAGCATTTAGGTGTGATCATAGATACCTAACATGGTGAGTATTTACATCCTACCCTAATTATACCACTAAGGGTATTAATGAAAAAGTTGGTAGAGGTCATTCAAAATAATAATTACTTCAAGCGACCACCACCACTTAAGGCAGATGTATTTTATGATTGCTTGAGGTATTATTGTTGACCTCACTTTTGGAGTGAGGATTCAATCTTCTCATCTTTGATCTAAGAGTCTTCTAGACACTAAGACTTCCTTAATCATAGGACACTTCTAGTGGTTAGGTGAAAACTTAACCCAAACCTAAGGATTTAGGAGGATTCACCATAGGATTAGGTTATGACTTAGGACTAAGAAAACCTACCTACCTTATGGCCTAACCGATGACTTATGCTTAGCATTAAGTCTCAAACCAACTCCAAATCAATGCAAAGCCAAACCTAAAATCAAATGAACACTAATTGAATCCAATCTCATATCCAAACTCTAAGTCAAAAAATTAAACCCATCTTAACCCTATGATTCAATCCTATGGATTTGACCCCAAAAATTCCCTCAATCAAACCAAACTCAATTGGTTTTCACAAAAGCATTCCAACCCTTCAATCATCATTCCAAATTCTACAATCAAGCCAATCAAACCAGTTGACCAAAATTAATGCAATTAACCTAAGTTAGCCCATTTGAACCCAAAATGTCCAAATGAGCCAAAATTCAATTAAACCCAAATCAATTGCAATCAAAGCCATCAATCAATCTCAAATAAATTAGCAAAACTCAACCTAATTCAACCCAAATTAAACATAATCTAACTTAATTAGCCCAATTGGTCCACTTGACCTAAAGTAACTAATTTGACCAAATTGAACCAAACTCCAATCCAACCCAAATTGGATGGGATCAACCACTCAAATCTTTTCCATGATGATTGCTGATCACCTTGGACAACCTAATTGCCATTAATTCAATCTAATCAAGCCAATTGACATATTTGGTTCACTTAACCCAAAGTGACCTAAAGGACCCATTTGAGCCAAATTCTAATCCAACCCAAATTAGATTTAACCAACCTATCCAATACCTCCCATATTGATTATTGACCACCATTGATAGATCAATTGTAATCAATTGGGTCAAACCAAGTCAATTTGATCATTTGACCCAAGTTAACCCTTTTAGCCTACATGAGCCAAATTAAACTAAATCCCATCCTAATTTAAATTAATTGAAACTAATGATTTTAACCAACTTCAAATTGATCCTTGAACATGACTTGACCACCAATTGAGCCAAATAAAATCCAAGGTAAAATCCTTGAACATGACTTGACCACCAATTGAGCCAAACTAAATCCTTGAACATGACTTGACCACCATTTGACCCAAACTAATGATTTTAACCAACTTCAAATTGATCCTTGGGACCGATTTGACCCAAGCTGACCTAATTTGACCTAAAAGGTCAAATTGGGCCAAATCAAATCCCACATCAAATTGATTGAAATCAATGACTCAAATTCATTCCAAATTGATTATTGAACATGATCAAACCCTTGGTTGAACCCAATTGAGCAATTTAGCCCAAATTGACCTAAAGGGTCAAATTGGTATAAATCATTCTTAAATCTAAACTGATTGAAATTAAGATTTACAATTATCTTCAAATGATCAAGTAAACCTAAACGAACACCTAACCCAAGCCAATTTGGTCAATTTGACCAAATTGGTCAACTTAGCCCATTTGACCCATATGAACCCATATGGGTCAAATTCAAATCTAACCCAAACCAAATGAAACCAATTAAACCAAAACATCCCAAATCATCATTTGAACTTGACCCAAGCCTTGGTTTGAACCAATTTGACTAATTGGTCAACCTAACCCAACCTAGCCCAATTCGACCTACATGGGTCAAATTGAGCCAAACACACTCAAATGAAGTCCAAACCCATTCAAACTTGGCATGCATCCTTGGGTCAGCCCAAATCCAACCCAACCCAAGTCTAACCTGATTTGACCCATTCTCCATTAAGTAAATCCTTCCAAATGGGTCAAAACCTATTTTTTGATGGTCAAACCCACTCTCATACCCTTAGTGGCCTCCATAAGCTCCATTTGGACATGAGGACCATTGGCTCACTTGACCCAAAGCTGGTTGGGTCAGTCATGAGCCAAGTGGAGGTGAGCTAACCCACTTCCTCCCATTGGAACATATAAGAAACCAAGGACAGCCACCTCAGCCCTTGGCAGACCACTTTCCTCCTTTGGCCACTCAAACTGAGCCACCTCACTGATTTCCTGCCACTCAAGGCCGCCTATGTTGGCTGGACACCTGTAATTTGTAGAATTTATCCAATACATTTGCGTGGATGTGTAGGAGAGAATATTCCTCCCCAAGCAATCTCATTCCACAGAAGACACATTTATAGAGTTTATGATAGTGAAAATGAGCCATCTAGAGCTTTCCTCGAGTTTCGAGAGAGTCCCCATCGCCAAAAATGCCAAGCCCAAAATAGAACAAAGCTAATTTTTGTCCAGCCTCCTCTAAACTCCATCTCTTCAAATTAACCTTACCCACACCTTCAATAAGGTCTAACGAGGAGAAATAAATCGATTCCCAATTGATTCGAGCACTGAAGACCACTGTTAGGCCAACTTCGATGAGTTTTTCAGTGACGCTTGGTCCACAAAGCTGCTAGTGTGGAGGAAAGGTGTGAGCTTATCAGTAAGTCTTCGTCTCTTCAAGACAAAGCTACTTCGATCAGTTAGACACTTATCATGAGCTATGACGAGGTAAATTTTGGCAAACCAACAATTTTATAAAATTTTTTAGGCCTTTGTGAAAGAAATGGTGATGCTGTATGATTTCCACCATTAGATCTCTCTGGATCTCTTCCCCAAAGCTTTTGGAGTTGATTTTGAGCCTCCACGAGATTCGATGAGCTCAGATCAAGCGGGGGAGGGTGGACGGTGTTTATCTTCTATTGGTCGGGGGATGAAGGATCTTCCATTATACATTTTTAGATCTCTGTCGTCTATTCTTGATTAGAATGGACGACCATGATTTAATCCACTAGTTTTACTTGATTTAATCCTATAGGAACCATGAGATTAATCTCCATCGTATGATCTTAGATCGAACTACAGGGGTGAAAATGCTCCCGCTGCCACCACATTAGTTCCACGTAGGATGCTTTAAGTGGCCAATCCTACGACGCCATGTGGAAAGCATTGCCACGTCAGCCATCCACGTGGTGCCAACGAGATTAAGGATTAATTAGGCTTAAAAATATGTTTTATTTGGCTAAAATATCATAAAATCATAAATAATTGTAAAAAAATCTAAAAAATTCAAATAAAAACATTTTTGAAAGGCTAAATAGGGGAGAATTTAATAAAAATGATTTCATTTGATTTTGAATAGTGATTAACACTTAATTAGGATTTGAATATTTTCTTAATTAGCTTAATTAAGCTCTAATTCCTTGGGCAATTAATCCCAAACTTGGTATATTGATTTAGTTGGATGACATCTACCCTACTGATTTGCTTGGGATTTATTGGCTATGTAAATAGAGAATTTGAAATTCAAATTTTAATTACTTTCTTAATTAATTTAATGATTCATTAATATTCAAAATAGTGAAAATTAATTAATTAAACTTCATTAATCATAAATTAATTATGTGATGATGAGGGTGAGTGATTAGGATCTCTTTCCTAATTACTTTTCTAAATTGATTTCATTAAGAGAGTTAATTAATACTTGTCTTACTTAAAGAATCAATTAATTAATTAATAACCAAATCAAATCAAAATTAAATTACTAATCCCTTCAGATTATCAACATTTAAATTAAGGGTTTCTTTTTCTGTGTTTAATAACATAAAGACCCTTAAGGAAATTATGATTAACCCATAAGTGTGGGAAAAGCATAAGAGTACTTAATTAGATTTTTTAACTTAATTAATCTCTAATCATGAGCCAATTGCATTAGGTCCTTTAGGAGCATTGCAATTTTATTTTTGCTCATGTTCATGTCATTTGTGGCTAATGATTAAATGATTAATTAAATTAAAGAAGCATAGGAAAGGGTAATTAAATGGATGGCTTAATGATTCAACTCAATCAAACTATAAAAATCATTTAATTATCTTTCCTTAAACAAATCAAGATCACTAACATGGGAATGGGATAAAAATAACAAATGATCTCTTCTCTTTAAGCTTAATCAAAGCCCAAAATCTAATTAATAAGAAGCTTTGGTTTTCTTTAAATGATTTTATTTAATGTGATTATCTTAGGAATTAGTATAGTTGAATAAATTATGTGGAGATGTTTAGCTATTCCTCTTCAATTACTTTAAATGTTCTATGTCATGTGATCTCATGTATTCATATTTTCAAAATCAAATAATCAAATGAATTTACTTATGTAAAATTTCATGTGGTGGTTTAAATTTTATTATATGTGTGGTTATTATCACTAATAAATTCAAAATTATTTTTCCAAAAGTTATAAATTGATAATGAAATGTGGAGTGATATTAGCTATGAATATATACATAAGACTTGCATGTGTCTATTGCTTAAGCATTTGAAGTTTACCTTTCTTTCCTACATTCAGGTATGAACTTAGATGTGTTTGAATGATAATAAGTATATAGTCTGAACATCCCAGGAATACGAGACTTTAAGTAGCCCCAAGAGGTCACTTGATTATCTCACTTTCCTGGTTAACAACGACATGTACTTATTTAATTTCATTCATATCTATATTCATATTAGAATTTTCATAGAGCTTTAATTTACATGCATAAATAATTTAATCAAATAAAATACAATCTTTTGCATGATTTTTATTCTTTTAATCATGCATACATTCATATGTATTTAAGATAACAAGTATATAGTTTGGACATCCTAGGAATACGAGGATTTTAGTAGTCCCAAGGAGGTGATTTGATTATCTTACTTTCTTGGTTTAAACAACAGCACGTACTTGCTTACATCTTTTATACATGTGTATGTGTATTTAATTAAAGAATGAGAATCTTCTTTTCTACTAAAAATACATGCATCCATAAGCACTTAAGAATATAAAATACATTACATGTAATGGTAGTGCTTTCTTTCCCAAGTTCTTATTTAAATTTACATATGTTTGAATGATGATAAGTATATAGTCTGGACATCCTGAGAATACGAGGCTTTAAGTAGCCCCAAGAAGGTCATTTGGTTATCTCACTTCCCGGTTAACAAAGGCACATACTTATTTAATTTCATTCCTGTGTATATTTGTATTATAATTTTGATAGAGCTTTAATTCAACCAAGTAAAATACAATGTACAAATGTATGCATCCATGATCATTCAAGTGTGCCAAAATATATTGACCTAGAAGGTTCAAATGAACTAAAACCCAAGTAACCCAAGTTAGCCCATTTGACCTAAAAGATTCAAATGAAATAAAACCCAATCGAACCCAAATCAACTACAGTCAATGCCACTAATCAACTTCAAATTCATCATTGAATATATTCTAGCCATCCATAGCCTCAATTGATCCAAATTGACTTGACTAAACTACTTAACCCAAAGTGACCTAAAAAGACAAATTAGACCAAAATTCAAGCAAATTCCCATTGGATCAAATCAAGCTATCCAATCTCTTCATTGATGATTTTAGGTCATTATTGAACACTCCACTACAATCAATTAGACATAACCAAGCCAATTTGGCCTCTTGACCCAAGTTGACCCAATTTGACCTAAAAGGCCAAATTAGGCCAAATCAAATCCTAGATGAAATTGGTTGAAACCAATGCTTGTAATCCATCACCAATTGGATGTTAGACTTGATCCAACCTTTAATTGGTCCCAATTTGTTCAACCCAACTCAATTGACCTACTTAGCCCAATTTGACCTAAAAGATCAAATTGAACTAAATCATTCCCTAATCCAAATCAATTCAAGTCAGCTCTTCCAATCAATCACTAATGATCAATTGAACATAGTCCTAATGCATGCTTAAGCCAATTTAGCCAATTTAGTCAAATTGGTCAACATGACCCATTTGATCGAAATTGAACCATATGAACCAATTCCAAATCTAACCCAAATTGAACCAAACCAATTGCATCAACTCATTCTAAATGACCAATTAAACTTAACCAAACTCCCACTTTGAGCCAATTTGGTCAAAATGGTCAACTTAGCCTAATTGAGCCCATTTGACCTACATGAATCAAATTGAGCCAAACCCTACCAAACCAAGTCTTAACCCAACCGAACTTGGCATGACTCATCCTTGGGTCACTATGGGCCTGCCCAAGTGGGCCTAACCCATGCTAAGCCCGAGTTGGGTCAAAACCATTGAACCAAGCCATCCAAATGAGACAAAATCCCCATTTGGAAGTGTTCTCCTCCTCCCCACTCCTTGGCAGTCATCTTTGGCCCTTCTTGGATAGATGACCACTGACCCAACCTAACCCAAGGTTGTTGGGTTCAACTTTTGGCCAAGGGAGGGTGAGTTCACCCATGGGAAACCATTGGTCCACCTAAGGAGGAGTGTACACTCCATGAAAGCCCACTAAACTCTCTCAGCCTCTCACAAACATCCACCTCAGTAATCGCCTACCACCTTCGACCACCTACTTCGACTGGACAATAGCCAAAGGATGTGCCAATCTTAGACCTTGGGTTCATAGAGAAGGAGAGTATACTCCTCCCCATCCATTAAAACTCACCAGGCACTTTTCAAGAGCATTTGGAGCAATCCCCAAGCATTCCTTGAGCTCCCCATGCACCCCATCACCGATGAGACCAAGCTCCACCCAAACTAGAGAGTCCTGTCTATCCAACCTCACCAAATACCTACCAAAATCAAATTAACTTTCCCCACACCTTCCACACTCCAGTGAATAAAATTGAATCAATTCTTGATCGATTTGACCACTAAAAGGCATCCCTAGACCAACTCTGGCGACTTTTGTGGTGGCACTGGTCCATAGATCGATCGATAGTGAGGCAGCTTGAGATCTTCTCAATAACGCTTCATCTCTTAAAGATGAAGCTACCTCTATCGACGAACCACCATTCTCTAGCTTTGATGAGGTCAAAATCTTATAATCATAGATTTATCCATTAGATGTTAGTCTTTTTTGAAGAGAAATGTGGTAGCATGTGATTCCACCATAGGATCTCCTTAGATCTCTTCCCTGATAATTTTGGATTGATTAATATCAACGAGCTCATGAGCAGAATCAAAATCACAATATCCATCTTCTAGCATTCGCTGGATGATGGATCACCGGCTGTTCATTCTGCATGATTAGAATGGACTACCATGATTAATCACTCTAAAAATCTCAGTTTAATCCCCTCATAATCATGATTAATCTCGACCGTTCGATCCAAGATCGGATGGTTGAGATGAAATGCGCCCCCGCCATTGAGTTAATAGCCGCATCAGACATTTGAAATAACCAATACTACGACGTCACATGGAAAGCGCTTTCGCGTTAGCATCCACATGGCATCTATAGGTTAAACTAACTTAATTTGGTTTAAAAATATAATTAAATAACTAGAACTTCATAAAATCATAACTAATTCTAGAAAAATCCAAGAATTGTAAATAAACCATTTTTTTGGAAAGCTTAAATAGAGGAGAATTTAATAAAAATAAAATACCTAATTAATATTTAAGGAATAATGCTTAATTAAAATTTAAAGCTTAGGATAATTACCTTAATTAAGGACAAATTACTAGGCTAATTAATTCCAACTTTGGCATGTTGATTCCATGGGATGTCCTCTACCTCCCATATTTTTCTTGGAATTATTTGCCATGTGGTTTGGGAAAGTCCAAAATTTCAATCCTAATTACCCTCTTTAAATGATTTAATAATTATTAAAATTAATGAATAGTAAAATTAAGCAATTGATGTTAATTAATTAATGTAAATAATGGGGATAACATGAGAATTCATTAGGATACCTTCTTATAATGATTTCCAAATGTAGTCTCTTAAAGGGTTTAATTAATATGTTTAATAATTAAGTGTAAATTAAAGAAAATTATTAATGAAATGTGAATGAAATTAATTTAAGTAATTCAAGTGCAACCCATTAATCCCTTTATGTGTTTAATAACATAAAGTCGTTAAAAAAATTATGATTTTCCTATTGGTATGGGAAAATCATAAGAGTATTTATCTTAATTTTTTTATTTAATTTAATTAATTATTAAACATGAGTCTAATTGCATTAGATCTCTTTTGGTGCATTGTAAATTTTATTTTTTTTTCAAAGCATATCATTGAAGGCTCATGTTTAGATAGTTAATTAAATTAAAGAAGCTTGGGAAGGGTGATCAAATTAATATAATTAATATTTAACCTAATTAATCAATAAATTATATCTAATTTCCTTACTTTAACATATTAAATAACTAACATGGGATGGGGTGAATTCTAATTATTACTTTCTCCTCTTTAGGTTCCAACAACTTGAATATCAAAGTCAAATATTAAAGAAAATTTGATTAGACTTAAGGGATACTTATCTATCATGATTGTCCTTAGGTTCTAATGAAATCAAGTGTGTTGTGTGGTGGTATTCAATTACTTCCTTTCATTTATCATAAATGTGCATGCCATGTGCTTCATGCATTCATGTTTTAAAGTCAAAAGAATATATTTGCAGTTAAATTGCAAGAGCTAGACAAATGTTATGATATAGTGTGACTATTATCATTAGTAAATCTTAAACTATTTGAATATATATGTTAGTTATGAATTAAATAATGAGAAGCTTAAATCAATGCTAATTATAGATAGTTAACTATGTGAAAATGTAATGTTCATTTACTTGTAATGAAATTGATGGTTTTACTCCTATGTTCATACTTATGTATTCATGTATCTAAATTAACAAGTATATAGTCTGGACATCCCAGGAATATGAGACTTTAAGTAGCCCCAAGAAGGTCTTAGATAATCTCACTTCCTTGGTTAATAATAGCACACACTTGCTTAATTTCATTTATGTGTGTGTATATATTAGAACATAAAGTAAAAGTCTTTTTTTGCCATTAAGCTTTACATAAGTAAAAGATATTCATACATAACCTTTTCAAGATTTTATTTCTATGTTCATGTATTTGTTTACATGTATTTGAATTGGCAAGTGTATAGTCTAGAAATCCTAGAAACACGAGGCTTTAAGTAGACCCAAGGAGGTCTTAGATAATCTTACTTCCATTATTTAACAATGGAACATACTTGCTTAAATTCCTTATACATGTTTACATATGCTTAAATATGAGTTGAAATCTTTTTTTTTTCTATCAAATCCATGCATCAACATTCATTAAGTGTGCAAAAATACGAGTACATTATATGCATATATATATATATACGCACACACTAAATCAAACATTGAAGAAACTAAAAAAGGGAAAGAATGTGGATGTTATTGATAATGAAAGAAAGTAGTGTAGTATTATTCATATGATGGTGACTCAATTTCATTTGTCTTAAGACACCTTTTATGTTTGGATAAGATTCATTAAGGCTAATTTAAACTTAGGCTTAAATAAAATTCATGAATGGTCTATTAAGAAAGTTAAGGCAACAATAATCTACCTATAAAAATTAACTTAAGTTAGGAATGAAAGAGTCAAGTCTCTCTCTCTCTCTCTCTTCTCTTCATAATGATTGGATCTTAAGTAATAAGTGAACAAAAAACAAAATGCATCAATTAAAACTCAATTAAGTTACTAAAAAACTTAAAGTAAACCCATCCCTAATGAGTAATTTAAACAATTTTAAATTTTAGAAAATCCTAATTCTAAAGCCCAATCAAGGCATACCACACTAAGCCTTAGCACACACAGTAGAATACTAAGACATCAATTTTAGTATTAGGTTAGATCGGTGTATGTTGTGGCGATGTATTTTAGTTTGTGATGTAATGTTTTAGACTTGATGTTAGGATTATTTATGCATTAACTTGATGTTAAGTCATTATTAGACTAATAATGTTTTATGTAGGGGATTGTGCTTAAGAGACTGCAATAATAATAGATGAATATAAAATGCTTTTGCTTGGAGATGCTGCTTATGTTGCTAAGCATAATCTAATTAGGGCAGGTAGGTATGGTTACCCAAGTGCAGGGTGCTAAGTCCAAATATGTGAAATATAACTGCTTGGTTTGTATGTTTGTTTAGCTAATATATGTTTTGCAAGTGTAGTTAGATTTTATTTTTCATAAAGATGTAATTTTATAATAGGATTAGGATTAGTACTTTAGGGTTTAGGATGAGCAGTGGCTACAAGGCAAAGACCTAGGAGGCCCTGTGAAGCCTAGAGCAAGCTAATCCAAAGATGGAAAGAAGAACAAGAATGGAAGATCCCTATAACATTTATTTCACTTGTAAGATTTAATTGTAATTCGGGCTGTATAAGGGTAGAGCTTGTCTACCAATTCTCTTTCTCTTTTTCAGGGTGTATGGTGGTACTGGGCCGCACCAGCCTTTTATTATTTTATGAAATCTAAATGTTTGATTATTATGTTTAGATTGTGCAATAAAAATGGCATGCTTTCTATATATTTCTTAAAGTGTTTATGTTTGATGTGTGGCTTGAATGCGATAGGCTCTTTAGGATAAAATTTAATTTTCTATCCTCAGTAAATAACTCATAATTAAATTCTAATGCAACTCACAACCTCATTCTAAAGCCTAGGTAGATAAATAAGATAATAAAAGATTTAAAAACCCCTTAGCTGAATGATTGTATGTTATAACAATAAGCATGTCATATTATTTCACTCTTAAAAATAGAGGATCTCCACTCTTGCACAATAGGGGACAAGCTTGACCTTTGAGAGTAGTCCCTTATAGTGGAAGACACCTCTTCTCACAGATTTAGCCTACAACTTAATTTAATTATGCATTTAGGCATAATTATCCCAAGCCCTTAGTCCAAATTAATGTGTAAAAATGATCCAAAAATTTATAAATTTTTAACATTAGTCTAAATCATGTTTGCATACCAAACATTATCTTGTCTCTTAAGAAATGAGTTTAGTATTCTAGCTTCCTTCCTAATTAAATAATATCCTAACTATCTTGCATCCACATAAGATTGATTTACATAGTTTTCGTAGGAGGTATTAGCTAGCAACCACTTTAGGCGGTTGTAAGTCTAGAAGAGTCGGGATGTGTTCACTCTCTCTTATAGAGGTGGACCACTATATCCTATCCTCCTTAATTAGACTTAGGTTGTGCTTTTAGCTTATGCTAAAATATTTTAGACTTTAGTTCTGAGGCTATTTATTTTCCATGGGCTATGAGTATAAGTCCTCTCTTCTTAAGTATCTCCATAATCTTATGTTGTTGGCTTATAAGTCCTATCACTTTATAAAATTTCAAATTAAACAAAATAAATTCTCCCCTTCAAAAATATAAAGCCTCATCATAGGGTAGACTGGAGCATTCACTAAGCTTTTTAGTATCTTGGATGCTCCTACTTATCTTCCCGTGGAATCCATAAATAAGTCTTCCTATTTAAATTCATCCCATTTAATTTCTAATAATAACCAATTCTTTGCTAGTTTAGCCTTAGAATCATTAGAGTCATTTATTAATTACTTTAATTGATAGTGTTCTTAAGAAATTTCTATTTTTTAAGATGTAATTAACTATGAGGGCTTGACTCCATAGAGAACTAAAGAACCTGACATAAAATAAACCCTACTTTATTCATCCATGTAAAGTAGGGGAAAGATCTCAGGTATATATGTAGATCCATCTTTCTTAGGAGTCCTTATCAGGTGATCAAGTCCATTATAGGATGATGTTTCTATCTTTGAAGATAGTACATCATACCTTAATGTCGTACTGGATCACTTTAATAAGTAACCCCAAAGATTTGCGTGGTGTCCCTACGACTCCAAATAAAAACACCACATATACCTTTCATAGTTGAGCATCTTTATCTAGAAAAAAGACAATTTGTATATGTGATTGGAAAACCCACACTTGTACTATAGATATATCAATTGTTCAATATGACTCAAAAGTCTTCTCACATCCTTATTTCTATAAACTTGGACCAAAAATTAGCTCAAAACCTTATTCTCAAGACCCGAGGGAAGTTGAACTAGAGAACTACCACATGTTGCTTATATGAAGCTAGGCTATGGCTTGGTAGAGTGCATATTAAGTAGAACTTTCTCACAGGCACTTGGCACAAGAAGAGTCCTACATTATTTGACAATTTGAAGATGAATCAAGAATAATTGGCGGAGCTTCAATAGCATAAGTTATCTTGCCATATGATTATCTAGCAATAGAAGGAGGTGCTCTCAAAGTGCTGCAATAAGATTGCTATCTTGAAGTCCAAAGTTGAAGCCAATGAAGAATAATAAGAGCAGAGAAGAGTTAGCTAGAGATGCAAAAAAAAAAAAACGAACAAGAAGTTGACTTTCGTCATGAGCTCGAATAGTTGAAGCCTTCATCAAAAAGTATAAATACTAGAAAGTACCAATTCTTCTAGAATAGAAGAGTTAAAAAAGTCTCATGAGCAAATGTTAGACATGAGACTCTGTAGTCGCTCTAGGAAGACCTCAAGAATATCCCTACTTGTAAACGTGTACTTATAACAAATTTAAAGAAAGAATATGATATTTCCTTAGATAGCCAATGTGAAAGAGGTGCTTCCTCCACTTTGAGATGACTTTAATTCTTTCACATCAATGATAGAGAGATTGAGTTCAGAAGAGAAGGATGTGGATGATGGGAGTTCAACGAATGTATAGAATAATTGTATTCACATTTTTTTTATTCTTTTTAATATAAGATTGTAAATCTTTTTTCTATTAATATAAACATTTTTATCCAATAAATTATCTTTTGTGTCTTGATTATCTATATCTTTAGATGTCTTGATAACTTGTGTGACAAATGCCTTTGATTGACCATGTAAGGCTTCCTATGTCTGAACTCCAATAACTATTGAATGTGAATTTGCAATGTTTTTTTTAGAGGATCAATATAAGTAATACACTCTATTGGTTCTAGTTTTTCACTTATCATTTGTTGATCCCATTTTTAACAAGGTTAAAATGCATTATTTCTCTAATATTTAGAGTTTTAATCCTAGACTATGTAATTCCTCACCTAGGCTCTTAGGATACCTTTTTAGTGGTTAAGTGAGCACCAAACTAAAAATTGAAGTCAAAACACAAAGAATTAAAACTAAAAGTGCAATTATATGAAATGGAATTCAGAGTTCAGATCACAACCCCAAGGCTAGACTTTGGTTAGGTTAGTGGGCCTCACTAGGACTTAACATAGCCCAAATAGGTTAAATGAATTTAAAAACTCTTAAATCGAAAAAAACTGAACAAAACTCAAAATGAAACACATACTAACTTAAATATATTATCATCAAATTTTAAATCATGTTAATTAGATGGCTTAACCTAAATTGTCTCACTTGGGTCTTATTGATCCAAGATCCAAATCAAACCAATTTAAACTAAAGTTAATAATAAATTTATTTAAAAGCTTAAAATTGTTATTCAAGCTTAATCAAACCCAAATTTAAATCTAATAGGGATTCAATTTTCCTAATTAGTTCATTTGACTTAAATTGACCCAAGTGGGCCTCACCAAGCCCAAATCAAATTTACAACAACAACAATAACAAGCCTTTATCCCACTATGTGAGGTTGACTATATAGATCCTTTTTTCACCATTATGTCCTTTTAAGTGTCTAATTATCATTTAATTGTACTAAACTAAGGTCATTTCTTATACACCCTACTCAAGTATTTCTATCTTACTTAACTTAAAGTGCATCTAATAGATTTACTCTTCTAACTAGGTCATTAGATGGCTGATGCTTTATGTGGCTAAACCATCTAAAGCGACTCTCTCTAATCTTATTTGTCACTAGAGTTACTCCAACCTTATCATGCATATATTCATTTCACATTTTATCTCTAAGAGTAAAGACACTCAACCACTTGAGCTTCCTCATCTCCACAACACCTAACTTAATTTTTGTGCTTCTCTTTTACTTGCCAACATTTTGCACCATAAATGATTACAGGTCTTTCCACCATCATATAAAATTTTCACTTGAGCCTAAGTGATACTTTTCTATCTCACAATAGGCCACTAAATTCCTCCACTTCAACCATCAAACCTAAATTCTACTAATAACATCCCCATCTATTTCATCATCATTTTAAAAAAATAGATTTGAGATATTAGAAATGTTCACTCTTTTTAATGACTTGATCATCTAATGTTACAACCCCACCACTAAATCTTCTACAACTAAAATTATACTCTATAAATTTAGTTTAAGAGCTACTTAAACAAAAACCTTTAGACCATAAGGTTGACCTCCATAATTCAAGTTTCTCTTGAACTTCTTCTTTAGTCATATCAATAAGAAGAAGATCATAAAAAAGCTTACACTAAGGTACATCATCATATAAATTCCTTAATGACTTTAATATAGCCAATATCAACTCCTTTCTTTCCTGGAACTCTCCAAAACACTTCTCTTGGAACTTTATCATATGCTTTCTCTAAATCGATAAATATCATGTGTAGATCCTCCTTACTTTCTATATTCTTTTCTGTCTAACCTCTCAACAATTGTAAAGCATCAATAGTAGACCTACCCTGTATGAAATCAAATTAGTTTTGAGAAACATTTATATCACATCATAACCTATGCTCAATTACTCAGTCCCATAATTTTAATGTATGTCACATTAACTTAATTTCTATATAATTTGCACAATCTTATGCATCATCTTTATTATTGAAAGTAGGAACCAAAAACTCTTTCTCCACTCATCTGACATCTTTTTTATCTTTAAAAATATTAAAATGATTAGCAAGCCAAGAAATTTCTTAATCTCTTATGCATTTCCTCGTTAGGTCTTACTAATTTTTCACACATCATTTTCTTTAAAGCTTCTCCAACATCAATTTTACTAATATGATAATAAAAATAAATTTTTTTATTTTTTTTAGACTAAGGTTGTTGAAGTCAATTGTGTTTTCATAACCTTCATTGAAAGTTTATTAACACAGCTCATCTACCTATGCTGAAAATCCTCTTCTAAGAAAAGTGCTTTATGTTCTTCATCCTAAATGGATCTCACTTGAACTAAATCTTTACTTCTCCTATCTCTTCACTTAGATAACTTATACATACATCTTTTACTCTTTTTGGTATCTAATGTATTATATTAATCACTAAAACTTGAATTTTTTTGCATCATACATTACTTTTTTAGAATCTCTATGGGCCACTTTATATCTTTTCCAATTCTCCATATTTTTTGTATTTAAATAAAGTTTTATTAAAAACTTCTTAATTTTTATCTCTCTTATAAATTTTGACCTCACCATCAACTACTTTTACTAATGGAAACTTTTTCTTTTAATTCTCTAAGCAAATCTTTCGCAGTTTACTTAATCTCACTTGCTACTTTTTCCCACATAATATTAGCATTCTATTGAACATTTTAAATTTAAAGATAAAAAATAAATCAGATTTTATTTTTTAAAGGCTTAAAATCATTATACTAATTTAAGTACAACTAATCCAAGCCTAATTAAGTTCTAATTTGATCAATTAGGTTATTTCACCCAACCTGACCCAAATGAATCCTATTGAGCAAAATCTAATTAAATTATAATTAAATTAAATTAAATTGAACATTTTAAATCACTTTAAATAGATGATTAAACTTAATCTAACCTTTTCTTGGTCCAATTGATCCATTTGGCCAATGGACCTAAGTGAACCTAAATTGACCCAAATAGGTCACCATTGGCTAAATCTAAAGTTATCTCAAATTAACTACAACCAATCAATCCTAATCACACTAAATAACTCAATAAATTTAATTGAAGCTTAACCAAATCTAAAATGTCCAATTAGGTCACTTCACCCAATTTGATTCATTTAGGCCAAATTTAGTCATTATAGGCTTAAATCAATTTAAACCTAAATTACTTAATCCCAAATACATTAAATGATCAATAAAAAATGAATTAAATTTACCTTTAATCCAACCAATTCAATGAAGGTTAATTGACTCAATCCAACCTAATTCATGTCAAATTGGTTTAACCTAATAATTAACCCAAAATGAACCCAAGTCATGCTAATCCATGGATAACTTAAATCTTTATTAAATCACATAGCATAACTATTCAAATGATGAAAATGTTGGTCAAATAGATGGAAGCAAAATAAAATTTTATTTTTGAAATCTCCACATACCTACTTGTAGGAGAATACTACTGCCATGCTTCCTCCTCATGCTTGGTCTTCAGAAGCTGCCAATATCATAAACTAGCAATTTCAAGAAATCCCACCTCTTTTCTCCCATGGCCAGCCATTACACAACCTCCATTAATGGAGGTAGGGACAAGCTTAAAAACCAACACCTTAAACCAATATTTTCATTTTTAACACTTCCTACACTTTTCTTAGCACCTAAGAAGAAGAACCAAGCATTTTACCCACTTTTGTGACTATGAAAACATTGAATTAAATCAAACTTTGGTGAAGGCAGTGGATATTAGTATTTACAGTAATTCACGAGGATGGAAGAGGGAATTTTTATACCAAAGCTTCATCTTAGCTCAAAGAAGGTTTTTAAATAAAAAAATAACTCTACTTTGGATTGAGTGAGGTAATCAACTCAAAACATAGCTCAATCTAATTCTACTCAAGTGAATGGGATATATTGGTTCACTTCTAGTAAGGAGAGTGGACCAAGCCAGACTCTTCTCGACTTACAACCACTTGGAGTGGTTGCCAGCTAACTCCTCCTATGATTCAAAACTATGTGGTCTATTCTTATATAAGTTCAAGAAGGTTAGGCTATTACTAATTTAGAAAGAATCTTGAGTCTGAAACTCACTCCCTAAGAGACTAGATCATGATGGGTGTGCAAATTATAACCTAAACTGATGCAATAAAATTTACATATTTTATTTCATTTTTGGCTCATCATTTTGGACTCAGGCTTGGGAGAGTTTATGACTATATGCATGACAAAAAATGGTTATGGGCTAAATCAAAGAGAAAGGGTGTTCTCCACTACAAGGGACTGCTCTTACAGGTTAAGCCCATCCCCTATCGTGCAAGAGTGGAGATCCCCTATTTGCAAGAGTGAAATAATATGGATACATGATTTTATAACATATAACTATACAGATAAGGGGTTACTAAATCTTTTATTTTTCTTGATTAAAATCCTAGGCTTTATGGTGAAGTTATGAGTTGCATAAAATTTTAGTTAGAGTAATTAAATTAGGGTGGAAGATTTAATTTTTTCTAAAGAGCCTATCGTATCCAGGTCACACATCAAACATTCAAATTTTAAGAAACCTATGAAAAGCATGCCATTTTTATTACACAATTAATGTAAAATAAGAACCAAACATTAATCATGTAAAAAAATAAAAGGTAGGTGCGGTTCGGTACCGTTGTACGTCTTAAAGAAAGAAAAGAAATTGGGTAGCCGTGCTCTACCCTTATACTGCCTAGATTATAATTTATAATGAAAATACAACTATGGAGGTCTTCAATCTTAGTCTTCATCTCCACTTCTTGGGTTGGAGTATTCCAAGCTTCACAAGGCTTTAGAGGTCTATGCCTTCTGTTCATCCCAAACCCCGTAACACTAATCCTAATTCTATTGTAAAATGAAAATCTAACTGCACCTATAAAAATAAAAATTAGCTTAACAAGCATGCAAACCAAGAATATATATTTCATACATTAAGACTTAGCACCATACCCATGGGAAACCATGCCCGTCTTTCTTAATGGATTATGCTTAGGGACTTAAGCAGAAGTTGCAAGAAAAAGCATTTATGTTTAATTATTATTACAAATGTCCCTTAAGCATAATCCTTTGTGGAAGAAATCATTAGTCTAATATCACCCTAACATCTAGTTTATGCATAAACAATCCTACCATTTAGTCTAAAATATTACATAACAAAATAGAAAACATCACCATAACAATCATCAGCCTAGATTGGTGACTTAGTATTCTAATGTGTGTGTGTTAAGAACAAGTGTGGTACATCTTAATTGGACATTAGATTTAGGATTTTCTAATGATTAAATGTTCAAATTTCTTATCAATGGCGGTTATACTATAAGTTATTTAAAGTTTTGATAAGATTTTAAATTATATATTTTCTTATTTTTTAATTATAATTCAATATTATAAAGAGAAGAAAGAGAGTTGATTCTCTTTAATCCTTACCTTAGGTTGATTCTAAAGAATGAATTTTCATAACTTTTAAGTCTTTTAATGAAACATTCATGAATTTTAATTAGACCTATATTTGGATTTGACTTAATGAGTATTATTTAAACATGAAAGACATCTTAAGATTAATGAAGCCAAATGATAATCAAATGAGTAATGTTTTGTTATCTTAGCTTCATTATCAATATACATCACTATTTTACTTTACTTCATTTTGATTGAATACATACATATATCTTATATATCTATATATTTATTTTAAACACACTTGAAGTATGAATATGCATAAATTTTATAGCAAAAGGAATTTCATTTCATATTTATACACAGGTATAGGGATGTAGGAAACTATACAAGTACATGCTTTTGTTAAACCAGGGAAGTGAGGTTATCTAGGACCTTTTTAAGGCTTCTTAAAGCCTTGTGTTCTTGGGATGTCAAAACTATATACTTGTTAGAACAAATACACATATACACATACATAAATATAAGAATGAAATTATTAAAGGTTGAAAATTATTATTGTTTTAAGTATGAAAGATGAGTATATTTATTTTGATTTATCATTTATAATAAAATTTGCAAGTACAAAGCCTGGATCTAAATTAATTGATTAACAACTTACATATGATTATTAATTAAAGAGAGAAAATAAATTGAAATTTATTAGTATGACATATATTTATATCTTTCGACGTCATGAAATCAAATTCAATATATCCTTTTTAAATTTGAAACATGAATTTATGTAACATATGGAATTCAAATTTATGATAATTGAAACAAGATAATTACATTATGAAATTATTCATTTAGCATCATTATAACGTTAGGACAATCCCAGTAAGCAACCATACTTTAAGCCTAATCAAAGTCTTTTTAGGATTTTAGTTTTATGGTTTTGAGTAAATTAATCCTAAAGAGTAGAAGCAATAATTAGTGTTCAACCCATATCAATGTTTGTTTGTTAATAAATCTAAAGATAATTTAAATGGCTTTTATGAATTAATTAAGTTTGGTCCGATAATAATCCATTTAATTACCCTCCCAAAAATATATTAATTTTATTAGTTATTAAGCAAGAGCCACAAATCATGGTGATATGCTGGGAAAATAAAATTTACAATGTCCTAAGGATTCTAATGCAATTAAGCTCATGTTTAATAAATAATTAAATTAAGAAGATTAAGCTAATTACTTTTATAATTCCCCACACCAATATTGAATCATAATTTCATTAAAGATCCTTATATAAACCAAGCAGACTTGTTTTGCTAATTAGTTTGGGTTCCAAAGTTTGAATTTGTTTAACCTCAAGTATTTTGATTGATATATTGACTTTGGATTTATTAGACTTTAGTTTGATTTGATCAGGTTTTCATAATTCACTATCTTTTGAACTAATAATTGATTCTTTTATTTTCGGTCTTAATTTCAATTATATGTGATTTATATTGGTTAGTTTATTTCAATGTTATTTAGGTTTATTAATCTTATCATCTCATTTAAGCTCGATTTGGACTGATGGATATATTTCAATTTAAATGACTTGTGATTTGATTGAGGTTGAATGTGATCTTTCATTTGGTTCCCAATTAAGAGTTTAATCATTTATCAAGTTTAGTAATTTAATCATGCATTGATTTTAGTCTAATAACCATTTAGTTTAGTTTCATCTTCATTTAGTTGATTTGATTGATTTAATTTATTTGACTAATTTAATTGATTTACTTTGATGTTGTTTATAATTGATAGTAATTTTATGTAATTTAATAACTTTGGAGTTTATTTTTAATCTTATCTTATTTGATTTGATAATGGTTTATTTGTTCATTGACTTGATTGGATAAAATGAATTAAAGGCTCGCTTTGAATTCAATTCAGTTTAGTTTTTTATAATTAGAGTTACATTTAACCATATTCACCTATTATGTTTATTAGAGTTATTTTAATATTTTAATTAAAAGTTCATGTTTTAAATTGATTATTAGACCTATATGTTTAATAGTTAATTTATTCAACTTGTTCAAATATGTTAGATTAAATCTAACTCGTTTATATGTTGAATTGATTAAAGCCAATCTTAATTATATTTGATTTGATTTGGGTGATGTCCAATGATCAATTAAGATGAGTTGGACTTATGATCTATTTAATTTAAAGTTTAATGGCATATATATATATATATGTTGCAGACTAACCTAAAAAGGTTGATTATATGGTTTATGTTTGAGTTAATTATTTTATTCATTTATTCAAGGTTTAATTCATGTGATTGATCTAATTAAATTTCAATCATGACTCTTTGCCATTTTGATTAATCAAACGAAGTATCTATTTTAATTAAAGACTTAATTAATTTTTAATTAAGTTTAAGTGAGCAATTCAAATAGGGTTTAATGATTAGTTTGGGCATGTTTAGTTGGTTATTTAATTAGTTTGAACTGCCAAATTATTAACTGATCAGTGTTTAATTGAACCATCTTAGTGAGATAATTATCTTAGTTAAGATTAGGTGAAAGATTATTACATGTTATCGGTTAAGTTCTTAGTATGCTTTAAAGCTTACTAAATTGTACAACATGATTAATTTAACTAGGGTTCAGTTCCTAATGATTCAAATTTATTATAACCGATATGACTAGGATATTCATAATTGTCTTATTCAATTAGTTCAGACAAACAAGGTTTAGTTAGTCGCTAACTTAGTCCATTTTTTTTAAAATGTGTTTATTCAAGTTGAGTTTGACTTAGTTAAGTATTTGGTTATTCTAATTTAATTAAGGGTAATTTAAGTTTAACATAATTAATTTGATTTAATGATTGATTTGATTAAAAAGTTTCATTGATTTCATTAAATAATTTAATTAATTTGGTTAAGGAGTTTAATTATTTAATGAGTTTAATTAATTTTTTTTAGAGAGTTTAATTAATTTTATTGAAGAGTTTAATTAATTTGCTTATAAAGTTTAATTGATTTGATTAAAGACTTTAATTAACTTATTTATAGAGTTTAAATGATTTGATTAATAAGTTTAATTAATTTATTTATAGAGTTTAATTGATTTGATTAAAGAGTTTAATTGACTTGATTAATAAGTTTAATTAATTTGTTTATAGAGTTTAATTAATTTGATTAAAGAGTTTAGTTACTTTGTTTATTGAGTTTAATTAATTTGATTAAAGAGTTTAATTATTTTGATTAATAAGTTTAATTAATTTGCTTATAGAGTTTAATTAATTTGATTAATAAGTTTAATTTATTTATTTATAGAGTTCCGTAGATTTGATTAAGGGGTCTAATTACTTTTTTTAATGAGTTTAATCAATTCGTTTATAGAGTTAAATTAATTTGGTTATGGTAGGCTTAACCAAAGTTTAATTTTAAGTTGATCATAGTCTTTTATCAGTTTAATTAGAATTTGATTAGTTGTTAGAGCTTTTAATTTGGTTGAATGTATTCAGATTAAAGATGTAATTAATTATTTGATGACTTAGGTTCATTTAATTAAAGTTTAATGTTAAATTTAGTTAATGTTTAGTTGAGTTTCATTAGTTAATTTAATTAAGTTCAAGTTTTTGTTGGATTCAAGTTTAATTTAGTTTAAATTGAAGATTATATGATATTTGTTTGATTTAATTAAAGTGATTTTTTTGTTCATCAAGCTTTAGTGGATTACCTTATTTTGTTAAGGTTCTTTGATGTTAATTAAAGGGATTTAACCGATTTTGGTGATTTTTATGATTTATAGACTTTTAAATTAGTTATTTCATGAAATTAGACATTTAACTTTGAAATTTGATAACTTTTAATCTATTCAACATTTTGTTTTGAAATTTTTATGGTATATAAGGTTCTGCTCCAATTTCGTCTAGAGATTTAATTTAGGATTAATTAGGGTTTTGATATTTCCAAAAAAAACTAAATTAAACCCAACATATTAAAAACTAATTAGAGCTTTTAATTTTTCTTGATTCCTCTCTAAAAGGAAAATCCAAAGAGGGTTTATTTAAAATTTTTAGAGTTTTAGTTGATTTATTATTATTTTTCAAAGTTTATGTCAATTAATTGATTTATTTAATTCAATTAATCCCTTAATTAGGTTAATTTGAGGTTTAATAAGTTTTAGATAATTTTAATTATTTTATGAGGTTCACTGGATTCATTTATAATGGTTTGAATTATTTTGATCACTTTTCTTAATTTTTTTAATTTTAATTAATTATTTCAAGAATGCGGTCTTTAAACTTTGAAATTCAATACCATTTAATATACTTATCATTTAGAATTAAATGTTTTAGGGTAGATGTGTTTTTACCTCAATTTAATCCTCTAAAAATTTTAGATCAATTTGATCATTATTCTAGGATTAATTAAAGAAATTTATTTTTCACTAAAATTAAATTAATCTCAAAATAACTAAGAAAAATTGGGGCTTTTATGTGGATTAGATTCTTATCAAAAATATGAATCCAACAAGCCCTTATTTGTAATTTTTGATGACTATTTTATTTTTCATGTTTTTTTAAAATTTTATGTAATTTTAATTTTTTTAAAATCAAGAAATCTTGAATTTTCTTACTTAACCTAGTCAGTGCTGATTAAGCCGCACTTCCATGTGTCATGGTTTGATTGGGAAAATGATAATGATGTGGCCCTTTTGAGTGGAAAATAGGTTTGGTTCAGGTGAATTTGGACCATTAGATCGCATATCAGATGGTCCAGATTGAATCTATTGATCAAAAGGGGGAAATCAAATCATAAAGGTCTTCTAATCACAACCATCTATCCCTATTAATATGGATCAGATGGCTGCTATACTGTCTCCTTCACGGATGGTGAATTGAACTTGATTGGGCATTGATTTCACCTTGACCATCCGTCCAAGGGGGCAATTCTCCTACGAACTCACCTGAAAATTCCCCATTTCACACCGAGGAGTTGAGAGAAGATAGATGCAATGGGGAAATTCCTAAAATTAAATGAATATTATTGCAAATAAAGAAACCTAATGATTTTTTTTAAACTTTTAAAGAAATTACCTCGTCAAAGCCAAGGTCTGAGAAATTTCTCGATTCAAATTTGCTCCTAAGCACAAGATGAAGCTCTAAGATGAATACACCCTCTTGCCTCCCTCTGGATCATCTTCTCCATCGATGACTGCTGCCTCCTCATTAAAATTTGGCCAAAATTTGTTATTTTATGCATGGAAAAGGATAGGGATGGTCTGGTTTTGATCAGAGGAGCTATGTGAGTTATTTTCAACTAACCAAGAAGAAAAAAGGGTTCTCTATCCCCCTCCTTGTAATGGTAGCTGAAATCATCATTAATGATGGTTGGGGAGGAGATGGCCAGCTGGGAAGAGGCCTAGAGAAGTCAAATTCGATGGTTTGTTTACTGTAGAGTCTGCTAGATTTCAGCCAAGTGGAGATACAACTTGTGTTTAAGTGGATCTTGGATTTTGGCATCTTACCATTAATTTTCTTCTCTCCCATGGCCTCCATTATTGACTTGAAGCTCCACTCTATATGGGCTGAAGTGTTAGCCTCCATGTGATAGGTTTTGGGTGAGCCTTGAGTCCATTTGGGTTGAATTAAATTGGTTTAAACCTATCTTAACCAATTTGTCTCAAGTGAGTCGAGTTAGATTCAATGCATCAATTTAGCTCAATTGGGTTTAGATTGGGTTATACTCATGTTTGATTAAGCATTTGGAATGATTGAGAGCAACTAATTTTAATTGATTCAGAGTTGGTTTTGATTCAAATCCATTTCGAGCCAAATTGAGTTAAATGAGTTGGATTAAGTTTAATCAAATCAAACAATTGATATGCCTCAAATTGAAGAGTGTTTAAGATTTACTTACACTTGATTAAGTATTTGAAGTAATTGATGTTGATTAATTTGGTTTTAATTTTGCTTTAGGCCCATGTTTGCTTAAATTTTTTTTAAAGGGTCTAATCGAGTTAGGCGGCTAATTCAACCAAATCAAGCTTAAGGTAGAGTCAAATTGTGTGCAAATATGATTTTGAAATATTATAGAATGTTTAATTTGACTTAATTTTGAGTCTTAGTTCAATAAGGTCCATTTGGGTTCGTTTAGACTAGGTGACCTGATCAGGCTATTTGAGTGATCATTAGCTCCAAACTTTTTTTTTTTTAGTTTCATGTTCTATCATGCTAATTTAATGAACTTGAGCATTTAGAATTAATTAAATTAGCCAAATTTTGATTAGTTTGACTCTTGACTTGATGTGGCCCATATGTGTCAACTCAAGGTTAGACGACTTGATTGAGCACTTTGAACCCCAAATGGATTTATTTTTTGGGTTCATTTGTAGTTATGTATTGATTATGTGCTTTTGGCTTGGTTTGATTTGATTTGATTTATTTTACAAAATTTTCTTTAATTTAGCTGATTTTGAGCCCAAATGGTTTAATTGAGTTAATCAAAGTCAATTACCTTAATTCGGGTTCAGTTGAATTCAAATTTTATTTTAATTTATTATTTTAATTTCTACTTTAGTTGAGGTTGTGCATTTAGCTACTAATAGTAGTATCCTAAGTGCCTAATTAAGAAGCTCCTAATCTATAGTCAGAGATCCTAATTCATTGAGATTATGGTGATTATTAACCTGACTCGAGGTTAATAGAAGCTTAGTGCTTGGAATAAATCCCATGTCTAAGAGGAGGGTTGTCAACCTCACTAAAAGTGAAGTCAATAAAAGGACACCTAATAGGTGTGGTGTAATAGATAAGGCACACCGCATGTATTGGCATTGACTGAGCTAGTCAACTAGATCAATGAGATGGAAAAAGAGGTGTTTAAACCATGCCTAAAAGATAAGTAAACTCAGTAGAAGATGCTATATAGATTCACTGAAAATTAATATTCTTAGGAATTACAAATTTTAGAATTTGTTTTAAAGATGCACAGAGCAAGATATGACTTTGAGAACTCATAACTCAGTTCACCAAAGCTTGAGTGGGAAAGTCCCCTAATGATTGATTACAGTTTTATTTGGATGTGTCAAAGACATGAGGGAGAGACTCCCTAAAGATTAGTTTGATTTAGTTTGATTTAAGGAATCAAGGAGAAGCTCTTAAAATATTGATTTTGATTTAATTTGACTTTAATAACTAGGGAGAAATTCCCTAAAGATTGATTTGGCATAACTTGAATTGAAGAATTAGGGAGAAATTCATTGAAGATTCATTTGGTTAGGTTCATGTTGGATTATATTAAGAAGTGGCCTCGGGGTTTTATCTTCAACAAATATGGAACCAATCTACTCTCATCTTGACCTTATTTAAAATGGTGAGGTAAATATAGTGGAAGGATATGATCTCTACCTAATCACTTTTGTAATGGTAGAAATAGATTATTCAACATATGTCTAACCTTATTCGGAATAACAAATGAAGAACAAAGCATGAATTTTTGCCTGACCTTATTTGAAACAGTAAGACAAAGATAAACCAAACATCTGCCTAGCCTCGCTCAAAATAGCACGATGAATGTGAAAGAAGAATCTAACCTCTACATGACCTTGTCTGAAATAGTAGAGATATATTGTTTAACACATGCCTGACCTTATTCAAAACATCAAGTAAAGAACAAAGCATGAATGTTTGCTTGACCTTATTCAAAATAGTAGTATAAAGATAAACCAAAAATCTGCTTGACCTCATTCAAAACAACAAGATGAATCTAACCTTTACTTGACCATGTTCAAAATAAAAGAGATAGATTGTTCAACACATGCCTGACCTTATTTGAAATAACAAGTGAGGAATAAAGCATGAATTTCTACCTAACTTTATTCGAAACAATAGAACAAATATAAGCCAAACATCTTCCTGACCTCATTCAAAATGGTAAGATGAATCTAAAGGAAGAATCTAACATATACTTGACCATGTTTGAAACAATAGAGATAGATTGTTCAACACCAGCCTAACCTTATTCGAAATAACAAGTAAAGAACAGAGCAAAATGTCTGCCTGACTTATTCGAAACAACAGGACAAAGATAAACCAAACATCTGCCTAACCTAATTCAAAATAGAAAGATGAATGTAAAGGAAGAATGTAACCTCTACTTGACCATATTCAAAATAGTAGAAATAGATTGTTCAACACATGCCTAACTTTATTCAAAATAGAAAGTGAAAAACAAAGAATGATTGTCTGTCTGACCTTATTTGAAATAGCAAGACAAAGATAAACTAAATATTTGTCTAACCTCATTCAAAATAGCAAGATAAAGGAAATATACTCATAGAGTTGATAATGATTTAAATTTAGATTTTAAGTTTGTAAATAGTCTTGGTGGAGATTAAATAAATGAAGGTTTCTTTAAGAACTTGGACCTAGTTGATGTAAACACAAACTTGAGATGGAAGCATAATCATATTGATGAAATTTATTTTTAAATATAATCATGTGTAATACTTTTTGAAATAAAGCCCATTGATGAGAAGCATTGGGTGCTCACCTTTTTGATTTATTAATTAATATGACTCCCCTTGATAATCTTTTTCAATAATGAAAGGGCCCTCCCATGTTAGTTCAAACTTATCACCCACCTTGAAATGGGCTACAATTAGTCTTTTAAAAACTAAAATAAGCTCACCAACTTGAAAAGCTATTGGGTGGACTAACTTGCTGTGAGCTTGAACCATCCATGCTTTGTATAGCTCAATGTTTTGGCAGGCTCAGAGGCATCACACCTCAAGCCCTTTGAGCTCTTGCAACCATAGCTTAGCATTTTGTTCAGTTGTAATCTCATTGCTTACAATAATCCTTAGTGATGGTAATTGAACTTCTAATATAAAAATGACTTCAGACCCATACACTAAGGAAAAAGGAGTAGATTATGTTGGGGTTCTGTATGTGGTATGGAATGCCTATAAGGCTTCAACCAATTGCTTGTGCCATTATTGCTTATTATCATCAAGGGTTTTCTTCAAGATTTGGACAAGAGTTTTATTGAAGGCTTATACTACCCCATTTGCATGGGGGTAGTATATGGTGGAGTACCTCCAATTTATGTCATGCTGCCTCACAAATCCAATGATCTTCATGCTCTTAAAAGTGGTGCTATTATCAGATATAATCTAGTAGGGTACATCAAATCTATAGAGGATGTGACTCTTGAAAACTTGAAAGACATGATGAGCCTTGACTTCTCTCAATGGGGTTACCTATGCCCACTTGAAAAAGTAATCTGTTGCTGCTAAGATAAAGTATTGACCCTTAGAAGATGAAGGTCAATTGGACCCACTATATTTGTTCCCCAACACTTGAATGGCCATGAAGCTACCGTTGGATGGAGAACATTAGAAGGTTGATGTAGGGCCACTCCATGCACTTGACATTGGTGGTAGAGATGCATTATATCCATGCAATATGTAATCTTTATCGGCCAATAGTATCCAAGTCATTTAATTTTAGCTTTCATCTTTAGATCAAATTGATGTGCTCTACACAATCCTGAATGTACCCCGGTCATAATTTTTTAGGCTTTATTTTTGTCTAAACAACATAATCACATGTGATCAAAGGACTGTCAATATAGGGTGCCATCAATAAGAGCATAAGATAATGCTCTTTGTTTGATTTGATGGGCTTATGATTTCTCTTGAGGTAGTTTGCCTTTATTCATGTAATCAATAAAGGGTTGCCTCGAGTCTAATTCTTCATTCTTTTCAGCAATGACAACCTTTCCTTCAAGAGTATTTTTATTGATGAGTTCAATGTCAATAGGGGAATGGGCCTAGAGATTTTGCACTTCTATTAATATGAACTCATTGTCCAGACATCTCTTTGGCAAGCTTGGCTAGAGCATCTACCATGATATTTTCTCCGTGGGGGACCCTATATATGGTAACCTCTGGGATTTGGGCCAAAAATTCCATAGTGCACTTGTAGTAGTGATGGAGTTTAGGTTTGAAAACTTTATAGGACCCAATGATTTGATTGATAACTAATTATGAATCCACAAATATATTAATATCTTTGATTTCTAGCAAAATGGCTAACTCTAGACCAATAATCAGAGCTTCATATTCAACTTCATTAGTTATATAAGGTTCTGATAGATGATATGAGAATCATAACATTTTTTGGTCTAAGGTTAAAAAGACTGTACCTATTTTTAGTTTTCCTAGGAGTATACATTATGGCTCATCTCCTCTTAGGGAGAAGGCTGCATCATCAAAGTACAATTCATAATGACTGCTATTCACATTCTTTAAACTCATGATTTTCTTATCAAGGAGATCATCATTTAGAGGAGAATTTATGAGGAGGGGGTGGGCTATTAAAAATTCTGCCATTGCTTATCCTTTCATAGCGCAAAGGGGTATGAAAGTGATTTCAAACTATGCCAAAATCATGGACCATCATGCTAATAATACAAATAACACCGGCTGTGTCATGAGATATTGAAGTGGATTCACTTTAGAGATCAAGTTAATCTTATGAGAAAGCATGTAGTGTCTTAGCTTTTGGGTAGTAAATATGAGGGCTAGGAAATGCTTCTCGATGGGTGGATAGTTTGCATATGTAAGAATTAGGTGACGACTCAAGTAATCGAGTTTGTCACTTATCCTTTATTGTTGGCTTGAGCTAACAATGCACCAAGTGAATCGCCTAATGAAGTCGTATATGAAATGAGTGGCCTACTTGGGATAGGAGCAACAAGTATCAGAAGTGTCATCAAGTATTGTTTAATGGTCTTGAAAGCATGTTAGCACTTATTATCCCATTAAAACTTGGCATCTTTCTTTGTAAGTGCAGCGAATGGTTGACACCTACCAAATAAATTTGATATAAAGCATCTTAGATACACCAACCTTCCTTGAAAGTACTTGAGTTGGGTTAGGATTTCAAGAGGTAGCATATCCAATATTGCTTTGATTTTCTCTAGATCTATCTCAATCCCACGGTGTCATACTATAAACCCTAGAAACTTCTCTGAGGTTACCCTGAAGGCATACTTCAAAGAGTTCATTTTTAGGTTATGGCATTGTAATCATTCAAAGACCATTCTCAAATCATATAGGTGGGTTTCCTTTTCTTTATTTTTGACTATGAGATCATCAATAAAACAGTCATCTTGGTGATGGATGAGTTCATCAAAGATTCTAGTCATGGCCTGCTGATACATGACACCAACATTCTTAAGGTAAAAAAGGCATGACCTTATAGCAAAAGATTCTGATCAGAGTTCTAAACATAATATTTTTCTCATCCTTGGGTGCCATCTTAATTTGGTTATAACTAGATGATCTATCCATGAATGAGAAGATCACGTGAGAGGAGACTATGTCTACCATCAGCTTTGGTATGAGCAATGATAACTAATCATTAGGACATGCCTTATTTAGATCCCTAAAATTGACACATATATGAATTTGGCCATTTTTCTTCTTAATTGGGATGATGTTAGCTAACCAAGAGGATATTTTTTCTCTCAGATAAAACCAGCCTTGATAAGCTTCTTTACTTTAAAAATGACATATTATTCAATATCTAATAGCATGCGTTTAGGAGCTTGCTTAATGAAAATTACATTAGGCTGAATTTTTAGTTTATGAACTACAATGTAAGGTGATAATCCAAGCATTTCTTTTCATACATTGGTTCATAAGCAAAAAAGCTTAAAATGTTGGACATGGATTATTTTCCAAGTTGATTTCTTCAGCATCAATGGTTGACAGATGCATCCCTAAATTTGATCGCTTCTTCACATGTATTGATGTAGTTTAAAAAGAACCTATCTAACTTTAGATTATTGCTGATGACTAGACAATATTCATCATATATGGGGCCAACTATACTAAATCCTATCCCTGGTCTTAACTGTGCTTTCTTGCATTTTTTTTCCTCACATTTTCTCATAGTAATCTGACTTACACCTGGACCATGCATGTGGTATCAATCTTTATCTTACTAAATTTTGAACATAAGGAGAGTATAATTCTATTATTTTTTTTGCATGATTCATCCTTAAGTTCTACATCAACTCTTGAACCTAGGGATGATGCTCCTAAAAAAAAAATTTTGAGGCTTGGAGTTTTCATTTAGTTGTGGTGTAGCTTTAACTACTAAACCCATAATAGTCTCTGAGGAGAATGGGGTTAGTGCTAGAGTGCTCACATACTGGTTGATCCTCTCATATAATGATAATTTAGATACATCATCGCTCTACTTGGGGACCCTTTCATCATTGCTATTTGGCTATAATGTTACCTCTAACTGAGTTTGTAGATGTGGGGAGGCAACTGGTGCACTGAATACATAGATGTCATCTTCTAAACTAGATTCTAAGTATATAGATAGTGGGAAAATCTTGAGCTAGTTGTAGAGGATCTTGATCCGAGGGTGTGTATACTGATCTTCCTCCTCTTTTGTATGCTCTAAGCCTGTCTCTTCCTCATCCCATGAGAGGTAGAGATATCTCACCTGTTCGTTGGAAAGGAGAAGTAAGATATGAATGAAAGGTAATGTCGAACTCTACTTCCTTCCTCAAGTTTTCTTCTTTTTCTATTTCATATTCTCTTTCTTTTTATTTTTGATTTATTTTTCAATTTCTCTCTCCTTTTCTTTTTCTTTCTGATTGATATTATTTTGTACATCATGAGAGTATACACTTTGTCATTTAGGGAGGTAGTAGGCCGCATCTTTATATATCCTGACCTCGGCCACTGAGAATGGATTCAAATCACCTTAAATACATTATTGTAAGTCATTGGCCATGAACTTAATGCATTGAAGGAGTGAGGATGGTACCATGTTGTTCTCATGTATCCAGGGTCTTCCCAACAAAGCATTAAATGATGTATTTGAATCAATAATATAGAACTTTGCCTCAATCTTTAAGCTACCAATTTGTAATAATAATCTGATTGAGCCCAAGGCCCTCTTGCTATGTTCATTGAATCATTCAACATCATCTTATCAGATCTAAGCTTGGTAATGTCAATCCTCAAGTAGGCAAGGTTTCTTAGACTCATGATTATGACCGATGCACCCGGGTCAACAAGTACTCTGGACAATATAAAGTTTTCTATGTTTACTGATATATATAGTGGGCGGTTGTGGTCAGTAGTCCTTAGGAGAAGATCTTGATCTAAGAAGGTAACTCCTGAAACCTTTTTAAAGTAGCAAGCCTATTCTTCCACTGATGATATTCCAATAGAAGTCTAGAAATGTTTTGGAGATCAAAGAATTTCTTGGCTTAGAAATCTTTTTAATATTATTTTAAAGACTAAACAGATGCTAGATGAGTGGAGAAAGAGTTTGTTGGTTCCTATATTTAAGAATAAAGGTGATGCACAAGAGTGTGAAAATTATAGTGGAATTAAGTTAATGTGTCATACATTAAAATTATGGGAGAGAGAAATTGAGCATAGGTTACGATGTGATACAAAAGTTTCTCACAATCAATTTGGTTTCATGCTAGGTAGATCTACTATAGATGCTATACATTTATTAAGAGGTTTGATGGAGAAGTAAAGTGAATGTAAGGAGGATCTACATATTATATTTATTGATTTATAGAAAGCTTATGATAAAGTTTCATGAGATGTTCTTTGGAGAGTTATAGAAAAGAAAGGAGTTAATATTGGTTATATTTAAGTCATTAAAGATATATATATATATATATATATATATACTAGAGCTGTTACTTGTATCCAAACACAAGGAGGATTGATAGAATATTTTCCTATTTTAGTTGGATTACATCAAGGATTAGCTTTAAGCCCTTATCTTTTTTGCTTTAGTTATGGTTGTTCTTACTAGGCATTTACAGGAAGATATACCTTGGTGTATGCTTTTTTGCTGATGACATTCTTCTTGTTAATAAGACTAGAGAGGGAGTTCAAGAGAAACTTGAATTATGGAGGTCAACCTTAGAGTCTAAAGGTTTTCTTTTAAGTAGATCTAAAACTGAATATATGGAGTGTAATTTTAGTAGTAGAAGTTTTAGTGATAGTGTTGTGACATCAAGTGAACAAGCCATTAAAAAGAGTGAGCGATTCAAAATTTAGGCTCTATTGTTCAAAATGATGGTGAAATAGATGGAGATGTTATTAGTAGAATTCAAGTTGGATGACTGAAGTGGAAGAATGAATCTGGCCTATTGTGTGATAGAAAAGTTCCACTTAAACTTAAGGGAAAATTTTATAAGATGGTGGTAAGACATGTAGTGATTTATGGTGCAGAATATTGGCCAATAAAAGAGAAGCATAAGACTAAGTTAAGTGTTGCAAAGATGAGGGTGCTTAGGTGGATGAGTGGTTTTACTCTTAGAGATAAAATGCAAAATGAGTAAGTTCAGGATAAAGTTGGAGTAGCTCTGGTGGTAGATAAGATTAGAGAGAGTCGCCTTAGATGGTTTGGCCACATAAAACATCCGGTTAGGAGAGTAGATGCATTAGATTTGCCTTATGTTAAGAAAAGTAGAGGTAGACCTAAAAAGGTTTGGTTAAGATGTATAAAAAATGACCTTAGTATACTTCAATTAAATGAGAATTTAACACATAATTGGACATAATGGAAATGAAGGATTGATGTAGTTGACCCCCACTTAGTGGGATGAAGGCTTGTTGTTGTTGTTGTTGTTGTTGTTGTTGTTGTCAAATGTATTCTTCCACTGTAGAAGTACCAATCAGCTGAGGTAAGCATATCTCAGAATCTAAAGGAGTCTTGATCGAAGCCTCCCTCATCTCTTTGTATAAGTCAAGGGCATCATATATGCTTAGCCTAGCTGGCAACTTTCTAAGATGGGCTAGGACATCGTAGTCAATTTTGGGCTAATTATCCATATGCATATCCTATGTTGGAGCATCTTGTGGCTGGTCTATTTGTTCACTGAAATCAATGGCTTATTTTTCCTTATCTTTAGGCTACTACAGAGGCTAATTTCTATGATCTCTTCTATGGATGGAATCATAATGGCATCTACCTACTCGTTAGGGGTGCCCATAACTTCTCCTAATAGATCTTCAAAGTCAGATGAATTTAACTCTATCTTAATAGAAGCTCCACTATCAGAGTTAAAGTAATCATATGAAAAGATTTGATCAAAATCATTTTGATTATTGAGATTTGGAAAATTATCATTTGGATTGAAATTATAGGAATCATTTTCACCACTAAGAGACAAGATATAAGTAGAATTTTTTTATTACTTTATTTGCCTCTAGCAGTACAAAATAAAAGTCATATAGAGTAAGTGACATGTGTGGCTTGATGCTCCCATCCACAGACACTATTCTCCTAAAAGTAGAGGTAGTAAGAGTGATAAGCAATGCTACTACTGATGTATCCTGGGTATATATGGGTTGTTTGTGCTCAACATTCCTCATCTATGAGTTAACCTTCACAACTTATAGACTTACCAGTGGTGTGGAGGTTTGAGCAGGTTAAGGTACCTGTAGAGAGAGCTTTGTTACTTTAGAGATAATTTTATGAGTGGTTCGAGATAAAGAAACATCAAAACCTTCTTTAGTCTTGAGAGGATCAAATGATTCTTTAGAGATTTCTTTGATAGAACTAGTAGTATGTTCTACTAAGTATTCTTTGGGTATCACTATGGCTCTAGATTTATAGCGTGTTTGAGTCAATCCTTGAAGGTAATACAGTCCTCTAAGATGTGCCCAAGCATGTGGTGGTAGGGGAAACAATTAGGATCATCACTAATGCCCACTTCCTCCAGCCACTTAGGTTCAGGTAGCTGGAAATCAAGCTTATTGATGAGATTCTCAAAAATTTTCCTGATTACCTCCCTCTTAAATGGATAAGGCTTGTTTAACTTTTTAGTAAGAGTAAATGGAATGTAGCTACCTGACTGCTAATAAAGGTACTAGTATCACTGGGGTTGCTGTGGGCATGGAGGTAGAAGTGGAGGTGGAAGTGGAGGTGGAAGTGGAGGTAGAAGTTGTGGTGGTTGGGACTTAGGTCTCTCGGGTTGGACCCGCATGGGCTATTTCCCTTTGTCAACTATAGAGACCAACCCATGTCTTTTCTCTAACACCTTATATAGCTATGGCTTATAGGATTGATCTAAAAATGATAAATACTTAGCTTCTTCATGAAGGTTGGCTGCTTTACTCATCAATTTCTCAAAGATTTTGATGGTAAAACCTTTGAGCATGAATTCCACTGAGCCATAGATATTCTTGAGAAAAATCTCAATGGCATGCTACTCCTAAAGCTGAGGTTCGCACTTCATACTAAGGTTCCTTCATTTAAAAATATAATCAACCAGGGACTCATTAGATTTCTATTTTTCAACTACTAGGTCCCCTAAAGTCACCTTTTGTTGGACTCCTACAAACCTCTTAATGAATAACTACTCTAACTCTATGAAAGTCTTCATTGAATCATTAGGTAGTTCGACATACCAATCAAATGCTATACCTGCTAGACTACTAAAAAACTATCTAAATAAAATAACATCACTACTTCCAGCATTACAACAACTAGCTCTGAAGTGGGCAATGTGTTGCCATGGGTTCCCACAACCATAAAAAAATTTAAAGGATGGTGGTATAAACCCCTTAGGATATTGCACTGCATTAAATTCTACTGAGTAAGGTCTCCCTTTTGGAATTAATGAGGCCTCTTTGGTTTGCACCAATGCCACCTTAACTTATTATTTCAACAACTATTTGATATCGTGCTTGTGAAGAACTACACTTTCTGTACCCTCTTATGCAAATTTCATGCATCCTCATCTAAAGGAATAGTACTTTTATTTCTATCCAATATATGCACTAGCTCTTGCTTATTTGCCTCTGTAGGTGTGGCTTGGGGGATTGGAGTTTGTCTTTGAAGGGACAGGACTATTGACATTAACTTTTCCACTCTTCTCCATCTGGAGTTGGTCATCTTTTGTCTCGTTGGTGTAGCGATTGCTTGTCAGTCCATCTCGTCTTCCTCAATTGTAACATCTTGTATCTCCTAAGGGGAATTATTGTTCTCTATGTAGGGACCCCTGAGTGGCAATCATATGTATCCTTGCTGTATAATCTAGAAGATCATCTTCATCAGCATTCAAGTCTACCCTACCACTATCTTGATCAGAGTGATCATCCCTGACTATCTGCCTTACTACAGTGCAATAGTCCTCTAGTATGTCATCTAAAGATTGATCATCTACCCAACATAAGAATACTGGAACATATACTGGTGATCACTACAAGTAACTGGATCATCTACATAGCCAGCATCAAATCCCTCTCCTAAACTGCCTATTTATCTACTAGTATAGGTTGTGTACAAACTGGCTATTCCTCCTTTATTTCCTCACCTCCATTAAGTGATCGTGGTGGGGCAACAACTACACTCTTGGACCTCCATGCCCTCTTCCTTACTAGTAAGATATAAGGTTGAATAAGAGAGCTTGACCTTATGCCATCAGCAAGAGAAGAGGAAGGTTGACCCTTAGGTTGTAGTCTAATCACTAGAGGTGGGGCGCACCTTCTCTTAGACTGTTTCTGATATTTTGTGGAGGCTTTGGATGTTATCAATTAGATGGGAGAGCAGAGTCTATGAATAGAGCGATACGGTGGTGACTACACTGACTATGGTTCCATAGATTCCTCTCTAGGTCAGACCCAATGAGTACAATCCTATCAGATTCATCTACACAGTCAAACTACTATAAACTATGGTGTTTATCCATTAATGTGAAGGACATCGACTCCTTGGTGAACCTCCTCCTCTCACTTCTAGCAGTCAGAACTTCCACTTTGGCCTCTATGGACCTTTCGTTTCTTATCTTATCCTGTACATTTCTCAGGATGGCTATTCTCGAACATCTCACAACTTCAGACTCGGACCATTTGTGCTTCATTCCCATACATTTAAAAATTGACCTCAGACTAGCATAGGGTGTTCCTCTTCTATCCCTAGCCGGGGTCTCATTCTTAAATGGATGTGGGTGTGTTGTGGCAATGCACCGAATGTCTTCTTCTCTCTTAGATGTAGAGAATGGGTCAAACCTACTTCCCCAAAGAAAGGGAGAGGTCTGATAAGAAGACCCATCCTCAACCATCAAGGCTGAGGTATCTACCTCTTAAGACATCCTCTCATATAGATTTCTTAATTTTTTATTCTGATTCCTCCTTTGAGTCTTGGTGAGGGGAATGTGATGAGATGAAGAACCTATCTCAAAGATAGATGGGACAACTACTGACTCAATTTTGTCCTGACCTTTGGAGGTTGAGGCTATCTTGGGTGCTGCCTCAATCTTTTCCATTCTACTAGTGGTAAAAATAGTGGATGGTAGTGATAAAGTGAGAACCTCAACAGACTTTCTTTTCAGTGAGGGAAAATCTGCCTATGATTTTAGGTCAAACTATAAAAGGGGTTTTTTTTATCTACCACCTCTTCATAATAATTGGCTATAGTAAGGGTTGGGGCATCACAAGTGACATTTAACTTATCAAAAGCTAGTCCAAACTTAATGATAGGAGAATTGGTGAGGAAGGCTTGATCCATGGCCAACTCCACACTGATGGAAAAAGAGAAATTGAGCTTTGCAGACAAAATAGTGCCTTGATATAGGTTGGTTGCTATTGTAAAGCTTCCTGATCTTGTTGAAAGAGGGCAACATTGATTATCTATCCGTAGTTCATAGATTTAGTATTTCAGACCCACACTCATTTAACAGAGTTATGATGCATGGGGTCTAAAAGATTAGGAGAGATTCTTATTTGAGCTTCAAACCACATCATTGAGTGGGTTTGGAAGATTTTATGAATTTTGAAGATTCATGGTTCTAGTTTGTCATGCTCGAGCATGGAAATTAGTTTAAGGAGATGATCAAGTATTTTTTTTGGCTTTAGTGATTAATCATAATTTGATTGAATAGATTAGTTCAAGAATCCAATAGGAGGTTCTAGAACCTACTCATTTGCTGGTGATTAACAAGAGGTTCTAAAATCAAGAAAGGATGTTTGCAACACTTGCCCAAGAAAGAAATGGACAAGACATCCAATAAAATAAATGGTAGTTTAAGCCTATGAGTGGCATAAGCATACTGATATTTGGAGACAATGATTGACTATTAGAGATAGAGAGAAGAACTTTACCCAGTGGAGTTGCCAGAAAAATTTATGGTGTTTTAATTTGGAGTCATAGGGACACCACACAGATCTTATGAGTACTTATTGAAATGATTTAGCACGACATCTAAAGGATAAGGTACTATCTTAAAAGGTAGAAATACCACCCTATGATGGACTCAATCACCTAATAAGGACTCCTAAAGTAGATTGGTCTTAGAAATCTTTCTCTTAGTTTACATGGATAAGTAAAGTAGGGTTTATTTTATACTGGGTTCTTTAGTTCATTATGGAGCGAGCTTTCATAGTTAATTACATCCTAGAAAATAGAAATTTTCTAAGAATACTCTCGATTAAAGTAGTTAACTAATGTTTCCAAAGATTTCAAAGGTAGATAATCAAAGAATTGGTCATTTTGGAAAGCAATTATGGGGAGCTCAAATAGAAAGAGTTCTTAGTGGATTCCATAGGAGAATAAGTAGGAAGCACTCATGATACTAGGAAGCCTAGTGAGTGCTTCAATCTACCATATAGTAAGGCTTTACATTTCTGAAAGAGAGAAAATTATTTATTTAAGTTGAAATTTTATTAGAATGTTAGGACCTAGATTCCAACAACACAAGATTGTAAAAATTTCTAAGAAGCAGACTTATACTCATAGCAAAGAAGAAATAAGAAGCATCTAAACCAGTATTTAGAGTGCTCTAGCACAAGTTAAGAGCTCGACCTAATTCTACTAAGGGGAATGAGATATATTGGTTCACTTCCACTAGGGAGAGTGGACTAATCTAGACTCTTCTGAACTTACAATCGCTTGGGTGGTTTCCAGCTAACTCCTCCTATGATTCAAAATCATGTGATCTAGTCTTATATAAGTGCAAGATGGTTATACTATTATTAATTAAGAAAAACTCTAGAGTCCTAAACTCACTCCCTAAGAGACTAAATCATGATGGGTGTGCAATTTATGACCTAAATTAATGCAATAAGATATACATATTTTATTTTATTTTTGACTAGTGAATTTTGACTTAGGCTTGGGAGATTTTATGCCTGCATGAAGAAAATTAGTTATGGGCTAAATCAAAGAGAAAAGGGTGTTCTCCACTACAAGGAACTTCTCTCACAAGTCAAGCCTATCCCCTATCATGCAAGAGTGGAGATCCTCTATTTGCAAGAGAGAAATAATATTGATGCATGATATTATAATAGAAAACCATAAAATTAAGGGGTTACTAAATCTTTTATTTTTCTTGATTAAAATATTAGGCTTATTTTGAAGTTATGAATTACATAAATTTTAGTTAGAGTTAATAAATAAAGGTAGAAGATTTAATTTTTTCTAAAGAGCCCATCGTATCCAAGTCACACATCAAACATTCACATTTTAAGAAACTTATGAAAAGTATGCCATTTCTATTATGTAATCAATGTAAAACAACAACCAAACAATAATCACATAGAAGAATAAAAGGTTGGTGCTGCCGGGTACCATCATACACCTCAGGAAAGAAAAGAAATTGGATAATTGAGCTCTACCCTTATACAACCTAGATTATAATTTATAATGAAAATATAACTATGAGCATCTTCAATCATAGTCTTCATCTCTAAGCTTCATAGGGCCTCTCAGATCTATGCCTTCTAGCTATTGTTCATCCTAAATCCCATATCATTAATCCTAATTCTATTGCAAAATTATATTTTTGTAAAAGGAAAATCTTACTACACCTGCAAAATAAAAATTGGCTTAACATGAATGCAAACCAAGCAGTTATATTTCATACATTAAGACTTAACACCATACCCATGGAAAACCAAGCTCACATGTCCTAATTGATTATGCTTAGGGACTTAAGCAGAACCTACAAGCAAAAGCATTTATGTTTAATTATTATTACAAAGGTTCCTTAAGCATAATCCTCTATGAAAGACATCATTAGTCTAATATCACCCTAACATGTAGTCTACGCATAAACAATCCTATCATTCAGTCTAGAATATTACATAATAAAGCAAAACACATCACCATAACAATCATTGGCCTAACCTATTACTAAGAGCGGTGATTTAGTATTCTAATGTGTGTGTTAAGGCCAAGTATGGTACATCTTAATTATACTTTAGAGTTAGGATTTTCTAATGATTAAATGTTCAAATTTCTTATCAATGGTGGTTATACTTTAAGTTGTTTAAAGTTTTGATAAGATTTTAAATTGTATGTTTTCTTATTTTTTATTAATTATAATTTAATATTATAAAGAGAAGAAAGAGAGTTGATTCTCTTTAATCCCTACCTTAGGTTGATTCTAAAGGATGAATTTGCATAACTTTTAAGTCTTTTAATGAAATATTCATGAATTTTAATTAGAACTATATTTGAATTTGACTTAATGAGTATTATTTAAACATGCAAGACATCTTAAGATTAATGAAGAAAAATCATAATCAAATGAGTAATGTTTTGTTATCTTAGCTTCATTATCAATATACATCATTATTTTACTTTACTTCATTTTGATTGACTACATATACATATATCTTATATATCTATATATTTCTTGCAAACACACTTGAATTATGAATATGCAAGAATTTTATAGCAAAAAAAATTTTATTTCACATTTATACACATGTATAAGTATGTAGGAAACTATAGAAGTATGTGCCTTTGTTAAACCACATAAGTTAATTTATCTAGGACCTCCTTAGGGCTACTTAAAGCCTTATGTTCTTAGGATGTCCAAACTATATACTTATTAGCCCAAATACACATATACACATACATAAATATAAGAATGAAAATTTTAAAGGTTGAAAGTTATTAATCTTTTAAGCATGAAAGACAAGTAAATTTATTTTGATTTATCATTTATAATAAAATTTGAGAATACAAAGCTTGGATCTAAATTATTTGATTAATAACTTACATATGATTACTAATTAAAGAGAGAAAATAATTTGAAAGTTATTAGTGATAATAGCCACAACATATATTTATATCTTTCCACGTCATGAAAGCAAATGCAATATATTCCTTTTTAAATTTGAAACATGAATGTATGAAACATATGGAATGAAAATTTGTGATAATTGAAACAAGATAATTACATTATTAAATTAGTCATTTGGCTTCATTAAAATGTAAGGACAATCACATTAAATAACCACACCTTAAGCCTAATCAAGAGAATTTAAGTGGCTTTTAGTTTTATTATTTTGAGTTATTTAATCTTAAAGAGGTGAAGCAACAATTATTGTTCAACCCATATCCATGTTTGTTTATTAATAAATCTAAAGAGAATTTAAGTGGCTTTTATGAATTAATTAAGTTTGGCCCAATAATAATCCATTTAATTACCCTCCCAAAATCTCATAATTTTATTAGTTATTAAGCAAGAGCCCACAAATCATGGTGATATGCTTGGAAAATAAAATTTGTAATGTCCTAAATATTCTAATGCAATTAAGTTCATGTTTAATAAATAATTAAATTATGAATATTAAGCTAATTGCTTTTATAATTCCCACACCAATGGAGAATCATAATTTCATTAAAGATCCTTATGTAACTAAGAACATAAGGAGGTCAATTATACAAAGTTTGAATTTATTTAACCTCATGTATTTTGATTGATGTTATTAACTTTGGATTTAATAGACTTTAGTTAATTTGATCAGGTTTTCATAATTCAATATCCTTTGAACTAATAATTGCTTCTTTTCTTTCAGTCTTTACTTCAATTATCTATGGTTAGCATTGATTAGTTTATTTTGATGTTATTTAGGTTTATTAATCTTATCATCTCATTTAAGCTCAACTCCGATCGATGAATATATTTCAATTTCATTTACTTGTGATTTGATTGAGGTTTAATGTGATCTTTCATCTGGGTCCCAATTTAGAGTTTAACCATTTATTAAGTTTAGTAATTTGATCATGCATTGATTTTAGTCTAATGACCATTTAGTTTAGTTTGGTCTTCATTTAGTTAATTTGATTGATTTAATTCATTTGACTAATTTAATTGATTTACTTTGATGTTATTTATAATTGATAGTAATTTGATGTAATTTAATAACTTTGGAGTTTATTTTTAATCTTAGCTTATCTAATTTTATTATGCTTTATTTATTCATTGACTTGATTGGATAAAATGAATTAAAGGTTCACTTTGATTTCAATTCAATTTAATTATTTATGATTAGAGTTTCATTTAACCTTATTCACCTATTATGTTTATTTGAGTTATTTTATTATTTTAATTAAGAATTCAAGTTTTAACTTGATTATTAGACATATATGTTTAATGGTTAATTAATTCTACTTGTTCAAATATGTTAAATTAAATCTAACTCGATTATATGTTGAATTGATTAAAGATAATCTTAATTATATTTGATTTGATTTGGTTGATGTTCAATGATCAATTAAGATGTGTTAGACTTTTGATCTATTTAATTTAAAGTTTAATGGCTGATCAAGGTTTGATTTAGTTATTGAATTTAGTTATTATTATTATTATTATTATTATTATTATTATTATTATTATTATTATTATTATTATTATTATTATTCCATACATATATTTTTTATGTTGCAGAGATTCAATGCTTAATTAGATTAATATAAAATGGTTGATTAGATGGTTTATGATTGACTTGATTATTTTATTCATTTATTCAAGGTTTAGTTCATGTGATTAATCTAATTAAATTTTAGTCATGCTCTTTTCCATTTTGATTAATCAAATTTAGTATCTTTTTTAATTAAAGACTTAATTAATTTTTAGTTAAGTTTAAGTGATTAATTCAAATATGGTTCAATGATTAGTTAAGGCATGTTCAGTTGGTTATCTAATTAGTTTGAATTGCCAAATTATTAACTGATCAGTATTTGATTGAACCATCTTGGTAACATAACTGATCAATGTTTAATTGATTTGATTAAAGAATTTAATTAATTTGTTTAATGTGTTTAATTAATTTGGTTAAGAAGTTTAATTAATTTTTTAATGAGTTTAATTAATTTGTTTAGAGAGTTTAATTGATTTGATTAAAGAGTTTAATTAATTTTGTTATAGAGTTTAATTGATTTGATTAACTTTAATTAACTTATTTATAGAGTTTAATTGATTTGATTAATAAGTTTAATTAATTTATTTATAGAGCTTAATTGTTTTGATTAAAGAGTTTAATTGACTTGATTAATAAGTTTAATTAATTTATTTATAGAGTTTAATTAATTTGATTAAAGAGTTTAATTACTTTATTTAATGAGTTTACTTAATTTCATTAATGATTTAAATTATTTTAATTAATAATTTTAATTAATTTGTTTATAGAGTTTAACTAATTTGATTAATTAATTTAATTAATTTAATTAATTTATTTATAGAGTTCTATTGATTTGATTTAAGGGTTTAATTACTTTTTTTAATGAGTTTAATTAATTCATTTATATAGTTTAATTAATTTGATTATGGTAGACTTGACCAAAGTTTAATTATAAGTTGATCATAATCTTTTATCAATTTAAATAGAGTTTGATTAGTTGTTTGAGCTTTTAATTTATTTATATGTATTCAGATTAATGATGTAATTAATTATTTGATGATTTAGGTTCATCCATTTAAAGTTAAATGTGAAATTTAATTAATGTTGAGTTGAGTTTCATTAGCAGATTTAATTAAGTTCAAGTTTATGCTGTTTTCAAGTTTATTTTTGTTTAAATTAAAGATTATGTGGTATTTATTTGATTTAATTAAAGTAATTTTTTGGTTCATCAAGCTTTAGAGGATTACCTTATTTTCTTAAGTTTCTTTGATGTTAATTAAAGTGATTTAACCTATTTTAATGATTTCTATGATTTTATAGACTTTTAAATTAGTTATGTCATGAAATTAGACATTTGAACTTTGAAATTTGATAATTTTTAATCTATTCATCGTTTTAGCTCGAAATATTTTATGGTATATAGGGTTCTACTCCAATTTCTTCTCCCTAAAATTTTATCATGATCAGAGGTGTAATTTGGATTAATTAAGGTTTTGAATTTTCTAATAAAACTAAATTAAACCCAACATATTAGAAATTAATTAAGGCTTTTAATTTTATTGATTTCTCTTTGAAAGACAAATTCAAAGAGGGCTTATTTGAAATTTTTAGATTTTTAGTTGATTTATTATAATTTTTTTAAAGTTAAGGTCAATTAATTAATTAATTTAATTCAATTAATCCCTTAATTAGGTCATTTTGAGGTTTAATAAGTTTTAGATGATTTTAATTGTTTTATTAGGTTCACTAGAGTCATTTGTAATGGTTTGAATTATTTTGATCATTTTTCTTAATTTTTTTAATTTTAATTATTTATTCACAAAAAAGTTTCTTTAAAGTTTAAAATTCAATAACATTTAATATACTTATCATTTAGAATTAAACATTTTATGGTAGATGTGTTTTGACCTCAATTTAATTCCCTAGAAATTTCAAATCAATTTGATCATTAATCTAGGATTAATTAAAGAAATTTAATTTTCACTAAAACTAAATTAATCTTAAAATTACTAATAAAAATTAGGGCTTTTATGTGGATTAGATTCTTCTAAAAAATATGAATTTAACAAGCCCTTATTTGTAATTTTTTAATGAGTATTTTATTTTTTATGATTTTTTAAAGTTTTAGGTGATCTAATTTTTTTAAAAAATCCAGAAACCCTAGATTTTCTTACTTGACCCTGCCAGCTGACTGGGCTGTGCTTCTATGGAATCATAAGTGCCTTCTAACCATAGGTGTTTATCTCTATTAAGAGAGATTAGATGGTTGCTATGTCATCTCTTTTAGGGACGGTGAATCGAACCTGATAAGACATCAGTTCTGCCCGAACCATCCTTCTAAAGGGGCGATTCTTCGGTGAACTCACAAAAAAATGACCTATTTTACACCAAAGGGTTGAGAGAAGATAAATGCAATGGTTTCCTATGGGAAATTTTTAAAATTGAGAAAATATTCTTACAAACAAAGAAACCTAATGGTTTTCTATGCTTTTAAATAAATTACCTCACCGGAGCCGACGCCTAATGGATTTCTCGATTTGAATATGCTCCTAAGCATGGGATGAAGCTCTAGAATGAATACACCCACTTGCCTCCCTCTAGGTTATCTTCTCCACAGATGGTGCGGCCTCCTCATTAGAATTTGGCCAAAATTTATTATTTTATGTGTTGAAAAGGATGGGGATGGTAAGGTTTTGATCATAGGAGCTATGGGGGTGGTTATTTTTAGCCAACCAAGAAGAAAAATGGGCTCTCTATCCCCCTCTTTCTAATGGTGGCTGAAATCACCATTAATGGTGGTTGGGGAGGAGATGGCCAGCTGGGAGGAGGCTTGAAGAAGTCAAATTTGGTGGTTTAGTTACTTCAGAGCCTGCTAGATGTCAGCTAAGTGGGATTTTGGCATCTTGCCATTGATTTTCCTCTCTCCCATGGCCTCCATTGTTAACTTGAAGCTCCACTCCACATGGGTTGAAGTGTTGGCCTCCATGTGATAAGTTTTGGGTGTGGCTTGAGTCCATTTGGGTTGGATTGAATTGGTTTGAACCTATCTTGACCCATTTGGATCAAGTAAGTCAAGTTAGGTTCAATGCATCAATTTAGCTCAATTGGGTTTATATTGGGTTACAATCATGTTTGATTGAGCATTTAAAATGACCTAGAGCAATTAATTTTGATTGATTCAGAGTTGGTTTGATTTGAATTAGTTTTGAAAAAATTGAGTTGAATGAGTTGGATTGAGTTCATTCAAATTAAATGATTGATATGACTCAAATTAAAGTGTGTTTAAGATTTACATACATTTGATTAAGTATTTGAAGTAATTGATTTTGATTAATTTGAATTTAATTTTGATTTAGACCAATTTTGGCCTAAATTGGGCTTAATGGGACAAATTTGGTCAGGTGGCCAATTCGACCAAATCAAGCTTAAGGCAGAGTTAAATTGTGTCCAATTATGATTTTAAAATATTATAAAATGTTTAATTTGAATTAATTTTGAGTCTAGGTTCAATAGGGTTCGTTTGGGCTTGCTTATACTAGGTGACCCGATTAGGCTATTTGAGTGATCATTGGCTTCAGAATTTTTTTAGTTTCATGTTCTATCATGCTAATTTAATGAACTTGAACATTTAGAATTAATTAAATTTACCAATTTTTGATTAGTTCAACTCTTAACTTGGTGGGGCTCATATGGGTCAACTATTGGCTAGATAACCTGATTGACCACTTTGAACCTCATACACATTTATTTTTAGGGTTTATTTATACTTATGTATTAATTCTATACCTTTGATTTGGTTTGATTTGATTTTATTTAGTTTAGATTTTATAGGATTTTTTTTGAATTTAGTTGATATTGAGCCCATATGGTTTAACTGAGTTAATCAAAATCAATTACCTTGATATGGGTTTAGTTGAGTTTATATTTTATTTTAATTTCTGCTTTAATTGAGGTTGTGCACTTAGCTGCTAATCATAGTATCCTAAGTGGCTAATTAGGAAGCTCCTAATATATGATCAGAGATCCTAATTCACTAAGATTATGATGATTATTTACCTCACTTGAGGTTAACAGAACCTTAGTGCCTAGAATAAATCCTATGTCTAAGAGGAGGGTTGTTAACCTCACTAAAAGTGAGGTCAACAATACCTTCTAAAGTCATGCATTTAATATATATGCCCTATCTTTGATTAGACAGTGCAGATCAAATCATGCTTTCTTACCAAAATCAAAACAAAATCTATGTGATCTAGTGGTGCGTCAACAAGCCTAAAGTCATGCTCGTTAAATGCCGATTGAGATAATAACTTAAAAGATTTGGGGATTTAATATTTGTCAACAATAGTTAGAAATTCAAATAATAAAAAAAATAAAATACACATTCCAAAAATATGAATACCTCTTTTTGGTTTTAACATCCAAAGAGAAATCCAATGAACATAATAGTTCCATATTTTGTGAAGTATTTTGAGAGTAATTTGAGTTTGATTGATAATCAAATTCTCTTAGTTACTTTTAAAACTTAAATCCAATCAAGATAAAATTTTTAGAAACTAGACATAGATTTATTTCCTACTTATCCTAAAAGTATTAAATCAAAATGACAACGAGGTTAAGATTTATTAATTAGTGAACTATCTTGAGTAATGTTAAATAAATAATTAATTAAAAATTATTTAAGACATAACAAGACATCTAGATAGTTCAAAACACTTTAATAATCAATAAAAATATAGAAAAATTTATTAAACCTTTTTGAATAAAACCAATTCATAAAAACACTAACTTAGACAAGTTACAATTTTAATTAATCAACTTAATTGAGCTCAAATTAAAAAAAAATCATATAAATCAATCATTAAAAAAAATCCTATATGGATTTGAAAGTTAAAGAAAAATCTAATGCTTCTGAGAGCCTTAAATTTAAGTAAGTATTTTGGGATAATTTTGGGTTTTTTTAGAACAATACTTCTCTATTTACTTCTAAAATACAAACCTAATTGGGTTGTTATGACAGAAACCTAATATAATTGTCTTCTTACCATGAACTTTTAAAGTTAATTAAAATTTTTGATTAAAAGTTGTAATTTTGGAAATATATTAGAATAATTTAGATAAATAATTAATATAAATTATAAAAATTACAAAATTACACTAAAATGGTTTGGAATATCTTTATTAACACTAAATACACTAAGAAAATTAATTAGGCATCTTGGTTATAAATTTCAAAAACACCAACTTAGGGATAATTAAATATCAATTAATTAATCTAAATATGTTTGAACTTTAGAAATCCAAAAAAAAATTTCAACCATTCATTTAGAAATTACATATAACACATCTCTAGAAATAACATCAAGACAGAACTTTAATGAAACCGTGATCACTAAATTTTGTAGAATTTTTTAAGAATTATTTGGCTTTAATTAAACTTAAAGTTTTTTTAATTATTTTTATAATGCATAATTAATGAACTTGAAACTTTTAGGATATGATTATATCATCATTCTAGTCCCATATAAATTTCAAGTCAATTTAATGCCTATATTAAAATTTATTAGTTTTTAAATCTTCTTAGGGAGAATTTAATCAACAAATTAACTTTAATTTATAAAAATTATGAAAATATCATTAATTGGCATAAAATACTTTCATTGCTAATAGGTAACTCAAGAAAATCAATTATACCTTCAAGACTTAATTTAGTTATAAAAACACTTAATTAGGGTTAATAAGAGATTAAATTATAATTAATTAATTTAATTAGGTCAAAACATTAAAAATCATAAGAAATTAACCACTATGCCAAAAGAAATTATAGGTGTCCCCTCTTTAGATTCAACATTTGCAGAGGAATCCAAAAAATTTAAATGCCCTAAGTTTTACAATATATTCTTAGAGTAATATGACTTTTATAAAAAATTAACATTTTAATTACTTCTAAAATACATGCTTAATTAACTTAAAATTTTTATGGTAAGCTAATCACATCATTATTTACTTCCTATAATAATTTCAAAATAATTTGATAACTAGATTAAAAGTTCATGATTTTGAACCTTCTTTAGATAATTTAATCAAATAATTAATTTAACATAACAAAATTATAGAAATAATTTTAATTGATACATAACATCACCATTAATAGAGAACCACTTAAATAAAAATAATTATACTCTCTTATCCTAACTAAAGCATAAATTTCTTAAATCCAAACTTAAATTAACTTAAATTAATTAATTTCATCTAGGAAAATTCATAGTAAATTTTAATAAGTCATAATATATATTAAATACTTAACCAAAATTTGTGAATGAACCCTCTTTGAATTCAGTATTTAGAGGACAACCTTATGAAAAGGAAAGTCTTACAAGTTTATTAAATTATTAAAAAGTAATAAAGATTAAGGAGATCTTAATTAGTAAAATTAATCATAAAAATTTATGTTTAACGATGATGAAATCTTCAAATAACATTTTTAAAAGTATATTTTACCTCAAATAACATTTTAAGAAGTATACAAAAAGCTAAATTTGGTAATTATGGTTTAAACTTAAATAAATAATAAAAATATATTAATTAATCTTTATTTTACAAAAGATTTATAGAAATGAGCAAATCAAAATTGAAATCATTTAATAAGAAAACTAACTTCGAATAAAAATCATTAAACCATTAAAATTAATTAAAGATGATTAGTTAATTTTTAATTAAGCTTAATTAATTCTAGAACTTTATTAATTATTAATTAATATTTAATAAATTTAATTATGTTAAATGACTAAAATTTATAAAAATAATCCCATTTAAATTTGGGAGAAGGTTCTTCACCCTTTGGTGAAATCCTATCTTATTAGGATTAGGGTTTTAATGAGAGTGAACCCTACTAAGTGGAGCCCACTATCTTTCTAGTTAAAACATTAGGTCTAATCTTAAAATGAATAAAATAAAAACTTAAAAATCATTTAAAAATTATCTAAATAAATTAAAGTAAAACCACCCAATGATAAAATGAATTAAACAGTAAAATTAAACATTAAGAGCTAGTATAGCTTCATCACACTAACCTCCTCACACACACTAGACTATCACTAGCTTTAAACTTAGGTTTGGATGGTTCTTTGTTATGATATGTTGATTTTCTTATTTAATGATGTATTATTTTAAACTAGATGTTAGGATTTTTTGCTTGTAGACTGGATGTTAGGATCACTAAATCCTCTGGATGGCCAGCCACCAAACTTCAACCAAAGAGTCTACACTCAAGTTCTCCACACAAAATAAGATTAGAATAGAAGTTTATATAAGTGGAATACTCCAATTGATGTGTCATCTTGGGAGAAACTACTAAAAAATTAAAGAAAAGTTGGAACCTATCTTTTCACAGTGCTAAGGCGTTACAGTTCAATGCCACAATGCTATGGGCCAACGCCAAGGCGCCGACTTCTCTGTTTAGACACCCCTATAGAAATTGGTTGTAGCACTGAGGCTCCAGAAATTGAGCACTTAGGTGCTATGCTACTAACATACTTTTTTCACTTAAACACTAAATGTTTTCAATCATAACTCTCATACAATACTTTCCACTACTATATAATACAACATATGAGAATCAATATAAAATATCACAACACATATAATCTAATAAAAGTTTTCATAAGTTCAAGCTTTGGTTTGGGACCTTGTGAAAAGTCCTCTCCTCCTTTGATGTGCTACTTCAACTCCCTCGGACACCAAAGAACTCTTCTCTTAGTTAAGAATCTAAAAGTGTTCATCCAAGTTGGTGGCTTATCTTTCCACCTAATTAAGAATCTTTGAATGGTGGTATCATTAGTTGGTGTTTCAACAATGATGATGTCCTTCACTTCAAAAAATATTGGCTCAATAGGTACCTAAAAATAATTTCTATTTCCTCCTATGAAAGTATCATTCTATAAATTTTAAGGTTGGGTAGCTCCTTTAAAATAAATTAGATCCTCCACATTGAAAATATAACTAATAAACATGTGAGGGGCTAATTCAAGAACATAAGCATTAATACTAAGTTTCCTAATAATTTTAAATGGCTCACATACTATCACTTGTAACTTTTTATATATTGGTGGGGAGAAATCTATGAAGATGGATACTAACCTATACATTATCACCTATCTCATATTCCTTAAAAAAATTTATATTTATTTATTTATTCACCATACTTAGAATTTTTATTTCCAATTATTTCTTTATGTCTTCATGAAGGCTATGAAAATCACATGCAAATGTATACACTACATTAGAAAATGCATGAGTAGGTGTATTAGCTAGATTAATAAGCATTTTAGGGTTATATCCATAAACTATCTTGAAAGGTGATTAGTGGGTTGTTTTGAAAATGGAACTATTATACGTAAATTTAGATGCAGGTAATGTGAGATTTTAGTTTCTTAAGTTGTTTCTAACTAAATATCTTATAAATTTTCTAATATCCTATTGATAAATTCTATATGCTCATCAGTTTGTGGATGAAATGTGGAGGAGAATTTTGGTTGTATTCCCATTAGTTTCCATAAAGTTTCTCAAAATAAAATATAAATTTGACATCACTATCAGAAACTATAGTGGATGACACTCTGTGTAACCTAACAATTTCTTTAAAAAATAATCTTGCTATGTGAGATGCATTATTTGATTTTGAATAAGGTATAAAATATGTCATTTTAGAAATCTATCTACAACAATAATATATTACCATGCCCATGAGACATTCTAGGTAAACCTAATGTGAAATATATGGATAAGTGTTCCTATGATCTAAAAGGAAAATGGAATGATGTATAAGTTTTTTCTTTTTATTTTACAATTTTATCTTGATGATAAGTATAACACAAGGCTATGATATATGTAACAGCCTTTCTTAAAGGCGGCTTGTAAAACTTTTGCACAACTAGTGTTTGGGTCTTTAATTTACCAAAATGTCTTGATATGCCTCTTGAATGTAGTTAAGAAATAAGGAGTTCTCTTAGAGATGTTTTAGGAATACATAAACTTTTACCTTTATAAAGATATCCATCTAGAATGATAAAAGAGCTATCAAAAGTCAAGGGTTTGGATTCATGTTCTAAGTATATCATAGGTAAATCATGGAAAATTTTATAATCTTCCTTTAAAGTCTTAAATCTAGGGATTTGAAATTTAAGAAAAGAAACTATTAGAGATACTCTAGATAAAGCATCTACTAGTTTATTTTTAATACTAGGTTTTTATTTAAGCACAAAGGAAAATTCTTGAAGATATTCAACCCATTTAGCATGTCTATTATTTAGTTTTTTGGGAGTTAATAAATTTTAGAGCTTGGTGATATATATTTAGAATAAACTCTTTATGTAATAGATAATATCTTTAGTGCTTAAGAGTTTGAATAATAACTTAAAACTCTCAACAATATGTAGAATACTTTTATCTAGCATCATTCTCACTGAAGAAAGCAATTAGATGGTTTTCCTGACTTAATATTTCACCAATTCCAATACTTGAAACATCACAAGTCACCTTAAATACTTTACTGATGTTTGGAAGTCTTAAGGTAAGTGAAGAATTCATAAAGATTTTAATTTATTTCATGGCCTTTACAACATCTATGGTCCACATAAACTTATATTTTTTTTAAGATGTGACTGATAGGGACTACGCAGTGCTAAAAATAATTTGAACCTTAATGCAAGCTAACCCACTTCAAATCCTATAACTCCATTCAAACCATTTCCAGTAAACTAGACTCAATTTCATTATTTCATTCATTCTAACTATCAAATGGATCAATTTCAAACTATTCCAAAACCTGCAATCAAGCCAACTAAATTGATTAGATCCAAGTAATTTAAGTTGACCCATTTGACCTAAAGGGTTCAAATAAGTCAAAACCCAATCAAACACAAATCAATTATAGTCAAAGCCACCAATCAACTTCAAATTCTTCATTGAATATATTCCAACAATTCATAGCCTCAATTGGTCCAAATTGACTTGACTAAACCATTTAACCCAAAGTAACTTAAAAGGACCAATTAGACAAAACTTTAATCAAACCCCCATTGGATCAAATCAAGCTATCTAATCTCTTCACTGATGATTGTAAGTCATGATTGAACACCCCACTACAATCAATTAGACTTAACTCATGCTCAAGCCAATTTGGCCAATTGGTCAAACTGATCAACATGACCTATTTGACCCAAATTGAACCATATGAACCAAATCTAAAGCTAGTCCAAATTGAATGAAATAAATTACACTAACTCATTCCAAATGACCAATTGAACTTAACCAAACCCTCACTTTGATCCAATTTGGTCAAAATGGTCAACTTATCCCAATTGAGCCATTTGATCTACATGAGTCAAATTGAGCCAAATCCAACCAAACATAGCATGACTCATCCTTGAGTCATCACGGGCCTACCCAAGTGGACCCAATCCATGGTGAACCCAGGTTGGGTCAAACCCATTGAACCAAACCCTTCAAATGAGACAAAATATTCATTTGGAGGGGTTCACCTCCCCATGCCTTGACAGCCATCTTTGGCCTTTCTTGGATAGAAGACCACTGACCCAACCTATCCTAAGGCTATTGGGTTTAGCCTTTGGCCAAGAGTGGGTGAGACCACCCATGGGACACCATTGGTACACCTAAGAAGGAGTGTACACTCCATGGCAGCCCACTACACTCCCTTAGCCTCTCACACACATCCACCTTAACAGTCCCCTGCCACCTCAGGCCACCAACTTTAGTTGGCCGACTGCCAAAGGCTAAGCCAATCTCAGCTTTATTTTAAGTGGAGAAGAGAGTATACGTCTCCCCATCCATTCAAACTTAACACACACCTTCCTTAGAGCATTCTGAGTAGTCATAGAGCATTTTAGAGTCAATTTTACTGTCAAATGAGCTTGTGGGATGGTGTGTGTCTTTTGGTGCTTGTGGGATGATAGATCACCGACCGTCCATTTTGTGTGATTAGAATTGAAGATCTTGATTATTCACATAAGAAATCTCAATTTAATCCTTTATTAGTCATGAGATTAATCGTGACCATCCGGTCTAAGATCAAACCATTGAGATGAAACCACGTTCGCCATCGCTGAGTTAGCACTCACGTCAAATGTTTTAAATAGCCAATACCGTGGTGCCACATGGAAAGTGTTGTTGTGTTAGCATCCACATGGCGCCAATTGTTTAAAATGATTAATTAGTCTTAAAAATTCAATTCAAGTGTCTAGAACTTAAAAAAAATCATAACTAATTATAAAAAAATAAAAAATTACAAATAAACCCATTTTGGAAAGCTTAAATAGGGGAGAATTTAATAAAAATAAAATTCCTAATTAATCTCTAATGAACAATACTTAATTAAGATTTGAAACTTAGGCTAATTGCCTTTATTAAGGCCAAATTACTTGGTTGATTAATTTTAAATTTGGCATGTTGATTCTATGGGATGTCCTCTGCCTCCCATATTTTTCTTGGAATTATTTGCCATGTAATTTAAAAAATCCCAAAATTTTAATCTTAATTACACCTTTTAAGTGATTTAATAATTAGTGAGATTAATGAACAGTAAAATTGAATAATTATGGATAATTAATCAATGAAAATAGTAAGTATAACATGGGAAATAATTAAAACTCCCCCTCCTAATTAATTCCAAATGTATTCTTTTAATGAATTCAATTAGCATGTTTTGTAATGAAGGATAAATTAAGAAAATTAATTATTAAATTTAAATGAAATAAACTTAAATAATTTAAGTGCCAATCCATTAGTCCCTTTATGTGTTTAATAACATAAAGTCATTATAGAATATATGGTTTCCCCATTGGTGTGGAGAAACCACGAGAGTATTTATCTTAAATGTTTTCCTCTTTAATTTAATTAACTCTTAAACATGAGCTTAATTATATTAGATTACTTTAGGTGCATTGTTAATTTTAATTTTCCAAAGAATATCATTGAAGGCTCATGATTAAGTGGTTAATTAAATTGAAGAAGCTTGGGAAGGATAACCAAATTGATGTAATTAATAGATTGAACCTAATAAATTCACAAAACATGTTTAATTTCTTCCCTTAAACATATCAAATAACCAACATGAGATGGAGTGAACCCTAAGTATCATGTCTCCCCTTTAGGTTTTGAATAACTTGAACATTAAAATTAAATCTTAAAGAAGCTTTGGTTAGCTTTAAGGAATGCTTAATTAACTTGATTATCCTTTGGATTTAATGAAATCAAGTATGTTGTGTAGTGATATTTAATTACTTTCTTTCAATTATCATAATTGTGTATGTCACTTGTTTCATGTATACATGTTTTAAAAGAAAATTGAAAGAATATGATTACATTCATATTACATGGGTTGGGTAAATGCTTACTATATGGTGTGTCTGTTATCGCTAATACATCTCAAATTATTTTAAAATTATAAATTAATTGTGAATCAAATAGTTTAAAATTTAAATCAATGCTCATTGCAAACACTCAACGAAATGTCCATTTGGTTGTAACTTAAAGATGGCAATGAATTATTTTACTTCTATGTTTCATGCTTATATTTATATGTATTTGAATTAGCAAGTATATGGCCTAGACATCCTGAGAACACAGGACTTTAAGTAGCCCCAAGGAGGTCTTAGATAATCTCACTTCCCTGGTTTAACAACAACATGTACTTTCTTAATTTCATTTATGTGTATGCATATGCTAGAATATAAGGTAAAACCTCTTTCTTTATGCCATTAAACTTTACATAAAATAAAAGATTTTTATACATAACATTTGCATGGTTTTGTTTCTATGCTTATGTGTATTTAAGTTTTCAAGTATATAGCTTGAACATCTTGAGAACATGAGGCTTTAAGTAGCCCCAAGGAGGCTTTAGATAATATCACTTCACTATTTTAACAATAGCATGTACTTGCTTGAATTTCTAATACATATTTGCATATGTTTAGCTATGATATGAAATCCTCCTTTTTCATCAATTTCATGCATCAACATTCATTAAGTATGCAAAAACATGGGTATATTGCATGTATATATGTATTAAATAAAATATTAAAGAAATTAGAAATTAGAGATTACGAATATTATTGATAATAAAGGTAAGTAGTGGAGTATTATGCATGAGATGGTGACTTAATTTCATTAATCCTAAGATGCCTCTCATGTTTGAATAATATTTGTTAAGGCTAACCTAAACTTAGGTTAAAAAAAAATTCATAAGTGATTCATTAAGAAAATTAAAGCCCTAATAACCTACCTTTAAAAAATAACTTAAGTTAGGGATGAAAGAGTTAAGGCTTTTTCTCCTCTTTATAATAATTAGATGTTAAGTAATTATTAAACAAAATGAAAACATATAAGTTAAAATCCAATCAAACCACTAAAAGAATAGAAGTGAAACCATCCTTAATGAGTAATTTAAATAATCCTTAGACCTACAATAATAATTTGAATGCTCAACCAAGACATACCACACTAAGCCTTAGCACACACATTAGAATACTAAGTCACCGATCTTTGTATTAAGTTAGTCTGGTGTATGTCATGGTGATATATTTTGTTTTATGATGTAATATTTTTAGACTGGATGTTAGGATTGTTTATGCATAAAGTGGATGTTAGGTTTTTAATGATGTCATATGCAGGGGATTGCGCATGAGGGGCCATTATAATAATAAATGAATATAAATATTCTTACTTGCAGGTGTTGCTTATGCCCCTAAGCATAATCTAATTATGATAGGTGGACTTGGCTATCCAAGCGCAGGGTGCTAATCTAAATATGTGAAATATAATTACTTAGCTTGTGAGTTTGTTTAGCTAACATCTATTTTGCAAGAGCAGTTAGATTTCATTTTTTATAACTATGTAATTTTTATAATAGGATTAGGATTAGTTTTATAGGGTTTAAGATGAGCAGTGGCTAGAGGGCCAAAACCTAGGAGACCATGTGAAGCCTAGAGCAAATTAATTCGAAGGAAGGAAAGAAGAACAAAGATTGAAGATGCTCATATAATTTATTTTAATTATGATATTCAATTGTAACCCAAGTTGTATAAGGGTAAAGCTCGGCTACCCAAAATTTTCTCTATTCTAGTGTATACGATAGTACTTGGCCACATCAGCCTTTTAATATTTTACAAAATTCAAATATTTGATTATTATGTTTAGTTTATGCAATAAAAATGACATGATTTTTTCTAGGTTTTTTAAAATTTGATGATTTGATGTGTGGCCTAGATGTGGAAAACTCTTTAAGATAAAATTAAATTTTTTGTCCGCATTGAATAACTCATAACTAAATTCTAATGAAATCTATAACTCCACTTTAAAGCTTAGGCTCTTAATCAAGATAATAAAAGATTTAGTAATCCCTTAGCTGAATGATTATATGTTATAGCAGCATGCATGTCATATTATTTCTCTCTTGAAATAGAGAGGATCTCCACTCTTGCATGATAGGGGACATGCTTGACTTGTGAGAGCAATCCCTTGTAGTGGATAACACCTCTTCTCATTGATTTAGCCCACAACTCAATTTCATCATGCATTTAGGCATAATTATTCGAAGCCTTGGTCCAATTTAATGTGTTAAAATGGTTTAAAAAGTCATAAATTTTGCATCAGTCTAAGTCATGTTTGTATACCAAACATTATATAGTCTTTTAGGGAGTGAGTTTAGATTTGTAGCTTTCTTCCTAATTAAATAATAGCCTAGCTATCTTGCATCTACATGAGATCAACTTACATGGTTTTAAAGCATAAGAGGTGTTAGTTAACAACCACTCTAGGTGGTTGTAAGTCCGAAAGAGTTTGGATGTGTTCACTCTCTCTTGTGGAGGTGAACCATTATATGCCATTCTCCTCAATTGGATTTTAGGTCACACTTCTAGCATGTGCTAAAGAATTTTAGATTTATGTTCTGAGACAACTTGTTTCTGTTTTGTTACTAGTATACGTCTTCATTTCTTAGACATCTTCATAATCTTTTGTGTTGTTGGGTTATAAGTCCTAGCACTCTAATAAAATTTCAACTAAAACAAAAATAAATTCACCTATTAAAAAATATAAAGCCTCATCATAGGGTATATTGGAGCATTCACTAGGCTTCATAGTATCTTGGATGCTCCCTACTTATCTTCTTTTGAAATTCATAAATAAGTCTTCCTATTTGAACTTTTCTCATTTGATTTCTAATAACAACCAATTCTTTGATAGTTTAGCCTTGAAATCTTTGGAAACATTTATTGACTACTTTAATCGAGAGTATTCTTATGGAATTCCCATTTCCTATGATGTAATTAACTATGGAAGCTTGCTTACATAGGGAATTAAAGAACCTTGCATAAAATAAACCCTACTTTACTTATCCATGTAAAGTAGGGGAAAGATTTTTGGTACATGTAGACCCATCTGGCTTAAGAGTCCTTATTAGGTGATTGAGTCCATTATAGGATGTTGTTTCTATTTTTCATGATAGTACATCATACCTTAATGTCACATCCAATCACTTCAATAAGTACCCCCTATGATTTGTGTGGTGTCCCAATGACTATAAATTAAAACACCACATGGTGTAGCATCAGGTATCTCTTGAACATCCTTTTCTTCTCTTACCTCTTCCAATTCATCAAAGAACATGATTTTAGTCCTACATTGATTTTTCATAAGACTCCTCTTATGACATTTGAAGCAAACTATCTATCTTAAATTTTAGAAGTATATTCAATGGGGGTAATTTTAGAGGGGTTGTTCGATGCGGAAGGATTAAGTCTAATGCTAGACTTTTGAGATTGAGATGTGGTTGGGTGCTTAAAAGACATTTGAACTTTCATCTTGGATGTGGATGTAGCTTTTTACATTTTTCTAGGAGCAAATAAAAATAGTGAAACGAACCCTCAAAGGTCTCGGGGTCATGAAGCTTGACCTCATTTTTAATATGTCTTCTTAAACCAATAACAATTCATATATTTCACTACTGACATATTCCCTTCTTTAAGAGTAGTTAATTATTTGTGGAGCCTTTTATCATGATTTCTAAGATAATATTTAGCTCTTAAAATTTCTTTCATTTCTACCCATGTCATGAGGTTTCTATCGAATCTCTCTTCTTTAGCTATAATGTTATTCCAATAATTTTTTTCATGACCTGATAACCTTATTTTTGCAAACATAATTTGTTTATAATCATCCATATGATACCAATCAAAGAAATTATCCATTTAGGTTTACCATTCAAAAATTTATTGGGGTCATGAACACCATCATACATTGGGGCTTCTATTTTAACTTATTTTATAGGTTCATGTAAAGTTTTAGGGATCCTAAGATGGTCTTGTCTAAGGATGTTCATCAAGTTTGGCCTTTTTACAGGATATTCATCTCCAAAAAATTTAAGTTTTTTGCTTTCTATGGGTTACATCATCTAGATGCAAAATAGTTGGTGGGGTTTGAAGCCTAGTACTCAAGGTTTGAACTTGTATGGCTAGGTTCATGAGAAGGTCTTCTACTCTAGTGAGTTTTTCTTCACTTGGCATAGTGATCTCATTTACCCTCCTAGTTAGGCTATCTAATTGGTCCAAGTTAATGGATTTGCGTGGCATGATGTAAACAAAAGGATGCAAATATCTCAATCCAAATGAGACTTTAAATATGTGTTAAGTGAATTAGACTTAACACAATGAAATGCATATTTAAAAAAAAATGACTAGCCTTTAGTAAACTTAAAATAACTTATGGATACTACAAAATATTAAGTAAACATACAAAAAAATAAACAAAAGATCTTTTAGGATATGAGTTATATTTTTATGTAAGGTTTGTATACTAGGTTTGGCTATTTAGTGAATTCTCCTTTACTTAAGTTATCACTCAAGTATTATGGTTAGTAATTAGACTAAGTAGGAAAAGGATAGGCTTTAAGAGTGGAGATAACTACTTGGTAGTAAAACAAATATTCATAGGATTACCTACAACATGAATTTAATATGAGTTTCCAAGAAAAGTCACTAAATATGTAAAGAAAATTAAACCAAATCCAAATTATAAAACTAATGTTGCTTGGATTTTATAAGGATCATTTATGAGCACTTTCTCTGAACCTTCAAACCTTAGGTTCTGATACCAAAATTGATGGAGCAATTATGGAGAGGACACATAATGGAAGGAGGTAGAAGAAGTACTTTAAGGTCTTCCACTCATAAAAAGTGAAAAGGATGCAAAGAAGTTCTACTTATCCAAGTAGAATTGCAGCAAAGGATCACCAAATCCTCTGGACGGCCAGCCACCAAGCTCCAACCAAAGAGTCTACACTCAAGTTTCCCACATAATATAAGTCAAAAGTCTCAATTAAGTCAGAATAAGAGTTTGTATAAGTAGAATACTTCAAGGGATGCGTCTCTTAGGAGAAACTATTAAAAAATTGAAAAAAAGGTTAAAACCTCTCATTTCATAGTGTCAAGGTGCTACAGTCCAACTATTAGCCAACAACACAGGGCTACAGGCTAGCATTAAAGCACTGGAATCTCTATCTAGATGTGCTTATAAGAATTGGCTGTAGTGCTAAGGCACCATAAATCAAATGCTTAGGCTCTGTACTGCTAACGCATGACACTTAAAAACTAAATGTTTTTAATCATAACTCTCATATAACACTTAAACATGATCAAATACAACCACTACTACATAATACAATACATAGGACATCAATATAAAATACCACAACACTTAAAGTCTAATTAATGTTCTCATAAGTTCAAGTTTTGGTTTGAGAACTTATGACAGGTCTTCTCCATCTTTGATGTGGTGCATCATGCATTTTCTTCTTTCAATCGGGCTATATAGTAGAACCCTAATGTATCAGCTTTTCTTTATATTAATTTGATTTGCTTGGGGTGTTTACTTTATGTGTGCACTAGAACAACATAATTTCTATAGGTTTCTTTCTATGAATTTGTGTTAATATTGTGAAAGCTTATATATGCGGCAAGCTCTTAAGATAAAATTAATTTTTTTACTTAATTTAATTAAATAACTCAAACTTAATGATAATTAATTTATAATTTTTATAATTAAAGCCCTAGGGTTTTTTATAGTCACCTCTTCAATTAGGCTCTTATCCTATTGCATATATGGGGGAACTGATCATTAAGATTGACTACCCTTTAGGACAAAAGTTTATCTTCTATTATGATTTAGCCAATGACTGCTTCTGATTACATCTCATTATAGGCATGATTGCATACCCAAATTCTTGTAAAAAAATTAAGTATTTAGAATATTTAAAAAACTTTAAAAGTTACTACATTAGTTAAAAGCATATCATATCATTCTTGATCTTATATTTTTATAGTGAGTTTAGGCTCTTAGATATTTTTTTCTAATTAATAATAGCCTAAACCATCATTTAATTCAAAAGACTAAACTCATGATTTTAAATAATAAGATGTGCTGGTTAGCAAACTTGTCAAATACATGATAAATCCAAATGAGTTGAGGTAGGTTCATACTCTTTAATAAGAAAGAGCTAATACATCCTAGTTTTTTTTGTTAGACTAAGTCATGCATTTAGCTTGTGCATAAAACATCTTTTCTAGAATCTGAGGCATCTTATCTCCCTTTTTCAATGTGAATAAGCTCTTACCTCTTAGATTTTTCTACTATCTTGTGTTATAACAATATAAGCTTTAGTATTCTAATAAAATGTCAGCTCAAATAAGTAAATCTCCCATTCAAAATTATAATGCTCAACCATAGAATAGGTTAAAGTGCTTACTAGGCTTCCGAGTATTAAAGCAATTTATACTTTTACTCATAATAAAAAACAAAATTACTCTATTTCATCTATCTTATTTGACTTTTATATTTAGTAGTTTTGTAACCAAACTTTAAAATCCATAAAGATGAAAGTTAATTTTTTTAATTAAAAGGTTTTTTAGGAGATTTTTCTCTCTTAAGATGTAACTAACTATATGGGTCTTTAGAGAATTAAGAATCTGATTTACAATAAACCCTATCTTACTTTATCCATATAGTTCAAAGAAAGAATCTCTAGTATATATATACCCTATCTACCTTAAGAGTCCTTCCATATTAAGTGATTGAATCTATTATAGAATGATGTTTTCATCTCTTATGATGGCATATTATTCCTTAATGTCATATTCAATTACCTAAATAAGAAACCATTTAGATCTATGTGGTGTTCCAATAAAAACCTTAACATATTTTTCTAGCAACTTTGCTTGGAAATTTGTTCTTCTCAACATCTTTAGAAGTTAGTTCTTATCTCTATACATCGACAGTAACTTATGCCACTGATAGGTCTAGACTGTCACTTTTTTTATTGGGTGCATCTCCATTTCATTCATGGTAGAGCTCACCCAACATTCTTTAGTTTATATTCTAGAACTCCTTATTTATCATACCCTAATAAGTGAGTCCTATAACCTTCTTAAAAAATCCCATGATAAATTTAAAGATAAATTTCAAAAAAATCTTTTAAAAATTGAATAAATTTTTTATATTTTGGTGAGTCATTCTGTTAGACCTAATGACTGTCAAAATGGATTTAACCCCATTAACAATTCCACAACAAAAAATTTCGTAAATCCAAAATGAAATATCTCTTTATTTTAATATTTGAAGGCTTTTATAGAAGTTTTAAAAGGTTAAAAATAAGATTCTTGAAGGGATTTCCCTTTATTCACACACATTTTAGTGTGCCAAACAATCACAAGTGTATGTTGAGATGTGGGTTCTCTTCAAAATCTCTTCAAATAATTTAAAATTTACAAAATAATCAAATAATATAACTTAGTTTTATATTTGTAGAAAATAGTTGGAGAAATGATCTTCTCCATCAACTCTGGCTTTAACTCTTCCGTCGATAGTGAAAAGTTATCTTATGGCTCCATTATTAAGTTTAGAGTAGGATTTGATAACATAAGAATGACTTTTGATGAAATAACCATTGCCTCTATCAACAACATTGTCATTAAAGGAAAGAAACCCAACCTAGGATTCTCCTTAGCAGACAAGGGCACTAAAATATCTCATGCTGCTTCTTTTAAAAAGGGGAAGATGGCTGCCACTTTTGTTCTTAAGGCCCTTGAAAACTCTACAATGGATCCTCTAATTAAGAAAATGAAGCTACTTACAGTTGAATTAGCTCTCCTCATCTTACCAAGTGCTTTTAGATTAGGTCCAGTTCTACTACATTTGAGATGACCACGACTTACAATAAAAATAAGAATAAAAGAATGAGGAGGAGGATAGTTTAAGAAATAATCTAGATGGAAATGAAGGTATTAAAAGATACTAGGATCAATGAAGGGTCTACCATTCCTAACAACTCTCCACTCTTGGGAGGAAGTAGATTCCACTCTCTACCACAAAAGGGAGGAGAGTGTGAAGAGGATAGTGAGTTCTCCGCCCTATCCATTCTAATATAAAGTCTAAAAGTCATATAAATAAGTAAACAAAGAACAATGGGATAAAATAAGAATGACCTTTCAAAGGACAATAGATGACTATGAATGCACTAAAAAGGATATCTTAGAATAATAAATAACAAAATCACTTAAGATATAATAGAATAAGTACTTAAGAAGGATGCTAACACTAAGTCTAGAAAGGTAGATAACTTAGTCCCTAAGTTTAGGAGACAACTCTCACATTTATAAGTGATATGTATTATCACTAATGGATACTTTTTCTATGATAAATCTAAGTCAAGACATAGTGATGGGATAATCTTAGTAGGTTAAGAGAAGATTAGAAATAATCTTAAGATTGAAACAAAAAAAGCCTACTTAGCTATAAAGAGAGACTGACTGTTTATATAATATAGTCCATACAATACTCTGGTAAACCCAATCACCTACTACTAGGCAAGCAGAGGGTCTTTCATCACAATCTTTAGTTATTGAAAAGAAATCAGTTTCTCTCAAGCCATCTCCTTACTCTCAAGAGGTGGATTGATGATAGACAACCCATTCTGGGTGCCACTCTTGAGAAATAAGATTAGAAAATGATTCAAAAGGAAGAAACAAATAAAAAGGAAGAAATGAAAGAAAAAATGATAAAAATTGAAAAATATTGATATGATAGTGGAAGCATAAAATATTATTATCGATAATGAAGACTACACAACTGATACTCCAGTCGATCTAAACTATATGTTTGGCTTCCACCTCCATGACTAGGTAGCTACATTCCACTTACTTTAACTAATAGGTTGAACAAACTTTATTCATTTAAGAGTGAGGTGATTAGAATTTTCTTTTAAATCTCTTTAAAAAACTTAATTTCTAGCTACCTGAACCCAAGAAGCTAGAGAAAGTGGGCAAAAGTAAAGATACTACTTTTTTTCCCATATTATTGCATGTTTGGTCATATTTTAGAGAATTGCATTACCTTTAAAGATTGGGTAGGGCAAAACTACTAGTTTAGTTCCATCATGATACCCAAAGAGTACTTAGTAGAACACGACACTAATTATATCAAAGTAATCTCAGGGGAATCATTCGATCCTCTTAAGACCAAAGAAAGATCATGCATCTCTTTATCCTGAACCTCTTAGAAAATCATGCCTAAAATCAAGAATCTTTCTCTTATAGGTACCTGAACTAGCTCAAATCTCTATTACACCAGTAGGTCTACCAATTTTGAGGGTTAACTTGGAGGGCGTGGATGCTAAGCAAGAACCATCACTACAAGCCTGAGATATAGTAGTGACATACCATCTACTATTCCTCTTCCTACTACTATATCTAGGAGCATTATATCTATGGATGGGGAGTCAAGCCACTCATGCCACTCACCCTATATGACTTTTGTTTTGCACTACCCAAGGAGGATAAATCAATGAAGAAGCATTCCACTTATCTTTTATATTTGCATGATGATTCTAATGATCTTATCTTTAATGATAACTCCTCAAGTCTTAATAATCAAAATGATTCTAATCATTCTCTTCCTCTTGATGACTCTAACTCTGATAGTGACATCCCTATCTTGAATCTTCAGAGTTCCCCTATTGAGATAGAGTTAGAGTCATTTGACTCTAAATACCCATTAGGAGAAGCTCCAGGTGCTCCTGATAAGCAGGTAAAAACCACTAGAACTACTCTAATCAAAGAGATCATCAAGGTCAACTTTTGTAGTGGTAGAGTTCTACCTATAACCTCTCTACAAGATGTTCCAATAGTGAATATGCTTATGGAGAACCAACCTAAGATTAACTATAATGTCCTAGCCCATCTCAAAAAGCTGTCAGCTAAGCTAAGTATATATAATGCTTGTTGACCTCACTTTTGGAGTGAGGATCGACTCATCATCTCTTAGACTTAGGAATCCTCTAGACACTTGGACTTTCCTAGTCATATGACACTTCTAGTGATTAAAGAGAGATTAAACCTAACCCTAGAGATGTAAGAAGGTATACCTTGAGCTTAGGTAATACCTTAGGCTAAATAGGTCCCAACTATCCTATGGCCTAAATCATGAACCATGCTTGTCCTCCTATCTAAAACTAATACCAATCCAATACAACCAATCCTAATTGAATTTTATTTTATATCCAAGCTCCAAGCCAAATTAACTTAACCCATAACTTAAACCAATTATACCATCATCCTATGGATCAAACCCAACGCCCATTCAATTGAACCAAATCCAATTTATCTTCTCAAAAGCACTCCAACTATTCAAATCTCTATTTCAAACCCTTCCAAGACCTACAATCAAATCAAACCAATCAAGCCACTTCAATTAACCTAACCTAACCCATTTGACCTAAAGGGCCCAAATAAGCCAAAATCCAATTGAATCCAAATCAATTATAATCAAAGCCATAAATCAATCCTAAGTCAATCATCAAACTCAATCCAATCTAATTCAACAAAATCCAACTCAAATGACCCATTTGGTTCACTTGACCCAAAGTGACCTAAAGGACCCATTTGACCCAAACTCCAATCCAACCTAGATTGGATTGAACCAACCCATTCAATACCTTCTATAATGATTGTTAATCATCCTTGATTGACCAATTGCAATAAATTGGGTCAACCCAAGCTAATTTGATCACTTAACCTAAGTTGACCCAATTAGCATATATGAGCTAAATTGAACAAAACTTCATTCCAAATTCAATTGTTTTAAACCAATACCTCTAATCAATCATAAATTAATCCTTGAACATGATTTGACCATTAATTGAACCAAACCAAACCAAACCAACTTGGGCTCTTGACCTAAGTTGACTCAATTTGACCTAAAGAGCCAAATTGAGTCAAATCTCATTCCAAATCAAATTGATTGAAATAAATTCCTTAAATTCATCATAAATTGATTATTGAACATGATCAAACCATCAATTGAATCCAATTTGATCATGCCAACCCAATTGACCCATTTAGCCCAAATTGACCTAATGGGTCAAATTGATCTAAATCATTCCCAAACACAAATTGAATCAAATCAACACCTACAATCATATTCAAATCATCAATTGAACCTAAACCAACCCCTTACCCAAGCCAATTTGGCCAATTTGACCAAATTGGTCAACTTAGCCCATTTGACCCATATGAACCCATATGAGTCAAAATCAAATCCACTTCAAATTAAACCAAACAAATTGAACCAAAACATCCCAAATGATCATTTGAATATGTCCAAACCATTGGTTTGACCCAATTTGACACATGGTTCAACCTAATCGAATTTGACCTAAATTGACGCATATGAGTCAAATTGAGCCAAACCCATCCAAACCAATCCCAAATCCAACCAAACTTAACATGACCCTTCATTGGGTCACCATGAGTCTGTTCCAATAAACCTAACCCATACTTGACCCAAATTAGGCCAAAAACCATTGGGTAAACCCCTCTAAATGAGACAAAATCCCATTTGGATGGTTAAACCCACTCTCCAACCCTTGGCAGCCACCCTAAGATCAATTTGGACACTTGGACCACTGGATAACCTGACTCAAAGGTGATTAGATTAGCCATGGCTCAAGAAAGGGTGAGTGCACCCAAGCCTTCTCAGTAGAACACTTGGGGGAGGTGGTACAGTCCATCTCAGCCCCTGCTACACCCTCAACCACTCAAGATGCACCACCTTAGCCCATTACTGACATCCCTGATAGCCTACACCGACTGGACGTATGCCAAAAGTTGAATTGATCGAAATTGTTGGATCAATTGTGGAGGAGGGTATACTCCTCTCCATCCAATTCAAACCACATAGAGAGCCTCAATGAGTTGAGATGAGCAATCTCAGAGCATTCTCGATCTCCCTTGAGCTTCCCATCACTAGCGAGACCTAATCAGAGCTAAACTGATCACCCTCTCCATCCAATTCCACTCAAACCTCATCAAACTTCAATTAAATTATCCCACACCTTCCCCAATCTCTGACGATCCAAAATGAATCGATCCCTAATCGATTCGAGCACCAAAGACCACTCCTAGACCAACTCCAGTGATGTTTATGACAACATTTTGGTCAACAAAGCCATCAATGGGGAGGCAACTCGTGAGCTTGTCAACAGGGTTTTGTCTCTTCAAGATGAAGCTACCTTAGTCATTGGACCATTGGTCTTGAGCTCCAGCGAGGTAAATTCTAGCAAAACGTAGAAAAGTCCTTAGGAGTTGGTCTTTTATGAAGAATTTTGCAATTTTTTGTGATTTACATAGTAGGATCTTTTTAGATCTCTTCTGAATGTTTTGGAGTTGATCCTGATACCTCATGAGCTCTAGCGAGCTTGGATCAAGCGGAGGATGGCATACGGTGTCCTTCTTCCATCGTTCGGGGGATGAAGGATCATCTGCCATCTATTTTGCATGATTAGAATGAATGACAATGATTAATCTATTAGTTTTAATCAATTTAATCCATTAAGATCCGTGAGATTAATCTCCATCGTCTGATCCAAGATTGGATGGTGAGGACGAAAGTGCATTCACCGCCGCTGACTCAGCACACCATGTTAGATGATTTAAGTGGCCTATCCCATGGCACCATGTGGAAAGACGTTAGCTCCTGTGTGGAGATGACGAGTTAGGGCATTAATTAAGGATTAAAATGTGTTTAATTAGCCAAAACTTCAAAAATTCATAACTAATTTTAGAAAAATCCTAAAAATATGAGTAAACCCATTTTAGAAAGGGTAAGTAGAGTAGAATTTAATAAAGATAAAATCCATAAGGCTTGAATAGTGAATAATGCTTGATTAAGGTTTGAATTATTCTTAATTAGCTTAATTAAGCTCTAATTACTTAGCTAATATGTTTCAAATTAAATATATTGATTCCTTGGGATGTCCTCTACCTCCCATAATTTTCTTAAGATTTATTGGCTAGGAAATTTGAGGAATTTGAAATTCAAACCTTAATTACCCTCATTAAGTAAATTAATAATATTAAAAATGCCAAATGGTAAAAGTTAAGTAATTAGTGATCATTAATCACTAATTAATGGTGAAATGATGAGCATTTCTAATTATTTTCCCAAATCCATTTCATTAAGGAGGGTAATTAATTCATAACTTAATTAAATAATTAAGTAAGCAATTAATGATGAAATCAAATCACATTAAAATTATAATTGTTTCAGATAATTTAATTTGAATTTGTGGGTTCCTCTTTATGTGTTCAATAATATAAAGACCCATAAGAAAATTATGATTAATCCATGGGTGTGGGAAAATTATATAAGTACTTATTTATATCCTTCTTTGATTTAATTAATATTAATTATGAGCCTCATTGCATTAGGTCCTTAGGTGCATTGCAATTTTAATTTCTCATTTCATATCTTTGGAGGTTCATAATTAAATGATTAATTAAATTAAAGAGACTTAGGAAAGGGAAAAATAAATTGTTTTATTAAAGATTTGAACTTAATTAATCCCTAAAAATCACTTAATTATACTTTTCTTAAACACCTTAAACCATTAACATGGGATGGGGAAAAATAGCAAATATCACCCCTCTTCTTTAAGTTCAATGTTCCAAATCCAAAATTAAATTCAATAAAAAACTTTGGTTGATCTTAAATGATTTTATTCAACTTTATTGTCCTTAGGAATTAATGTGATTAAATGTATCATTTGGAAATGTTTAATCATTCCTTGTCAATCATTGTAGATTTGTATGCCATTCGATATCATGTACTCATATCTTCAAATAAAAGAAGCAAATAAATATAATTATATGTATAAGTTGCAAGTGTTGATCTAATTCTATTATATGGCATGGCTAGTAACACTAATAAATCTCAAATTAATTTTAAAATTATAAATTAATAATGAAAACTTAAATAATGTTGGATATGAATATTATATGTAATTCATATTTACTAATAACCGAAGAATGTTAAAGTGTTGCTTTCATTCCTATGTTTATGCATATGTTTTTATGTCTTTGAATGTTAGTAAGTATATAGTCTGGACATCCCAAAAATATATGAGGCTTTAAGTAGCCCCAAGGAAGTCTTAGATTACCTTACTTCCCTGGTTTAACAATGGCACGTACTTGCTCGAATTCATTCATATGTCCACATGTGTTAGTATTTTGATAGAGCTTTACTTCACATGAGTAAATGACTTATTAAGATATAATGTTTTGCAAGGTTTTCATTCTCATGGTTGTGTGTACACCCATATGTATTTAAGATAACAAGTATATAGTCTATACATCTCAGGAATACGAGGCTTTAAGTAGCCCTAGGGAGGTCTTAGATTATCTCAATTCCTTGGTTTAAACAATGACATGTGCTTGCTTAAAACATTAATACATGTGTGTATACTTAGCTAAGGAATGAAATTCTTATTTTATACCAAAATATATAAATTCATAATAATTTAAGTGTACCAAAATATATTGCATGCAAAGGTATCTGAAGTCCTAAATCATGTGCATGCTATTGATGATGAAAATGAATGATATACTATTTTCGATGTGATAGCAATTCAACCTCATTAATCTTAACATGCCCTTCATGTTGAATAAGATTTAACACAAACTTAAGATTAATAAAACATTTAATAAATCATTCACTAAAAAAAAACTAAGTCATAACAACATGCCTTTAGAAAATAACTTAGGATAGGGATGGAGGAGGTTAAGCCTCCTTCTTCTCTTTACAATATTTAGATGCTAAGTAAATATCAAACAAAAAAAAATACAAATTAAAATCCACCAATACTCTAAATAACTTAAAGTGAAACCACCATTCATGTTTAAATTAAATAGTTCCAAACTTAGATAATTATAATTCTAAAGCTTAGCTAAGACATACCACACTAAGCCTAAGCTCACACATTAGAATGATAAGTCACTACTTCTAACTCTAAGTTAGGACAGTGTATGTATGATGTTGTGTTTTATTTTGTGATGTAATATTTTAGACTGGATGTTAGGATTGTTGTGTGTAGACTTGATGTTAGGCCGTTATTAGCCTAATGTTATTTTTAATAGGGGCCGCTGTAATCATAAGTATAAATGCTTCTACTTGTAGGCTGCTTATGCCCCTTTGCATAATCCATGTTAGGATAGGTGGGCTTGGTAACCCATGTGTAGGGTATTGAGTCCAAATTACATAATATAACTGCTTGGGTTTTTATATAGGTTTAGCTAACATCTATCTTATAGGTGTAGCTAAATTTTACCTTTCCATAAATATGTAATTTTGCAATAAGAATTAGGATTAGTGCTATGAGGTTTAGGATGAGTAGTGGCTAGAAGGAAAAGTCCTTGGAGGCCCTGTGAAGCCTTGAAGCAAATCAAACCAAAGGAAGAGATGAAGAAGGAAGATGAAGAATGAAGACCCCCCCAATATCATCAATTTTCAATTATAATTATTCTTTTGTAATTCAAGTTGTATAAGGGTAGAGCTCAGTTGCCTAATTTTTTCTCTTTTCCAGAGTGTACGGAGGTACCTGGCCACACCAACCTCTTATTCTTTCACGATAATCTATACATGTTTGATTGTAGTATTTAATTTGAGCAATAGAAATTACATGTTTCATAAGTTTCTTAAAGATTGATGTTTGAATGTGTGTCCTGGATGCTGTAGACTCTTAAAAAGAAATTTAATTTTTCTACCCCAATTAATAACTCATAACTAAAATTTAAAATTATTCATAACCTCATTCTAAAGCTTAGGCCATAATCAAGATAATTAAAAAAAGTAGCATCCCCTTAGCTGAATGTTGTATGTTATAACATTATACACGTCATATTATTTCTTCCTTGAATAGGGAGGGTCTCCACTCTTGCATGATAGGGGAATGCTTGACCTATGAGGGCATCCCTTGTAGTGGAGAACACCTCCTCCCATTGATTTAGCCAATAATCTAATTTCATCATGCATTTAGGCATAATTGTCCTAAGCCTTTGTCAAAATAAATGTGTCAAAATAATATAAAAATTTGTAAAACTTTGCATTTAGTCTAAGTCATGTCTCCATGCCAATCATGATTTAGTTTTTTAGGGAGTGAGTTTAGAACTCTAGTCTCCTTCTTAATTAAATAACAGCTTAGCCATCTTGTAATTACATAAGATTGGCCAACATGTTTTTTGAATCATAGGAGGTGTTAGTTGGTGGCCACTTCAGGTGATTGTAAGTCCAGAAGAGTCATGATGGGTTTACCTTCTCTTGTGGACGTAAATTATAATATCCCATTTTTTGCTTAGATTTATGTCGTGCTTCTAGCTTATGCTAAAGCTACTTAGATTTAGGATTCGAGGTTGCTTGTTTCCTTTAGCCTACCAGTATAAATACTCACCTCTTAGGAATTTTTACAATTTTGTGTTGGTGGATTATAAGCTCTAGTATTCTAATAAAATTCCAACTCAAATTAAACAAACTCTCTCATTTAAACATATAAAATCTCTCCATAAGATAGGATGGAGTGCTTACTAGGCTTCCTAGTATCATGAGTGATCCCTACTTATCTTTCTTTGGATTCCAAAATAAGTCTCTCCTTTTGAACTTTCCCACTTGATTTTCTAAAAATACATAGTCTAACCTTGAAATCTTTGGAGATGATTGATTGACTACTTTAATTGAGAGTATTCTTAGAAAATCCAACATCCTAGGATGTAATTAATTATGGAAGCTTGCTTCCATAGGTAACTAAAGAACCTAATATAAAATAAACCCTGCTTCACTTTTCCATACAAAGAAAAGGAAAGATCTCTGGTATATACGAAGACCCATCCGCCTTATGAGTCCTTATTAGGTGACTAGGTCCATTATAGGGTGATGTTTCCATCTTTCGAGATGGTACATCATACCTTAATGTCGTATCCAATCACTTCAATGAGTACCCCCTAATATCTACATGTTTTCCACTTGAATCCAAATTAAAACACCATAATTCCCTCATCGTATATAAAGTGATGAAGGAGTCCTTGATTAAGCCCTTACTAGATCACAAGATATGCTTAGCTTGATTGGCCACTTCTTCCATAACTACAGAGAAAGTGTGCTATTTCAAAAAAGTCTTGGGAGTTACCTTTTTAGATGAAGACTTATTTCTAGGAACCACTAATAACAACTGCCTGTTGTATACCTCAATGAACATAGACAACTTCAGATTGAGTATAGTACTTGTTGACCTAAGTGAATTAATCAACATCATGAGTCTAAGAACTCTTTTCCACTTTAGGATCGACATTACTAGACTTAACTATGATAAGATGATGTTGAAGGGATTCAATGAATAAGGCGAGAGGGCCTCAAGCTCAATCACATTGTTATTATAGATTGACTACTTAAAGGATGAAGCAAAGTTCTACATCATAGATTTATACACATCTTCCATGTAAAGAAAATAGTCATAATGTCTAGAGAATCTGATTAGTAGTCATGGGTTGCCTCATTTCAGGTATCTTGAGTAGACATAGAATTTTGAGTGTAAGTGTAAAAGAGTGTCATGTGATGAACAAATTATAAGGTGTTTGTATTGTGAATGCACAGATGTTCACATGGTGAACTAATAGAAGGTTGGGCTTACATCCCTTTTGGAATGCTAAATTTGGGTTATCCACATGGTAGACGGATGTAGATTTGTTCTCATGGTAAATAAATTATGTGTGTCCATGTGGCAAATAAAATGTACAAGTGGTTGGGCTTACATCCCAAAATTAGGTTTGTACGCATGGTGGACAGATATGAATTTGTTCACTTGGCAAACAAATCATGTGGTGTCTGTAGGATGAATGAATAGATGTTCACATGGTGAACATACAGAAGGTTAGGCTTACGCCCCTTTAGAATTTTAGAATTACATGGATGTTTGTATGACAAATGAATAAGAAAACTAGACTTACATCCTATTGAATTGGCATATAGATGAGTAGTCCACATGTTGGGTAGACATAGTAATGTTTGTGTAGAAAATGGATATAAAATTGAATTTTATTAAAAGTACATAAAATTCTCATTTTAGGGACCCAACACCATGGTGCTAGGATTTAGCGCCATGGTGTTGTGATAGTGGATCCCATGATGTGGAATGACACAGAGTAGATGATTTGGAAGCTCAGCACCTTGGTGTTGCGTATGTAGTGTCCGCGTGTAATATTATTGGTCCCCTTATGTTGAACAGATCTTGCAGTTTGACAGAAAGCATTGGTCAAGATTTTTGACTAACATACAATTGGATTTAAGAGAAAATAATAGCCTCATTTTTAGGAGGGCCATAGAGCGCTGTGGCATTGCACTCTTTTCATGCACATCTATTATGAAATTTATTATAATTAAATCTATCTTTTTTACTATACATTAATCGATGGGATAGGTTGACCAGCACCTCGGTGCTCCATGTGGGCACCACGGTGCTGAGGCCATGTTCTACAATCCAGGAGGGTAGCACCTAGGTGCCGAGTCTAGGCACTGTGGTACTAGGGCATGATTTATAAATACAGGATAAGGCTATTAAGGATTTTCATTTAGTGATCCCTTCTCTTAAGGATTTCATTTCTCTTGTAGCTCTTTTTTGCTTTCTAAATTCCAATATTAATCATGCCTAATAGAAGAGTAGTTAATAAGTAGGGGGCATCCAACAATGCCAACTACATTGCAAGTGCTAACATCGAGAAGCGGTATGAACATGCTCTCCTTCACATGCACATGATTTCATAAATGGGTTTCTAGAATCCAGTGGCAATTTGGAGGGGATAACCATGGAGCAAAGGTGGCTCAAGCTAGCTTACAACAACAACTCGTACATCATCTCGATGGTGCACGAATTTTTTTGCAAATGCATGAGATGACCAAGACAACAAAGCATACATCCTGGGGAAGCTGGTAAGTTATGATAGTAGTGCTATAAATGAATATTACGATCTTCTTAATATTGAGTATGATCAATATCTCTCCTACTACAATGACCAACCCGGTATTGATGAGATCATTCTTTTTCTCTCTATCAGGAATTAAAGCATGCAATGGAAAGGATGGGAGGAAAAAATTATCAACTTTTCTACCACCAGTATGACAACTACTTCTAAGGCTTGGTAATATTTGATTTCTTCCAAGCTTATGCCCTCTGGTAACATCAATAAGGTTACCAAGGATAGAGATATTTTAAAATTTGTTATTCAGAAGGGGTTCTCGATAGATATCAAGAAGGTTATTTTTAATTCTATTTATAATATGCTGAAGGGGAGCACTACTGTCAGGTATAATCACCCTTCTCTTATTTATGGTTTATGTGTCACGGTAAGTGCAGTAGGGGGCTTGCTGAGTAGGTACTCTTTCAGAAGGTACCTCTAACAAAGACGGTGATTGGGGGATTCAAGAATAGATTTGAAGTGTTAGAGAGTTCACGTCCTCTCTGATCTAGATCCCAAAAACCTAAGTCCTTGGCTAAGCAAGTTCAAGAGAATGACAGCTAGGTTAGGGACTTGTGAAAGAGGGTGAATAGAAGTAGTCATAGATAAGAGATACAGGAACGCAAATTTGACCATCATATGGGTCAACAATAGATGTAGTTCTCTTATATGGCCCAGTTCAATACCACACTAGTCAACATGTTTTAGAATTGCAATCTTACAAATCCTAGCCAGGTCTCCTTCCCTACAACACCTTAATATTAGACCTGTGTGATTACCTTTCCGATATCAGGCACGAAGGAGAAGAAAGAAGAGGAAGAGGAGGGTGCCGAAGAGTATGAATAATAGTCTCCCCCACCCCATTTGTATTTTTCGCTGCTTTTCTTTTTATTTTTTATGATTGTAATATTCAAGTTTAGCAATAAAATTTTCTCTTTTTTATAATTATGTGTTGTGCTTGTGTATTATTATTGTTATTGATGCTTTAGGCTAAAAAAATAAAAAATAAATATTATAACACTTATAAAAAATCATATCAGGGTATAGCACCATAGTGCTGATATGCCAGCGCCTTGGTGTTGAAGATAGAATGAAAAAACCTGATAAGTGAGTGCCATGGCATTGCAACTTAATGCTGAAGATAGAATGAAGAGTCTGAGAGGCAAGCACCATGGCACTATCCTACCCATGACATCGTCTGCATGGTGCTATCTATGTAACACCGGCGTTGTTGGCACCGTGGGATATTATTTCCTCCCTAGTAGAAAATTTTCTAAATCTTTTTTTTACATACAAAAAAGTGACATAGCACTGCGGTGCTGTCCCTAGAGTGCCACAACACTGTGGGATTTTATTTTATTTTTATCAAAATCTTTTAAGTCATATTCCAATTGACACATGGGTATGGTACCATGGTGTTGATGCTATGGTGCCGTGGTGCTATGATATTATTTTACATATATTAGGACATGGTGCCGTGATGTTGATGCTATGGAATCATGGTAATCTAATATTATTTTACTTATATTAGGAAATGGTGCTACGATGCTGATGCTATGGCATCGTGGTGCCATGGGATTTTGTTAAAACACTGCGATGCTAATTCTTGGGTGTTGTGGCACTGCTCTTGTAATATTAATACCCGAGAGCACAACATCGATATTCAACACCGTGACACTGTAGGTCAAAATTTAAATTTATAGTGTGAATCTTCTATATTTTTTAGAAATTTCAGCAGTATTTTTCCTTAGTAGTGCTTAATTTGAAAATTGTATAGTGCAGAGCACTCTTCTCCCTTATTTCAGATCTAAGATCAATGGAGGGGAGGGGATTTTCATCTCGCACTAAAATAAAATTCAATGATGGAGGTATTCAAATCTCTAAGTTTTCCACATTAGATCAAATATCAACAGTGGGATTTTTATTAAACTAGTAAGAAAAAACATAAATTCTTTACCTGATGTGAGAAATCTTGGAGTGAATAGTGATCACTAGTTCAGAGAGAGTGGAATCAAGTAGAAAAAGTCCTTTAGAGTGAACTGCTCACTCCTATTTATAGTAGTGGTTGGATAACTATTCCCTTCCAATAGTCGGTGTAGCACCTCGATGCCAAGATTATGGCACCGCGGTGCTGTACTGTAATTTGACAACTAGACCAGGTAGTTATTTCTTTTGATGTGAATCATAGTAGCCTAGATTTCTCTAATACAGATAGAAGCTGTATGATCTCTATAATCCATAGTATCCTACCTTTCTCATGATTCATTGAAATGTTGAAAGGTGGTCTCTTGATTACACTCTAATGAAGAAAGAGTTTGCCCAAGTTTGGACACGTGAGCATCTACTTGTGAGCAATTTTGTTCTATAGCTATGAAAGCTTGTCTGATCATAGTTCTCCTTTTTAGCAAATATTATTTCTATGTTGTAGTTTTCTCAATTCAGCAGAGATATCAAGGAGTTCCATCTATGCTCTAGAAAGCTCCCTTTTAAAAGATCTGAAGGCTTTGAGGCTATGCTCTAGATCATGGTGAATTATGGAGACTTGATGCGAATGGCATTGACTGATATTTTTATAGTAGTAAGTGTATCTGACAAGACCTCCTCATAGGTAGTGTGAAAAAAGAACAATCCAAATTCAACATCTCTACAGAGGGATTTCCATAATGGCAATTCTCCTACTTTAAGACCTAGAGTAGCAGTGAAATCTAGTAAAAATTGTGCTTCTACACAGAAGCTAGACATATCCAGCAAAACTTCTAAGTAACACTTAGAAGTAGTTGATGTAGGGATGCTATTATATGATATAAGATTTTTGAAGGACTACCATACAAGGGAGTTCAAGCTCTGGGTTGTATTCTAGAAACAAATCATGAAATTTCTAGGCCAAATAACTTCCTTTGAACTATATGTTTCTCACTAGAGATATAGTGACTTTCTGCATAAGAATCTATATCTAAGGAGTCATTTTGGGTCACACTCACTATCACCCGAGTTGAATATAATAAAAGTGGTTCAAAACTAGTAGCCACTATGCTAGACTCCTACGTTTGTGTATTTTCTCTAGTATATATATGATTAGTACTAGTAGGTTGGATATACATTGGAGAAACTGTAGTCATATGTATGGATAATACTAGTGTGACATCACTCTCATTTTGCTCTGTTGATGGTTCAGCTGCTCTTGCTGAGGCAAGAATATGAATATAGTTGCCTATGTCTATAACTCTTATATTAGAATCAACTTGGGGAGATCCATATTATCTTTCTCATGGGTATTTGAATTTTGATACTGTCATTTCTTATTACCATATTAGTCATCTAATGCTCTTTTAGAAGCATTTTTTATATGTGGTATAGGTTGAACCAGTCTAGTCTTTCATATTTTGAAGTTGTATATGTGAAAGCCTAGCTCCAAGAAGGAAGAGAAACTATGGCGGATCCACATTAACTATAAATGACTGACACCTGTATGAGTCTTCTATAGAGCTATGTAGAAACTAGATCTGGTCTCCAGGCGAAGTGTGAAGGTCCATGCTATAGAGGCTATTGCTAAATGGACTACTAGTGGAGGTGCTCCCAAGGAATGAGCATCTATTATATCCATTATTGGTGGTAACTCGTATATAGGTGTAGCTTAAGTAAATCCAAATTTCCTAGCCACCCTATTGGTGTTATAAGCTTCCAAGATTACAGATTCATGGTGGAGATAGCATAGTCAAGTGGGTCTCAGTCCAATGAGATATTCTTTGATGTGTCTATATCTCAATTTGAATGATAGTAAGAGAATGCCTCTCTCAGTAAGAGAGTCTATGAATTTCTACACCATACTTTGAATAAATAAACTAAAGAAGGATGATTTATGGAAAATATGAAAATGATCTATCATGTGCACTGGGGAGAACATAAATGTTTGTATCTAATTTCTATCTATAAAGACTATAGCTCTATTCAATTGCATAATCATGGGGAAATTTTGCTCTCTGAATTAGGATGGTGTCTAAAGATAACTGAAGGCTCTTAAAATATCTGCATGAATCCATCCATGTAGATAGTGCCAAGGGGCATCCATGTTGTAGCATCATGAATTTATCATAACACTTACTTTGCCTAATCCACGATATAAGTAGACCAGTGCTACAAGCACCAATGATATCTTTTCACCACAAGAAAGTAGGCTAGCCATTGGTAAGGTAGAAGGATGGAATAATTTATTATGCCCAGGGAATACAAAGTAGCATAGCCAAGTGGCAATGAAAGCCACTAAGGGTAGTTCCTCATTGATATTTTTTGCTAGTATCTAGTAGGAGTTGACTTTTCTCATTGACTCAAATTTAGCCTTAAGAGATGTATGGGCTCCATTATCGAATAGATCTTCAAGTCATGCAAATTGTGGTAGGTGCATCCCTAAATGGAAGAAGCTTTTTGACCATGTATCCAGAGTGATCATATTTTGATGTCTGTAATTTGTTCTCCATTCTTTGGATAGTCTTTGATAATGAGCCAAGGTGTAATGTAGTCTTAAAGAATATATGTAACCGCCTCTTCTACATTTACCATCTAGTTGGCATTGAAAAAGCTCATGACTTGGTGGAATGTATTCTTCATAAAGAGTTCTAATAACTATAAGTCATACTATATCCTGCATATCTGCTATGGTGATTGCCAACTCATGTGGAACGACCCAGTAAGTATTGATAGCTCTATCCCAATGTTCTGCTATACTTTTGATCCATGTGAAAGGAAAGTAGCTATAATCAAAGAGTGATGAGTAGACTGCCTAATATATACCACCTTTTCTAAGAACATCATCGTGCCATTGTAAGTGATGTTGAGCCCACTATCCATATCCATTGATAGTTGATAATGGAGTGCTCAAAAATAAACTTTGAGTCCTAGTCTTCTGCTTCATGATATAGTATACAATAACCTAGTAGCCTAACCATGCTTATAGGTGGAGCAGCACCTTCAACTGGTTGGAGCACATTCTGATTACCTAAGTTAAGTTGATCTGTGACTCATTTTAAAGGAACATCATGACTATGTCTCAATTTTAAACTAGATACTCAGTTAATTATGTCATAGCTAGCTAGAGACTATGAGTTGGATAGTGAGGGACATGATGATCAAATAAACGAGTCTTCAAAAATATCTTTCCTCTTAACATATCTTGGTTCCATGATAGCCTATCTTGTATCCTTGTTGTACCATGTGGTTCATGGGCTTCAGTAATAGCCCATATTTGTTCTTCAACAAGCTCATTAGAAAGAATATCATTTGGTCATTTCTAGATAAACATTATAGCCAACATGAAATATATCTAGAATAGAGAATCACACATGTTTTTTAAGAGTTTTATAAATCAACAATAATATCTAAATTTATAAATGAGCTACATGTGGTGGAAAATTTATATTCATGCCTTCATCTATCCTCCTTTTGGGAAAGAAGATAAATGAAATTAGAAATATAATGTCTTGGTTGGACACCACGTAGATCCACAGATGTACTTATTATGGTGATCGTGTACAACATTGAGGAGAGGTGTACTATCTCAAAAGATAGAAATCACCACCCTATAATGGACTTAATCACCAAAATAAGGACTCCTAAGGACGTTGGGTCCTCAAGGTGTACCAGAGATTCTTCTCCTACTTTACATAAAAAAGTAAAATAAGGTTTATTTTAAATTGGGTTTGTTAAGTTCCCTACAGGGGCAAGCCCCCATAGTTAATTACATCCTAAGGAGTGAGGATTCCTTAGGTAGACTCTCGATCAAGGTAAATGATCGTTGTCTCTAAAGATTTCAATAGGGTAGGACTATCAATAGAGTAGCTTATTTTTGAAGATCAAATGGGATTGATCAAAGAGAGAGTTATTATCGAAGCCAAATGAAGATAAATAGGAGATGCTCATGATGCTAGGAAACCTAGCGAGCATCTCAAACTATCCTATGATTGGGCTTTACATTTTTGAAATTAATTTAATTTGTTTGAGTTGAATTTTCATTAAAAATTTAGGGCTTATGATTCCACAACACAAGATTATGGAAATGCCTAAGATGTGAGAATTTATGCTTATGGCCCACAAAGGGGAGAAGCAACCCCAGAACCTAAATCTAGGGAGCTTTGGAGAGGGCCAAAATCACAACCTAAATCTAAGGCAAAAATGGGTATTTGGTTTGCATCCATAAGAGCAGACAAACCATCTGGCTACTTGGACTTACAATCGCCTTGGGGTGGCCGCCAACTAACTCCTCATATGATTTTAAATTCATGTAAATAGACATATGCTTTATGCAAGATAGCTAGATTGTTATTTATTTAGAAAGAGACTAAGTCCTTAAATGCATTCCCTAAGAGACTAGATCATTTACGGGCATGAGTAATGACCTAAATCTAATGCAATTTACATTACATGTTATTTTTGTTTTTGGACAATCATTTGACTCAGGCTAATAGGATTGATATGGCTAATGCATGAGAAGTAAGATTATTGGCCAAAGTCAACGAGAAGGGAGGAGGTGTGTTTCCACCATGGCTCTCATAGGTCAAGCCAAGTTTCTCTGGTAAAGGTGGAAGCCCTCCAATCAACAGTGAAGCAAGATGCATTTATGCATGATGTTATAAAAGAAATACTCATCCAACTAAGGAGTTGCTAATTCTTTTATCTTGATTTTAAGCTTAAGCTTTAGGTGAGGTTATGAGTTACTTATTTTTATTTTGAATTGTTAAATTGAGTAGAAGATTTATTTTTTTCTAAGATTCTAATCGTCATCTAGGTTGTACATCAAGCAAGGAATAAACTAGGAAAAGAATGCCATCTTAATGCATAAGCTAAACAAATCATCAATCAATTTATAAAGCTAACGTGAAAGAATAAGAGGCCATTTGTTGTCGGGTTCCATCGCATAAACCCGAAAATAAATTGGGTAGTCGAGCTCTACCCTTATACAACCTAGATTATAAATGAATTAAGTACAATTAAGCAAGGAATTTATTATTATGAGGGTCTTCAAGCTTCATTTCTTCATTCTTCTTTTCTTCTTTCTTCTTTGGTTCCTTCTTTTGAATGGTTGGAAGGTGGATGCTCCAAAGGCTTCACATGGTACATAAGATGAGATTTTATGACCAATTCTCATCCTAATCCCCATAACAATCATTCCAAAATCCTAATTACAAAAATTACATGAAAAGGAAAAAATGGATATCTAAATAATACCTGCAAAATAGAGATTAGCTAAAATAAATCATGCAAATCCCAAGCATGTATATTGGACTTAACACCCCACACATGGGTGACTAAGTCTACCTAGCCTATTGGATTATGCTTAGGGGTATAAGCACCTACACAACAAAAAGTATTTATATTTTTATTTATTATAACGCCCCTTAAGCACATTCTCCTACAAAAGATAATGGTTAAACTAAGATTGCCCTACCATTCAGTCTACGCACATGCACCCTAACATCCAGCCTAAAATATTACATCACAAAATAAAAGTAAATATCAAACCATGCACCGTCCTAACCTAAAGCTAGAAGTGGTGACTTAGCCAAATGTGTGTGCTTTAGAGGCTTGTGTGGTATGCTTAGCTATGGCTTTAAGTTAAAGTTTTCTAAGTATGAAGGATGTTCAACTTAGAGGAGGGTTTCATTTCTGTGGTTTACTTATTTTGGGTTGATTTTATTTTGTGTTTTGATTGGGTTCAAGTGAATCCTATAATTAATTATTAAGTTGTAAAGAGAGGGAAAGAGAAGAGAACTTCTCTTTCCTTCCCTAACCCAAGTAATTTATAAAGTGGATTCATGTTTTAGTTTTATTTAGTGAATGTTTTATAATGTGTTTTAATTAATCCTAAGTTTAGATGAACTCTAAACAAACCTATTCAAAAAGAAAGACATTTTAAGATTAAATAAAGTGAGTTAAGATAACAAAACACACATCACTTCATTTCTTTCCCAACATGTATAACATGCATGTGAATGAATCCTAAGCATATCTATACATACCAAATGGGAATGTTTAGCACACTTTTGATGCATGCTAAATAAGTTATTTAAGAAAATTTGAATGTTTATGATGCATGATTTTCATTAAGTAGAAAGGGGTTTCTTATCTAATTTTTACATGCACATATGAATGTATGAAAGGCATAAGTGAGTATGATACCATTATTAGCACCAGGGGTGTAAGGTACAAGACCTACTTGGGGCTACTTAAAGCCTCACAACCCCGAGGTTGTCCAAACTAATTTACTACTTTTCTTAAATACAAGCATGTGTGCAAAAGAAATGAATGGAAAAGAAAGATGCAAAAGTTTGTATTTATTTTATTTTGGTTTATTTATGCAATTTATATACGTAAGTGTCGGTGTCCTTCTTAAGTCATAGCATAGGAATGACTAGGAAATGCAATTAGGCAAGTATTGTGTTCTTTTCAAATGAACTATACACTTTGCCAAATCCTATTCAAAACTACACCAAAAGAGAGGAAAAGGAAAACTACACTAAGCACATCCCTATATTTTACTAACATGCAATCTTATAAGTAAGATATAAGTAACACATTTTTAGTTTTGACAATTGATTCATATATTTTGAAAATAATTTGGATTTAATAGTGATAATAGTCACTCATATTCTTACTTTAGCCAAAATATGCAATTTGACATAAAGAAAATATTTTCATTTTAAATTTGATTTTTGAAAAGCATGAATGTATGAAATCATATGACACACATATTTAGCATGTTGGGAAAGAACTAAAGTAATGAAAGCTGGTAAACACATTCACCTTAATTAATTCCTAAAGACAATCTTATAAAATAAGAAAGCTTAAAGCAAATCAAAGTTAGTTCAATGTGATTTTATTTGATTTTGACTTAATTTGGAAAATGTGTGGTGAGTTTGCTATTCCTAACCCATTCCCACATGTGTTTGATATTTTTGTTCAATTTTTAGGTGATTAGATTCATTTTATATTTTGATTACGTTAAGGTATGAATTAAGCATGTTAATTACCTATTACCTACACCACCTTAGCATAGTTAATCAAATAATTATGAGCTAATGAGATGACATAAAACCACACAAGAAATTTAAATCAGTAATGCACCTAGGAAGAAAAGGGCCTAATGCAATTTGGCTCATGATTAATGATTAATTAAGCTAAGGGGTTTGGTTTAAGTAATTTCAAAACACCCCCCACACATATGAGTTAAATTTAGATTTCCTTAATTGTACTTAGGCTCTTGAACACCTAAGCAACTACCCAAGAAGAATTTATTAAATTCTAAAAAGTTTTATAATTTTATGAAATTAATTAAGGGGATAATTAGTGAATTAACCCTTAATTAAGGTAAGATTAAGGAATAAAGGGGGCTTAAGAAATATCTTAAGAAGAATAGCCCAAAATTATTTCCTAAACCTCACATTCACTTAATCAAAACTTAATTGGCTCAATCAGAGGGTTAAATTACTTACTATACCCTTAATTAAGTCTAATTATATTAAGAAAGTGATTAAGGAATGAATTAGTAATTCCCCTAATTATGCCACCAATAAATCCCAAGAAAATTAGGGGAGGTAGAAGTCATTTCTCTAATTCCACCCAAGAAGGTTGGGATTAATCAGTGGATTAAATAGAGAGTAATTGGCAAATTAACATTCCTAATAAAACCCAAATTAAAGAAAAGAACTATTCAAAATCAATCAAAATAAATTTTAGAATATTCTATTTTCAATTATCTTTCAAATGTAATTTATTTTATATTTTTCTAATTTTTCTATTTTGAGATATGAATTTTAGAAGTTTAGGTGATTAATTAGGAATTAAATAATCCGTAATCATATTATTAATCCTACTGGTGCCACGTATGCCGTTGACAAGGCATACACTTTACATGCGGCATGGCCTAATTGGGTATTTAACCTGCCACATCGTAGTAATGCATGGCGACGGCGCTACGTGCTTTCTCCTCAGCCGTCCGATCAAGGATCGAACGATTTAGATTAATGCCGTGGATCTGAGAGAAAAAAATAAAGATATTACACATTTTAATCTCGACCGTCCATCTAGAATGTGCGAATGGATGGCTAGAGATTCATCTCTGTTATCCTCTATGAGCAATGGAGGCTGTCCATGTTCTAGGGTAAGATCCGAGCTTGATTGAGCTCAGATTGGACTAAAATTTAGCCTACACCATCTAAACCTAATGGCAAGCACATCTAATGGCTAAAATTCCATGGGATTAAAATTCCTTTCACAAAGGATCAACATACATTGAAATTAAGGTCAAAAAAATGGCTAACCTCACTGGCACTCGATTCCCTTGGAGAAGCTTCGACTGGTTGAGACGAAGCTTTGCTAAAGGTTTGAGCTCTTGAGGTTGAGTAACCTCTCCTATGGACCAACTCCTCCTCCAATTGAGCTTGGCTTTGGTCTAGAACACTCTTCCTCTACCTTTAGAGCTTGGGAAAGAGTTTGGGTGAGTTTGATTGTCCTCACTGATGGAGCTTGCAAAAGGGATTGCATTGATTTTGAGTATGGAGTAAGTTGGCAATCAAGCTGAGCTGCCCTATTTTTAGTGTATGAAAATCGACAAGATGAACTTTCAATCTCCCTCTAGGAAGCTTAGGATCACTTGCAAATGGCTCCTCTGGCTTCCTAACACTCAATCGACAATGGCTCTCTTGGAATAAGAGTGAATTAGGGGGAGTATATCTCCCCCTTTGGCAATCGGACGACCGAGCAAGGAGAAGCCATTTTTGATCAATTGCCTTGATTCAAAGGGTTTGTTAGGCTATGTAAAATGTCCTTGAATTTAGTTTTGGCCAAGGAGTGGAATGGTGAAGTGGCCATGTGCTTCAATTGAGTGGGAAGAGGTTTGCCATATGGCCATTTCCATGCACATGGTCGATTTGGCCATTGGGTCAGGTTGGGCTAACCCAAACCCATTGGATTAGCCACACTACACTCCCTAGTGTTCACTTGATCCTCTAAGAGAGTGCCAAGTGGGTATGAAGTGGATTTGACCAAATTCCAAGTGGAATTGGCCAAAATTTACCCTATGGTCGAGGGGTAAAATGGTCATATGGCTAATTTTTAAATTTGGGTATGTTTGGTATGTTGAGAAAATAGATTTGGCCAAGTTTCATTGGATTTGGAGTTCCTTTGGTATGGTTTGGCTCATATTGACCCATTTAGGTAAAATTGGGTCAACTTGGGTCAAGTTGACCAATTGGTCAAATTAAATCAAACCAAGGGTTGGTCAAGTTCATATGACCATTTGAAATGTTTTGGTGGCTTTGGTTTGATTCAATTTGGTTTAGGTTTGAATTTGGTTCATTTGATTTCATTTAGGTCAAATGGGTCAAGTTGATTTTGACCCATTTGACCTATTTGAGCCAAGGGTTGGTTCATGTTTGGTTGGTCATATGAGATGGATTGATATTTTTGTTTCCAATCAATTTTGGTTAAGTTTGAATTTGACTCAATATGACTCTTAGGTCAAGTTGGGTTCAAGGTCAATTGGGCTAGGTTAGGTCTAGTTGGCCAATTGAGGCTTTGGTCAAGTTCAACAAGTGATTTGGAATGAAATTGACCCATTGGTTTCAATCAATTTGGCTTAGATCAAGTTTTGACACATTTTGACTTTTTAGGTCAAGTTGGGTCAAGTTGGGTCAACTTGGATCAGGTGGCCAATTGGGCTAGGTTAGGCTCAAATGTTGACTTGGTCAAGTTCAAACATTGGTCATGAATGACCTTAGATCAATGGTTTCAATCAATTTGTCCTATGGTAGATTTTGGTAATGTTAGGTTTCATTTTGGCTAAGTGTTGAAGGTCAACCCTTAGGTTTGACTTGGTTTGACCCAATTTGATTGATTGATCATCCAATGATGATTGTTGATCATGATGAGAGGCATAGTTGGGCTTAGTTCAATCCAATTTGGTTAGGATTAGAATTTAGCTCATCAAGGGTACTTTAGGTCACTTTGGGTCAATTGAGCCTAAGTGGGTCAAATGGCTTGGTCAAAGCTTGATTTGAGTTTGATTGAACTTGTATATGGACTTATGATTGAAATATAAATCCATTTGCAAGTGGTTTGAAGTCAAATGGGTTCTGATTTATTTGACAATTTCAAGTTCAAAGGGTGAACATGAGTTTGATTTTGGCTTGATTTTTGAATTGAGTCTTGGTTAAGTGATTGAAGTTTATATTTATATTTGGATTCATAATTGAAGGATTGATTGAATCATGAAGGAAAATCAAGGGTTTGGCTTGATTTAAAATTGATTTGGCTAAGTTCAAAATTTTGACTTGAAAGGCTTAGGATGGATTTTGAATGAGTTTGAGTTTGATTTTTGGAATTGGTTTTGGTTGTTTGAATTTAAATTTCATTTATATATGTGAATATAAATGAGAATATAAATGTGTTATGAGAAAATTTTAGGAATTTGAAGTGATTTGAAGTTGATTTGAGCTAAGTCCTTAACAAGGAATTAAAAGACTTAGAGGAAATATTTAGAATTTTGGATTTAAATTTTGGATTTAGTTTGATTGATTTGAGTTTATATTTCATTTATATATGTGAATATAAATTAGAATATAAATGAGTTATGAGAAAATCTCATGAATTTGAGTTGATTTGAAGATGATTTAGGCTAAGTCCTTGAAGGGAAATCAAAGGACTTAGGCAAGATTTGAAATTTAGGATTTCAACTTGGAATTTGATTTGAATTTAAATTTCTTTTATATATGTGAATATAAATGAGAATATAAGTGAGTTATAAGAAAATTTTATGAATTTGAATTGATTTGAAATATGATTTAGGCTAAGTCTTTAAGAGGGAATTAAGGACTTAGGAAATATTTTGAACTTGGAATTTCAATCATGGGTTTCAATCATGAGTTTCAATCATGGTTTTCAATCATGGATTTTAATCATGTGATATTGATTTTAGTTTGGAGAAAATCATATAAGATTGATTTGAAGTTTGTGAAAATCAATTAGGATTGATTTGGAATTTGACTTGAAGGAAGAAAGGTGAGGAATGGTTCAAGCTAAGGGTAGGCAAATTTTCCTAACACCCCTAAGGCATGACCTATTCTTAAGTCTCTAGGGCTAGGTTGTGTGTCCACCTAATGACTAGATGTGTCTTAAGACTAAGGATCTCTTAATGTCTAAGAGGAGTCCTATGTCTAAGATGGAGGGGTTGAGAGCTCATCCTAAAAATGAGGTCAATACTATGTATTTGAGCTTTTTCAATTTATTCTTTTATGCAAGTTTATATTTAAACTTGCTCCTCTTGATTATATTGGCATTTAAATGTAGGTTTAGATATAACCCCTTTTAGTATTGTGGATTTGATCCAGCCTATATGGACATGATGGATCTTAGTTTAACTTAGATCTGACCCTCTTGGGTATAATAGAATCTAAATTGAGGTTTTGGATCTGGCCTCTTTGGCCATGGTGGATCTAATGCAACCCCTTTGGGCATGATGGATCTTAGTTTAACTTTGATCTGAATCCTTTGTGTATAATAAGATCTAAATTAAAGTTTTGGATCTGACCCCTTTGTGCATGGTGGATCTGATCTTGCCCCTTTGGGCATGATGGATGGATCTTAGTTTAGTTTTGTTTAATTAGACAATGCTTCCTTTTGATAAGAGATATTGCTTTGCACGATATATAAAATTTCCCTCTGTTAACAAGGGAATTTCTCATTGAAATAAGAATATTTTATTCGTAGTTATGCATAATATCTTTTGAGATATTATCCATTTTTAAGGGGCATGGACTTGATGCCTTTAGTATCGATGAGCTGATAAGCTCCACCTTCATATACTTTTTTGATGATATACGGTCCCTCCTAATTTAGATCAAATTTTCCACCAACTCGTTGATGTGGAATAGTTGGCCTTCTTCACACTAGTACTAGTTCACCTGGTTTGAAGCTTCTTAGGTGGACCATACGGTCATGAGCTCAGGTCATTCTTACTCTATATATTTCTAGATTTTATTGAACTTGTAATCACATTTCATCTAAGGCTTCAAGCTCCTCATATTATATTTTAATATTTTCTTTTGTTGAAAGTTCATTTTGAACTACTAGACGGGGTGAAGGTAGTTCAACTTCAAGGGGAAGTATTACTTCTACTCTAAAGACTAAAGAGTATGGTGTTTCTTGTGTAGCAATTTTATAAGTGGTATGATATGCTCATAATTCTTCTATTAATTTATCATGCCATTCTCTTTTATTTTAGAGAGAATCTTCTTAAGCAGGTTAATTAGGATTTTATTAAATGCTTCTATCAAACCATTGGATCTTGGATTATATATTGAAAAATATCGCCAATCTATCTTATACTTTTTAACAAAATGATAGACTTTGATATTCTTGAAGGTAGTTCCATTATCTAATATAATTCATCTAAGTACTCTGAATCTATAAACAATATGGTCCTGGAAGAACTTCACTTCATTGTATGCTTTAACTTCTCTAAATGAGGTTCCTTTTACCCATTTTGAGAAATAATCAATAGCGACTAGAATAAAGCAATGTCCTTTAGATGATGGAAGATCTATTAGACCTATTATATAAGTTTGCTAGCTTTCAAATGACCATGACACTATTATTGGGTGTAGCGTATTGGGTGGTCGATGTAGTGTGTCTACATGTATTTGACACTGATGATATTTTTTAGCATATTTATTATAGTCTTGAACCATGCTAGGTTAGTGATAGCATATTCATTTAATTTTTATTTTCATTTTAGGGCTAGATTGATATGGTCAACACAATCCTTCATGAACTTTAGCCATTATTGTCTTGGCTTTATTTGCTCCCAGGCATCACAACCATATTTTGTCAAATTTGTATTGATATAATGTGTTATTTATAAGAGTATATTTTAATGCTCTTTGTGAAATTTGATGAGCTTTTTATTTATCTTGTGGTAGCCCACCACATTTGAGATAAGTGATGAATAGTTCTCTCTAGTCATCTTCTTCTGTTATTGTTATAACTTCTTGACTTTCTTTAGCTTTGAAAATTAAAGGAGGGTTGGCGCTAGTGCTTTTTGATTGTTATTATAATGGGATTTCTTTGAGGGTTTGTCATTTCTTTAGCAAATTTAGCTAATGCGTCAGGCTTGCCCTTGTCTCGGTGCGACACCCTTATGATGGTACTTTATGGATTTATTTTAAAAGCTCCAAGAAATGATTATAGTAAAGCACTAATTTTGGCTTAATTATCTTAAAAGTTCCAATTATTTGTGAAATTATAATTTGAGAATCTTCATAAATATGAAGCTTCTTAATTTCATACTAATTGCTATCTCTTGGCCTGTAATTAATGCTTCATATTCAACCTCATTGTTAGTTCGAGACTTAGTAAGACTATAGGAAATCTGCAATATACCCCATTATGGTGTTATGAATATTTGGTCGATTCCAACTTATATTGTAGGTAAGCTACACAATTTATCTAATTTTAAAGATAACACTCCCTAAAAATAAAGGTCCCATCTTGATGGTTGCAGAGCTTCTTCAACATAATATATCTATTCATCAAGTAACTCATCATTAAGTGGGGAGTTTGCTTGTAAGGGGTGAGTGACTAAGAAATTAGCCAAGGCTTTCCCTTTTATAGCTTTTAGTGAGACATATGTTATATCAAATTGTAGCAATAGGACAGTCCATTTAGCCAAGTGACCTATTAAGAGAGGCCTCATCATCAAAATTTGATTGAGTTGACTTTAGATATTAATGTTATCTTATAGGATAACATATAATGGCATAGTTTATTACTAAACACTACTTTTCAATAGGAGAAAATATTATTTCAGCTCCTATTAGATGTTGACTTATATAATATAGGGCATTTTTCTTTCCTTCTTCATTATTTTATGCTAGTAGAACTCCTAGTGACTCTTTTAGGGCTGTTGTATATAATATCAATGGTTTCCCTATAATTGGTGCTGCCAAGATTGGGGGATGCAATAAATATTGCTTTATGCTATTAAATGCTCCATGACAAGCGTCATCCCATATAAAGGGCACATCATTTTTCGTTAATCTAGTAAAAGGTTAGCATCTACCCATGAGATTAGAAATAAATCTACTAATATAAGCTAGTTTGTCTTATAGGGAACATAATTGTTTCAAAGTCTTAATATTGTAGCATTTCCATTATTGCTTTACTTTAGAGGGATCAATTTCAATTCCTCTGTGGAATTCAATAAAGCCTAGAAACTTTTCAGAGGTCACACAATAAACATACTTTAAAGGATTCATTTTTAAATTGAAACTCCAAATCCTATCGAATATGATCCTTAAATCACGTATATGCTCAGTTTGTGTTTTGCTTTTAATGACCATATCATTAACAAAACACTCTACATACTTATATATGAGATCATCAAAGATACAAATCATCGCCCTCTAGTAAGTGGCACCCACATTTTTCAAGCCAATTGGTATTACTTTGTAAAAGTATATGTTGATTGGAGTGTGGAAGGATGTATGCTTATCATCTTATGGAGCCATTTTAATTTGATTATATCCTAATGATCCATTCATGAAGTAGAACATATCATAGTTGGATGTATTATCCACCATGAGTTCTATGGTGGTTAATGGGAAATCATCTTTTGGGCATGATTTATTTAAGTCTCAGAAATCAATGCAGACTCAGATTTGTCTAATTTTATTTTTTACTGAGACTATATTAGCAATCAGTCATCATTTCTTTTCAAAGATGAACCCTGCTTCAATGAGCTTTTTGGTTTCAGTGATTACTTATTCTTCAAATGCTAATTGCATTTGCCTTGATGCTTATTTTACTAGTAGTACATCAGATTTAATAGCTAGTTTATGTACAACTACGTCTGGTGATAAACTTGGCATTTCACTATAATTCCATGTGAAGCATTCTTTATATTTATAGAGTAGTGCTTTTAATTCTTCCCATCTTTCTATTGTGTGGTTAGCACCAACAAAAGTTGGCCTAGGCTCTTCTTCGATACTTATGTTAATTTCTTGAAGTTTATCGACTGTGGCTTGATTTCATTCTTTGAATTCTTTTGGGGATTCTTTGAGGTCGTTTATTAATTAACCTTCAAGCATATTTTCATTTCCCTATGAGGTACCCCTTTATAGATTAGTAGTTTCGAAAGGGATTGCTTCTTTAACAGATATAATATAGCATGAGCTTGTTAAAGAATTTGATGAAGGTATATATCCTAATCCCCATGTAGTGAATTTATCATATCCTATGGAACTTTGAACATTATCCCCTTGCCAGAGCCTTTTGAACAACTGAGCTTCTGCATTTCATTATGATAATTGGACATTATTTCTGATTAGCCTTTTTAGAGCTGATAAAAAGTATTGAAGGCTGATTATTGAGAGATTCTTCCTCAAAATCATCTTCTTCAAATAGTTCTTGCATGGAATTTATGATTCGATCTTCTACTTTATAGAAGAGGCTTCCAGTACCCTTGTAACCCCTTCTAGGAGGAACATACAATATTTTTAATTGTTCTATTTTTCTCTCCTTGGAGTTAATAAAGCTTTTATATGTGCTTTTGGTATTAATATTATTTTCATAGCCTTATTAGAGACCTTAGACTCAGACATTCTTATTAGAGATATGCATGTTTTTTCTAATTGATTGGTCGCACAGTTGGTACTAGCCTCTTCTTTCTTTTGATGAGTTGAGGCCTTCTTAAGTATCAATTCTTCTTCATCCTCTTCAGTGTCACTACCAAGGTGGGGAATTATCTTGAGTTGTTTTGATTCTTTAGTAATTTTACTTTTTGAATCATCACTCTTTAATATTAGTTTGATAGGTGGTGTTTCTTTCTTTTGGGTGTTAATCTCTTCAATCTTCTTAGGAATAAAGTATTTGGTGTCATCGTAGATCTTGATTTTATGCATCAAGAATGAGGTCATGTCCCCATAAATTTGATGCTCTTCACCATTTTGGATATATTTAATGCATTGATGAAGAGTCGAGGGTACTATAACAAACTCATGAATCCATGGCCTACCAAGGAGTGCCTTATATGAAACTTTGGCCTCGTGTGGTGTTTTAATTTAGAGTCACTGGGGACACCATGTAGATCTTAGAGGGTATTTATTGAAGTGATCGGGTATGACATTAAGGTATGATGTGCCATTTTGAAAGATGGAAACATCACCCTACAATGGATCAAATCACCTAATAAAGACTCCTAAGGCAGACGGGTTATCACATATACCAGAGATCTTTGCTCTACTTTACATGGAAAAGTAAAACATGGTTTATTTTATTTTGGGTTATTTAGTTCCCTATGGAAGAAAGCTTCCATAGTTATTTACATCCTAAGAAATGGGAATTTTCTAGGAACATTCTCGATTAAAGTAGTCAATCAATATTTCCAAATACTTCAAGGTTAGACTATCAAAAGGTTGGGTATTTTTGGAAAGCAAGTGGGAAGGTTCAATTTGGAAGACTTATTTTTGGATTCCAAAGAAAGATAAGTAGGAAGTACTCATGATACTAGAAGAAGGACTCTAGTCTATCCTACAGTGAGGTTTTATTTGTTTGAAATAGAAAGTTTATTTTAGTTTGAGTTGAAATTTAGTTAGTATGTTCAGACTTATAATCCATGAACATAAGATTATGAAAATGCCTAAGAGTGACCGAACTCATAGGAAACAAACAACCTCGAATCCTAAATCTAGGATGCTTTAGCACAAGCCAAAAGCATGACCTAAATCTAAGCGGAAAATGGGACATAGTGGTTTACCCTCATAAGAGAGGGTAAACCCATCTCAATTCTTCTAGACTTACAATCGCCTAGAGTGGCTGCCAGCTAACACCTCCTATGCTTCAAAATCATGTAGGATGATCTTATGTAAGTGCAAGATAGCTAAGAAATTATTTAATTAGGAAATATACTAGAGTCTTAAACTCAATCCCTAAGAGAATAGATCATGACTAGCATGAAGACGTGGCTTAGGCTAAATGAAAAATTTTATAATCTTTTATATCATTTTGACACATTGATTTGAACAAATGATTAAGATAATTATGCCTAAATGCATGATAATATTAAGTTATTGGCTAAATCAAAGGAAGGAGGTGCTCTCCACTACAAAGGATACCCTAACAGGTCAAGCATTATCCTATCATGCAAAAGTGGAGACCCTCCTTATTCAAGAGTGAAACAAGATGTTATGCATGGTGTTAAAACATACATCATTCAGCTGAGGAGTTTCTGAATCTTTTAATTATTATGATTATAGCTTAAGCTTTAAAGTGAGGTTATGAGTTATTTTAAAATTTTAGTTATGAGTTATTAGTGGGGGTATAAAAATTAATTTTTTTTCCTAAAGAGCCTTCCACATCCAAGCCACACATTCAAACTTCAAGCTTAAGAAATCTATGAAGAACATGCAATTTTTATTACAGAAGGTAAACACAAAAATTAAATATTTCATGGATTTTATTAAAAGAATAAGAGGCATTTGCGGCCGGGTACTGCCGTACACCCAAAAAAATAAAAGAGGTTGGGGAGCCGAGCTCTACCCTTATACAACCCAAATTATAAAAGGATATTACAATTACAATTGAATGAATGCCATGTGGGTCTTGATACTTCATCTTTCTTTCTCTTATTCTTTTTTTGGTTTTGATCTAAGCTTCACAGGGTCCCCCAAGTCTTTGTTTTCTAGCCACTACTCATATTAAACCCCATAGCATTAAGCCTAATTCCTGCTAAAAAATTGCATATTTATGGAAAATAAAACCTAACTACACCTGCAAAAAATATATTAGCAAAATCAACCATAAAAACCCAAGCAGCTATATTTCATGCATTTGGGCTTAGCACCCTGCACCTGGGTAATCGAGCCCACCTGTTCTACTAAGAATTATGAAAGGGGCATAAGAAACCTACAAGCAAAAGTATTTATATTTATTTATCATTTCAGTGGCCCCTTTAACATAATCCCTGACAGAAAATATCATTACGCTAATAGCATCCTAACATCCAGTCTACACATAAATAATTCTAACATTTAGTCTAAAGTAATACATCAATAAATATAACCCAACATCACGACATACCCCATCCTAATTTAGATCTAAAAGTGGTTACTTAGTATATTAAATGTGAGTGCTAAGGCTTAGTGTGGCATGTCTTAGCTAGGCTTTAGGATTATAATCAATTAAGTTTGGAATTATTTAAGTTAGACATTTGGGGAGGTTTCACTTCAAGTGATTAATTGGATTGATTATTCTTAATTTGTATTTTTTTTTATTTCATTTGATATTTGCTTAGCATGCAATGATTATGAAGAGAGGAAAAAGGCTTGACCCTCTTCATCCCTACCCTTAGTTATTTTCTAAAGGCATGTTATTATGATTTTGGTTTCTTTTAATGAATGGTTTATTAAAGATTTTATTAATCCTTAATTTGGGTTAATATTAAAGAATCCTATTCAAACATGAAAGGCATCTTAAGATTAATGAGATTGAATTACTGTCACATGGATAATGTTATATCATTCCTTTTCATCATTAATAACATGCTTATGGTTTTCAATTTAACATACCTATACATGCAATATATTTTTGGCACACTTGAATGATTGCTAATGCATATATTTTGGAAGAAAAGATAGATTCCATTCCTTAGCTAAGTATATGTATACATGTATTGAAGATTTAAGCAAGTATGTGCCATTATTAAACTAGGGAAGTGAGGTAATCTAAGACCTCCTTGGGGCTACTTAAAGCCTCATATTCCTAAGATGTCTATACTTTATACTTATTAACATTAAAACACATGTAAACATACAAACGAATCATGGAAATAGAACAATACTTTAACATGTTTAAACTACAAGCGAATGTAAATCACATATAATATTCACAACCAACATCAATTTAAATCTTCATCATCAATTTATAATTTTGAAAAATAATTTGAGATTTATTAGTGATAATAGCCATGCCATATAATATGGTTAATTCAACACATGCAACTTATTCATAAATATATTCATTTGATTCTTTTGTTTGAAAACATGAATATATGATATCAAATGGCATACAAATTTATAATGATTGAAAATGACTAATTACACATTGCCAAATGATACATTCAATCACATTAATTCCTAAGGACAATTAAGTTAAATAAAACCATTTAAGATCAACCAAAGTTATTATGAAGTTTGATTTTGAATTTGAGTTATTAAACTTAGAGAGGAGAAATAGTATTTACTATTTTGTCCCATCCCACATCAGTGACTTAATGTGTTTAAGGAAAAGTAATTAAGCAAAATTTAGGGATTGATTAAGTTCAAATCATTAAGAAATTAATTTAATTTTCCTTTCCTAAGTCTCTTTAATTTAATTAACCATTTAACCATGAGCCTATAATGATATACCAATGAGTAATTAAAATTTTCAATGCACTTAATAAGACTTATTGCAATGAGGCTCATGCTTAAGGGTTAGTTAGATTAATGGAGAATCTAATTAAGTACTTATATGATTTCCCACACCCATGGGTTAACCATATGTTCCTTAAGGTTCTTTATGTTATTAAACACATAAAGAGAAATCTATGAGTTCAATTTAAATTACCTGAACTAATTACTATTTTAATTTGATTTGATTTTACCATTAACTTTCTTAATTAGTCCTTAATTGAACCATGTATTAATTAACCCTCATAATGAAATATACTTAGGAAAATAATTAGGGAAGAGGCCCTAATCATTTCCACTATTAATAGTGATTAACCATCATTAATTATTTAAATTTGTTCTATTTAATAACTTTAATAATTATTAAGTTAATTAAGGAGGGTAATTAAGATTGAAGTTTCAAATTCTCTAAATTTCATGGCCAATAAATTCCAAGAAAATTATGGGAGGCGGAGAACATCCCATAAAACTAACCCACCAAATTTGGGGTAAATTGGCCAACTAATTAAGCATAAATTAAAGTAATTAACCTAAACTTCAAACCCTAATTAAATATTATTCATTAATCAAATATTAAAGATTTTATTTTTATTAAATTTTTCTCTATTTACCCTTTCCAAAATGGGCTTATTCATATTTTTTGGATTTTTCTACAATTAGTTATAAATTTTTGAAGTTTTGGCTAATTAATGATATTTTTAACACCTAATTAATCCTCTAATCCATCTATGCCATGTGGGAGTTGACATGGAGATTCTTTCCACGTGGCACCATGGGATACTTAAAATGTCCCTTGTGGTGACTAAGTCAATGGGTGGATTTGTCCCCCCATCATCTCGAGATTGGTTGGTGGAGTTTAATCCCGTGATTCCTATTAGATTAAATCAAAATTTCTAAGGAATAAATCACGGTCGTCCATTCTAATCACGTGGAACAGATGGGCCGATGATTTGTCATCGCCGAAACCGGAGCAGACACCATCGCTTTCTCCGATTTGAGCTTGCTAGAGCTTGTCAGACATCAGGATCAACTCCAAAATGTGCACAGAAGAGGTCTATGAGGATCTTATGATGGAAAACACATGCAATCACACTTTGGTTCATAAAAGACCAACACTATGGGATTTTCTATGATTTTCTAGAGTTTTACCTCACCAAAGATATAGACCCGTGGTTCGACGACTGAGGTAGATTCATCTTGAAGAGATGAAGCCATGTTGAGAAGATCTCGAGCCACCTCTCTGTCGACATCTTTGTGGACCAAACACCACTGCTAAACTTGCCAGAGTTTATCTTAGAGTGGTCTCTGGTGATCAAATCGATCAGGGATCATTTCATTTAGACTCGCCAGAGCTTGGGAAAGGTATGAGAAGAGTTAATTTGAGTTTGGTGGAGTTTAGGTGAGGTTGGACAGTTGGGGCTATCAATTTCAAATGGGAGTTGGTCTCGTCGGTGATGGGGTGCACTAGGGAATCGAGAGAAGCTCTGGGACTTCTTGAAATTCCCTAAGGAAGCTTTTTATGTAGTTTAAATGGATGGGGAGGAATATACTCTCCTCCCAAGTGAACCAAGGGCTAAGATTGGCTTAGCCCTTGGTAGTGTCGGCCTTTGGTGGCGAGATGGCGGTGGATTGGTGAGGAGGAGCTTGAGAGGTAGTGGCAGGTGTGGGGTGTACCTCCTCCTCTAAGTGAACTAATGGTGGGCAAAGGATAAGCACACCCTCTTTAACTGAACCCTTGGTCAGGTTGTCGATGGTTATAGTGTATGCGAAATGAGCTAAGAGTGGTGCCATGGCTTGGGGGTAGGTGACACCATCCAAATGGGGATTTTGTCTCATTTAGGTGGGTTGGTTCATGGGTTTTAGCCTAAATCGGGTTCACCAAGGGTTGGGTCCACTTGGGCTGACCTATAGTGACCCAATGATGAGTCATGCAAAGTTTGGTTGGGTTTGGACATGGTTTGAATGAGTTTGGTTCAATTTGCCATATGGTTCAAATGGAGGTCACTTGGGTTAGGTTGAATAATTGGTCAAATCAGGTCAAACCAAGGGTTTGGGTGTGTTCAAATGATGATTTGGAATGTATTGGTTCCATTTATTTGGTTTAATTTGATTTGATTTTGGCTCATATGGGTTGATTTGGGTAAAATGGGTTAAGTTGACCTAATTGACTTAGGTTGAAGGTTGGTTTAGGTTCAATTGATCATTTGAGAATGATTGTAAGTGTTGGTTTGAATTAATTTAGATTTGGGAAGGATTTGGTTATATTGAATACTTAAGGTCAACTTGGATCATAGGATCATGGGATGATTGTATAATTGATTTAGGTTAAGGGTTAACTTAATTTGGCTTGGAGCTTGGATAGGAACCAAGATTCAGTTTGAGGTTGGTTATGTTGGCTGGTTGGTTTTAGATAAGTGGATAACCATAGGTTTTGGTTTAGGCCATAGGATAGGTAGAGCCTATTTGTCCTAAGGCATAACCTAAACTTAATGCATACTTCTCTAAGTCTCTAGGCTTGAGTTTAGTATTCTCTTACTCACTAGAAGTGTCCTATGACTAGGGAGATCTTAGTTCTTAGAAGACTCCTTAGTCTAAGATGGGGAGGATGAGTCCTCACTCCAAAAGTGAGGTCAACACCTCGATTACATAAAATTTATCTTATGTATATAATTCCCTGAAGCATATGGGCAGGATAATAGACTCTAAGGTTGGTTGCCCTTATTCATTAAAACCTTGTAAAAATATTATGCACTTGTTGAGGTATTAAGCATCCAAAGCTAGTACCCTAAGTGTCATGATTTGTTAGAGACTAGTCAATCAACACCCTCTTTATGCATGTAAAATTAATTTCAACTGTAACATAGAGATGCTAATTGTGTTCAATCAATCGTAGCAAGTGTTTATAAAATGATAGTTCTTTGGGTTTTGCAAGTTAAGATCTTCTTTCCTCCACTCTTCAATGAAGAATGCTTCATGTTGCTCTAGGCATTACAAAGCTTTTATTAAGGTCTCTCTTATATCCTCATATAGCATGAGAACATTATATATACTTAATAGAGCATGAAGCTTGTGTAAGTGTGCCAGAACATCATAGTATACTCCTACTTTGGTAGACTTTTGGGGTTTAGCCGATGGTGGAGGTAATGCATTATCATTAATTTGAATTTCTTTGACTTTTTTGTTGGCTTTCTATTTTCAAGGTGGAGGAATCTATTTTCCACTCCTTAATTGCACCTGTATTCCTTCTTTTGCTTGGCTTTCTTCAACAGAAGAAGTTTCTGAGCTCTGTAACTCTTTGAAGTTCCTAGAGTCTTCATGACTCTTCGAACTACTATTTGATTCACGACATAGTTTCTCAGAGCATGGTTTATTTTTCCATTTGATAGGCTTTTCTTTTGGAAAGGATAGCTTCTTTTTATAATCAGTTGAAGTTGTAACCATATTTATCATTCGACATGTTTCTCTTACGACTTCTTCTTTAGGCTCTTTTGTGTTGAGCTATAAATGTTGCATATATTCTTCCAACCTAAGTGGTATTTGAGGAGGTTGTTCTCTCCTCTAGAGAATTTATCATTTTTGTCTATAGGATTTTTGTTTCTAAGATTTCTTTTTTTTCTTGACGTACGAGGATTTAATGTAGAAGGCTAATTATTTTTTATGTGCTCGTTCATTTTGTATAAAAATTTTCCGTTATTAGGGAAGTACCCTGGGATCAATTTCAGGTTCTAGGATATTTCTCCACCAAATTCCCTCTATAGCTAAAAAAATATTGATCATTATTTTAGTCTTCTTTGAGATAAAAGATTCCCAAGCACCTTCTAATTTTGCTTGTACTTGTGGAGTTTTTTCTTTATCTTTATTTGTGTCCTGAGTCTTACTCGATTTAGCTTTCTCATTCTACTCTACCGTAACAACACATACCATTTCCTTTTTAGGAATTACTAAAATGTTGTTTGACAAGGTAAGTTCTCCATTGCAATAACTTTTCTCAACCAAATCTTTGAAAATAAAATAATCTTCAATCGGGTGACTTATAAGCCTAGTTGGGATCATCAACTTTGTCTACTTGATCTAGTTGATGCGGCTTTAGCAGTCATAATTCTAACTTTAGGGCATGTTTAAAAATCTTACTAGTGCATTCTCTTTTAAATGAGTACTGCTTAGCCATCTTGTCGTGGGTACTTGTGGTGTTTATTTTTTTGGTTTGCATTTGTGTGTGTATATGTTAGGGGGACACTATGCAGATTTGAGGATCTACTTATTGAAGTGATCGGGTACGACATTGAGGAATAGTGTACTATCTCGAGAGATAGAATTCACTACCCTACAATGGATCTAATCACCTAATAAGGACTCCAAAGGCATGATTGGTCTTTGAATATACTAGAGATTTTTCTCGTACTTTACATGGAAAAGTAAACCAAGATTTATTTAAACTAGGTTTGTTAAGTTTCCTATGGAGGCAAGCCTTTATAGTTAATTACATTCTAAGGAAAAGGAATTTCTTAAGAATACTCTCGATTAAAGTAGGTGATCATTGTCTCCAAAGAATTCAAAGATAGGACTATCAATAAATTGGTTGTATTTTAGAAGATCAAATAGGATGGATCAAAAATGGGAGAGTTATTATTGAAGCCAAAGGAGATAAGTAGGGAGTGCTCATGATACTAGGAAACTTAGTGAGCACACCAATCTATCATATGGTTGGGCTTTATACATATTTGAAATTGAGGAGATTTATTTATTTGGGTTGAAATTTTATTAGAGAGTAAGACTTATACTCTAACAACACAAGATTGTTAGAATGCTTAAGAGGTGAATATTTGTGCTTGTAGCCCGCAAAGGGAAACATCGACCTCAGATCTTAAATCTAGGGTGCTTTGGCGAGGGCCAATGCATGACCTAAATCAAAGGTGAAAGTGGGTAAATGGTTTACCTCCACAAGAGAGAGTAAAACTACTTGATGGACTTATTATCTTTGGTGGCGACTAACTCCTCCTACATTTTAAAACCATATAGGCAAGTCTTATGCTTTGCAAGATAGTTTGGATGTTATTTATTGAAGAAAGAGACTAAGTCCTTAAACCCACTCCTTAAGAGACTAGAACATGAGGGGTATGAATAATGACTTAAATCTAATGCAAATTTTTATCAAATTTTATTTGATTTTAGATTCTTTATTTTTTGCTATAGGATTTTGTATGCCTAAATGTGTGAGAAGTTGATTATGGGCCAAATCAAAAGGAAAGAGGTGTTCTTCCATCAGGCTTTAAAGGTTAAGCCCATTTTATCAGCAAAGATGGAAAGCCCTCTCTTAATAAGAGTGAAATAAGATGGTTATGCATGATGTTACACATACAATCATCCAACTAAGGGGTTGCTAAAATATTTTATTATCTTGATTTAATGCCTGAGCTTTTTTAATGCGAGGTTATGAGTTATTTTAAGAAATTTAGTTATGAGTTGTTAATGGGGTAGAAAATTTATTTTTATCCTAAGAGCCTAATCGCATCCAGGCCACACAAAAATCACCAGTTCATAAAGAAACTATGAAAATATATACTTTTTATTATGCACAAAAAAACATCAAAACAATTTTATAAAGCTATCAAAAAGAATAAAGGCTAGTGTAGTGCACCATCATACAACCTAAAAAGAAATGTGGGTAGCCGAGCTCTACCCTTATACATCCTAGTTTACAAAGAATAATTATAATTACAAATGATGAATGTTATGGCGGTCTTCATTCTTCATTCTTTCTTCTTTGCTTCTTTTTTCATTTCTTCATTTGATTTGCTCCATTTATTTCTTCCTTTTGTTTTGATTTGGATGTGCTTGCTCAAAAGGCATCACATGGTACATAAGACTTGGTCTTATAACCAAAGCTCATCCTAACCCCATAACACTTATCCTAATCCTAATGTATAATTACATTAAAAGAATAAAAGTAAATCTAACTACACAAAAAAAAATGTTAAAACACAACACATGCAACCCATGCGGTTATATAAATAATTTGGACTTACATGGGTAACTAAGCCCACCCGTCTTAACTTGGGTTATGCTTAGGGGAATAAGCAACCTCTATAGCAAAATCATTTATATTTTTATTACAACAACCCCTTAAGCACGACCCCCTGCAAAAGAAATGATTAGGTTAATGGTAGCCTAACATCTGACACATACACCTAACATCCATCTAAAATAATACATCACAAAAAAGCATACATCAAACCATACTAACATAACATAAAGTGGTCACTTAATCTAAAGTGTGTGCATCAAGGCTTATGTGGTATATTGTAACTAAGCTTTAGGGTTATAATTTTGCTAAGTGTGAAGGATTTTAATTTATAAAGGGTTGATTTCTTTTTAAGTGATTTAATTGATCTGTAATTTTTAATTGATTTTTTTCTTTTGTTTCATTTGGCTTACACAAAACAACTAAGTGTTGTAAAGAGAAGAAAGAGAGGGGGCCTCTCTTTCATCCCTACCTTAAATCATTTTTAAAGCAAGTTAGATTAATTCTGTTTAGTGAATGCTTATTACATATTTTAATCAATCCTAAGTTTAGGTTCACTCTAAATGGTCTTATTCAATAAGAAAGGTATCTTAGGTTAATTAGAATGAATTACTATCACATAACACATATTCATTTATTTCTTTCCATCATGTACATCATGTAAATAATCAAACCTTAAGCATAGCTATACATACAGTGTATGACTTAAATGATGAATGCAAAGATGTATATTTGGAATTCAAATATTTCACTTGATTAAATTATGAATGCATGTCTTTTAATAGAAAAGAGGGATTTTTTACCCATTAGTTAGATACACATTCACATGTATACAAGTTTTAAGTGAGTTATTATTTTCTTGCACTAGTAAGATACATGACCTACTTAGGTTTACTTAAACTCTCACAGCCCCAGGGTGCCCAGACTAATATACCACTTTTTTTAGATATATATAGATGTATAATCAACTATAAGGATAGAAAAACCCATGCAAGAGTTGTGCTTGATTTATTTGATTTGTGATTCTTATTCATTGGCCACATCATACATACATATGTATAAGAGTTTTAAGTGAGTATGACACCATTATTTTTTCTACACGGTATGAGACAAGACTTAAGACTTAAGCCTCGAGCCAGGTGTCTAGATTAATATACCACTTTTCTCAAATACATATGAATGTACAAAAAGAACCACAAGAAAAAGAAGTCATGCAAGAAGTTATGTTTAATTTAATTGTATGGTTTACATATGTGATATGAAATTCTTCCTAAGTCTTAACATGGAGAGGCATAGGAATAGATTTAGGCAAATGTTGTGTTCTTTTCAAATGAACTATACATTTGTAAATCCTAATTAATTTGACATAAAATAAACCATTTTCATTTGATTTTGAAAGAAATGAATACATGATTTCACATGGCAAGCAATATTTAACATGATTGGAAAGAAATTAGGGAATATAAGCACATGCTCTCATTGATCCTAATTAATTCCTAAGGATAATCATATTTAATAAGGCAATTTAAAATAAACCAAAGTTCTTTAAAGACACTTTTAATTTTCAGTTTGATTTGATTTACAAAATATGAAAGAAGTTTGCTAAACCCAACCCAATTCCCTATGTGTGAATTAATTTGGTTTAATGAAGAATATTTAGGTTGATTTTATGTTTTCATTAGGTTAGGGTATTAATTAAATCAATTAATTAATCTTTACCTATATCACCTTAAGTTAATTAACTAATTAATGATAAGTCAATATGATATGGAACCACATGGAAAATAAATTTGTAATGCTCTTAAGAAATGAAAGGGGCCTAATGCAATTGGCTTATGATTAATTAGTAGATTAAGGGATCTCACTTAACTACTTTTATGGTTTTCTCACACATGTGAGATAACCATAATTTCATTATCTCTCACCTTGGGTTATTTAACACCCAAGGAGCTACCTAAGATCAATTAAATGTTGCTTAGGTGTGAGGTAGTTTTTAGATTGAGTTAAATCAAGTTAATTAATTAGTTGATTGGATTCTTTGATTACATTTTGATTAAAGTGATGAAATTAATTTAGGGAGAGGGATCAAAGATAAGGCCAAGGCCTCGATTCTTAATCCCTTAGTCATTTTAAACACTCACTTAGGCTTTGATTTTTTGTCTTGGAAATTAATTAATCAATTAAGCAATTAATTACCTAATTAATCATCAATTAAGTTAATTCCAAAAAGTGAAGGAAATCAAGGAAATGAATTAGGAAAAATATCTCAATTACACTCCTAAGTTTCCCTTATTCCACAAGGTAATTAGGCTTAAATAATTAATTAAACTACTATTCATTCATTTATTTTCACTAATTAAATTAAGAGGCTGATTAAGGCTTAATTAATTGATTTTCCTAATTAAGAAACTAATAAAATCCTAGAAAAATAAGGGAGGTAGAGGTCATTCCCTAAACATCCACAAAAAATTTGAGATTAATTGGATGCTTAATAAGGGATAATTAAGCTAATTAGATTTTTTTATTAAACCTTAATTATACTAAAATCAGTATTCAAAAATGATTAATAATAATTTTCCTAGATTCTACCCAGAAATACCATTGAAATGAGCCAAAGTTTGCATTTTTTGGATTTTTCTACAATTAGTTATAAAGTTAGGAAATTTTAGCCTTAAAAATTAATTAAAATAACCTAAATAAAGCCTTAATCCCATCGAGCCACATGGCGCTGACGCGGTGTGCTGACATAGTGTGCGTTTTCCATGCGGCATGATGGGATTGGCTATTTAAGTTATCACATCCATGCACTGACTCAGTTGGCGGTGGATGCACTTTCCCGTGGACCGTTCGATCTAAGTTTAGATGGCCATGATTAGATACGTGGGTTAAGGAAGAAAATAATGAGGATCTACCATGATCTCCTCTAATCTCACAGAATGGATGGCGTGATCCTCCTTCCGAAGATAAAAGATGAACATCGTTCATCTTTCCCCATTCGATTCGAGCTCACCGAGCTCGGTTGGGATCAAATTGATCCCACACCGAAATGAGAGGATGCACATCCAATGGTGTTAAATTCACATGAAATTTAAATTTACTTTTTACCAACCCATTTTTGCATACAAGTCTCGTTTGCAAAATTACCCGAGCTAATGTCGGTGGGTCATCGGTAGCTTAGTTGAGGAGACCTTGTTGAGAAGCTTTGAGCTTGATTTGGTGTGGAGTGCTCTATGGACCAAGCTCCCCTCCTTTGGCATTCAATCTTGATCAAATTCACTGCTCCCATGGCTTGGAAGCTTGGGAATTAGTTCGTTTATGCTTGGCTAGGTATGATGATGGTGTGGCTAAGAGGAAGTGAGATTTGATTGGATGAGGAAGGAGTATTGATCAAAAGGGTGGTGTCTTATTTTGTCTTTGCTCAAGAATGGGTAATGAGGAGGGCTTGGGATCACTTAAATCTCTGTGGGATTTCAAAATGCCTTAAAGTCTCACAAAGTAATTCTATGTTTGCCTTGAATTGAGGGGTATACCCCTCAATTGCTCATGATATGGATGGGATGCATCCCATATTTTCCCTTGGGTCCATGGTCATCGGAGGTGGCCGTCGGTACCATGATCAGAGTGGTCAAGGCGTAGAGTCTTAGGGCTTAATATGGAAGGATTGTGTGGGATTGACCTCCCTTGCATCCAATGGGTTTGTCCATGAGGGGAATGGCTTAGCTTTGTTCTCTTAGTCTATGGTAGATGCTAGGGTGGGTTAGGCTAGGCTAGGAAGTCCTAGGAGTGCTTCATTTGGCGATTTGATGGCTGCCATGGGGAGATAAAGTGGACTTTCCCACTTAAGGAAAAAAATCCAATGCAAATGAGAGGGTGTCCATTGGTTAATCCCTTAGGTTGGGTCCCATATAGGACCTAGGGTCCAATTGTGTTGGGTTAGGTCAGTCACCAAGGTTCCCTAAAGTGATTTTGGGTGATTTGATTCATGTGGTCAAAATGTGTTCATTTTGGCTAATTGGGTTGGTTGACCAATTTGGGTCAAATAAGGTAGGTTGAGCTCAAATGATGATTTGTGATATTTTGGTTCAATTGATTTGGTTGGTTTGGCTAGGTTTGGATTTGACTCATTTGGATTCAAAGGTAAAATTGGTCAAGTTGACCAATTTGACCAAACCAAAATTGGGTTGGTCAGTGTTGAGTCAAGTTCAATTTGTTAATTTAAAATGATTGTAGGCTTTGGTTTGGTTTAATTTGGATTTAATTTGAATTTTGGCTAATTTGACCCTTTAGGTCAATTTGGGCTAAGTTGGGTCAAGTTATTGAGTCAACTTGGGCTCAGTATACTTTGGTCAAGTTCAATAAGTGATTTGGAATGAACTTGAGCCATTGGTTGCAATCAATTTGAGTTAGATTGTGATTTGACAAATTTTGGCTCTTTAGGCCAATTTGGGTCAACTTGGGTCAAATGGCCAATTGGACTTGGTTTGGCTCAATTGAGGGTTTGGTTATGTTCAATCATTGATCATGAATGGGTTTGAGTCAAAGGTTTCAATCAATTTGGCATATGGTGGATTTTGCTAGTTTGGGTTTCATTTGGGTTAAATGTTGACTTGGTCAAAGGCTAGGTTTGACTTAGTTTGATTCAATTCAATGCAATTGATCACCCTATGATGATTGTTGATCATGATTGAAGGTTTAGAGGGCTTAGTTCAATCCAATTTGGGTTGGATTATAACTTGAAAATGGTCCTTTAGGTCACTTTGTGTCAAGTGAGCCTAAATGGGTTTGTTGGCATGGCTTGATTCAAGTTTGTTGAACTCACATGAGTCTAGAATTGAAATATAAATCCAATTGCAAGTGGTTTAGAGCTAAATGGGTTTTAATTCATATAACAATTCCAAGCCAAAATGGTCATCATGGACTTGACTTGGGTTGACTTGGGTTTGGTTTGATAATGGTGTTTTATGTTTATATTTGGGTCAATGATTGAAGGAATGATTCAATCATGAATAAATCTATGAGTTTTTTTGATTTGGGTATCATTTAGCCAAGTTCAAGAGTTTGGCTAAAAAGCCTAAAATTGGGAATTTGATTTGATTTGGATTTGGTTTGGATCATTTGAATTTATATTTCATTTATATTTGTGAATATAAATGAAGATATAAATATTATAGAAAATCACTTGATTTTAGTGATTTAGAAGAAATTTGACCATATTAGGGATGTAGGTCAAAGGCAAACTTTTGAACTGGTTTGATTTATTTTGATTTAGTTTGAAGGGTTTGAATTTGGATTTTATTTATATTTGTGAATATAAATGAAGGAATGATTGATTTATAAAAAAATCAACCAAGCTTGAGTTGGTTTGAAGGAGTTTTGACTAAGCATATGAAGGTGGTTCATATGGCTTAGGAAAAATTTGGAATTTAATTGTGATTTCAATCATTTGAAGTTGGATTTGATTTTGGATTTGGATTTGAATTTGATAATTGAGAAAATCAATTGGTGGGGTTGATTTGAATTTGGTTAAGGCTAAGTCCATGAGATAAAATCAAAGGGCTTAGGGAAGATTTAGAGTTTGAATTTAATCATGAGTTTTAATCATTTGAAGTTTATTTGATTTTGGATTGATTTGATTTGAATTGAATTTGGTTGAAATTTATTGGGATTGATTTGAGTTTTAGGCTAAGTCCATGAGATAAAATCAAAGGCTTAGGAAGATTTGAGTTTGAATTTAATCATGGGTTTATCATTTGGAGTTTGGATTTTGTAATTTGGATTTGGGGTTTGGTTTGAAAGCAAGGATTAGGTTTGAGCTATAGGTTGGCAAGTCCTCCTAAATCTAAGGCATAACCTATTCAGCTAACTCTTTTAAGTCTCTAGGGTTAGGTTAAGTGTTCACCTAATCACTAGAAGTGTCTTAAGACTAATGAACTCTTAGTAATAAGAGTCTAGATCTATGATGAGAGTTGAGATCATTCCAAAAGTGAGGTCAATACAACATGGGTGTGGTGTGATTGACACACCGCATTGTTGGTTGGGATGATCAATAATGTGGATCGAAAACTAGAAATGATCTACTCTCAAGGTGTAGAAGGAATCAAGATCTTAGTGCAATGCAACTCCACTCATGCCAAGGGCATAAGGGAGGAAGAAATCCATTAAGGGATGAAGCATGTGAACCTTCCACCGGGAGGTTGGGGTTATCCACTAGGGATAAGAGGTTTGAATTTGGATGCAAGATATGTTTTGGATAGAGTATCCATGGGATTGTAATGTCAGAGGATAGATGCATGAACCTTCCAGAAGCAGTCAGGTTATCCACTAAGGATAAAGGGGGTTTGAATTTCTTCTGAGGATGCACCCACTAGGAATGCAATTTTGAGTTGGATTCAATTGACACCTTCGAGGAGGTTAGGATGATTGATGTCTCACTAGGGAGAAGTTGGTCAATTGTTTAGTTTTTAGAGATGGACCCTATGGTGTGCGATGGATCATCGAGAAGGGGATATGTTACCTTGACCTATCTCAATTTAAATCACATGGGAACCCATCGACCTAAGGGGTTTTTTTGTTGTGCTATATAGGGAGAAAGCGTGGCAGACTTACATCTCCAAAAATAAGGGACAAGCTATGGGGATCTGTTGGATCAACCAAATCAACCTAGGGTGACTCTTGAATGAATGTTGGAGACTTATATCAGTAGTCAGGATAATGTCATTTGATTGAATCACATTTATTTTAATTTCATTTACTTTAATTTGATGGATCCCCTCAGTGTGCGATGGATCCACTAAGAAGGGGATAATATTAGCCTAGACTTGTCTTATGTTTACAAATCTAAAGGGATAGTCCGAAATAACCAACTAGGGGATGCCTTTGGTGCAATGGAAAGAGAAAAGCAATCCTCCTACACAAGGAACCATTGGGGTGATTGGTTTCTTGTGCAATAAATTGAACCAAACCTAAGCTGCCCATGAGTTTATGACGATTGTGTTAGAAAGAATGCATAATAGACTTATATCTTTCGAAGCTAAGATGACCGTCACGGTAACTCATTGGTGGAAAAGTTGAACGACCAAGGCATTCTTGAGAGTGCAGGGACTTATCTCAACTCAAGTAGTCGGAAATTCTATAGGTTTTCTTTGACTAAAGATAGGATGCTTGCTTGGGAAAGGGGCCACTAGGGGCTTGAATCCTAAATCCATAAGTGAAGATATATATATATTTTTTTATTTTATGTTTGCATGGACTCTATTGGTTTGCGAGAAACCACACTGAGAAGGAGCTCATATATCTAGTCTCTCTACTAGATCAAGGGAGAATCTGTGCATTGGACAAATTCTCCAACCATGGCTTAGGAAGGGGGGATTCCAAAAGTAATTAGGGTAGTGTCTAAATGGGGTTCTAAGGATGTGATCCAAATAGAGTTCCCCAGGGGAGTTATCTAGGGCATTATCCAAAACCTTATAAAAGAGATGGTATTGGTGGCCAACTCAAGAGAAAGCAGGGACTCACATCCAAGAGTGGTGAATCCCAGGTCACCTTGACATGGTGATAACCAACCAACCTAAGGTGCCCGTGGTTTGATAATCGGTCTAGAAAGAAGGTAGGCTTACATCTCTAAAGTGGAACTAATCTAGGATAGTCTCTTATTTAGCCAGGCTGCGACCTAGGGCACTAAAGGAGAGGAAGAACTGAACCCAAGCTTGAAGTAAAATCAAAGGAGAAAAGATGGGGACTTACTAAACCTCAAATATATTCAACCTAGTCAATGCATGATGGCTAGTTTAAGAAGAAAGTGTGTAGGCTTGTACCCCCTTAAACAAAGTTAACATGAAGTTGCTTACTGGCTGTGTAGTAAGGCCTACCAAACTAACAAGATGCTCATCGATTTATAATGGTCAAGTCAAAAAGAAAGCACGGGGACTCACATCCACCAGACAAGTGACTACTGGGGTGACATACTAATAAGGTAGCATATCAACTTGACCTAGAGTAGCTAATGAGTGAGTGTCAAAAGGGCTTGTTCCCACATCAGAATAGCCTGAGATAAAAGATATGTGTTTATTTGTATTGTGAAAGAAGGAATAGGATGCCGCTTGGGTTCTCTTACACCTACCCTAAACATGTAGGAATGTGACTCCACCAAGAAAGAATGTCGCTTGGGTTCTCTTACACCTAACTAGTTGTACTAGTCGAGATAGGATTCTTGTTGGGTTCTCTCACACCTAACCTAGTAGTACTGGAGGATCATTTGTGGCTTGTGTTTGTATTATGGAGGGATAGGATGTTGCTTGGGTTCTCTTACACCTATCCTAAATACATCATGACGGATTGATAAGAGAAAGATATTTCTAACACATAGGCGATGGAATTTGATATGAAAAGAAGTTTTATTGATGATTAATTTCAAACAAGATTTATGAATAGTATTTTTTTAGGTAGAGCCCATTGATTGGAAGCATGGGCTCTCTCTTATTTTATAAGTGATAAGATCCTCCTTGGTAGAAAAGGGCCTTCCCAAGTGGGTTCAAACTTGACTCCCAACTTTTGGCAGCAATTAGTCTCCTAAGAACTAAAACAAGCTCTCTCCTACTTGGATGGACCAACTTGTTGTGAATCATTTTGGCTTTTACAACTCGAGTTCTAGCATGCGGGCGTCTCTCCTCCAAACCTTGAGCTCTTCTAATCTCAACTTCTACTGTAGTAATCTTGGCTATCTTTAGTGATGGGTTGGACTTCTAATGGTAGAATGACTTGACACTAAGGAGAAGAATGGGGTAGATGAGTTGAGTTATATGTGGTGGTAGGCTCCAAACTTTAACTACTGCTCACTTGTCACTTGTTATCGTGTCTTCTTCAATATTTGGATGAGAGTCTTATCGAATGCTTATGCTAGACCATTTTCTCTTAGATAGTAGATGGTATAATATCTCCAATCTATGTCTCTAGGAAAAGCTATTGATTTTGGTGATCTTGAATGCAACACCATTATCAGATATAATTCATCGAGACACCCCAAACCTATGTACGATATGGTTTCTAAAAAATTGGAGCACATCTGTTGTGACCTCTAAGTTGCTTGCCACTTGGAAAAGTAGTGGTGGCATAGAATGAATCGGTGACCCTTGGAAGAAGAAGGATCGATTAGAGCCACTATGTATACACTCAAATGACCATGAGGCCAGTGTAGGATGTAGAATATTAGGTGGTTGATGTAAGACCACACCATGCACCTGACATTGGTGGCACCTCCTAGCTATATCTATGCAGTTCGTAATCATCGAAGGACAGTAGTATCCTAGTCTTTTGATCTTGGCTTTCATCTTTGGATTGGATTGGTGAGCTCCACATAATCCTGAATGTACCTCGGTCATGATCTTATGGGCTTCATGTTTGGCTAAATAATGTAACCACATATGATCGAAAGACCAGTATAGGTGCCATCCAGAGCATAAGAGGCTCCCTATTTCATATGATTAATGACTTCTCTTGAGGTAGTTTTCCTGTGTTTAGGTAATCCATGAATGGTTGCCTCCAATACTCATCATCCTTTTGACAATGACAACCCCCTTCAAGAGAGTCTCTTGATGAGTTCAACAATAAGACTTGTCTATTTTGGACCCTTATTGGAATGGACTCATCTTCGGGCATGCCCTTTGGCTTGGCCAATGCATCTATATTATCTCCTTGAGAAATCTTATAGATAGTGACCTCTGGATGCCAACAACTCCATGGTATAATGGTAATGATGGAGCTTAGGCTTTAGAACTTTTGTAACCTGATTTGGTTGATGATGAGCTAAGAATCCTCAAATGTTGATGCTGGATGCATAATGACTAGCTCGAGCGGAATCGAGCCTCATATTTAGCTTGTTGTTGGTGCATGGATTAGATGATATGAGAATCTCATCACATACGATCGAGTTTGGAGAACTATTCTACCCCTACCTTTCTTGGAAGAGTAGATCGTGGTTCTTCTCCTCTTTGAGAGGAAACCGCACCATCAAAATACATCTCCCAATGATGAATGCTAGTGTCCTCTAAGTACATGATCTATTCATCGGGGAGGTCATCACTAAGTGAAGAATCAACAAGAAGTGGGTATGCTTCTAAGAAATTCATTAGTGCCTGTCATTTCACAGCACAGAGGGGTACAAATGTGATGTCAAATTATGATATAATCATGGACCATCGTGCCAACAATCCGGATAACGTTGGTTGTGTCATGAGATATTGTAATGGATTAATTCTAGAGATCAGATTCACCTTATGAGAAAGCATATAATGCCGTAGCTATTAGGATGCAAAGATTAAAGCTAGGCAATGCTTTTCAATAGGTGGGTAGTTTTCTTCAACATATATTAGAAGATGACTGAGATAGTAGAGAGCATTTTCTTTCCCTTCATCATTAGTTTGAGCCTACAAAGTGCCAATGGAGTTTTCTAATACAACAATGTAGAGGATCAATGGTTTGGGATAGGGTTGCTAGGAGTATCAAGTAGTGCTTGATGTCTTCAAAAGTCTAGCACTTATCATCCCACTTGAACTTGGCATCCTTTTGACAAGTCGAGAATGGTTGGCATCTTTGATAGGTTAGATATGAAGCATCTTAGATATGCCAACCTCCCTTGAAATGATCTGAGATGAATTAGACTTTTAGGGGGTGGCATTTCTAAGATAGCCTTGATCTACTTCAAGTGATCTCTCCTTGTGTGATAACAAACCCAAGGAATTTTGAAGCTACTCCAAATGCACACTTGAGGATTCATTTTGAGGTTAAATTATCTTAACCGTTACTACTCTTAAGTCAAAGAGATGGTCTTCCTTTTCTTTTATTTTAACTACGATCATCAACATAGCATTCAACTTGATGATGAATGAGTTCATTGAAGATCTGAGTCATGGCCCACTAGTATGTAGCACCGACATTTTCAAGGTCGAAAGACATGACCTTATAATAATAGATTCCAATCGGGGTTCAAAAAGTAGTGTTTCTTTCATCCTCGGGGGCCATCTTGATTTGGTTGTAGCTAGATGAGCCATCCATGAAGGAGAATCATGAGATGAGGATGTCCACCATTAATTATATGAAGTGAAAATTCATCCTTAGGACATGCCTTATTTAGATCCTAAAATTGATGCATATCAATTTGGCCATTCTTTTTTAATTAGGTGACATTGGCCAGAGGTAGGATATTTTTCTTCCTTGATCCGCATCGATTAATTTCTTGATTTAGTGATCTAATCGCATCTAGGAGCTTGCTTGATAAGGTTAGCATTAGGATCTATTGCTAGTTTGGACTACTTGTCGAGATAAAAATGCATTTCTTCATAACTCCATGCAAGCATCCTTAAACAGCCTAACTAAGTCATTATTTTCTTCTTCATTATAAGGCGATGTATGTTAGGTGGATCTTCTTTGTTCTAAGTTGATTTCTTTGAGTTAATGATGATTGATCTAATTTCTTCTTCAAACTCAGTGGTGCATTTGACTTCGGCTCATTTGGATCATCGAAGTTTCTAAAACCTCTCCTCATAAGAGTTTATGATTTGAGAAGAACCTATTAGATCCCAAATGAGTGGTGATGACTAGGCAATGGTTGTCATCATCATTGGACCTTGTCGAATCTAGTCTTGGTCTTGATTGAGAATGTCTTTGATTGTCCCATAATTTTTTTAAAGTAATGTCGACTGTGTTTAGACCAAGTATGTGGGATTAATCTCTTCTTTGCTAAGTTAATAACACAAGGCGAATACCAATCAAAAGTTGTATTAAATCTTATATGAATCATCCTTAAGTTTTACATCGACTTCGACTTGAGGATGATGCTCCCTCCCAAAAAATCTCTTTGGCTTGACATGGATGGATGAGGGGCCTCCTTAACTACTAAACCTTAACTTTCTAGGGAAGAAAGTGAGGTTAGAACTAAAGTTCTCAACTACTTGCACATAATGATGATTTGGATACATTCATGCTTTGCTTGGAGGTGTCTTCACTGCTTATCTCTCGACGTCACCTCAAAAGCCATTGAGAGGGTTGGTTGGTGCTAACCACATGAGACTCATTCTACTCTAAGTCTATGTGGATAGCGGGGTACTCTGACTAGAACATAGCTCTACTTGGCTAGCCACCCAAGGAGGTCTTCCACCTCTGGACTCTAATTTTTCCTCTTCCTACTGGTGGGGTGAGTCATCTACCCATGTGTTCATATGGAGAAATAAACTATGAGTGGAGCCCAATATCTAGCTCTACTTCTTCCTCAAAGTTTGATTCTAGCTCACTTGCACTTTTATTTTCTTTTTCCTTTTCTTTTCTTTTTCTTTTTATTTCTTTTTTTTTATTTTAACTTTCACCAAGTTCATGAGAATAGACTTTTGATTTGGAGGAAGATAGTAGGTGCATCTTCATATCTCAACCTCCCTAATGAAAATGGCTTCAAGTATCCTTTGATACAATACTCGATTCCACCTCCTCAAAATTTGATGCATTGATGCAAAGAGGGTGGAATTATGTTGTTTCCATGTATCCAAGGCCTACCAAGCAAAGCCGTAAAAGATGTATCTGAATCAATTATGTAGAACTTGGCTTCTATCTTCCAATCATCTATCTCTAGTTGTAACACTATGGAGCTTAAAGCCCTCTGACCTTGTTTGTTGAATCCTTTCAACATCATCCGATCTCCTCAGTGTTCAGAGATGTTAATCTTTAATAGTCAAGGGTCTTTAGATTCATAATGTTCACTTTGCACTTGGATCAACTAACACCGAGAGTCTCTGTTGTCCCTTTGTGATGTAGACGGTTGTGCTGTCCCCAAAGAAGGTCTTCATTAATGAATGTAACTCTGGCTTCTCTTGAATAATATCTCTCTCAATAGTAGTCAAGCCATATTTTTGGATCAACAAGAGCTTTGATCAATGACTCCCTCATCTCTTTGGATAAGATAAGGGCATCATATATACTTAGTTTAGCTGGCAACTTTCTTAGGTGAGTGAGGATATTGTAGTTAACTCTAAGCTAGCCCTCCACAAGCATATCCATAGGTGGAGAATCTGGTGGAGGGGCTTCTTGATCACTTGAACCAATGACTTGCTTACCCTTATCCCGAGGTGCTACCCTAGGAGATAGAACTTTGCCACTAGAGGTTGACTTTGACTTCATGAGATGGTTTAGGAAAAGTTCTACACTCATCAAGTTCACCTCACTTCCTATAGGATCATCTGAGTTGGATGACTCCAAATCAATCTCAATGGGTGAACCCGAGTGATTTAAGAATGGGTAATCCATTTCAAAATCAGAAAGGAGTTGATCAAAATTATTATAATTATTAGCACTTGGAGATCTTTCTATAGGAATAAAATCATCAAGATCATCAAAGTAGAGGATGTAATGGAGTAATCTTCTTCTACATTGATTTCTTATATTTGGATGGAGGTACAATGTAGAAATCAAGTTAAGTAAGTGGAGTGAGGGATTTGGTGGCCCTCTCCATTGATACAATATGACTACTAGAAGAAGAGCTGGTTGAAGGAACTGTAGTTGCAATTATGGAAGGAGTGTTAGAGTCGATCGGTGGTTATGCTACTGTGTTATCCCAAGCAAGTGGAGGTTTTGTTCTTTCTCCTCCTCAAGTTATCCTTAGCAACTTGCAAACCTTCCTTAGAGTTGGAGGTTTGAGCTACTTTCACTACAAGGGTAACTTTTAATCTTAGAGATGATTTTCTTGGAGGTTGGATAGGAGATATCCCAACCCTCTCTATCTTAAGAAGATTGTATCCCCAAGGATTACCTAATAAAACTAGAGGGTTGTTCTAGTAGGTATTCTTTATGATGATAATGGCATACTTGCTACGTTCCAGTTAAAGGTAATATTCAAGACATGACTATATAGATGGTGCAATAGTTTGGATCATGACTCTTGCCCACATCCTCGACCTCTAGGCTCAGAAATCAAGCTTCTTTAAGAGGTTCTTAAAGATCTTCACCTCCATCTTGAATGAATAGGTTTATTCAATTTATCAACAAGAGAGTAAATAGTAATTACAGTGGTGGATAAGAATAATCTTTGATCTTGATGAGGTGTGGCGGTGGCATTATGGACAATGATGGTATGATGGTGGTGGAGGTGGTAGAGAAAATTGAGCTCGAGGCCTATCTTACTGGACCTTGGATGGCTATTTACCCTTATCAACTACCTTGACTACCCCTAACATTTTCTCAAATGCCTTCAGTGGTCTGGGCTTGGCTTACTCATCTTGGTAAGGTAACTGTTTGACCTCTTATTCTAGACTGGCTGCCTTGTTGATTAATTTCTCAAATATCTTAATGGTAAACCCTTTAAGCGTGAAGGTGACTGAGCCATGGATATTCTTGAGTAGAATTTCAATGGCATCTTTGAGATAACTATGGTTCATATTTCATACTTAAATTGTGCCATCTAAGAATATAATCAATAAGGGACTCACAAGGGTGTTGTTGAGCTACAATGAGATCTCCCAGTTACCCTTTCTTTGAGAAAATCTCTTAATGAAGTGCTAACTTCAAATGTCTTCTTGAACCATTGGGTAGTTCAACATACCAATCAAATGATGCTCAAGCTGATGAAGAGAGAGAATAAGAGTGCTTACACCGACATTGTAACATATCAAAAGGTCTATATGGGGTTCCCATTGCCATAAAAAATTTTGAAGAGGCATAAACCCTTAGGATATTGGACACCATCAAATTCCTTTTTGGGTAGGGTCTACCCTTTGGAAAGATGAGCCACCCTGGCTTGCCAATGCATCCCTCACTTTGCTCCACCATATGTTTAATGTATCTTTTCATGCATGGAGGTGCTATCCACCACCTATGCAAGCTACCACTATCTTCCTTGTTAGGAATGCATCTAGGATGATCTAAAGTGTGTGCCAACTTTACTCTATTGGATGATATGGGAGTAGGACCAAGGTTGAATTCTATAATGCGACACTTCTTCAATCTTCTTCCCATTTTATTGATATGATCATTCTACTAAGTTGGTGGAGGAGGTGTTGAGTTGAATGGATGATCTTCTTCAACTACAATACCTTCCTTCGGCTCTCCTTATGGAGGGAGCTCTTAGTATCGACCATGTGGACTTTCAATCCTCAAGAAAGGTCATCCTCATTGATCAAATGCTACCCTCTCATCATGAGTCTTTTAGAGTTCCTCTTTTAATAAATATGATCTCATCCAAGGAATGATTTTTATCAAAGCCACACTTGATAGATGGTGCATCTAACACGCCTTGCAGTGCTAGCTACAGTAGAGGTCATGCTCTTTGGAAGAGATATGCTCATGACTACTAATTGGTAGTGGTGTCCCACAGGAGATCCTTGCCATGAGAACTATAACTGTCCCCTTCACCCTCTTACGTCATGGCTCTCGTAGTGGTGGAGGTGGTGGTACGACCATGATGCTGCAGGGTTGCCATTCCTTCTTCACCAAGATTGAAGTAGGAGGTCGAGTAGGGGAAATCATCCTCACCATAGTCGATGGAGTAGATGGAGTGGGATCCTTCGGCCATAGCCGGATCACCAAAGGGGCTGGTCTTTCCCCGGATGGGGGCTTCAGGATCTTGGCAGGAGTGGTGGATGTTGGGATCTATGGTGATGGTGGGCGGTGAGAGTGGTGAGTAACACCAACTTAATAGGAGATCTCTATGGGGTGGTAGAAGAATAATCATCAATGATGGTCCACGAGGGGTTGGGAAAATCCATCAAAGTGGAGGTAGTTGATACCTCTATTCTCTCGCTTCTGAGATTCTTGGGCCTCGACTCTCTCTATGGATCCACTCACTCCCCTGGATTGATGATCAGATTAAATAAAAATACATGGCGTGCTCTGCTGGCATAGCAGTCCAAAGTCAGCATAGCCTCTATGCTCCCCTATGTCTCATAGTATGCTAATGGTGGAGGAGAAGTAGCAATCCTTCGATAATCTTCCTCTCCATCTGAGGCTGAGAGGGGGTGGAACTTGTTGTTGGTTAGAAGTGGAGAGACCTCTAGGGGAGAACACTCCTGTACATGAGATGCATCCAGCTCTCAGTTTACTATGCTCTGCTTAATCTTGATTTTATTTATGGTGTTGAGTATGAGTGAACAAGGGAGCTAGTACCTACCTCAAAGTGGAGGAGGCTATCTTAAGCTAAGATAGCCTTCCCCTTTGATGAAGAGTAGTAGCTATTGGAGTAATGGTAGGAATAAGCTAGGCAGCAGTGGAACTATCATAGAATGGGTATGGGGAACCATTGTAGCCTTCCTCTTCAATGGAGGATACTTAGAATCAAAGGGCATGTCAATACGGATGACTACCTTTTGCCCAACCACCTCATCTTGGTGATGGTAGGGTTGCCTCACAAGTAACATGCTCCCTCAAAATCTCGGTGAAGAACACCAAATGGGTGGAGTCATCGGGGAGGCGGCGATCAAGGCCAAGTCCATCTTGAAGGAAAGTAAAGAAAATGAACTTACGTGAAGCCATGTGTCTTGTCCATATTGGATCTTGTATCTCATGTTTGAAATATGTGATCAAATTTCTACTTTAGTATTCATCCCAGAGAGTTATTTAGATTTGAGTTAAACCCACACTTCAATCCAAATATGTTAAGTGGGGTTCATTGGAGATTTTGATGTTTGGAGGAGAGTCTTATGCCATTTTTGATTTTTAGAACCCATACTCAACCAATTTAGGTAGGTTGGGTGGGGTTCAAAATTTGAGAGAGAGATTTTTTCTTGGAGATATTTGTGTTTTGTGTATATTGTTTGAAAATATTAATGATTTGAAAGAACCTTTACTTAGCAAATTTGAGTATGCTAAGAAGAAGTTGTGATTATGTGTTTGAGAATTTTTTTGTAAATACCTTTTGCTTGAGATGAGTGAAGTGTTGATTTGAAAATGGGGGCTTCTTACTTAGTAAATTTGATTATGTTAAGTAGAAGCCGCATGTGTTTGATTTATGTTTGAAAATGAGACTTTCATCTAATAAATTTGGTATGTTAAGTGAAAATCAAATGTGATTGATATATGTTTTGCTTTTTTTTTGAAAATGGGACTCTCACTTAACAAATTTGGTATGTAAGTGAAAGCCCAAATGTGATGTGATTTGGAAAAGAGATTCTTACTTAACAAATTTGGTATGTTAAGTAGAAATCAAATGTGATTGAAAGTGAGACTCTCACTTAACAAATTTGGTATGTTAAGTGAAAGTCAAATGTGATTGATATATGTTTTGAAAATGGGACTCCCACTTAACAAATTTAGTGTGTTATCAAATGTGATATGAAAATGAGGCCCTCACTTAACAAATTTGGTGTGTTAAGTGGGGAGCCAAATATATCATGAAAATAAGATCCTCATTTTAACAACTTTGATATGTTAAATGAAATAAAATGTGACATGAAAATAAGATTCTCATTTAACAATTTTGATGTGTTAAATGGGAATCAAATGCACATGAAAATGAGATCCTCACTTAACAACCTTGATATGTTAAGTCAAATGTACATGAAAATGAGATTCTCACTTAACCACTTTGATAATGTTAAGTGGGAATCCAATGTACATGAAAATGTGATTCTCACTTAACAACTTTGATATGTTAAGTGGGAATCAAATGTATTTGAAAATGTGATTCTCACTTAACAACTTTGACTTAAGTGGGAATCAAATGTACATGAAAATGAGATTCTCACTTAACCACTTTGATAATGTTAAGTGGGAATCCAATGTACATGAAAATGTGATTCTCACTTAACAACTTTGACATGTTAAGTGGGAATCAAATGTATTTGATGATGTGATTCTCACTTAACAACTTTGACATGTTATTGAACCAAATGTATTTGATGTGCCCTCTTTCTTTTGACAAACATGGCATGTCAAATAAGATTCTAAAATAGAGGGGAAATTTATTTAACAAATCTTAAGTATGTTAAATAGATTTCAATAATATGCTTTGATACCTCATATGTGATTTCTTGATTTTGAAAAGAAGAAACTCAAACTCTAGCATATGTGAAATATGTTGAGTGGAGCTTTAATCTCATGTTATGATTTGAAAATAGATTTTTCATTCAACAAATTTGAGTATGTAGAATGAAGATGGCTATTTTCAAAGAGAAGTGCTTTTGAAAAATGTCATTTTGTGAAAGAAATTATTTTCTTAAATTTTATGATGAACCTTGCCTCACCAAGCTAGTGGTGAGGAGGTTCTAAATTTTTATTATCTCTCCCTTCATTGATAAATTTTGTTCTTTTGGGAACAATTGGGGTTTCAAGACTACACAGGTGAGATCCTAAAACCTAAAGGATGTCAACTTGCTTTGATTAAGAATGAAATAAGCCAATAGAAAGAAAGATAGTCTTGGACTCACATAAATGCAAATCCACTCGATGCTTGGAGAATAATCATCTACTAGAGATGGAGAGAGGAACCATCCCTAGAGTTTAAAAATTGTGGTGTTTATTTTTTGGTTTACATTTTGTGTGTATATGTGAGGGGGGGGAAGATATGAGGATGTACTTATTGAGTGATGAGGTATGACATTGAGGAATAGTACTATCTGAGAGATAGAAGTCATTACTACAATGGACTAATCACTAATAAGGACTCTAAAGAATGATGGGTCTTTGAATATACAGATTTTTCCCCTACTTTAAAAAGTAAAGTAGGGTTTATTTAAACCAGTTAGTTAAGTTCCCTATGGTAAGCCTCCATAGTTAATTACATCCTAAGAGAATTCTTAAGAATACTCTCGATTAAGTAGGTGATTGTCTCCAAAGAATTCAAAGATAGGACTATCAATAAATTGGTTTGCATTTTAGAAGATCAAATGGGATGGATCAAAAAGGGAGAGTTATTATCAAAGCCAAATGAGATAAGTAGTGCTCATGATACTAGTGAGCACTCCTATCCTATGGTTGTGCTTTATACATATTTGAAATTGAGGAGATTTATTTATTTGAGTTAAATTTTATTAGAGAAAGGACTTATACTCTAACACAAGATTGTTAGGATGCTAGAGGTGAGGATTTGTGCTTGGCATAAGGGAAACATTGACCTCATCCTAAATTTAGGGAGCTTCGGCAAGAGCCAAGCATGACCTAAATGTAACGCGAAAGTGGGTATATGGTTTACCTCCATATGAGAGTAAACCACAATTATGGACTTATTATACACGGGTGGCGACTAACTCCTACATTTTAAAATTATGTAGGCAAGTCATATGCTTTGCAAGATAGTTAGGCTATTATTTATTTAGAAAGATTAAGTCCTTAAACCACTCCTAAGACTAGAGCATGAGGGGTATGAATAATGACTTAAATCCAATTTTATCAAATTTTATTTAATTTTGGACTCTTTATTTTGACACGCTAGGATTTTGTATGCCTAAATGCATGAGAAGTTGATTATGGGCCAAATCAAAAGGGAAAGAGGTGTTCTTCCATCATAGGCTTTAAAAGTTAAGCCATTTTTATCTCCGGAAAGATGGAAGCCCTCTTAACAAGAGTGAAATAAGATGGTTATGCATGATGTTACACATACAATCATCCACTAAAATATTTTATTATCTTAATTTAATGCCTAGGCTTTTTTATGTGAGGTTATGAGTTATTTTAAAAATTTAGTTATGAGTTGTTAATGGGTAGAAAATTTATTTTTTATCTAGCCTAATCGCATCCAGCACACAACAATCACCAGTTCATAAAGAAACCATGAAAAGACATGCTTTTTCTAATGCACAAGCTAAACAAAATATTAAATAATTTTATAAAGCTATCATAAAGAATAAAAAGCCAGGGCAGTCAAGTACTACCATACAACCCGAAAAGAAATGTGGGTAGTCGAGCTCTACCCTTATACATCTCAGTTTACAAAGAATAATTACAATTACAAATGATGAATGTTATGGGGGGTCTTCATTCTTCATTCTTCTTCTTTGCTTCTTCCTTCATTTCTTCATTTGATTTGCTTTATTTCTTTCTTTCTTTTTGATTTGGATGTGCTTCTCAAAGGCATCACAGGTACATAAGACTTGGTCTTATAACCAATGCTCATCCTAACCCCATAACACATATCTAATGCAAAATTACATTAAAAGAAGGAAAGTAAATCTAGCTACATCAAAAAATAAATGTTAGCTAAACACACCATACAACCCAATTATATAGATAATTTGGACTTAGCACCCCACACAAGGGTAACTGAGCCAACATGTCCTAACTTGGGCTATGCTGAGGGGCATAAGCAACCTACACAGCAAAAGCATTTATATTTTTATTATAGTGACCACTTAAGCATGCCCCCCTACAAAAGACATGATTAGGTTAATGGGGGCCTAACATCCAGACTACGCACATACACCCTAACATCCAGTCTAAAATAATACATCACAAAATAAGCATACATCAAATCATACACCGCCCTAACATAAAGCTATAAGTGGTGACTTAAAGTGTGTATCAAGGCTTGTGTGGTATGTTCTAACTAGGCTTTAGAGTTGTAATTTTGCTAAGTGTGAAAGATTTAATTTATAAAGTGTTGATTTCTCTTTAAGTGATTTAATTAATTTGCAAGTTTTAATTGATGTTTTCTTTTATTTCATTTCTTACACATAACTAAGTGTTATAAAGAGAAGAGAGAGGGGACCTCTTTCATTACCTTAAGTCATTTCTAAGTTTAATTGATTCTATTTAGTGAATGACTTATTACATGTTTTGATTAATCCTAAGTTTAGGTTCACTCTAAATGACCTTATTCAATAAGAAAGGCATCTTAAGATTAATTAGAATGAATTACTATCATATAACACATATTCATTTATTTCTTTCCATCATGTACATGCATATGATCAAACCTAAGCATACTATATACATATATGTATTTTTTAGCACACTTAAATGATGAAATGCAAAAAGTATATTTGGAATTCAAATATTTCATTTGATTGAATTATGAATGCATGTCTTTTTAATAGAAAGAGCGATTTTCACCCATTAGTTAGATACACATTCACATGTATAAAAGTTTTAAGTGAAATCATTATTTTTTTTGGTGTAAGTACAAGACCTACTTAGAATACTTAAAGCCTTGATCTGGGTGTCAGGAATCCACTTTTCTTAGATACATGTAGATGTATAAGTACTTATAAGGATAAGGAAACCCATGCACGAGTTGTGCTTAATTTATTTGATTTATGATTCTTATTCATTGGCCACATTATACATAAATTTGTATAAGAGTTTTAAGTGAGTACGATACCATTGTTTTTTTTTTTTAGGGCATAAGGTACAAGACCTACTTAGGGCTTAAAGCCTGACCATGTCTAGACTAATATACCACTTTTTTTTAGATACATATGAATGTACAAAAGAACCATAAGAATAAGAAGCAGAAGTCATGTTTAATTTGATTGTATGGTTTACATATGTGATATGAAATTCTTCCTAAGTCTTAACATGGAGATGCATAGGAATAGATAGACAAATGTTGTGTTCTTTTCAAATGAACTATACATTTGTAAATCCTATGAATCCATGTAAGAAAAGGAAAGAGAACTTCATTTTTATCTTATATTATCATCACATGCAAACTTATAGATATTTGTAATTAACATCATTTCATTTATAATAATTGATTTATAGGCTTTTGAAAATAATATTTGATTTAATAGTGATAATAGCCACATATTTTAATTTAATCCACATACAATTTGACATAAAAGAAATCATTTTTATTTGATTTTAAAAAAAATTAATTCATGATTTCATATGGAAATAATATTTAACATGATTGGAAAGAAATAAAGGAATAAGCACATGCTCATTCATCCAATTAATTCCTAAGGACAATCATATTCAATAAGGTAATTTAAAATAAACTAAAGTTCTTTAAAGACACTTTTAATTTTGAGTTTGATTTGATTTAAGAAATATGAAAGAGGTTTGCTAACCCAAATTCCCATGTGTGAATTAATTTGGTTTAATGAAGAATATTTATTGATTTTATGTAATTAGGTTAGGTATGAATTAAGTGAATTAATTAACCCTTTATATCTTAAGTTAATTAACTAATTAATGATAAATCCAATATGATATGCAATCACATGGAAAATAAATTTGTAATGCTCTAAGAAATGAAAGGGGTCTATGCAATTGGCTCATGATTAATAGTTAATAATTAGGCTTAAGGGATCTCATAACTACTTTTATGATTTTCTCATACATATGAGATAAGCATAATTTTATTATCTCTCACCTTGAGTTATTTAATACCCAAGGAGCTACCCAAGATCAATTAAAGGTTGCTTAAGTGTGAGGTGGATTTTAGATTGAGTTAAATCAAGTTTTATTAGTTGATTGGATTCTTTGAATCTTTGATTAAAGTGATGAAATTAATTTGGGAGAGGATCAAGGACAAGGCCTCAATCCTTAATCCCAAGTCATTTCAAACACTCACTTAGGCTATAATTTTTTTGTTTGAATTATTAATTAAGTAATTAATTACCTTAATCATCATTAAGTTAATTCCAAAAGTGAAGAAATCTAGAAATGAATTAGAAAAAATATCCTCATTACACTCTGTAAGTTCCCTTATTGTTCCACAAAGGTAATTAGGCTTAAATAATTAATTAAATAAATGTTCATTCATTAATCATCAGTAATTAAATTAAGAGAGTGATTAAGGCTTAATTAATTGATTTCCTAATTAAAACCTATAAATATCAAAAAAATATGGGAGAGGTCATTCCCTAAACATCCACAAAATTTGAGATTAATTGGATGCTTAATTAAGGATAATTAAGCTAATTAAATTTAAATTAAAGTTAAGCCAAAATCACTATTCAAAATCAATTAATAATAATTTTCTAGATTCTACTGAAATACCTTTAAAATGAGCCAATTTTGCATTTTTTATATTTTCTATAAGTTATAAATTTGAAGTTTTAACCTTAAAATTAATTAAAATTAGCTTAATTAAAGCTTAATCCATGAGGCCATGGCTTGGCACGCTTTCCCTCGTGGTGCGATTGGCTATTTAAGTTATCACATCTGCGTCTTGAGTACGTGGAGTGGTCACTTTCTTGTGGATGATCTATGATGGATGCATTTGATCCATTGGTTGGAGAAAATGGTGGGATCTACATGTCTCTTCAATCCATGATGCTTGCTTTGTTCTCTTGGTCCATGGTAGATGCTAGGGGTTGGTTAGGTTTAGGAAGTCTAGGAGTGCTTCATTTGGCCATTTGATGGCCATGGGAGGAAAGTGGACTTTGCCACTTAAGGAAAGGATCCAATACAAATGAGAGGGTGTCCATTGGTTAATCCCTTGGGTTGGGTCCAACATGGACTTGGGTTGGTTTGGAGCTGACCTAGGGTCCAATTGGGCCGGGTTAGGTTAGCCACCAAGGTTCCCCAAAGTGATTTTGGGTGATTTGGGTTCATGTGGTCAAAATGTGTTCATTTTGGCTAGGTTGGTTGAGTTGACCAATTGGTCAAATTGGGTCAAACCAAGGCTTGGGTTAGGCTCAAATGATGATTTGTGATGTTTTGGTTCAATTGATTTGGATTGGTTTGGCCTAGGTTTGGATTTGACTCATTAGGATTCAAAAGGGTCAAATTAATCAAGTTGACCAATTTGAATTGACCAATTGGGTTGGTTGGTGTTGAGTCAAGTTCAATTTGTCAATTTAAAATTATTGTAGCTTTGGTTTGGTTTAATTTGGATTTAATTTGAATTTTGGCTAATTTGACCATTTAGGTCAATTTAGGCTAGTTGGGTCAAGTTGACCAATTGGTCAACTTGGGCTCAATTATAGCTTTGGTCAAGTTTGATAAGTGATTTGGAATGAACTTGGGCCATTGGTTGCAATCAATTTGGGTTGAATTATGGTTTGACCTATTTTGGCTCTTTAGGCCAATTTGGGTCAACTTGGGTCAAATGGCCAATTGGACTTGGTTTGGCTCAATTGAGGGTTTGGTTATGTTCAATCATTGATCATGAATGGGTTTGAGTCAATGGTTTCAATCAATTTAGCATATGGTGGATTTTGGCTAGTTTGAGTTTCATTTGGGTTAAATGTTGACTTGGTCAAAGGCTAGGTTTAACTTGGTTTGACCTAATTCAACGCAATTGATCACCCTATGATGCTTGTTGATCATGATTGAAGGTTTAGAGGGGATTATTTCAATCCAATTTGGGTTGGATTAGAACTTGGCTCAAAAGGGTCCTTTAGGTCACTTTTGGTCAAGTGAGCCTAAATGGGTTTGTTGGCTTGATCATGGTTTGATTCAAGTTTAGTTGAACTTACACATGAGTCTAGGATTGAAATATAAATTCAATTACAAAGTGGTTTGGAGCCAAATGAGTTTTGATTCATATGATAATTTCAAGCCAAAAGAGTCATCATGGACTTGACTTGGGTTTAGTTTGATAATGGTAG